>CM062260.1:22220939-22894969 GCA_031216405.1 Syzygium malaccense
TTTGATATATAAAATGACCCGATTCTTGCATTTGTCATTTTCCTGGATATCATTGGATTAGCTTTGGACGGATACAACTGTGTAATAACTCAAGTGGGTCACCTGCAGAAATTACATATCCATATTTTGATGCAAATAGAATTTTGGACCAAAGTAAACGTAATTTTAGGGACTATAATTATGTTGGACTTGCTATGTTCGCTTATGTTTGAGAAAATGAGTGGCAGTTGAGCATTGAAAGCTTCGCAGTTTGGGTGGTTGTGTTTGGTGGCGAGATTGTGAATGACAAGACAAAAAGGTTTTTGCTTGGGGTTTCATGTTCACAAACGCTACTTTCGCATCTCCGAACGAGGACGCCATTTGAAATTGTCACACCTCAAAACTCCGTAAATATCGTCCAACACACGGTGTAAGTATTGGATGGAGAATGTTTTCTCGTTTAATACAGGCAGAATCTTCGAAGACAATACTATTAAGCACAGAGGTTTACATTACACGTGAAGAAAAAGTGCTGCGTTCAAGAGACAGCAAAATCCTAATTCTTCGGTTCCATTGCTTGAGGACATAACCGTGACCTGCGGATCTATCCGAGTTGATTAACATGTGCCGAGTGAATCGAATTTCTACTGTTGATTGACTCAGAGGAATGGGAATGCACCGTTTGTGGAGTCACCTAGAACAGTCCTCACAAATTCATCCATGGCCTTCACACTAGACCCCTTCTCATCATCACTGCCTTCTTTCACAGCTTCCCTCATTTGTCCCATCACTGCATTTGCCCTCTTCTTCATCTCCCCTCCTTTTCCCTCCTCTTCCAACACCATTTCGATCACCCGCTTCACTTCCTTGGCTTCGATCTGGCTCTCGACCCCACGCGTAAGCTCCACGCACACCCCCATCTCCTCGACAATCATCTTGACATTGTACGCCTGCTCGGCTGCCATCGGCCACCCCACGATGGGCACCCCCTGGCTCAGGCTCTCGATGATTGAGTTCCACCCGCAGTGGCTTACGAATGCGCCCGTTGAGCTGTGCGAGAGGATATCTAATTGTGGCGCCCAATTCCGCACTAGCAAGCCCTGCTTGCTCCCAGTCACTCGGTCCTCGAACCCCGGCGGCAACCACTCGGGTCGGAACTCACCTTTAATATTGAAACCGAGCGGCGGCCTAATGACCCAAAGGAAAGGCTTGCCACTTGATTCCAACCCAATGGCTAACTGCATCATCTGGCTAGCACTTATAGTGTTTTGTGAACCGAAGGATATGTACAAAACAGAGATTGGACTACGTGAATTGAGGAAGTCTTGGCATTTCTCTAGGGACGCTCCAAGAGCTTTTCCCGTATGCTTTTGGAGGGATTTTGATCTAGAGTTGGGAGAATTTGGTGTTGATTTTTGGAGCATGTGAGAAGGGAGTAGTGGACCAATGGCCCAAACAGGGACCTTCAAGTACTTTTTCAAGAGATCGAACCCAAGAGGCTCAATTTCCTCAACTGAATTGCACAACCAACCATCTGAGGTCAAAGAGAGCTTGATCTGAACCTGAAAGAACTTGGACCACTCATCGGTAGTGTCCGCCTCTCGGATGAACTGGTGGAGCTGAGAGCGGTGGAACCGGTACCGTTCTGGAAATCCAGGCACCGAGAACTCCTCAGCGTCAGTCGAGCGGTGCGGGAGGTGAAGCCAGAGGGAGATGTAGGCTAGAGTGCCATATGCGCCGCATGTGGTGAAGGCGATGCTCTTCGTTCCAAGCCTCCTGGCGACGTCCACGGACCACCCGAAGAACACATCCGAGATCATGCAAAGAGGTGGCCGGCCCTCTTCGGTGGTTATGTCGGAGATGAGGCGCTCTACGGGAGCAGCAAGGGATGCAGATGAGTGGAAAAGTGTCGCGATCTTATTGAGCGGCAAGTTCTCCGTGTTCTCGGTGTTGGGGGGCAAGCCGTGGTCGGTGCTGCAGAACGGGAGCTCATAGAGGCGGATTCCGGAGTCGGCGTCGGAGGGGGACAAGGTGGAACGGAGGTACTGGAGGTTCAGGGGAGTGTTGGCGAGAGTGACGACGAAGGGGGTTTGGCGGCGGATGCGATGGGCGAGGGCGAGGAAGGGGATGAGATGGCCATGTGCCATGAAAGGTAGCATCACTATGTGGCCATGAGACTGAGATTGAGACTGAGAATCCATCGAGTCCTGTGGGTTCCAAGGAAACCTCAACTCAATTCTCTTGTTATATGCTCGAAAAGAAATTGACTTTCGTGGGAAAGGTTGTTTTGTACTTTTGTTGTTCTGCTCTCTTGTGTTCTTTCCGTGAAATCTTTTATAGACAGCACATTACGATGGTTGTCATCTATTTTGAACCCCACAACTATGACATTGTTTCCTTATTTTCTCCTTTCGATGCACACCGCATTCGACGTATTATCACCGAAACTATCCCATGTCTCAATACTTGCAATCTTTATGAATTTTTTTTTCTTATGGTTGGCCTGAATGGGGTGCTCGAAACGGTTTGTATAGCGACCATTCTTCCCGGCCACATCTCTTTGTGATCAGGCGCATGAGATTATTTTATGGCAAAGTGGGGAATTGCGTCTGCCCTTGCGTTGGGGTCAGTAATTTTGGTGCTCCTCCGTTTTTTTCATTTACGTAGGAGGTGACAAATTTGAACCCGCACCACCCGCCTGGGTGGCGCTGCTGGAGCACGCATTCTTCCTCTCGCAAAAGGTTCAGTGTTCGAATCCCGGGCGCCGCAGGGTGACTTAACCGGTGGCACGTGTGTGGTGGCTAGCACGTGTCGCCCCCAGGGTTTACTCCCCGGCTGTCGGCCGTGCGGGAGTTCCCTGGGTTATCAAAAAAAAAAAAAAAAAAAGACAAATTTGAACCCGCAGCGCGAAGTATCAATTCCACCTAACAGTCTAATGGGTGTAGCACATGGAGCTATGATAAAGCTGACATTTGAAGATAAATAATTGGAAGCACTAAAAGCTATGCAAGATTGTTCTCTTATTAATTTAGGTTGTAATTTTAAGTGCCGAAAATAAAATAAGAGTATTTGATAATATTAGGTTATCAAGTCTCATTTGAATTGTTTTTTTTTTGTTTCATTAACTATTCTATTGAGTTATTATTTTTGTTTGCATCGTTTGCCCATCTTTAATTTTATCAATTTTTTTTTAGAAATCACTAAACTCAACTAGAGTAATCAACTTTTCTCTGACTATGTTCTAACATTTGTTTGTCTTGCTTGCCCATTTTTTAAATTTATGAACCAACCTCAATTAGAGTGATAACTAATTTTTTTTCCAACTAAGTTTGCATTACCAACTCCCGTTGATTTAGTTACCAATATTAACATAATTTTTTTTGGTAAATATCAACTTCTTTTATTTCCAACAAAAAAACACAAGATTCTCTTATTACTTTTCTATCAGGTTACCACCTCTATTTGCCCTGTTTACTTTTCAATCTTTTCGAATTAATTGTGGCAGAACAGGCGTTTGGGTTGCCCATGGGTCATGTACTATCTTTGTTTTGGAGTCAGCAGCAATTGCGGTGCTCTTCTGCTTGTTCTTTCCCATTTCGGTGGTTGTGATAAATGTGAACTCAGCTGCTCGATATACTCATTCTACCCAGCAGTCTCACATGGATTTGACTGGTGTAGTAGATGGAGCCATGAAAGAGCTGCTGACCTTTGAAGATAAATTGTTGGAAGCACTAGATGCTAGGTAAGATTGTCTTTGTCTGATGGTAAGTGTTGGATTTACATTAGGTTGTAGGTTCCGTTTATTTCACGGAAAACATTTTCCTCTTTTTTCAGCGTTTGGTTCGCTTAGAAAAATAAGTTAACGGAAAACTTATCCTTAAATTGAGGAAAATAATTTCTTCTTTGAAAAATTTGGATAACATTTTTCAAAATATGACTAGGTATCGGTGCTTAGATCCGGAACACTGTGCTTGGACATGGGAACCCTAATGATGATTCTCAGGTCCTTGGCCTTCAAGACCAGGTCTCCCACGTTCAGGCTCCATCGAGGCTAGGCTCGGTCCTCCGGTGCCCATGTCCAGGTTCATTTAGGTCAAGCCCAATTCTTCTGTTTTGTCACTCGAGGACTTGATTGTGACTTGTGGAATCTATCTTAGTGGTTAGCATAATCCCGATTCTTCTGTTTTATCACTCGAGGACTTGATTGTGACCTGCGGAATCTATCTTAGTGGTAAGCATGCACCAAGTGACTCGAATTTTTTGTCTTATAATTTGACTCAGAGGGACGAGGAGGATGCTCCGTTTGTGGAGTCACCTAATATGGTCGTCACGAATTCATCCATGGCCTTGACACTAGACCCCTACTCACAATCACTGCCTTCTTTCACAGCTTCCCTCATTTGTCCCATCACTGCATTGGCCCTCTTCTTCATCTCCCCTCCTTTTCCCTCCTCTTCTGACACCATTTCTATCACCTGCTTCACTTCCTCGGGGTCGATCCGGCTCTCGACCCCGCCATGAGATCGAGATCGGGGTTGAGAATCATCCATTTAGTCTTGTGGTTTCCAAGAAAACCTCAACTCAATATGTGTTGCTATATGCTAAAAAAGTGCTAAGAGTTTTGGTTGAGCGGTTCATGATTGGAGAATACCTAAGACTGCCCTGGGCGCGGTTGTTGTTCTGTATTTTGTTGTTGTGCTTGGTTTTGTACTTTTCGGGAAAGTTTTACAGGCTGCAAAAGTCCAATGCTTGTCATCCACTTGAACCCTGCAACTACGGCCAAACATTCTGTCACTCTTTGCACTTTTTCGGTCTACAAAACCACGCAAGATTGCGTTGAACTTGTTTTTTGTGAGTGAGTCGTGTGGCAAGATACGCGATTGCGTTAACCTTGTGTCTATTCTACTTTTGTTTAGGGGTCAGCAATGATGGTGCTCTTCTGTTTGTTCTTTGCTTTTTCAGTGGTTAAACTTGAATTCGCAGCTTGAAATATTCTTTTTACTGAACACTCCAATGTGGAGAAAATTATCAAAAAAGATTCTAAATCTATTGTACTTTTGCCAATTTAGTCCTAAATCTTTTAATTGAACCGATTGAATTCTAAGCATTTTCATATTTTGCTAGTTGATTCCATCCGACTATTTTGTTTGGAAATTGCTAGCATGGACGTTCTTTTTTTTATAGTATTTTGAATTTTTTTTCTTTTTTGTAACTTTTCTTTACTTTTACTGGTTTTTTTGAGTGAGGGCCAGCAAGGGCATTGCGGCCTTCACCCAGAGTGGCCACTAGGCAAGGGCTCATGTCCCTCTAAGTGGCCAAAGAGGGGTTGGCGGCCCTCACCGGCCAAAGCGAGGGCATGCAAGCTCTCGCCCAGATCCAACGAGGGTGCGACACCCTCGCTTCCTTGCTAGATCTGGGCCAGGTGAGGGCTTGGCAACCCTTGCTGACCTTGGGCGAGTGTGTCGTAGCCCTTGCCAAGTACTGGCGAGGGTCGGTCACAGATCCTCACTCCCAAAACTAGAAAAAAGTAAAGAGAAGGAAAAAAAGAAAAAAATCATAAAAATTCAAAAAATTATGAAAAAAAAATATCCACGTTTACTGACCATGTTTTATAGGACAGTCAGCATTTACTTCAGTAATTTCCGGCCTCTAGCGAAGCTTGCCCTACGGCAAGGCTCAACCTCACCAACCCTCACCTCTAGCCGCTCGTCGGCCCTTGCCGAGTCCTAGCAACCAACTTAAGGAAGAAGGGAAAAAAAAAAGAAAGTAAAAGGAAAAAGAAAATAAAAAATTTGAAAAATGTTATAAAAAATTATCTACATCAGTGCCGACGATGCCACGTAGGATAGTTATTGTCCACTTCAGCAATTTCCGATCAAAATTGATCGGATAGACTCAATTGACAAAACGTGAAAATGTTTAGAACTCAATTCACACAATTAAAAGGTGTAGGACTAAATTGACAAAAGTGTAATAGATTTAAAATTTTTTGGATAATTTTCCCCAATTTCAAGTATTAATCTTTCCGACTTCTAGTCTTTGCTTTTAAAATTTGGCAGTTTTGTTTTGATGTGGGGCTGTGTTAATGCCGCATAACAATAAAAAAGTCTAAAAATGTCACATATACTTTCCATCGCAAGAAAGCCGACTGAATTGATGGAATTCTCCAGGCTCCTTTTTGGTGCAAATTTTAGGACTCAAATGAACAAAGTAAAAGTTTTAAGACACAAGTGTGCGAATGACGTGAATATGCCTTGTTTTCCCCTGGTGTATGATATTAACAAACTGCATTATGAGTTCGGAATTTGTCTATCCAAAGTCGGCATCTTCATCACAAAAAAAGTACAAAACTTGATCACATTCGCTAAAATGGTAGAACATATATTTGGAGTTTCCAAAATTTGGATTCTAAAGAGTACAAATCTTCTTCAGTGCCCTTAAGTTATCTTTATTAAAGGGCACGGATGACGAAATTAATGTTTAGCGATTGTTAGTTTTGGGAAAATTTTATTTGATACATAATGCGACCCGATTCTTGCATTTGAATATTTTCCGAGATATAATTGGATTAGCTTTGGACTTGCTATGTTCGCTCCGAATTAAGTTTGAGAAAATGAGTGGTAGCTGAGCATTAAAAGCTTAGCAATTTTTTTTTTTGGGTCTTATTTTACTCTAACTCTCAACTCACTCTCAAACTTTTGCCTTATCTTTTTGCAATGCATGGGAGTCGAACCCCACACCTGAAACTAAACATCTCCACCTCAAATCTCCGTGAGAAGGTGGGAATTTGAACTCCCTACCTTTCCATTCCCTCTCATATGGGAAGGGTGGCCAATGGAGCAAGCCCCAATGATTAAAGCTTGGGGTTTTCGTTGGTGGTGAAATTGTGAATGACAAGACAAGAAGGCTTTCGATTGAGGTTTCATGTTCACAAACGCTACTTTTGAAATCTCCAAATTGTTGAGAAAACATCCTAGTAAATTTTGAAATTAACAAAAGTATTCATATATGTCTTGTAAATCTGATAAATGTCTCGAAGTATTTTGATTTAGGAAATTATTCTTGGAAGAGAAGCATATGGCAATCTTAAATCTTATTCAAGTTTAGATTGTGGAATATACTTCAAATGAAAGAGGTTTACACTTTATACTGGAGATGAAAAACTTCAGACTCAGAGAACTACTTATGTTCCTATTGTGACACAAGTTCAAAACGTATATAACGGTTAATAATCTTGTTTGGATTTCACATTTTCAAATATTTGATTGACTCAATTTGCAAACCAACATTATGATGCAAAATATCTTAATTGATTGGCAAATCAATTTGGACAAAAGTTACCTTGTGAAGAGAGAAGTTCTACTATGGAAACCAAGACTTTGGTTGTATGGATAACTAGAATCTATGGAGATTTAGATTTTGTTACTCAATGGCTACTCAGTCTTCTTGATACAAATATGTCCAATGAGTAGATTGGAAGATGATCGATCCTCTGGAGACTGTCCATTGAAAGTAGAGGAGTATAAAAAGAGACCAAGGTGCCGAGAAGCAAGTAAGAGACAAAGTTCAGAATATAGAATTCCAAAGTCTGAGTGAACTTCAATCCTATATACTTGTCTTTTGTAGGCTACATTTTGTGATCTTAAGAGAAATACTGAAAGCTTGATTGAGTGAGATGGTGAGACCTATCTATAGTGAGTGTTATCACTCATTGTTGTAATCTCTTGCTGATCATCTAGTGGAATTCGGCTAGTAGGTTGTCACCGAGGGAGAGTGGACATAGGTTTCATCTAAGCCGAACTACTATAAGTCTTGTCTGTAAGTTCTCTTATCCCTAAAACTCCTTCTGCATATTATATTATGTTGCACACTTGCTACACTGCTTCTAAAGTTTGTTTAGAATATGACTGCTTCTAAAGTTTGTTTAGAATATGACCTTTGCACTATAAGTTCAGACTCAATCATTGACATTTTCAATTGTGCTATAAATTCGTCAAGAATTGTTAAAATTACCTATTGACTTCCATCTGGGTGATCCTTGATAGTTACATCACAAATAACGATGACATTTGAAATTGTCGCACCTCAAAACTTTGTAGATATGGTCAGACATATAATGTAAGTATTGGACACACAAAATGCTTTCTTGTTTATTACAGGCAGAATCTTTCAAGACAATACTATTAAGCACAGAGGTTTAGATTGTACGTGAATAAAACGTAATGTATTCAAGAGAAACGAGCGGAATCCTAATTCTTCGGTTCTATCACTTGAGGACAACACCATGACCAGCGGAACTATCCGACTCGATTAACATGTGCCGAGCGAATCAAATTTCGAGTGATGGTGATGATTGACTTAGCGTAATGAAACTGTATAATTTGTGGAGTCACAAAGAACTGTCCTCACAAATTCATCAATGGCCCTGACACTAGACCCCTTGTCATCATCACTGCCTTCTTTCACAGCTTCCCTCATTTTTCCCATCACTGCATTCGCCCTCTTCTTCATCTCCCCTCCTTTTCCCTCCTCTTCCAACACCAATCCTATCACCCGCTGCACTTTCTCGGCATCGATCCGGCTCTCAATCCCGCGCGTAAGCTCCACGCACACCCCCATCTCCTCAACAATCATCTTGGCATTGTACGCCTGCTCGGCTGCCATCGGCCACCCCACGATGGGCACCCTCTGGCTTAGGCTCTCCACGATTGAGTTCCACCCGCAGTGGCTTAGGAATGCTCCTGTCGATCTGTGCGAGAGGATATATAATTGTGGTGCCCAATTCCGCACTAGCAAGCCCTGCCTACTTCCAGTCACTCGGTCCTCAAACCCTGGCGGCAACCACTCAGATCGGAACTCACCTTTAATATTGAAACCAAGCGGCGGCCTAATGACCCAAATGAAAGGCTTGCCACTTGATTCCAACCCAATGGCTAACTGCATCATCTGGCTAGCACTTATAGTGTTTTGTGAACCAAAGGAAATGTACAAAACAGAGTTTGGACTATGTGAATTGAGGAAGTCTCCGCATTTCTCTAGGGACACTCCAAGAGCTTTTCCCGTATACTTTTGGAGGGATTTTGATCTAGAGTTGGGAGAGTTTGGTGATGATTTTTGTAGCATGTGTGAAGGGACTAGTGGACCAATGGCCCAAACAGGGACCTTCAAGAAGTTTTTCAGGAGATCGAACCCAAGAGGCTCAATTTCCTCAACTGAATTGCAAAACCACCCTAGGAGGCCAAAGAGAGCTTGAGCTGAACCTGAAAGAACTTGGACCACTCATCGGTAGTGTCTGCCTCTCGAATGTACCGGTGGAGCTGAGAGCGGTAGAATCGGCACCATTCAGGAAATCCAGGCACGGAGAACTCCTTAGCATCAGTCCAGCGGTGCGGGAGGTGAAGCCAGAGGGAGATATAGGCCAGAGTGCTATATGCGCCAGTTGTGGTGAAGGCGATGCTCTTCGTCCCGTGCCTCCTGGCAGCGTCCACGGACCACCCGAAGAACACATCCGACATCACGCAAACAGGTGGCCGGCCCTCTTCGGTGGTTATGTCGGAGATGAGGCACTCTACGGGAGCAGCGAGGGATGCACCTGAGTGGAAAAGAGCACGATCTGATTGGGTGACAAGTTCTCGGTGTTCTCGGTGTTGGGGGGCAAGCTGTGATCGGAGCTGCAGAACGGGAGCTCGTAGAGACGGATTCCAGAGTCCGCGTCGGAGGGGGACATGGTGGAGCAGAGGTACCGGAGGTTCAGAGGAGTGGTGGCAAGAGTGATGGCGAAGGGGGTTTGGCGGCGGATGCGACGGGCGAGGGCGAGGAAGGGGATGAGATGGCCATGTGCCATGAAAGGTAACATCACTATGTGGCCATGAGACTGAGATTGAGAATGAGAATCCATCTAGTCGCTGTGGATTCAAAGAAAACCTCAACTCAATCCTCTTGTTATATGGTCGGAAAGAATTTGACTTTACGTGAAATCTTTTGCAGACGGCACGCTTCACTGGTTGTCAATGTCAACCATTTGAACCCGAAGCTATAACATTGTTTCCTTATTTTCTCCTTTTCGATGCACACTGCGTTTGACATATTATTATCGAAACTATCCCATGTCTCAAAACTTATAATCTTTATGAAATTTGTTTCTTATGGAAGATTATCATTTGTTATTGCTGATGTCTGCGATATAGAAGGCTATGGTTGGCCTGGACGAGGGTGCACGTAACGGTCCGTATAGCGACCATTCTTCCCCGTCACATCTCTTTGTGATCAGGTGCATGTCATCGTTAATTCTATGTCAACTATATGTATGTTACATTTGCGTGACAGGTGACACATGAGATTATTTTGTGGCAAAATGGGAGCATTGCGTTGCCCTTGTGTTGGGGTACCATTTAGGGGTTCGGCTAATGGATTATTAAGTCTATACCTAATTTGGGCCCTCCTAAGCCCTACCAATTCGCAATTTAAGGTGCAAGATCTTAAAGTGCAAATGATTTTCATTTTAGGCTCCGTTTGTTTCCGGAAAACTATTCTCCTTTTGGAAAATATTTTCCCAGAAGTCATTTTCCTGGAAAATGTTTTCCCGGAACATAATTTTCCGGTGTTCGGCGATCAATATGAAAAAGTTTTGGAAAATATTTTTCGCCGGCGGCGGCGACGGCTGGCGTCCGGCGGTGGCGGCGGGCGACCGGCGGGGGCGACCGGTAGCGGCCGGCGACCGGCAGCGGCCGGCGACCTTAGTGAAGAAGAAGAAGAAGAAGCTTCGGAAAATAATTTCCGCTTTTGAAGAAGCGGAAGTCATTTTCCATAGACTTAGTCTATTTTGTGAGAGGATGAAGGAAAATATTTTCCCATGGAAAACGTTTTCCGCCCCCCGATCACCGAAAAATCCGGAAAATATTTTTCGGAATAATATTTTCCGCCAAACGAACGGAGCTACTAATCTATTTACTGTGAGTTGATTAGAAACCCAAATAAAATATAAGGAGATATACTTTATTCCTACGAATCAGAGATTATGAGTATGGGAACTTGATTATGCTAGACTTACTCTAACGCCCTTTTGGTATCTTTTCTTTTCATGAAATTTTCATGAAAACGTTTGAGCAGGCAATCTGGATCTATTTTATTACTTCCTAACATGTGGAGTGATTATGTGAGTGCACAAATCACCAAATTAACACCCAATAATGAAAGCAATAAATAAATTACTAGATAGGGAGAATGACATACTTCGAAGCAACGTAAGCATCTACATTGTTAGCTAAAATATCATATCGATAGTCCTAATATGAATTCTAATTAACAAGCAGTTCACACAATATATTTTTTTAGGATTTTCGCTTATTTTAATTAAAACTAATCCATATACAATGACATGCAAAGTATGACATGCATTTAAATAAACTTAACATGCAAGCTACATGACACACGATTAAATGAACTAATTCTAATGACGGGCAAATGATTTTTTGTTGTATTTTCCAATAAAATTCGGAATAGAGAAAAAAAATGCCTAAATTAACATGCAACCTATTCTGGAAAAGATAATTTAACCTATTCTAAAGGGGCTTCTTTTTGGTATTTTTTATGAAAATTCGAAATAAAGAATCCCCCTAAATATACCATTAAGATTTGGAGAATGTCTAAATTAGACTAGGAAATAAATTACTTTTAATCCTAATTTAAATTGGAAAATTATCCTATTTTTCTAGCATATTCAGGTTATCCTATTCTATTCAAACAAAATTATTTAAAACACATCCTAAACATGCATCATTATCTTCTAAGAAAACAATTCAAACTTTAACTAATTCTTTTTGGATCTTTTTTAGGAAACAATTCAAGCAGATAACCACTGTCGTCGAAACCAATCCACGCAATCAGCAACATTTGTTTTATCATCTTTGAATTAGGAAAATGATATAAACCAACGATCATATCCATGTGATTTTGAATATTGATGGAAGGCTATTCGTTTAAATTTGGGAACACGACAAAATCTATTGTCGTATCCAAATGGTTATAGATAGAGTAAAGATTTTCCGTGCCACCGAGTATTGTATCTCATGATTAAGATCGAATAGTCGTCCAGGCACGTTCTTACCTAATTTGCAGATATACCATGCATCATTCAAAAATATCAACTAATCCACCAAAGATATTTAGACCAATCAAATTAGGCAAATAAATGTTTGAAACAATATCGGATAATATTCTTACCTAATTTGCAAATAACTTCCAAGTTTGAGCTTGACTTCAGATCGGGATCCTGAGTCATGGGGCGGCCGACGATGGAGACTAGCGGCGGCGGCGGCAACAGCAATGGCGCTTCACGGTGGCTTGACACACGGGGGGAACTCAATTGACAATGGAGCGTCAGTCACAGCACGGCCAGACAACAGCTCGTGACATGGACGATGGAGCGACGGGGGTGTTGAGCCGCGCTTTCGCGCACCTATGGAGGTACTTTCGTTTGTCACGAATGAGAAAATTGTTCCCGAATGAGCTACTAAGGTCCGAAACGGATATTTCGCCCAAACATCTCATAGACATTTCATCACTAGACGAACGAGGGTCTCTCCCATATCATACCTCACGTGATAGTGGGTAATTTTTTATCTTTCTATTTAGCCTAAGTTTTGATTTGGAGTTGCCACTAGTAAGTTTTGATTTGGAGTCGTGCACTAGTCATTATTGGTCGACTAGAAACCCAATCGAGATATGGGAGAACCATCTCAATTTCTACAAACCAGAGATTACGTAGGTAAAAGGGCTTAGTTACGCTAATGATCCCAAATTGAAATCTCTAATGTCCTTTTGGTACCTAAAACGATATGATGTGTCTAAACGTGTCACACGAGTTCGTAAAGCCTATCCACTAATTCTAACAGTTTTAATCGGGAGAAATCAGACAATCAATAAGGAAATGCGCAATCAATTTCAATCAAACACAATAATCCTAAAATGGTCCCTAAAACGAAAATCAATTAAAAAACCCAAACCCTAGTAAAGCCTTAATAGCTTGTTCATTCAATGAATTGTGTTGTCTTAGAGTTTTATGGTTTTTTAGGGGTTAAAACCCTTTTTATTCCCTAAACTGAGGAGTTCTCAAAAATACCACTTAGGCACCTCAAAAAATTTAAATTTCACTCAAAGTGGGTGGCTACAAGGTTTTTAAGTCATTTTGTGAATTTTTGAAATTTTTGATTTTTTTTAAAATTTACTGAGAATTTCCACTTTCCCGAAATCTATTTTTTTACATTTTTTGAAACAATTTTATGAATCTTTTTTAATTTTTGTGAATTCTGCAAATTTTTATGAATTTTTTGAAATTTTTGAATTTTTATGAATTTTATGAAAGTTTTCATTTTTTATGATTTTCTGAATTTTTATTTTTTTTATAATTTTTTTATTTTAATTTAAATTTTTAAATTTTTTTGAAATTTTTTATTTTTCCCGCCGAAGAGTGAACTGGACCGAACCGGTTTAGACTAGTCCGACCATATCGGATCCTCCTGGTTGGCAACTGTTAATACTCCGGCGGGAACAATGCCAAAACAACTACGTTTCCCTCTCTCTTTGGGACATTTTAAGAACACATGGTGTGCATGATACTCATTCTCAAATTCTCAAGGTCGTAACTTCGAATCATTTTCCGGCGACCTTCTAATGATTTTCCGGCCACTTCCTCAGCTCCTAGATCATATATCACACTCCCTCTAACCATCTAGCTTCACTAAATTGCCACTGAACAACCGCTGGTCAGCGAAAATCGAACCTAGAAACCTAACATTGAAACTATTCTAACAAGCATTTTGAGCATTCAGTTTATCTAACTAAGCATCCTAGCAGTTTCTATCGAGCAAACAACAATCATAACAATAAAGGAAGATCAGAAACACTAACTTGAATGGCCATTGGCCATGAAAAGGTGCTCCGATGATGTTGGATAATCCGGCAAGGAGGGGTTTACAAAGGCCGACCCACGGTTTATGCATAATCCGATCCAAGATGCAACAAACAATTAAACATATGATCAAAAACATGTTTTAAACATCAATAATATCAAAATCACAAAGAAAATCGTATAATCAAACATGATGGAACTCAAGTGCCTATTATGGATTTTTGTCAAACATGTTATAGATGATTGTGAACGAACTTTACCTTCTTCGCCGAAGCTTGATTATGAAATTCTGAACCAAATGGCAACCGTAGAGTGATTTCATGACACCTGTTCTTGATGATGATGACCTCCACTTTGTCAAGATAGTCTTGGATCGACCGGCCGAAGCTCAATTTCAGAACTTCGCGGTCAACTAGCCTTGGCACTTCCGGTGAGGAGGTTCACCGTAGGGACCAATTTGTCGGCGCTTTTTCCGGTCAAAATAATGCCTATCGCTCGGTCTCCGGAACCTCTACCGACTCTATCTCTGAATCTCTCTTTCTCTCTCTAACTTTCTCTCTTTCTCTCTCTGGATTTTCATCAAACAGGTCTCCTTCGGTTATGACTTTCTCACCCTTTCTTATCCCTTCACCGGAACGATTCCGACATTAGAGCGGATAAAGATGGACAGCTAGAGAATCTCCAGTTATCTAATCCGTTTAACACGTGCTAGATTGGGCGGAGCCAGTCGGTGAAAACACGGGTCCAAGTAGATATTTTTCTTCCTCTCCCATGCATTGCCCAACCAGGTGAAGAAGGAGACCGACCAACCTGGCAGACCTGAGTTAGTCTAAATTTGCAAATTCGGCCCAATTTGATTTGATTTCATGATTTTAACCCCAAATTTCAAATCCTTGACACATTATACCCGAGAAAATGGGTTCACTTTGAATTTTCACATTAATTAGGTCAAAAAATCCCCAAATTCAAATTCGGTTTGCTTGGGTTTTTGTTCAATTAAATGTCCAAATGACCTAATTATACAAAATTGAGGCCAAAATTGAATTACCCATGACTTATTAATCCTAGGGAAGGTATGGGTCTTGATTGAAAATTTCAAATTGAGTGAAATCCCCAATTTGGGTCTTAAAATCCCTAATCTTCAATGAATTTTTGGGGCTTTTCAATTCTTTTGTCAAATTGTGAAATTAGACTGACCAATATGCAATTCAAGGTTCCAGAATCAATTATTGTGAAGACACTATAGCCTAAAAATGACTAAAAATGATTTAATTGGATTTTTGGCTCAATTGAAGTATGAAATTACCCAATTTTGGGAAAAACATATCCCCAATTGAAATTTCCAAAATTGATACTTCAGTGATGAAATTGGAATTAAAAGAAGACTAATGGTTATTGTTATGGAATTTTTTAATTCCATTTGGTATTTTTCTTGATTTTTCACTCATTTTGGCCAAAAGAAAATAAGGAAAAATTCACAAAAATTTATTTTTGGTTTAGAAATAGGTTTCTAAGCATGGCCAAGGTTTCTAATTCTAATTTTATGATTTTTAGGTAAATTTGAAATATGAACCAAAAATCAGGTGTCAATAGGGGTTGGGATCACGGCTCATGGCCACAGGTTTGGCCGTAAGGGAGGCAACGACAACGGGAGTGGTAGTTGCTTGGTGGAGCAGAGTCGGCAAGAGGTAGCAGCAGCAACAACTCGCCGGGTCAGCGCAGGGTGGCGACGGGAAGTAGAGTTGGACTTGCCGAAGCAGCGGCGGCAGCGGGAGCAACAACGTCAACATCGTCGTCGGGGGCTACAGTGGTGCAAAGCAATAGCATCGATGTTGGGAAGCACAACAGTGGCGGCACCAAGATATGTAGTGAAGGGAAGTAGCAGCGACAAGGGTGGCTCGTTGGGCACCAGCAACGTGCGTCGAGCAAGGTGACAAAGCAGCGACAGTGTCAGTTCATCAGGGAAAGCAAATGTCACAGCGAGTAGCAGTAGGCACCAGGACAACGGCAGCTCGGTGTTAGGGCTCACGATGACCAGCAGTGGGCTTGGCACAACGAAGCAACAGCACGCCAATCAGGTCAGGCACGATGGCGAGAACCGAGATCAGCAACGACGGGCATGGCCTGGCGTGGAGTTCCTTACAGCCACTGGTCTGGCCATGAAAGAGGTAGTAGCTAAGGTGGGATCAGCTCGGTTGCGAGGGAGGCTACGCCGGTCTTACTCTCTTTGTCTCTCGCTCTCACTTGTTTCACTTGTGTGCTCTTAAAATTCTCATTACCTCCTTGATCAAGAGGTATAACGATATATTTATAACGTGAACCTAGGTTAATTGACCAGACTTTTACAATATAATGGGCTTTAAACTTAGGTTTTTTTCTATTTAATTCCTTAATGGGCTGAATTATCTTGGGCTTTTCTTTAATTAAAGTTTAATGGGCTGATTTAAGCTCAAATTAAGATAACCAGGGCCCTTTTACCCTTGTAATTTTCGGCCCCTATCCCCCTAGCTTTGCAGAGTGTTGCTCGATGTGCAAGTACGCGCGACTAATTTTACGTTTATTCACCACCGCCGGTTCAATGCAAAAATGCAAATTAAACTACATGATTCTAAACTATATGATAAGCAATTTATTTTTGTTTAGGGATCAAATATTAATCCCTAATTTTCTATGCAATAAAATTTGGGAAAAGGTTAGCCAAAATTTAGGTGTCGGCAAGTGCTCGTGGCTGTCAAACCACCAGGAACGCTGACCACTAGTCAACGGAGAAACCAGCTTTTGTCCTGAATTCCCTACCGGCCATGTAGACATGGCCACGGTTCAGGAACCGCCGGTTCCGGTTCGTGGCCATGTATGAACCGGAACCGGTGGTTCCGAGCCAGTTTCGATACCGGCCGGTTCCTATTCGAGGGGGGAGGAGGAGAAAAGGGGACGAGGCGCAAGGTTGCGAGGGGGGAGAAGGAGGGGGTGTCAGCGTCAGCGGCTGCGGCCATGGGCGGGAGCAACGACGGCGAGGGTCAAATCTGGGAAGATGGAGGGCGGGCGGAGGAGAAAAGGGGAGGACCGGAGATTGGGCGATTCCCATTCCCATTACCAGCATTCTCATTAATAACAGCAGCTACAGCCTCAGCAGATTAGGCGGTCGCATTCTCTCGCTCTTGAGTTTGCCTATCCAACATATTCCCAATCCTTTCTAACGCCCTAAGGACTCATTCCATACGCGGATCTTCCGCAGGCCTAACATCAACTCTAGGGTCCATTGCAGCTCCAACACCAACTCCTGGATTTTCTACCGCTCTAGCACCCACGACGAGGTCCTCTACAGCTCTAGCTCGAGTATGACCTCCACCTCTTGTTCCTCTTCCTGTGCCCCTTCTTGGGACTCTTCCTACACCTCTTCCTTCGCTGCTCATTGTATCAGCTTCCTACCACTCTCCTACATGCTATAATTCCATACGGGTATTAGGGACCTAGGCCAACCACACTAATCCAAGCCCTAGGCATAAAACTCATTAACCAACACTCGACACTCGACATCCAATCATTAAACCCATCACACCACCTCAAGCCAACATCACCAAATAATCGACAAGATCCTCGCACTCACCTCAGGTCCTGCCACACCTTCGTCTCAATCAATATCACGATCACAATAAACCACTCAGCAATCACAGGCGCGTGCTCACAAGACATGCATAATCAACATAAACATGCGTTCTACGAAGGGCTCCCTATCTGACTACCTCGAAGTCGTCGCTCCTTATCCTCCAAGTCTCGACCTTACCGATATCAAGCAAACCTTGCTCCAATACCAATTCAACAAGGGGGATGTTACGTCCCGAATCCCGTCGAGCTCACGACATCCCTCTCTTCCGGTTGAATAGTTGCGACGTCCCAGGAACATCACCGACCCAACCCAAACACCAGAAACACATGCGGAAGCAAATATAAAAACCCTGACTAAAAAGACGACGATGGGGTAAATCAACAAGACAAAAGACAACAACATTCATTTATATACAACGTCATAGCATCAACATACAAACATCATATTACAAACATATTTAGCAAACTAACATTCGAAACCACCGATATAACCAAAGGATCAGGTGACTTGGTTAACTTAGCTTCACTATAGGTCAACCTAACTATCAAAAGGTGATAGGTCAGACCTATTCTATGCAACCCCTAAAATACCCTAGGGAGACCTACTGGTTGCCATCTTCCTTTCCATTTCGTTCCTAATTCATCGGGCTCGATCCTCTGGAAGATTTCCTGGGCATTGCCTGCAACTCCACTAGGCATCATGGCAACTCCTCAAACTCCAAAAAGAGGAGGCAGGCCTCATAGGTTTATGGCTGGGGGTCTGAAATTGTGGATTATACAACTATGAGACGAATCTCAATAAGTGTACAACCCCAAACCCCACGTAGGCTCTCACGTATCGCCAAACGAAACGTGCACAACACACAACCATTAACCAAACTAATAATCACATGCGCTCCTACTTGGAACCCATCATGCACGTCCCTGCATGTTAGTTAATAATACAGCCAACATGCCATAGCAAAGCATTACAGCCGTGCGCGTGCCTCGGTTATGCGGCAAAACCTACTTGGAACGTCCCATACCATGCCTAGCCGATTCTACCCCATAATCGAGCACTACAATACGCGATACCAACCACACTCGCACACGAACTCACACTACGCGTCAACTTTCGCAACCCTTACACGTCTTGCCAATTCCAGCTCATTCTCAATCTTTCCACCACTACCGCGCCCGCGTAAAATGTATCAGGCCAACGGTCTTTTGAGCTCGTCAGGCATCGTCACCCCATCGGGCCGGGCATCGTCACCTCGTCCGGGCCGGGCATCATCCCGCGTAAACGAACACACCTCAGGATGAAAACCTACACTCAACTTGTCTTATTTACTGTGCCCGCGTAAAACACATCAAGCCAATAGTCTTCTGACCTCGTCAGGCATCGTCACCCCCTCGGGACGGGCATTATCACCTCGTCAGGGATGGCATCGTCCCGCGTAAATATACACGCCTTAAGACGGATCTTTTCCCTACCAATCCTACATTCCAGTACCTTCGTTCCACTCATTCCACACGTACCACACCGCCACACAAACACACGGTCACACACAATCTCTCGCTCTTGAAATGAATATCCATAGAATTAATCAGGGTAAATCTGAGCAGTTTACACAGTGATCGAAATCCCATCAAAATAAATAGTAAACGAACTCCAAAAATTCTAAATTTTGTATATATCATAAAAACATCTTGATAAACATTTTTATGAAGAACACGAAATCCGATTTAATCTGCAATCATGCCTTTTTGTCCCTCGAAATCAGATCAAAATCAGTTCGCTCTAACAGACTGTTTTGTCCTCAAAATACATTTCTTTCAACACCTAAATCACCTTGGAAAGCTTTGAAATTTTTATATGTTATAGAAAAGAAAGTTACAAACAACTTTTGTGAAGGAGGTTTATTGAAAATAGATCTGAAAAATTTTATAAAAATTCGGCAAGACAAGTCGGGATGAATAGTATTCCCGAAAATTTTGATACGGTCTGAGAATGGGTCTTCGTGCGACCCAAATGGTCTCCAAAAATTCCAAATTTAAAATGTGTTATACTATAAGATGTTGGGAGCAACTTTCATGAAGAAAACTTCCTCAAATTCAGCCCCCAAAATTCTCCACAAAAATAGCAAACCGGCCGGGTACAGTAGTCACGAATCCGAGAATCACACCAAATCTCACGAATTCAAACTGTAATCGTTCCATATCATCACGGCCCTATCCGAACCTCTCAAATCTCATATTTGCACCCCTCATTTCAGTCCACGACTACCGAACATCCAGCCTCACTTCAAGTCCCAAAACAACCACACAAATCACCTAAACCGAGCCCTAAACACGTCCTACAATACCCCGAGATCCTAGAGAGAGTTTGGGGAAGTCACTTACCTTAGAAAGACGGAACAAACAGGCTGGACAGAAGCTGGAATGACCGGACCGACGGCGGCGGCGGCGGCGAATGGCAGCCGGCGGTGCTCCTCCGGCGGCGGCGATCACGGCAAGGAAACGAGAGAGAGAGAGAGAGAGAGAGAGAGAGAGAGAGAGAGAGAGAGAGAGAGAGAGAGAGAGAGAGAGAGAGAGAGGGAGAAGGAGAAGTGGCCGGTGAAGTGATGAGCAAGAAACAAAGCTAATAAATTTGGTCCAAGAAAGTTTGACCCAATTTCCAAAATTCCAACTTTGCCCCTTAATACTTGGCTCACATTAATCCACATCAACTTAACTAGGGGAAATTTGGTCCAAACTAAATTGGCATTATTGGGCTGAAACGATAATTAATTTAATCCATAATTTAATCCCCAAAATTACCCAAAATTCGGAATACCCCAAAATAGCCTAGGGGCAAAATGGTCATTTTTCCGGTCCCGGACGTCTATTTTTTTTGCAGAAATGGGTGGCCCCAAGGTTAGCCAAGCCAAAAACGTCATCGGCTGCTCAAAATTGTCACTTTTAAAATTCTCGATTCCCGGGCTCGAATTCCAAGAAATGAATAGAATCAAACAATCGCGACTTTAGCTTATCTCTGACTAATGGGTGGCTCATTGGGATTACGTGCTCTCGACCCGTGATCGACACTAAGTCAAGTCACGTTTAAGTTTACTATACCCAGGACGACCTCGGTTGTCATATAATTACGAGGGTTTGTCACTAGTTCCCTTCGGACACGATCAATCATATAGATCGATCTCTGTTGACCCAAAATATTCCCTCGTCAATCCTTATGGTCGAAGGTTGAACTAAGGTTGGGTCCTTTAGTTGGGCGAACTCAATCCCGTGATAGCCTTACCCCTAAGGTTAGCATCCCGAGAATGCGCGGTTCCAAGTGAGATCTCACTATAAGTGCATTGGCCAAAATATTCATTTCATGAATCCCGGGAAAAGAATCGAAAATTCAGACTGTTACAAATTATGTTTGATTTTATCTCCGAATTGAGTAGATGCTCTCTTTCGATATTGCGATATCCGTTTATTTGAGACACGAGACAACGAATTATTTTTTTGGATATTGTAATCTCTTGTTTGAATTTTGTTGGATATGTTGAGTGATCTTTGCTTTGTTTAAAGCTTTCAATTAGATAGAATTTCTAATTTCAAAAGGCCTCACTGCATTTTTTCTTTAATAGTTTTCATTGAAATTAAAAAAAAGTTAAATTAGAATTTCTTAGCTAGGTAGAAGATAATAGGTAGCTTAGAATTAGCTAGATTTCCATAGTCGTAATATAGAGCCAAGTTTAAAAAGTTTTGATAAAGTGAAAAGCCAAAAAAATCAATAATTTAGAACTTTAGCAATAAGTTATTGTTTTATTGCAATTTAATGCTTTTGCTTATTTAGTGTTTCCTTTGTAGTTTGCGCACCCGTATAATCGCCTCACATATTAGTGGATAGGTTTATAATTAATCTAAGCTGCCTGTTAAATATTTTTTGAATAAAAGAGAAAGGTACCGCAAAGGCTAGTGTAATTAAGTCCTCGAACCCATAATCTCTTGTTCGTAGAAATAAAGTAATTCTCTCACACTTTACTTGAATTTCTAATTAACCCACCAAAAATAGATTAATGACGACTCCTAAATGAAAATGATTTGCATGTTAAGAGTTTGAACAAAGTAGCAAATTGGTATAGGCTTGGAGAGCCCGAGTTAGGTTTAGGCTTAATAATCCATTAGCTGAAGCCTTAGGTGGTTCATAAGGTCACGACAGTCCTCGACCACCACACCATGGAACAATCACTAGCTCCTCATCACCGTGAGTCCTCATTGCCGTGCTTTGCTCATCAATGGAAGTCATCCCTGCTGGCCGTGAGCCGCCTGGTCACCGCCGCGAGTCCCAAGTCACTGGTCCTTAATTTAGAGACAAATCTTTGAATTAGGTACTTATGCAGTCCAAAATCAATTAGAATATTTTATTTCCTTGAACATATCATGATCTAACTTTGATTTTTGAGATAATAGGCATATCCAAATTATGAAAATTTCCTAAGTCATAACATGTGTATAATCGGTAATTCAATCTCTAGGAATTGAGATGGGGTTATGAATTGTACGAAAAATTGGTAACTTAATCTTTAGGTATTAAAATCGGAGTGTCGGTTTTATGTGTTTCCAAATGTGAGTTGAATGGATATATATTGCAACATTGAGCTTATCTTGTTGCTTGATTTTCTTATCTATAAAATACCAAAAAGATTAAATCCATTGATAGATTATGAGGATTTTTGGGTACGATTGCGTGTGAGGATAATATCTATCTAGTTAGGATAAGTTTCAGAATTAAAATAGAATTTAATCTAACTCATTTCCTTGTTTGAGCATGATAACTTTTGACTTTGGATGGCTTATTTTCATTAATTATTAATAACAAATTCTAACAAAAAAAAATAAAAATAACATGTGCATGTCATATAGATTTAATTGCCTCATCCACAGGAGTGAGCAGTTCTAAGTTTCGTACAGGTTTTACCTGGAACTTAGAACATACTATTGGAACAAGTTCCTCCTTTTTTGGAACCTAGAACCTATGCTATAAACCCTAGAACCTGGCACCTACCGTATCATAGGTTCCGCTTGTATTATTAATTGAATGGTTGCAGTGAATTATCACATTTAATAACTACCATTTTTTACTACAATCTACTAATTACAACTTATATTTAGATACATGAAGAATATAAAACATTAGTAAAGTAAAAGTCTTTATCATAAAATGGAAGCTCAGACTTATAGTTCCAAATTATACACTTAGCATCGGACACCATTGAACACCACAGGATCACGTGAAGACATATATCAAGCAAAACAAAAAAAAACTTGTTACAGGTTCTATTTTCCTAGAATTTGGAACCCACCCGTCGAAACAGGTTCCTTAATTTTTACCCGAAACCAAATAGGTTCCCACTGATCCAGTTCTTTAGTTCCAAGACACTACTAGTGCACTTAAACACCAGTCCGTCCTAAGGCTTATGAACCTTAAGAACCACCACTCCTCTCTAATCCGTCCACTCACCTTAAACACCAGTCCACTTCAGCAGCTTCCCTTCTTTCACACGCATTAGTGCTATGCCTCCATTGTTCTTTTTCCTTATTTCCATATGCCAAGCCAAAGTCTTCTCTTTCTTTCACTTTTCTTTTTGTTTAGTCAAATCTAAACGAGCGGCGTTTCAAGATTGATATGGATGAGCGGCTTGCGAGCGACGCCAATGCTCATCCATGACCATTGTCGGCATCGTTCGGCCAGATCTAGTGGCGACTTCGCTGATGGCAAGATGGGGGAGAGGCGAAGGTCAGACTTGGAGGGAGGGGATGACTAGATGGGTTTTTCGAGCAAGAGCGACTGGAGGAGTGTTGGTGAGGGAGAGGGCCGACGCCATTGTTGCGGAGAGGGCTTACTCCATTGTTGGAGAGTGAGCTTAGAAAGAGGGTAGGGAGGAGAGAAGAAAAAAAAATTACCAATATTTTCCCTTCTTCTTCATGGGACAGCAGCCAAGGAAGTCCACGTGGATTGATTTTAGAAAAAAATGCCAACTTATTTTAATTTTTTAATCATAATTGCCATGTAATATTTTTGGCTGGAAAATCTCGCCGGAGGCACTTAAGTGACCGTTTTTTCTCCGATTTGGCACTTAAGTGAGACAACGAAAACTTTTGACACTAAAGTGAACACCGTACACAATTTTTGGCACTTTTAATATCCTTCTTTTGTTGGTATTGCTTCCATATTTTAAATGTATTGATTGACCTCAATTAGAGCAATAACCAAATTTTTTTCCAACTAAGTTAACAATTAAGTTTGCATTACCAACTCTCGTTGATTTTGTTTTTCAATTTTTTTGGTAAATATCGACTTCTCTTATTTCCAACAAAAAACATAAGATTCTCTTATGACTTTTCTATCAGGTTACCACCTTTATTTGCTTTGTTGACTAACTTTCAAAATTTATCAATTATTTTTTAAGAAATTATCAACCTCAATTAGAGAGATTATCAACTTTTCTCCAATCAAGTTATCAACTAGGTTTGTGTTGCCAACTCTTATTTGAGATTGAGATGGAGAGTCATTCGTTGAGTCCGATCGGTTCCAAGAAAACCTCAACTGAATATGTCGTTGTTATTTACTTAAAAAAGTACAAAGATTAAGCGTTTTAAAATTGGAGAAGATGAGAGACTGCAGAAGTCCAATGGTTGTCATCCGCTTGGACCATGCAACTATGGCCAAACATTCTGCCCTCACTTTTTCCTTTTTCAGTGTGTACAAAATGACGTTCAACATTGCGTCGGACACATTGCTTGCGAATGAATTGTGGCAAAATAAGTGATTGGGCTTGCGAATGATAATCATTTTATTTCTATTTTTCTATTCTAGAAATAGGTTTGAAATAGAAATCCGTTTGGTAACGCAATTTCATTTTTCTATTTCTGGAACAAATATCTGTTCCAGAAATACGTTTAGAATAGAAATAAGAAGTTTAAATTTTTTGATTTTCTATTTATGAAACAAAAATAAAAATAATTTCTATCTCTTCAGCCTAAAGAGACTTCCACCAACGAAGACATTCTGACTTTGAACTCTCCTCCACCTCTTCAACAGAAAGAGAGACCAAATACCCTAGGCACCTCATTGCGACTCCGACTTTGACTTCTACACTATCCTCCCCGCCATCGTCGACGCCGTACTCCTCGCCGTGATGCCCTCCTCCTCGCCACCATCCACTTCAACTCGGACTCCGTCCTCCTTACCGCCGTCGATGCCGTCCTCCTCATCATCGTCAACGCCTCTAAGCAACCGGCTTTCCCACACAATTGGTGGGCTTTATCTCTTCATATAACTCGTGCTCTCACTTTGTGTGAGGCTAGGAGTTTCCGTGGTCGTGTGATTTTTGGTCTTTCTAATGGGCATTACAGATTTTTTTTTTGGGTCAGCATGTGGTGCTGTGAGTTTTCACCATTGTTTTGAGAGGGTTTTTGTGTGTTGCTTCTTAACTCATAACAACCGAGTATGATTTGGCAAAAAACTAGTAATGATACTCATGGGTCTTGTTTGCTCTGTACTCCTAAGCTGCTCTATCTCCTGATTTAGGGGCCGCATGGATCCTAATAGCAATGTTGTATTTGCTTTATACATTAGTCACATGCTTTGCTAGAATAGCTTAGTCTTTGTAGAAAGCTGTTAATTACTGTGACCATATTGCAAGTGCCACATATGGAGGCCATTCAAACGAAATCCATAGAGTCCAATGATGTTATATTATTTATTTTGCTTATATTCTTCATTGGTGCATGTACGCAAACGATTTGCACAAATCACAACCACAAAAGTTTCTGCAAACAAATTGCAGAAGGATGAAATTTCCTTGTACAATTTGATAATCGCCAATAATGGCAATATTAGGAAATAGCAAACAACTAAAGGAGTTACCGAGTTTTGGCTTTTTAACTGTGAAAGGTATGATTGAGTCACTAGTTTATATAAGTATGCATATGCTTAGATCATTTGGGAACTGGCACATACTCTTCTCACTCGTGCTCTCACTTTAGTGGCCTTGAGGTTCGGTATTAGACATTATGATCTAATATTGTCCTTTGGGGTGTGGTGTCATTACATGAAAAGAGTATGTGTGGGACATACTATTTTAATTGACTTGTATGGGAGTCCCTCTATTTTTTTTAACACAGTTTATGCAATAAAATGTATTTACATAGTAGTAAAAGTGATCTTAGGATGTGTATAGGTTGTACATGTATGCTTGCGATATATGCTTGCTTGATCTGATAGGAGGATGTTCTCTTTCAATTTTTTCGTGTATTTTGGTTTATTAACAATCATTACATATTACTGTGATATTGACATCAAAGCTTCTACACTTGAATTGGTACATTATCTGATATGGCTCATTTGATGCTCAACCAGTTAAGGTTAAATGGCATCCAGTAAAGAGGTTCTTATGGCAAAGTAGACCGAGCCTTTGACCAATCTGCTTGCAAGTTTGTTGGTAGAAGAGGTAAAAAAAGGAAATCGCACCACTTGTACTTACAACAAAACAAGGTGGAATAACATACATGCTGAATTCAATAAACAAATAGGACTCCACTTTAGTGTAATTCAGTTGAAAAATAGGGTAAACAAACTGAAGAGATAGTATGGTATGTTTTAAGAAGCTTATTTCACAATCTGGATTTGGATGGGATAATGTAAACAAAAAGGTTACCGTAGACGATGCAAGTGTATGGGAGTCTCAGATCAAGGTATTACTTTACTTGGGTCATTTTTTTTTTATTAAAGATGTAAGCTTCAATTATATTGCTGACGTATGTCATTATTGTGAAAATTGTAGGATAATAGTGAATGGGATAAATTCAAGAATGATGGATTTCCTCAGTATCCCGAGTTGTGTATTGTGTTTGGTGATACATATGCTCCTGGGGAGTATGCAACAGGAAATGTAGAAGACTTGATAATGTCGGAGGGAGAAGACAATGGTGTTGGTAGCGGTGGTGCTGCTGCTACGGTAGGTGATCTAGAGGAATTTAATGAACACCATATTAATGAGGGAGTCTTTACACTTGACATGACTGCCATCCAAGTTTGTGAAAAACACAAGTTGAATAGGACTACAAATTCCAAGAGGAGGAGAAAGAGTAACACATATGATGTTAGTGGCACATGCAAAGCCATTCAAGAAATGATCAAATTTATGACGGGTCAATCAACAAGTGACTCCGTCACCTCACATACCCCACCACCTGTAGACCCCTACTCCATAGGAGTTATGGTTGCCATCCTAAATGGCATGCCTAACTCGGAGCAGGATCTTTACAACAAAGCTGTAAACCAGGCATGTCTTAATGTCACTTCAAGAAAGGCTTTCATCATATCTCTACTTGAAAGGAGGCGTGAACTTCTTGAATCTCTTTAAGTAGTTGTTGAGATCTATGAATTTATAGTTGGCTTAATTTCATTGTATGACTTATGTACTTGAGACTTTGGTTTTTTTATGATGCAACTATGATGACATTGTGGCTATTGTTGATTGTTATTGGAGTCCTTATCTAATGTGCTTATGTTCTTATTTCGTGTGATGGCATAGGTAATATGGAGGGGGTGCAAGTAGTCAAGTAGCATCAGTCGAATCAGTTGAATAAGACTTTGATGATTTTGAACTTTATATACTAATAGCCTGGTTGTGCACTATTACGGTGAATATGTCAATGCACATGAGAGAACCTATTAGGGACAGTGTATTGTCAAGACTTGAATGAGTAAGAGAGGTCCTTTATGGATATTCAGATAGAGTATATGAAGCTTTTAGAATGGAGAGACATGTCTTTCTTAATCTTTGTGATTTTATGAAGGCAAAAGGTTGGTTGGAAGGTAGTCGATATATTAGGGTAGATGAACAAGTTGGGATTTTTCTTATTTATGATTTGTCACAAGAACTCGAATAGAGATTTATATGAGAGATTCCAACATTCGGGACAAATTATCAATAAGTATTTTACTATAGTGTTGAAAGCAGTTCTCAAACTAGCAAAAGAGGTTATTGTACCCCCTTCCCAGAGGGATTCTTATGGATCCTAACCATAAACGTTACTTTAAGGTAGGATTCTCACGCATTCCTTTACACCATCAATTTTATTTTGTTGATAATAATGTATAATACTAGTCTTTGATAAAATGACAGGGTTGCGTATGCGCTATTGATGACACCCATGTTCATGCTTATGTACCTGTGAAGCAGCAGATCCCATTTAGAGGTAGGAAAGGTATTACCACTCAGAATGTGTTGTGTATTTGTTCATTTGATATGAAATTTACTTTTGTATATGTTGGTTGGGAAGGCTCCGCCAATGATTGTCGGGTGCTCTTGGCAGCACTTGAGACTCCTCGCTTGGAATTTCCTCAACCACCACCAGGTAGTTGCTTGTTCTTTAAGTAGTAATTTTCTTTATGATTGGATTGCAATTGCAAATCATGACCAATAAATGAATACCTTGTTATATGCAAATACAACGTGATAGATTTTGGTTATGCAACAACTCCGGAATTTTTAACTTTTTTCAAAGGTGAACGGTATCATATAAATGATTATAGGGGTACAGCAGGACGACCAAGAACAGCAGGATAATTCTTCAACTATAGGCATGATGGATCATATATGTTGGTTTCCTCAAGACTTCAGTGTGGTTTTCACCTTGTCGTGATTTTACGATCACGTCATCAACGTACACTTCAATCTCTTTATGCATCATGTCATGGAATAGTATCACCATGGCTCTTTGGTAAGTTGCCCCTGCGTTCTTCAAGCCGAAGGGCATAACCTTATAATAGAATGTTCCCCGTGGGGTGATGAAAGATGTTTTACTCTTGTCTTCTTTTTTCATTCGAATTTGATTATAGCTAGAGAAACCATTCATGAAGGAAAACAATTCGAATCCTGCTGTGCTGTTGACCAAGACGTCAATATGTGGTAATGGAAAATCATCTTTGGGACTTGCTTTGTTCAAGTCGCGGTAATCGACACATACCCGAACTCGCCCGTCTTTCTTCATAACTAGGACAATATTAGCAATCCAGTCGGCATAATGAGTAACTTCAATGAAATCAACCTTTAACAATTTCATGACTTCTTCCTCAATCTTCTTAGATAATTCTGGCTTCGTCCTCCTAAGCTTCTGTTTCTTAGGTAGAATAGTACGATTGAGCGGTAATGTGTGTTCTACAATGTCGAGGTCTAGACCCAACATATCAACATAAGACCAAGCAAAGACATCCCGGTACTCCTTCAAGAGTTTGATCAGTCGATTAGTATCTGTTTGAGAGAGACCTGCCCCAATTTTTGTTTCCTTGGGACTTTCAGAATCACCCAAATTTATAATGACAGTTTGTTCTTCCGTGGGAGGTTTGGATTCTTCATGTCGGATCCATTCTTTTTTAATAACCTTGGAATCTTCTTCATTTTCGAGATCAGAATAATCGGGTCCGCAAGAGTCTTTTGGACACGAATCCGAGCCATGCATATGACTATCATGATTATGTAAAGTGTCATTCTTGAGATGCAACAAAAAATGGTTAGTATATGAAGATAAGAAATGCAATGCATGCAGATGTGATGAAAAAACTTTCAAATTCCAGATTTTCGAAAATTTCATGGGGAACTCTTCCTCGTATCCTTGGACATCCTTGTTCCACAAATCTTTGAAACTAGGAAGTGTGCGAAAGTCCAATCCTCAAAGCATCATCATAGGACTGGTTTGGTGTACTTCCACACGTTATTAATAAAACGTGCATATGCTTTTATTAAATTGAAAGTGATAAGGCCGTATTACAACATATACTACCTTGGATCAACGGCTCAAGATCCAAGTGTTCACACACATGAACGAAATAACAATATAACGAAAATGCATGAAATGAGAACTAGTTAAGCATGTTGTACTCTACACCAAGGGAGAAGTGAGTGTGCTCCCATGTAGCTTAGCAACGTCAATCATGTTCATAGGTCCAGGATGACAGGCTCCTTTCGTACTTCTGATGCAGCATTCCCAAAAGAAAGAATCCCCTTATCAAGCAGATTTTGAATTTTGACCTTAAGAACCAAGCAATTATCAACATCATGTCCTTTTTCTCCCATGTGATATACGCATATCTTGGACATATCGAATCCAGTAAACTTTGGAAGCTTTTCTCTCGAAACTTCCTTAGCCACCAATCTCTTTTCCAAAAGCATAGGCAATAACTGAGAGAGTGGTTTTGGTAAGGGTGCAAACTGACGAAGCGGGCCATGCTTACGTGGCTTCTTATTGGAGTCATGACGCGATTGAACACGAACTACGTCCATTTTTTCAAGATGTCCTTGATCACATTCTCTAGTCCCAGAAGACAGTTTAATTTCAGATGCTTGTTCTTCATAAGGCCATTTTCCTTTACTCTTTGAATGAAGACCAATCGTTTCCAGCATGGAAAGGGATGACGATTCTATAGTCATTTGATTTACACGATCCATGAGACGTATCAACATGCCATGCATTTCGTTAACTTGACTCTAAAGATCCGCAAGAGTAGGCATAATCTTGATCGGAAGCAGTGGAGTTATGAACACTTCAAAGTCTGCAAATGTGGCAGTTATTTCATCAATTCGATTTTCCAGATCGGCAATTCGATCGTTCTATTTTTTGATATCCATTTGAAGATCCTTCGCGCAAGTGGGATTGGGCATTCTCCAAATACCTTGTAAACGAAATGAAGATCAAGTTAGTACGTGGAAAATAAATTGAAACGAAAATGTAAAACCCTTCAATTTTATATTTTCTTTGGATGAAATAGGAATAAGAAATATTCTTATGATCCCAATATCATGTGAATGATCTCTTATTAAAATTTCTTCATAAGAAATTATACAATTGAAGGGGTAACACACGATGATTAATCAAGATGCCCCATCTATATTCTATTGGAATCCTCGAGAAAGCACATAAAAGGGAATTTCACTAATTACAACGAAATTCGTGAAATATAATCCCTATACATCAATCTAGAAATAAAAGGAGAATCCTATTACATCATTACTAACATGAGTAAAAAGGAAACCCTCTACGTCAAATCTATAAAATGAAAATTACATGAAAGGAGATTTCCTCATAGAATATAGCCAAACTCCTAATGGATCTTCTTTAGGTGCGAGGCGAATTCATTTGTTTTCTTAGGTCAAACGTTTAACCTCGGCTAAAGCCTCATCCTTTTCCCTAAGAGCTCTTGCGACTATAGCTTGTTGTTGAGTTGGCTTCTTGGGGACATTAGGGAGATCCACTTTAAGCTCGGGCTCGAGACGATGGTGTATGTACTCCGGCAATGTGTGATGTATCTTCATTTCTCCTTCCAACTCCGACTCGTCGGTAATGAGAATCGGCTCCGGGTGGCATTTGTACCACATATCAATGATGGACTTGATCATTTCTTTCAAATCCGCCATTTGGTCCTTTTGGACGACATCTTTGCGATAGTCAAAATGATATAACCCCAACTTGAGGAATGGCGGAATCTTTTGAAGCGCGCGATATTGACAGATCACCCTAAAAGGGTAATATGACGTAGACCTCGTTAGGCCCCAAAGTGGGATTGGGTTGTCGGATCCGTTATTAAGGCGCACCTCGGGATTTCCAAGCCAACGAACATGCCATTGGATTTGATTTGGAACAAGGTTCTTGAAAAAATTAAATCAAGTTGAAAATGACCAATAAGGAAAGATTTCTTCCTTTTCTCGAGAGCGAGATAGGATGACAATCTTTGGATACATCTATGATTTTCAAGTTCAAACCGAAGTCTTTGAGATGAGAGACCAACCAAATTTGGAGTAAACCTATTGGGGCTCTAAAGACACTATTTCTGTTTTGTTTGAACCTATTGAGTGATACAAAGGTCTCACCTAGGATCATATTGGAGAATCTTTTGAACATACAAACTTGATTGATAATGTGAACTACCAAAGGATCCATGGTCTTTTCGATGAATGGAAATACCACAAAACCAAATAATGCTAAGAGAAAGGCTCGAGGGATTTGATTACCCGCTTCTTTTGGCAAGCTAGAAAAATGTCGTTCTAAAAATGTGAAGGAGAGTGCATTGGAATTCCCTCTAAGAACGCTTTTGATTTGGATGGTGTCAACTCCTAAGTATTGACTCAAAAGAGTTATTGGATCTATATCTATCGGAGGACTAACTAGACCGAAAGACCCGACTCTTCCAATAGCAATATCGCACTCTCAATTGTAGGGATCAACTCATTTAGACCAAACACAAAAGTAGATATCTTTGAGTTCCAAAAATGGGACAATGCCTTAATCATGGCAATACGAGGCTCGACATATAAAAGTGCGAGAAGATATCCGATCCTCTTTTCCACGTAGTCTTTGTGCTTTAACTCGAGACTTTCCCACATGGCCACGAGAGCTCTAGGTACGGTGATGATTCGAATCTCCGACATATCCATTTTGACTAACCATAATTTGGGGCATCGAGATTAATCACCATGCATTATAGAAAGAAATATAACGCGGAATTGAAATGGCATAATTGAAATTGTAGAATGATACAATCAACCTTACCGTGAAGGAAAAATGGCAAACACATCGACACATCGCATGAGGACATGTGATTTTTGATATCTAAGGATAGGATTCTAAAGGTTTAAGGTCCCCATCTTAATTAGATAAGAAGAGTTTACCCACCGCTACTAATGTCGGTCGGTGCACTTCTTACTAATCAAGATGAGCGGTGTTGAAGAATGGATTACCACATGCATTCACATGCGGATTCCACTCTTAATACCTCCTAAAGGTGTCTTAAAGCGATCCGGGGTTTTAGACAGCGGGACGTGGGTGCATTGTGTCATGCTCAAGCAAGTAAACATGCATTTAAATCTAAAGCAAACAACACTTCAACGTAATCTCATACATTCGACATTCATCCGGACGCCACCTACAAAACAAAGGGTTTGCATTCACTCCACCCCTTATGTCTCCCACCTACAAAACCATTTAACACATAGTTAGTGAACTAACCTTATTTTCCACGCGACTTCGACATGCAGTCGATGCTACAAAATATAGACAAGTGAGATAACAACCAACAAATTTATTACGGCTTTAATCCACTTAGGTTTGTAACCTAGTTCTCCAGTGAAGTCGCCAAGCCTATCGCGACCTACCCCTCGAGGACTGAACTCGATGAGGTGGATTTAGAGATAAGTGTTCATGAGACGGTTCATATGGCACATCATAAAAATAATTTTACTGAAGCATAAATCTTTTGGTTAGCCATATGGCCCATTGATCATGAACGTGAATTTTCTCTAAATCCATATCTCGCGTGACAGCAGATCGATTTTATTTGTTTTAGGAGTCGCCACTAGCCTAGATCGGGGGTCGGCTAGAATACCCAACCGAAACGCGGGAATTTCATTTCGGTTTTCACGAAAACCAGAGATCAAAGGTTCGGGGATTAGCTTACGTTAATATTTCTATTAACGCCTTTTCAGTACCGCTAAACTTAACATGGTTGATATCTAAGTTGTCATGCATTTGTTCTGTACCATTTTCATGTTTAAAGTCTTAGTCCACTAGGTGATCATGCACCTTGTTTTTGTATTTTCATTTAGATTCTAAGATAATCCTATCTTAGTCTAAAAAAAGAAAGAAACAATCAATTATATTGAAAGATATTTCGTAAAGTAAATAATTGAAGTATTGAAAGGACGAGCTAATTCTAAGTACGAGAAAGTAAAAACCCGCAACTCGTCGGGTGTTTATTACAACACAAATTGAAAACCCGAGACATAGTCGGGATGAATGAATTGAATTGAAACAGGATCGGACATCGGTTTACGACCACCACTAAATGAATACAAATTGAGACCGGATTGGACATCGGTCAATCGCCTTGGCTTTTTCCAATTTTGGGTTATCTTCTCCATGAACTGCCTCTCGGGTGTCGGTGTTTACATTCATAACATTCATTCACGACAAACAATATCCGAAAGTATAATCCAAAAAAAAAACAATTGTTCAAACAATTCACTAATCAAACATGAGCCTCGGGATCGGCCTTTATTTTCATGCGTTTCGATTCATCACCCACCTAATCATCTAATATTAATTGACTAATAGTTAACGATAATGGGCTACCATTTGCATTCACAAAATGGCAACTCATATCAATTAACCCCTAAAGTCGGGTTCTAAATGACCACAATAGGCTACCCGTCGAACATGCACCAGGCCTAACATTCATCTAACAAACAAATGCATAGCAATGAAATAAACATGTATTCAGGCCCATGGGCCTTATTTCGAAGCCAATCAAACAATGGGAAGTGGGCTTCATAAGGAGACCACTTATTCAGTTATTATCTAATTCGGATTGCTTTTGTTCAGATGTGATTAACTACCCTAATGACATCCAAATGAAATGATTCATGCGTCATCAGAAAGTTTATGAAATGAAGATCAAAAGTCAAGAAGACCATTTTTTCTAAATCCTAGCCGATTTTCCCGAAAATATCAAATTTAATCTCAGTGACAGGCTGAACTCGGTTCTATTATGGATTTTAAAATAATGGTGGGAAAAATAACCAACCTTATCAAAACCATGTGAAAATTTTTGTGTAGTTAAGATTCCCCGTATGAAACAACTTTCATGTTTTGAGTTTTTGCTAAAAAGTCCTCCAAATTTTTATAAAATTCGGTTTTCGCGAAGGACTCAATTGCAAATTAAATTTTAACCCGTGAAGACCTTTTATGAAATTTTAAGCAAATTGACCCTCCAAAAATTGCTATTAGACTCTCAAAATTTTCAGTCAACATAATGAGACCCTAATGAACAACTTTGTAATTTTTATTTTTTACAAAAAAGGACTCTAACTTTATCAAATTCGGAGAAACATCTTTTGAACTCCAAAGGAATGAAAATCAGATCTGGACATAGATACTGATCAGACTGTGAAAATTCCTTTTGAAAATTCAAATGACCTCCGATTTTGATGAAATTAGTATCAATAGAAAGATGTTGATCTCAGTGTGAAATTTTGTGAAGAAAACTTTTTCATATTTCGAACACATAAATTTATGAAAATCGAAGAACACACGAAGGTCAGTCTGAAACTAGTCTGTCACCAGATTCATGCATACACGATGTTGCAAATCGTACAATGCTAACATGCTTGGAAGTTTATGAAAATTTTATGATGAATAGATTAAGATGCGCTCTACAACTTTTATGAAGAAAGTTTTTTCAAAAAATGATCGTAGAAAATCATAACAAAAATCATCACACAGCACAGCATCAATCAGGAAAATATCAGAACAGACTTAAACATCATATTCCAGATTCTGATCCTAACTTCTAAAAGTGTTTTGACATAGCAAATCAAGTCCGATTGAGGTATGCAATATATCAAATCGAAGCTTAAAACGCGTTTTATGATTTTCTAGTTCATCACTTTGCGAGATTTCGACATTAACGAGCTCAAATCAGCATTTCAAACATGCAGGTTTTCCAGGATACGAATTTGCAGAATCACATTCAAGTGCACTTACCTTGTTTAACGATGCTCCGACGCGCAATCGAGCGATCCGGCCTCCGTATTTAGATCAAGAATAGCACGGAGAAGTCTCGAAAAGCTCGGCCAACCTATGATAATAGATTGCACAAACTATAGTAAGAATCGATCCGTTTTCGCACTAATGAACTAGTAATGAAGAATCAAATCAAAAAAAAAAAAACACGATCTGGTGGCTGTTCAACGAGCAGACAACCACCACAGCCGCACGAATACACCGAGGAACATTGCTGGAGGTTCGGGATCGCCAAGGGAGATGCCGATCAGCCGGTTCAGCCGCTTGAACCGGCTGATCACATCACCGGCAGCAGCGCCGGTGATGTTGCCGAGAAGAAAATCGGGCCGAAACAGCAAGCTCCGGCCACCAGCGAAGATAGCTGGTTTTGTGACCAGCCTTATGCCACTGTGGGGGACAACGGTGGAGCGGCGGCTCGCTAGAAAACAGCCAGCGATGAGGCGGAAGGCCGGCGGCCGAGAGAGAACACGAGAGAGAGAGAGAGAGAGAGAGAGAGAGAGAGAGAGGAGAGAGAATTTAGATCTGAAAATGAGTGTCCCTCCCAAATTTTGAAGGGAAAAATACTATATACCCCCATCAACTTTGAATCTTAGCCCTTAGATTAATCCAATGGTCTAAAATGCATTTTTAATGATTAAAAATATTCTTTAAAGGCTATGGATTAGTGACATGGCATCATGGATGGATGCGATCAATTCTAAATGAATGGCCACGATTGATTTGCTTGTCCCCTAATTAATTTGTTTAATTCTTGAAGAAGGGCATTTTAGTAATTTCTCTTAGGGGCATTTTCGTAATTTTCAATTAAGGGCATTTTTGTCATTTTTGGGCTCAAGAGGATGTGGCCAGCCTTGGCTAGTCGGAATGGACCGTCGATCGCCGGATTTTCAATCGGAAAATAGCCAGTCCGATCAGACCGTTTGAATTTGAATCAAACCGGGTTGAGCCGATTAGTCTCGAATTTGGCCTGATTGAACTGGTTCAATCCTTAATTCCATTTGTTCCTATTTTATACAATTTGGTCTTTATCATGATTAATTGACCCCATTAATATTGAATTTGATCAAATTGGATTGAACCGATTTGAAATTCATGCACAAATTGATCCAATTTAACTTGTTTGTCTCAATTGATCTTGAATTTGGGTAATTGTATGGCCAAGCTAGACTAACAAATTTAATTGAAGTCCAATTAACCAAATTGAGTTTCAATTCATCAAATTGAATATTAGTCTAGAGTGGGTCAAGTTGAATTGCACTAATTGGATCAAATACTCTTAGACTTCTTAATCATTGGATTACTAAATTGATCAAATTGACTCAAATTCATGTGAAACTTCCAAAATTGATTTTGAATTTGGATTTCATATAAGAAATTACGCTCATTCGTGCCTCAATTGCGCAAATAATGAAGAATCAATCCAAATCACTGATTAGGGCCAAAATTGGGGGTTTTTATGTTTGGCTTGGAATCACAAAATTGGTTCCAATATTGAATATAAGATGACCTCCAGATCAAATATCGTGAAGAAAACTAACCTAAAAAAATGACTAGAAATGAAGTAATTTCATTTTTGGCCGATTTGAACCAAATTCCGCAAATTGGGAAAAAGCTGATTCCAAATCGATTTTTGTAAAATTTCAAATGCCAAAGGTAAATTGAATGTAAAATAAGATGATTTTGGGATTTTTGTATTTTTCAATTTTTTTGGTCAAAGGTTTGACCAAAAGTCAAACCCTAATTGACTTTTCACTAGGAGCTTGATTTTATGATCAAATTTCTGAATTTTTCTGAAATTTTCACTTCTAAAGTGAAATTGGACTTGAAAGGAATCTTTTTATGCGAAAAGCCCCAATTTGACTCGGGGTTGACTTTTGGTCAAATGGTTGACCAAAAAGTCAACTCGAAAGTCAACTATTTGACTTTTCGGGTTTTTTGTATGGAATGAATAGAAAATTGCTTACAGAAGCTAGGCCAATAGACAGAATAAAAAAAACGATACTTTTTGTTCAAGAAACGGGCTCCGTCGCGATCAGAAACCATAATCTCGAACGCGTTGACTAAAATTTAGGTGTCAACATATGTCAATTCTAATAACAAACAAAAACATCAAGCAAGGTTGAGAGAGACCAACTTGAGTGACCTAAGGTCATAGCAATGCTTCGGCGAGGTTCCTCAAGCTCCGGCGAGTTGGTTCATGAGGTGGCCGACTCAGTTTTAATGCATTTTCAATCATCCAAAGTGCAAACAAACAATAAAAATGAAATCAAAACATATTTTGAGCATCAAACGTAACAAAATCATGAAGAAACACACAAGTTTAATCTAAAACTCATTCTGGAAATTTTGGAAAATAGTGATCATGATCAAAGTTTACCTTCTTCGTTCGATGATCAAATGGAGTTTCTGAGATGATCCACGACCGTGGAACTGTTCCCTAACACTTGATCTTCAACCTAGTAGCTTCAAATTTGCTGGAGTGTCTCTCGGCAGACCGGACGAAGTTTGTTTTTAGGGCTTTGCGATCAATTCGTTCGACTGGAATGACCAGGGGAGGGTCGTGCCTATCCATGATTCGCCGGCGTTCCACCGTCTACGGCAGCGCCGGACACTCATGAGAAGGCCCTCAACCCTCTCTCTCTAGATCATTCTCTTTGATTTTGCTCCTTTCTCTCTCTCTTCTCTCTTTAGCATTTCACTGAGCATGTTCTCCTCAATGTTCAGCTTTTTTCCTTTTTGTAGCTCGATTTCCCGCCCAAAGTTTGTTATTTACCAACCTCGAATCATTTGGGATGATTCCCTGGCGCCAGCTGGATATTCTCCAGTTGGCCAACTCGATTTTCACGTGCTAAATAGACCAGGGAAGGTTCACAAAGTTGCAGGTTTGAACTGTAATTTTTTTGGGTTTATTATGCATTTTGGGTGAGTCAGGCGAAGAAGATAGGTTACCGGGTTGGGTTGGGTTGACTTGGTCGACCTGACAGTCCCGGTTTTGGCTAAAAATTCAAATTGAGCTCGATTTTGACCCAATTTTCAAAATTAAACTCCAAAATTGAATTCCTCATCACATTTTGAACTCAAATGTATGATTTTCCCCAATTTTTGTCATAATCATGTCCAAAATTTTTAAATTTTTGTACTCGGATTAATAGGGTTTTGTTCAATTCAATACCTTAATCACCTGATTAGGCAAAATTGTCGCGTTGTGCCTTTTTTGGGACTTTCGGGATTTGCGCGCTAAGGAGGTATTTCTGTGTAAGGGTCTTTCCCAGATCATACCTCACGTGACTGCGGATGGTAATTTCCTATTTAGTCTAAGTTTTTTATTTTGGAGTCGCCACTAATCATTATTGGTAGGTAGACTAGAAATCTAATTGAGGCACGGGAGAAATACCATGATTCTACGAACTAGAGATTCTGAGTACGGGGACTTGGTTACGTTACTAATCCCAAATCGAGATCCCTAACGTCCTTTCGGTACCTAAGAACGATACAATTGTCGCGCCGCGTTTTTTGGGGGCTTTCGAGATTTGCACGCTAAGGAGGTATTTTTGTGTAAGGATCTCTCCCAGACCATATCTCACGTGACAGCAGATGATAATTTCCTATTTAGTCTAAGTTTGCAATTTTGGAGTCGCCACTAATCATTATTGGTAGGTTGACTAGAAACCTAATCGAGATATGAGAGAAATACCACGATTCTACGAATCAGAGATTCTGAGTACAGGGACTTAGTTATGCTAACGATCCCAAATCGAGATCTCTAATACCCTTTCGGTACCTAAGAACGATACAATGTCTAACGTGTCATGCAAATTTCCGAGGCTTACTCACCACTTCTAATCATTCTAATCGCAGGAAGAACCAATCAAGTATTAAATGTATAATCAATGTCAATCAGATCAATCAATTCTAAATGATCTCTAAAAATAAAAATCAATCAAAACATCCAAACCCTTATGAAACTTTAGAAGCTTATGATTCAAATTTTTTAGGGTTTTAGGGTTTTTTAGGGGTTATAATCCCTGAATTTGAGATTTTTTTAAAAATGCCACTTGGGCACTTCCAAAAATTCAAATCTCACTTTTTATGGTTGGCCACGGTGTTTTTGGACCATTATGTGAATTTTAAAATTTTTGATTTTTTTGGGAAATTTCATTAACCGAGAATTGATTTTTATGATTTTCTGAAAATCTTTATGAATTTTTCAAATTTTCAAATTTTTATTGATTTTTTTAAATTTTTCACATTTTTTATTTGTATTTTCTAAATTTTCTGAATTTTTATGAATTTTCTGAAAATTTTTGAATTTTTATGAATTTTCTAATTTTTTTTATATTTTTCTGTGATTTTTTTTCTGAAATTTTTTGAATTTCTAAAATTTTTATATTTTTTATGTTTTTTATATTTTTCGAATTTTTTATATATTTTTTAGGATTTTTTAGGATTTTTATTTATTTATTTATCTTTTTAAAATTCCTGCTCGGAAAATGAACCGAACCGGCCCGGTTCAACCCGTTTCGGCATTGACTGAACCGGGCTTTGCCGGCGCCGATTGTCGGTCACCTTCTCTGGCAAGTCCAGTACCAAAACGGCACCGTTTTGAGCATTTTTTATTGGGGCATTTCCCCGAACGGGTAGTGTGCACAATTTTGTATTTGATGTTTTCAAGGCTGTGACTTTGAGCCCACCACCGGCGACCTTCCGGCGCCTTTTTCGATCGATTTTTTGGTTTTGGATCAGGTTTATATCATGCTCTATCAAACTAAACCAACTAATTGGCCATTGGACGATCACCGACCGGCGAAAATCTCGTCGAAAAATGCTAATTTGCTATAAACCTAAACTGATTAACCGAACCTTAGAATCACAACATATAACGTCCTAGCCATCTAATTCGATTCTAATCACTAACAAAACACCAAACAAGGATCAAGAAAAACTGACTTGAATGGCCTAAGGGCACGGGATATGCTCCGGCGAGGTCATGGCTGCTCCGGCGAGATTTTCCAGAAATGGCCAACTCGGTTTATGCATTTTTTAATGCCCAAAATGCAATCAAACAAAACCAAAAATGATTAGAAACTAGTTCTGAATATCAAAATACCAAGATTCATCGACGAAATCACACAAACATTCATATTGGGATGGAAACCGAATTCTGGAAAATTTTGAAACAAATGACTATGAGCCAACTTTGCCTTCTTCGTTCGATGATCAAGAGGAATTTCCGAACTGAACCGCGCCTCTAGAGTTGTTCCTTGACACTTGAACTTCACTCTAGTAGCTTCTGATTCAACGGATTAGCTTTCGGCACGTCGGACGGAGCTCGTTTTCAGGGCTTTGCGATCAGTTTTATCTGACTAAAACAAACAGGGGAGAGTCACGGCCAATCCACAATTTGCCAGTGCTCCACCGTCCATGGCGGCACTGAACACTCATGAGGGGACTCTCGACCCTCTCTATCTAGATCCTTCTCTTTGATTTCACCTGTTTCTCTCTCTTCTCTCTCTTAGTAATTTCGTCGAACACTTCTCCTTTGCAATGTTAAGTTTTTTTCCTTTTTGTTCATCGATTTTTCTTGCCCAAAGTTTGTTGGAACCGATTTCCGATCGGTTAGATCGGCTACCTGGTGCCAGCTGGAGATTCTTTAGCTTGCCCCGTTGATTAAAACGTGCTAATTTGATCGGGGGAGGTTGGTAAAGTCTCGAGCGCGGGAGATATTTTCTGGGTTTTTTGAGCCTTGGGTGAGTCGGGTAAGGAAGATAAACAACTCGGGTCGGGTCGGGTTGACTTGTTAGAACCGGCAGACCCGGGTTGGTCTAAATTCTCAAATTAAGCTCAATTTTGACTCAATTTTCAAAATTAAACCTCAAAATTGAATTCCTCATCATATTCCAAATCCAAATATGTGATTTTCCCCAATTTTTGTTATAATCGTGTCTAAGATTTTCACATTTTTGTATTCGGGTTAATAGTGTTTTGTTCAATTTGATGTCCTAATGACCTGATTAGGTAAAATTGATGCCAAAATTGAATTACCCACATCTGATTAACCCTAGAAATGATAGTCTCATGGTTCGACAATTTCATATCGGGCAAGATTCCCAATTTGGGCTCAAAATTCTTAATTTTCAATTAAATTTTGTGGTTTTCTGATTTCTTTGACAAATTGTGCAATTGGACAGACCATTATGTAATTCAAGGTCCTAGATTCATTTGTTGTGAAGATGCTATGACTTAAAAATGACTAGAAAAAATTTAATTGCATTTTTGGTTCAATTCGAGTTTAATTTTGCCCAATTTTGCGAAAAGCATATACCCGATTGAGATTTTTCAAAATTGATAATGTATTAATGAAATTGGATTTAAAATAAGACTAATGACTATTTTTATAGGATTGATTGACTTGATTCACTTTGATTGTGTATTTAATACTTGTTTGGTCATTCTGCGATTAGAATGGATAGGATTAGTGGGTAAGCCTCGGAAATTCGCATGACACGTTAGACATCATATCATTTTTAGGTACCGAAAGGGCGTTAGGGATCTCAATTTGGGATCAATAACGTAACAAAGTTCTCGTACTCAAAATCTCTGATTTGTAGAATCGTGGTATTTCTTATGTACCTCGATTATGTTTCTAGTTTACCTATCAATAATGATTAGTGGCGACTCTAAAATCACAAATCTATACTAAATAAAAAATTACCTTCTACTGTCATGTGAGGTATGGTCTGGGAGAGACCCTTACATGGAAATACCTCCTTAGCGCGCAAATTCCGACAGCCCAAAAAAAAAAGAGAGAGAAAAGCGCGGTGCGACACTTGTAATAGACAAAAATGATCAAATTGAATCCAACTAGTGCGATTTCATCAAAATTGATTTTAGAATGGAGTTTCAATTAATGAATTGGACTTAATTATGACAAAATCTCACAATTCATGAAGAACCGATCGAAATCACTAATTAAGACTGAAATTGGGGTTTTTCTCCTTTAGCTTTGAATTTTGAAATTGGTTTGAAAATTGCATGCGAAACGACCTTTATATCAAATGTCATGAAATAAGTTTTCTTAAAAAAGTGACTAGAAATGAACTAATTCATTTTTGGCCGATTTTGAACCTAAATTCACAAATAGGGGAAAAGTTGTTTCTCAATCGAATTTTGTAAAATTAACAATAACAAAGTAAAATTAAGGTAAAAGAGGTGGATTTTGAGATTTTGAATTTTTTTGAAAATATTGTTGATCAAAAATCAACAGTTTAGCGATTTATCCCTAAAGTGTTAAGTGATAGGTCAAACTTTGATTTTTTTTTTAAATTGACTATGCAAAAATGAAATTGACATTATTTTAGGGTTTTCTATGCAAAAAATCAAATTTTAACTTAGGGTTGACTTTCGGTCAAAGTTTGACCAAAAAATGAAATCAAAAGTCAATGTTTTATAAAGTGGGAGTAGTTGGTAAAATTCGGTATTATTCAAATAATTCCCAAAGTAGCTTCCTCATAAAATGGGAGTTGTTTGTAAAATTAGCTAATAATTGAAAATTCCCTAATATGGTTTCTTTATAAAGTGGAGGCTGTTGGTAAAATTGGGTAATATTTGAATAAAATTCCCTAAAATAGCAATTGTAAAAATATTTGAATTAAATCCCCTAAAAGAGTTTCCTTATAAAGTGGGAGTGAGAGTTGTTGCTAAATTGGGTAATGTTTGATTATTTCCTAAAATAGTTTCCTTTTAAAGTAGGCGTTGATGGTAAAATAGGGAAATATTTTAAAAACCCTTAAAATAGTTTCCTTATAAAGTGGAAGCGGTAGATTTTTAAGTGAACTTAGTAATGCATAATGCACATATAGGTAAGAACAAACAATAATGGAAAACATAGAAGGTACATAAGTACACCTCTTGATGGACTTCCATAAATGTTCATAATTGATAGAGAATATTTATTATAAATATACTTAAAGGATTCTTAACCAAACTACACTAATTGTCATAATACTTCAGAGGAATGAAATCCCCAAACCAATTCACTCTTGTCCTTGTCCTGTCACTTTCCTTCCTATTCTCTCTTCCGCCATCGCAGGCTATTTTATTCAAGATGTACCATGTCCACATTGTCAACAACTTGCCTAGTGTCACTTTCCTTCCTATTCTCTCTTCCGCCATCGCAGGCTATTTTATTCAAGATGTACCATGTCCACATTGTCAACAACTTGCCTAGTGGCTTCACATTGCATTGCAAATCCAAGGACCATGATCTCAGGGCCCGGACCCTCCACCCAAATGAGGAGCAATTGATCCGTTTTAAAATTCAAGTCTTTCGGAGGACCCTCTTCTACTGCTTTGCCCAATGGGAGGGGCGATTAAAGAATTTTGATGCATTCCGGGCGTTTCGAGACGAGATTAGATGTGCTAGAGGAAATTGCTATTGGTCTGTGCGAGACGACGGGTTTTACTTTAGCAACAATAAGACAACATGGAGACGTGAGTATACGTGGGCATAAACCATGCCATCACATGTGTCATTAAAGATTGTTTTGATTGCTCAAAATGCTCTCGAATAAACTCGACTCTTATATATTTTCTATCTTTTGCAATTGCTTTCCATTAATGGCATTATCGTTGTGATTACCCATTTGTGGAGTTCCTCATGTTACAATCAAATTAAGGACTAAATTCACTCGCAAGGACATTAAAGACTCGATTTGACTTAGGGCAGATTAGATTCGTAAAAAACCCAAGAATAAATCACTAAAAAGTCGCAGATATGTTTTTATATGTACCTTCAGAGTAATATTTCTTGGTCTGTCAAGTCTCTGAAAAATCGACCATTCCTCTTGATATTTTTGGTTCTTAATATCGATCCCTTTTCCCATAGTAGACGACTTTGACTACACTTAAAATGCGAGAGAAGTATACTAGAAGTGCCAAAAGCTATGTACGGCACTCACTTTAGTGCCAATTTTTTTTTCGGATCACTTAAGTGCCAAATCATAGAAAAAACAATCACTTAAGTGCCAAATCGAAGAAAAAACGATTACTTAAGTGCCAATTCCAACCAAATTGATTACGTGGCCTTTATAATTAAAATTTTTTAAAATGACTTGGCAGATTTTTTGAAATATTCAGTCCATGTGGACATCCAAAATGACATTGCACAATCCGACTAACACTGAAGTGATTGTTTTTTTAACAAAGATTGACACTAAAGTGATCACTTTAAATAAATTTTGGCACTTAAACGATCGCTATTTACAACTTTTAGACGATGTTGTTTAGAGGTTATATGCTAACTAAGCACATTGGTGAGCCATGTAGGATTGAGAAATTAATAAAATATGGCCACGTCGGATTTCCAGTGACCTAGATCGGAGTTAGCACTTAAGTGATCGTTTTTTTAAAAAAGTGGCACTTAAGTGATCCGAAAAAAGCTTTTGGCACTAAAGTGAGTGTCATACACAAATTTTGGCTCTTCTAGTGTCCTTTTCCCCTTAAAATGCAAAAGAAATTTTTTTTAGATGTATCCTATACTTGTTCACAATGTTAGGGCCAAACAAAAGTCAACGGTCTCTTGCTACGCACCTCAAGCTATTTGTTTTGGAAAGACAGTGGTGGGACCACATCCCTATATAGCAAATTAATATGAACCGGTAACTTCTTCTCCGCTCTCTGTATAGGTATGATAAACATTGCAATATATAACAATCAACAGGGCGATGAAAAACCGAGAATCAAGAGATTTAATGTGAAAACCCAAACCAAAAAGTATAGTTAGATCTCAATAAGCGAGGAGGATGCTCAAAATACACTAATGGGGAATCTTGTCAAGAAAGGGTGTCAATCAACATGTTACACACATCACCAAGAACAACATACTAATTAAGCCGATTTTTGTTAAACCACTAGCTCTTTGTTAACACCTAACGTTTTGCCTGCAGATCCATCATGTAATTAGAAATTAGAGGCATTATAGTTCATAGGTATTTGTGTTTCATTTCACTAAGAAATGTCATTGAGAGATCATTTAGAGCATTAAAGAATCGCTTCTTTATTTTGAGACACATGCCTTCATTTATAATTTGAAAGCAAGCACGTATTGTAATTGCATGTTATGCTATCCATAATTACATCAATGATCAAGACAAGATGGATAAGAACTTTTCCCTATATGGAGATCCGAATTATGAGTTTGGACCTACACAAGATGAGGATACGGACAATACATCGACTAGGGAAGGAATCGAAATGAACATGGTTAGGAAAAGTATCGCCAATAAAATAGCAAAGGATCATTATAGGTCGATGTAACGTCCTGAATTCGACCCACTTTCGTGATCAATAAAATGGATATGTACTTCTCATTGCGTTTTAGTAAGTCTCGTCCAAACTGATCATTCTCGGGATATTAACCAATAAGGAATGGCTAATTAAGAAAACGGTACGTGGACTCAAGAACTCGATCGTGAATTGGGTCCGATTCCGAGGAACGACGAGGGAATATTTTAGCCCAATATGGGCCGATCCAAGGAAACTGACGGATTTGGTTTGGCCAACGATGTACGATTGGATCACAGGTAATTTTGCACGACCGAGAGTACACGTGGCGAACGATCCCGAACTTATTCCGTACGACCGCGACCCCCAGAACTAGTGATAAATCCTCGTGTTCTCTAAGAGATCGAGATCGTCACAACTCGAGTAATCCTAAGTCAATACGCGTAACCCCTAAACAGCCGCCTGTTAGTGAGAGACGCTAAAATTGCATTTGAGCGAAATCGATCGTGGTATTGATTCCGGACTTCGGTGTCGAATTTCGTAGACGCACGCGACTATTTTGATAGGACAACGTCGTATAAGTGTGGCCAATTATATTTGGGATCGGTAGAGTCGAAAATTGAAAATTTGACCCGGGACCGGAAAATTACCATCTTGCCCCTATGCCCTATACTTGTATTCCGAATTTTAGAGATTAATTAGAGGATATTATGGTCTTGCTCAACCCTTATTATTGTTAGAATTAGTGGACTAATTTGCCCCAAGATATTTTAGATAGACTTAATCCCAACCCTTGAAGTGAGGGCAAGTTTGTCATTTGTGGGGGAGTTGCTCAACCACTCCACTAAGCCCACCAATAATACACTCTAGTCTCTCTCTCTCTCTCTCTCTCCCTCATTTCCTCTCTTGCATCGGCCACTTCCCCTCTCCCTCACTCCCCACGCCTCTCCCTTCTCCTTTTCCCTTCGGCCGCGTGAAGGCCCTCGCCGGAGCCACCGCCGCCTCGCGCCGCCGCCCGCTGAGTGCCGCTTGTCCGCCCATCTAGGCCCATCACCACCACCATCCTTCCCATCCTCTACTCCCTCTCATTCTCTTCCCCTTCGGCCGTGAGGATCAGCCCCCTTGGCCGCTCGCCGTCCACGCCGTTCACCACCGCCGAGGAAGCTGCCGTCCGCCGCCGCTAGAACCGCCGTGATCTAGCTCAGCCGGCCATTTTCCTCTTGTTCAGCCTTGTTTGGAGCTTAGGAGCCTAGGTGAGTAATTACCCTAAACCCCTAATTAGGCTGCTAAGCATTTTTAGGGTATTTTAGTGGTTAATTAGTGTAATTCTAGGGGTAATTATTGGGCTGATGATAGGGGCTGGTGTTGTGGTGAATTTAGTGGATTATTATGTTGATTTGGAGGTGGATTGGAGACCTAGATGTGCTGATTTGTGGCTATCCATTTTGGGATTAAATTGGACTAAGTTTGGACAAACTAGGATTGAATCGCATAATTGTCGAGGGTGCTTGGATTGACCAATTGGTGGTTGAATTGTGCTCGGTTGTTATCGATTTCATGATGCCATGTCGCATGAATATTGTGGCCGTGAATTGAGTAGCATGGCGGGCCTCGAGTGTGCGAGTTTGTGTTGTGCTAATTGCATAAATTATGTGCCGATTGTGTGCCGAAGCCAAATTGCATTGAATTGCTTAAGATGGGTATATTGATATGTTAATTGGTCATGTAGTGGCTGTTTTTGATTGAATGATTCTTCAGGCATGCTAAAGTGTTATTTGAGCAGGTCGTGGCATTTGTTTGAGCATGACTTGGCATGATTTGTTTGTGGGCCATTATTGGAATTGGATGCTCATTGTGCATCGCGTTATCGCCCGAGTGCTGGATTGCATGGCCACGCATTTCGCATGTTGAGCATTGGCTTGATACGAAAATTGTGCGAGTATGCGTGCCTGACATGAGCATGTGATCACCTAATCGCCCTAATGCGTCTTACGCGTGGTTCAGATAAAATCTGGTGTGTGTATACGTGGGATCACTATAAGCCCTGATGCGTGTCACGCAGGGTATTGAACCCGTCCTGATGCGTTTTATGCGAGACGATGCCCGAATTGTCGGAAGACGGCCAACCTGATGCGTTTTACGTAGGTTCGGTCTGTATATAGAGATCGGTGTTGCGCCTGATGAGTTTTACGTGGGCTAGAGACACTGGGCCTGATGCGTTTTACGCGGGCCATGAAGTGATGGATATAAATAAACCTGATGCGTTTTACACGGGTCAATTAATAAATGAGAAATTGGCAGTGTGCAAGTGTGCATAATTGAGCCGATCGCAAGCATGGGCATATTGATGACATATGTGTGCAAAAGTGCATTGGCAGGTGTGCAAGTATGAGCTTATCGGTGAACCGTGTATAAGGCCGACATCAAGGAGCATGAGCATGTGCATGGTGTACGTGTGAGTGCGTATGTTCGCGTATGTGCCATTATCGCGATTATTTATGCCTAACCTGCAGGATCAATTGTTTGCTCTATCTGGGCCCGAGGGCCTAGGTCAATTGATTGTCAATCGTTATTGCTTATATGTGTTTTGTTTGCCTGTCAGGAGGTGCATGTTAGCCTAGTTTAGGTTTATGGGGTTTTACTCGCTGAGATTCGTTCTTATTATTGTTAAAACCTAACTTTTCAGACCCCCGACCTTGAAGATGTACGAGGTACCTATACGTTTTGGGATTCCGTCTCGGATAGACCGAGACGTGATCGAGTAACCCATAGGGGACGGGGATACATATATTAGACACTTTACCACGGTATGGATTGATATGGGCGAGCAGCATTTCCAAGCCCACGAGTACATAGCTTGGTGCTTTAGAGACTATTCTGGGACTTTTGGACCCTTCAGGACTTTTGATGTCCCATTTAATGGGCTAGGTGCCCTAGATCCCTAGTGTGCCGACGAAGACCTGGCGAGTCCCAAGTATACATCCGAGGGGAGTTCTAGTATTGACGTCAGACACGGACCTATTGTCTGGGAGATGGATGAGCCTGACCCGATGGACGAGGATCTTGTGGATTAGGACTCTGACCCGAAGTCGGATGAGGAGCCAGAGCCTATGGAGCAGGATCTCGAGCAGGAAGGCGAGCCTGAGAAGATGGATTCTGAGGAGGAGCCGGCAGAGGTCAAGTCCGAGCTGGATTCCCTAGACTCTGAGGTTAAGCAGTCTGACAGTTCCTCTGAATCCTTAGGATCCGACCCGGACTGGGTTCCGTAGGGTTAACCTTAGCCTCAGTTAGGTCGGGTCTGTACCTTTTTGATTGGAGCCTCACCTTAGATAGTAGTCTAACCGCCCGGGCCACTTACCTCTTTTTATCAGTAGTGGCGGATGACCCGCTTTTGATTTTTTCTTAGTGCTTATTCTGTAAATGGATATTGTATATGTTTCCCGATGTTAATACAAGTATATATTTATAATGTTATTTGTTGTATGTGCTATCCTCGGTCATGTGGTTTTAAATTGTAGGGGTGTTTATGTTGTTTTAGTGTGTGCATGATTCTCTGTGTTAGGTGTAGGGTCGGCGACGCGTCATGGGACATCGCACAATTCCGACCTCGACTGGGATGTTGCGCGCCATAGGGTTCACGGCGTGACATCTTCCGTTGATTTAGTATCAGAGCAAAGTCAACTCGGTCCAATTCGATCGAAGCCTGAAGTAATAAGGAGTGATGACCTTGGGTAGCCAGTAGGGAGACCTTGTGTGTTACGTGTACCTCCTGACTGTTTGTGTCTTGATTGACTAGTTGTTTGAATTGACCCCTAAAGTTCAGGTGCAGTAGGACTCAAGGTAAGTACGTGTATCTCCTTAGTTGAGGTCTTATGATGCTTGTGTTTGGCCGCATGCTGAGTGATTGATTGCTGTTGTGTTAGTTCCCTGCTTAGGACCTTAGACCGGTTTAGCTTGGTTTAGGTCTCTAATTTCTTAATGGAATTATAACAGGTAGGTGAGCGTGCGAGTTGGGAAAATGAGTAGCCAAGAAAGAGGTAGAGGTCGAGGTCGTGGTAGAAGTCGAGGTCGTGAGCAAGACTGCGTAAAACCGCAAGCGATGGTTGCAGAGGATCCAAGGGTAGATGGGATTTTAAGGGCACTCGAGGAAGCAGGAATACTGGGGGTAAGACAGAACCAGGAGAGGAATGCCACTGTTGCCGCTGCTATTGATGCCAACGTTACTGCTACCAATGGGGCCAATGGGAATATCGGAAATAATGAGAATCAGGGGAATAATGGGAATCCAATTTCGGGACCGGCAAATGTGATCAAGTCGATGTCTAAGTTGGTCGAGTAGTTCTTGAAAATGAAACCGCCGAAGTTCAATGGGAAGGGTGACCTCGAGGCTGCACCGCATTGGGTAGAAGAATTAGAGAAAGCCTTCGATGTTCTGGGGTGCACCGAGACTGAAAGGGTGACATTGGTGGTATATCAGCTACAGGACAATACTAATGACTGGTGGAAGGCCACCAAGGGCAGAGTATTCCCAGAGGGCACCGCTCAGACTTGGGCTGTGTTTACCGAGAATTTTTATGGAAAATATTTATTAGAGAGTGCCTAAGAAAGGAAACTGGCAGAATTTATGAGGCTCCGCTAAGAACAGATGACTGTGGATCAGTATGAAGTGGAGTTTGCTAGATTGTCGAGATTTGCATCTAGAATGGTGGAGAACCCGCAGGATATGGTTCGGAGATTTCGAGATAGGCTAAAGCCGGACCTTAGGATTCAAATGATATCGCTCAATATTTGGGACTACGGGGAGATGTACAAACGAGCTCAAGCCATAGAACGAGATCAGTTAGAAAAGGCAGCCGCTTCTGGGTCGCAGTTCACCCCGGCCAGGGACAACCGCTGTCTCAGGAAGAAACCGATGGCTGAAAATAAGCGATTTGTCCCTCCCATCAGAAAGACTATCAGGAAGCCGAACCACCAGCAGAATAGATTTGGGCTTGCTTCAAGTGCGGGAGTATGGACCATTAGATAAGGAATTGCCCCCAGCAACGCCCAGTAGGACCATCGATGCATTTACAATAGCCCCGAGTAGGGAATCAGACTGGGAATCCCCCGCCGGCTAATTTGAACGGGCTGCCGGCACAAGGACGGGTGTACGTCATGGCGCGAAGGGAAGTTGAGAATGCGCCAGGCGTGGTCACAGGTATGGTTTCTCTGTGCAATCATGTCACATATGCTTTGTTTGATCTGGGAGCGTTGCACTCCTTTGTGTCTGCTCAGTTTGTTGAATTGGCTGGATTAAAACTTGTTTTGTTAGAAGTGCGATTATGTGTGACTACGCCATTAATGGATAAGATATGCATACCGTTAGGATGCCCGGACTGTGAGATAGTAATTAGTGGCCTAGAAAGCAAGATAGATTTAGCTGTTTTGCCAATGTCTGATTTTGATGTGATTATGGGCATGGATTGGTTAGTCAAATAGAATGTCATGATGGATTACAGTAGCAGGGTGATTCAGTTTAGTCCGACTGGACACCCTAGATTTGAGTTTGTAGAGAGTCGAGGAGGAACCTCGATCCCTTGGGTTTCATCAATAGAAGCAATCAAGTTGTTAGATGAGGGATGTCAAGGTTACCTGGCAAGTGTGGTTGATTCGATGGCAGGAGAAGTGCGGCTAGAGGATATAGCAGTAGTGTGCAACTTTCCTGATGTCTTTCCCCAGGAATTACTAGGATTGCCACCTAAAAGAGAAGTAGAGTTTATTATCGAGTTGGCCCCTAGGACTAAGCCAATCTCGAAGCCGCCTAATAGGATGTCATTGTCAGAGTTGAAAGAATTAAAGGTTCAGATGTAGGAACTGCTGGATAAAGGTTTTATCCGACCGAGTGCGTCTCTATGGGGAATGCCAGTATTGTTCATAAAGAAGAAGGATGGGTCATTGAAGCTATGTATCGATTACTGTCAACTGAATCAAGTGACAATAAAAAATAAGTATCCCCTCCCAAGGATTGACGACCTGTTCGATCAGTTACAAGGAGCCTCGGTATTCTCTAAGATTGACCTAAAGACAGAGTATCATTAGTTAAGGATCCAAAAGGAGGATATCCTAAAGACGGCATTCAGGACGAGGTATGGGCACTATGAATTCACGGTAATGTCGTTTGGGCTGACTAATGCCCTTGCTGCTTTCATGGACTTAATGAATTGGGTATTCAAGAAATTTTTGGATCAGTTCATCATTGTCTTTATAGATGATATTTTGGTGTATTCGAAGAGTCCCGAGGAACATAAGGTACACTTGGAAAAGGTTCTACGGACGTTAAGAGAGCATGCACTGTATGCTAAGTTTAGTAAGTGCGAATTTTGGCTGAACCGAGTAGCATTTCTTGGGCATATAATTTCTGGAGAAGGAATCTCCGTGAACCCGGCAAAGATTGAAGCCGTGATGGATTGGCCAAGACTGATGATAGTTATTGAGGTTCGAAGCTTCTTAGGGCTAGCAGGTTACTATCGACGATTTGTGGAAACATTCTCAGCGATAGCCACTCCGTTGACAAGGTTGCTTAAGAAAGAGACGAAGTTTGAATGGTTGGAAAAGTGCGAAGAGAGTTTTCAGGAGTTGAAGCAGAGATTGATGATTGCACCAGTGCTAACGATCCCTTCAGGACCGGGAGGTATGAGATTTATAGTGATGCTTCGCTCAAGGGATTAGGATGCGTACTAATGCAATATGGAAGGGTGGTTGCTTATGCATCGCGACAGTTAAGGCCTCATGAGATGAACTACCCGACTCATGACTTAGAACTGACAGCAATCATTTTCGCACTCAAGATTTGGAGGCACTACTTATGTGGAGAAAGGTTCCAGATTTAAACGGACCACCAGAGCCTCAAATACTTATTTTCACAAAAGGAGCTAAATATGAGACAGCGTCGCTGGATGGAGTTGTTGAAGGACTATGACTATGATATCTTGTACCATCCCGGAAAGGCCAACCGGGTAGCGGATGCCTTAAGTCAGAAATTGAGCATCGCACAATTAATAATCAAAGAGTGGATCTTATTGGAAGGAGCACGAGACTCAGAGTTTAAGTTCAAGGTAGGACACCTCTTGACGTTAAGGATTGAACCAGAAGTGCAAGCCAAGATTAAGGCATTATAGTCTACAGACCCTGAGATTCAGAAGATTCTAGAGATGGATGGCATTAAGAGGAAACCGGACTTCCAAGTGTCCGAGGACAGAATTCTGAAGTTTCGAGGACATTTGTGTGTGCCTAATGATTTGGAGCTTAAGGAAGAAATTTTATCGCAAGCTCATAGAAGCAATTATAGCATTCACCCGGACAGCACGAAGATGTACCAAAACCTTCGACAGCACTATTGGTGGAACGGAATGAAAGTAGATATGACCAAGCATGTGGCTAAGTGTTTGACGTGTCAACAAGTGAAGGCACAACATTGTAAACCTGGTGGTATGTTGCAGCTGTTGGAAATCCCAGAATAGAAATGGGAGCATATTACGATGGATTTCGTCACGAGATTACCAAGGAGCCAGAGGAGACACGATTTCATTTGGGTAATAGCAGACAGACTGACCAAGTCAGCGCACTTACTGACAGTGCGGAAGGACTTCGAGTTGGAAAGGTATGCGGAATTATATGTGCGACAGATAGTCCGTCTTCATGGAGTACCGGTATCAATCACTTCGAACCATGATCCCTGGTTCACTGCTAATTTTTGGAAAAGTCTACAATCGGCCATGGGACCAAAGTTGTAGTTCAGTACAGCCTATCATCCGCAGACGGATAGACAATCTGAAAGGACTATTCAGACCTTAGAGGATATGTTGAGAGCATGTGTATTAAACTTTTAGGGCAAGTAGGAAGAGCGATTACATTCGGTTGAATTTGCCTACAATAACAGCTTTCAGCAGAGTATTAGGATGGCACCGTTTGAAGCACTTTATGACAGAGCATGTAGAATACCGTTATGTTGGGATGAAGTGGGAGAAAGAAGTGTAACGAGTCCAGAGTTGGTTCAGCAGTCAATGGAAACGGTAAAAATTATCTAAGAAAGGCCAAGGACAGCTCAGAGCCGTAAGAAAAGTTACGCGAACCGAAGGTGTAGACTGCTGGAGTTTCAGGTTGGTGACCATGTATTCCTTAAGATCTCATCGATGAGAGGACTGTCTCGGTTTGGCAAAAAAGGAAAGCTGAGTCTAAGGTATATAGGCCCGTTTGAGATTTTGGAAAAGGTTGGACCATTGGCTTATCGTCTCGCCTTGCCGCTGAATTTGTCGCAAGTTCATAACGTCTTCCACGTGTCAATGTTAAGGAAGTACGTACCGGATTCGACCCACATGCTGAATCATGAAGTAATAGACATGGACGACAGGGTACCGTATGTGGAGAGACCGGTGCGAATCGAGGACAGGAAGGAGCAGGTTTTAAGGAACAAGACGATCCCGTTGGTCAAGGTTATTTGGGAACATCACGGAACAAAAGGCGCCACCTGGGAAAGCAAAGAAGTAATGAGACGTCAGCACCCCCATTTATTTGAGTAATCAGGTTTGGATTGTAAATTTCGAGGACAAAATTCTTGTAACGGGGGAGGAGTTGTAATGTCCTGAATTCGATCCACTTTTGTGATTAATAAAATGGATATATATTTCTCATTGCATTTTAGTAAGTCTTGCCCGAAAATGATCATTCTCGGGATACTGACCAATAGAGAATGGCTAATTAGGAAAACGGTATGTAGACTCAAGAACTCAACTGTGAATCGGGTCCGATTCCGATGAACGACAAGGTAATATTTTGGGTCAATATGTGCCGATTCAAGGAAGGTGACGGATTTGGTTTGGCCAACGATGTACGATCGGATCGCGGGTGATTCTGCATGATCGAGAGTACGCGTGGCGAACGATCCTGAACTTATTCCGAACGATTGCGACCCCTAGAACTAGTGATAAATCCTCGTGTTCTTTGGGAGATCAAGATCATCACGACTCGAGTAATCCTAAGTCGATACGCGTAACCCCTAAACAGCAACCCATTAGTGAGAGACGCTAAAATCGCATTTGAGCGAAATTGATCGTGGAATTGAGTCCGGACTTCGATGTCGAATTTCGTGGACGCACACGACTATTTTGCTAGGATAACATCGTATAAGTGTGGCCAATTATATTTGTGATCGATAGAGTTGAAAATTGAAAATTTGACCCGAGACCGAAAAATTACCGTCTTGCCTCTATGCCCTATGCTTGTATTCCGAATTTTAGAGATTAATTGGAGGATATTATGGTCTTGCTCAGCCCTTATTATTGTTAGAATTAGTGGACTAATTTGCCCCTAGATATTTTAGATAGACTTAATCCCAATCCTTGCAGTGAGGGCAAGATGGTCATTTATGGGGGAGTTGCTCAACCACTCCACTCAGCCCACCAATAATACACTCTAGTCTCTCTCTCTCTCTCTCTCTCTCTCTCTCTCTCTCTCTCTCTCTCTCTCTCTCTCCCTCATTTCCTCTCTTGCACCGGCCACTTCCCCTCTCCCTCACTCCCCACACCTCTCCCTTCTCCTTTTGCCTTCGGCCGCATGAGAGCGTTGCCTCGCGCTGCTCGTCCGCCCGTCTCGCCCCATCACCACCACCATCCTTCCCATCCTCTCCTCCCTCTCATTCTCTTCCCCTTCGATCATGAGGATCAACCCCCTTGGCCGCTCGCTGTCCACGCCGTTCACCGCCGCCGAGGAAGCTGCCATCCGCCGCCACTAGAACCGTCGTGATCCAGCTCAGCCGGCCCGTTTTCCCCCTGTTCAGCCTTGTTTGGAGCTTAGGAACCTAGATGAGTAATTACCCTAAACCCTAATTAGGCTGCTAAGCATTTCTAGATAGGTTTAGGGTATTTTAGTGGTTAATTAGTGTAATTCTAGGGGTAATTATTGGGCTGATGATAGCGGCTAGTGTCGTGGTGAATTTAGTGGATTATTATGTTGATTTGGAGGCGGATTGGAGACCTAGATGTGCTGATTTATGGCTATCCATTTTGGGATTAAATTGGACTAAGTTTGGACAAACTAGGATTGAATCGTGTAATTGTCGAGGGTGCTTGGATTGACCAATTGGTGGTTGATTTGTACTCAGTTGTTATCGATTTCATGATGCCATGTCACGTGAATATTGTGGCCGTGAATGGAGTAGCATGGCGGGCCTCGAGTGTGTGAGTTTGTGTTGTGCTAATTGCATAAATTACGTGCCGATTGTGTGCCGAAGCCAAATTGCATTGAATTGCTTAAGATGGGCATATTAATATGTTAATTGGGCCTGTAGTGGCTGTTTTGGATCGAATGATTCTTCAGGCATGCTAAAGTGTTATTTGAGCACGTCGTGGCATTTGTTTGAGTATGACTTGGCATGATTTGTTTGTGGGCCATTATTGGAATTGGATGCTCATTGTGCATCGCGTTATCGCCCGAGTGCTGGATTGCATGGCCACGCATTTCGCATGTTGAGCATTGACTTGATACGAGAATTGTGCGAGTATGCGTGCCTGACATGAGCATGTGATCACCTAATCGCCCTAATGCGTCTTACGCGGGGTTCAGATAAAATCTAGTGTGTGTATACGTGTGATCACTATAAGCCCTGATGCATATTACGCGGGGTATTGAACTCGTCCTAGTGCGTTTTACACAGGACGATGCACGGATTGCCGGAAGACGGCCAACCTGATGCGTTTTACGCGGGTTCGGTTCGTATATGGAGATCGGTGTTGCGCCTGATGCGTTTTACGTATGCTAGAGACACAGGGCCTGATGTGTTTTACGCGAGCCAGGAAGTGTTGGATATGAATAGACCTGATGTGTTTTACGTGGGTCGATTAATAAATGAGAAATTGGCAGTGTGCAAGTGTGCATAATTGAGCCGGATCGCGAGCATGGGCATATTGATGACATATGTGTGCAAAAGTGCATTGGCAGGTGTGCAAGTATGCGCTTATCGGTGAACCGTGTGTAAGGCCGACATCAAGGAGCGTGAGCATGTGCATGGCGTTCATGTGACTGCGTATGTTCGCGTATGTGCCATTATTGCAATTATATTATGCCTAACCTGCAAGATCAATTGTGTGCTCGATCTAGGCCTGAGGGCCTAGGTCAATTGATTGTCAATCATTACTAGTTATATGTGTTTTGTTTGCCTGTAAGGAAGTACATGTGTTTTTTGGTTTAGAAACTTGTCTGGAAACAGAAATAGAAAAATCTATTTCTAGCAAGAAATTGATTTCTGGAACATTATGGTTGTCATTTGCAGCCTGGGTAGCCCTTGGGTCTTGTACTATCTTTGTTTTGGAGTCAGCAGCAATTGTGGTGCTCTTCTGCTTATTCTTTCCCATTTCGGTAGTTGTGATAAATATGAACTCGTTGCTTGAATTACTCATTCTACCTAGCAGTCACACCTGGATATGACGGGTGAAGATGGAGCCAAGAAAGAGCTGCTGACATTTGAAGATAAATTGTTGGAAGCACTAAATGCTAGGTAAGATTGTCTTTGTCTGATGGTAAGTGTTACCTTCGCGAAAAATGTTTTCCTGATTTTTCGGCTATTAATTCGCTTAGAAAAATACGTTAATGGAAAACCTATGCTTAAATTCAAGAAAATAATTTCCTCTTCTTAAAATGTCGAAAATTTTTTTTCAAAATATGACTAGGTATCGGCGGTTGAATCCAAAACTCTACGCTTGGACATGGAAACCCCAAACTGGTTCTTGGGTCCCTAGCGTTGAAGACCAAGTCTCCAGCGCCCGAGCCAGAGTTCATCGAGGCCAGGGTCAGGTCCCCAGTGCCCATGCCCGAGTTTATCTAGGTCGAGCCCGAAGCCATGTGTTCGTGCTGATGACTCCGCACCTAAACTCGGGTGCATACAGGCCATGCTCAGGTCCCAAATACTCGAGCTCTGGTCCTGGGCACTCAGGCAGTGGTCCATGGAGGCCGTGCTTGGTAGGGGTGAGTATGGTCCGGGTGGTGATTTCCAACATTGAACTAGGAACCGTCCAATAAGGACCGATTCCGAAAAATTGGAACCAGGAACGGTCCAATTCCCGGGTGGGTTCATAGAATTGGTCCCACCAAACTTTACGCAAATGAAGGTCACCGAGAGCGAGAGAGGGAGGCGATGAATGGCTAGAGTCACGATAGAGAGTTGATGGGAGTTGAGAGTCAAGACCATAAGTCGATGGGCGTGGAGCTGAGAGTCAAGATCATAAGTGAGAGATGGAGAAATGACTTAGACAAGGTGAGAGAGATGAGATGATCACTTAGTTGATGGGCGTTGAGCTTTAGATTAGGGGTTTTTAAGATTTTCCTTTTTCTTAATTTTTTCTTTTTTTTTGGTTGGAAAATTTTCTTAAAAATTATATATGTTACCAGTCTGGTCTGCGCGGATGGGTAGGCGGTTCCATACCTAGAGCTGGGAACCGGCAGTTCCCGGTTCCTTTGCACACCCCTATTGCTTGGGTCATCGGTGCTTGAACTCGAGTCCTTAGATAATAATAAGTTTGTTCTAATAAAATTATTTTTAAAAAATAATCCAATTTTTTATTTTTATTTTTTATTTTCTTTCTTTTTCTTTTTGCTTGTTCCTTGGCCGGTCGCCGGCCACGGCGACTATTGATGACCAGCCACAGGTGAGGGACAAGCTTGTCCTAGGCCAGTGAGGCTCGACCTCGCTAGATTATGGCGAGGTCGGGCTCGCCCAGCTCACTGGATTTGGCAAGGCTCAATCTTGCCCGAGGTCGGTTGGGCAAGCTTGACCTCGCCAGCCTAGGGCAAGCTTGTCGCTTGCTTGTGGCTGGTCGGTGATGGTCCATGGTCGGCAACCTTATGAGGGAGAAAGAAAAAAGAAAAAGAAAAAGAAAGAAAGGGAAAAAAACTAAATGATAATTATATAATACAAAATTATTAAAAATTCAAATTTTTTGGTAATTTTTTCCAAGGAAAATCAAATCAGATACCAAACGACATAAAGTATTTTCTAGTTCATTTTCAGGTTCCAGCCAATACTGAAAATATTTTCATTTTCCTGGAAAATTATTTTATGAAAAACATTATTAAGAACCGTCACATTTTTCCCAAAAGAAATGGAGCCGCAGTCTTAAAGGTGAAAACAATACAAAACTGTACTTGATAATAGCTTTTAAATTAGCATGACCGTTTCCGCAACGAATGCGACATCATGGATGTAATTAGTAGACTGAAGCAATATATTCGGCGACATTCGAAATGCCATGAAGGGCATTTCATTTTATTCAATCAGCTGACACCATTACTTCGTTAAAAAATTTGAGTGGATTTCGGACATATTTTAATCACTTAAGTTAGTGTTACTAAACTTCTTAATCTCAATAAGGGTCTAATGATTTAATTTTCAACAATGACCTTAGACGAATTACGAAGTTATTTTAAAAATCGACATGTTAGATTTTTAGTGGAGGATGAATACAGTCCATCTTGTCTAAAATACCCACGTGTCACTTTGTAAAAATGTTGTTCATCATTAGACGAAGATGTGATTTACTACGTTAATACCGTAACATTCTCCCTTGTGCAAAGTTTGAGATTTGGCTCAGATTAGGCGTCAGAAATTTGATCCAAAGGCAAATAAAAGGTCTCGAAAAATTTTGAATTCAAGGATTCCATCCTCTCGCAATGTCTTCCATCCTTGTCCTGAGATTCTCTTTTCCCCTTCACATATACTGTTGTTATATGAACGTGAAAACTAATTGGGATCTTGCAATTAAATCAAGGTGAGAGAGTCAGAAAAATAAAAGAGGACCAGTAAAGGACATCAAAAATTTACGTGGTTCGATCCAAATGTCCATATCTACGCTTACGGAGAGAACTAACAACAAATAATCAATTATAATCGGAGAACCAAAGTTTATAAATGCTCATACGTTCAAATGTTTCTCACATCTAAATTATACTAAGACCCAAAGTATTTACAAATAAATAATTCAATATGATGCAAAAACTCACAGCACAAAATCTACCCCGAGTTCGATGCTCCTTGTTCGGAACGTTCCCTCATGCTGCTCAAAGTGCTCTCCTTTACCGAGAGCTACTGTGCGACAGCAAGCTCTTCACTGCGCGGTGCCAGCTATCCTCGAACCGAAGAAAATCATACCATTTTATGGTTGATTCAATTTGCGAAAAATATTTTTCATTAAGTTATTTTTCAGGAAAATGATAATATTTTTTGATATTTAGCTGAAACCTGAAAATGAAGTTGGTAGGGAAAGTTTGATTTGATTTTCCTCCGTACACTCCGTTTGATCATTTTTTATTTAAATTTTTTATGTTTTTTTTTCTTTTTTTAAAAAATTCAAATTTAATTCTTTTTCTTTTTCTTTTCCTTGGCTGGTTGCTGGTCATAACACCGGCCACAGGCAAACGACGAGCTTGCCAGCCTCTAGCGATGCTCGAGTGTCGCTATCTAGCGACGCTCGAGCCTCCCGCTCTTTGGCGAGGCTCGACCATCGCTGATCTGCAAGGCCCGAGCCTCGTCAACCTCTGGAGACGCTCAAGTGTTGCCTATCTGGTGAGGCGCAAGCCTCGCCAACCTCCAGCGACTCTCGAGCGTTGCTAATCTGGCTTGCTTGAGCCTTGCTGGCTTGTGGCGAGGCTCAAGCCAGCAAGGCTTAAGCTCGCATGTGGCTAGTTGTCGGCCTTGGCCGTGGCCGGCAACTGGCCAAAGGAGTGTTGACACCAAAATTTTGTCAAAATCATTTAGGGTTTTATCGCAAAAAAGTTAGGGTTTAATTCTTAACCCCTAAGCCAAAAATATTCTTATCAAATTCCATGGCATATAGACACTAGGTGCATTTATGTTAATAGGGCCTATTAGAGTATATTTTCCTTGTTTATTTTTTTAAAAAAATTAAATTAAAAATTATTTAAAAAAAAGGGGGGAGAAAAGATGAGGCCAGCGTTATTCAACGCTGACCCACTTTCTCTTCCCCCCAAGACCAGCGCGCCTTCAGTCCTTTCTTCCCCGAGCATCTTCAACTCTTCTGGAAAGAGGAAGAAAAAGCAGCACGAAGCATGGCAGCGACAGAAGCAGAAACGATAAGAAGGAGCGGTCAACCGAAAGCGACAAAGCGGAAGAACGGGGGCGCATCGAGGATGGCGCAGTGCTTCCGATCTGCGCTGAGCAGATTTGTAGCTGTTTTAGCTAAAAATGGACGAGATTCGGTCCCGATGGGAGGATCGGCCGCAGGCGCATGATGAAACGGGAGAGGACGCTCTGATCGAGGGTGTCTTCGAGCTCGAAGTAGTCGAGCGTCGCCGGGGGAAGCGAAAACAAGGGAGGAGGAGCAGAGCCTTCTCCTTCTCTAGACGTTAAAAGGGGGGAGAGTTCAGAGAAAGATCTGAGAGAGAAAGATCTGAGAAAGAAAGACCGGAGAGAAAGATCTGAGAGAGAAAGACCCAAGAGAGAGAATTCCGAAGAGGGAAAGAGAGCGACGAACTTGCTCGTAGCTTGGCCGCGCCTGAGCGTCGTTTCACGTCTCCCGGCTGCACCTAAGGTGGGTCTCGTTCGCTTGGTTTTCTTTAAGAGTTTTGAGCTGGTTTCCCGAGGATTCCGGCTTGGGGGCGTGCGGGGCGACCGGACATAGTCCGATCCATAAATTTCGCCATCGTTCGCCGCCTCCAAGCTGGATAGGGACCGCCGCAACGGCACTCCCCCCCTTCCCCTGTTTCTGCACTTCTTTTCCCTGTTCTTGGGTTCACTGATCGGGGCTCGCGGCCGTCCGGCTCGCGCGAGTTCCGGCCTGTGACGCGTCGTGCTCGCTCCTGCTGTTTTGTGTGTCTTGTGTCGACGATTTTAGTCCGTTTTGAGCCTCGATCGAGTCCGAAATTTCTCGTTTTTGTCACACGCTCGCAACGTGTTTGACCATATGCCCAACTCAGCCCGTGTACTGGCTTCGCTGATTTCCATTCGTTCTTACTTGCGTATAAGTAAGTTCGACATCATTATAAACTCTTTGTTGCTTGTTGAACATTACTCTGATCGTCGAATCAAGTCTGAGCATGAGATTTTCTTTGAGCATTCTTGTGCATGAGGAAATGATAAATGTCCATGCTTGAAACGTCAATCTTTTGAGACATTCGCGTTGGTTTGCCTCTCTGAACTCTACTATATTCTGTCCTCTTATCTTGTGATTTTGAATGTCAAATAGCCAGAATAGGCGATGGACGAGTATGTGGCAGACGGTGAAGGTCCGATGACTGGGCGCGTATTGACTGACTGTGAAACATAATGTTCATGGCTGGAATGTTGATGTTCTTGAGTCAGTAAGCAAATCTTTGGGTGTTCTGGGCATGCTTGAAGAAGGAGACGTGGGTTGGAAATTTGTGAAGGAGGGGCCGAGAGCATTGCCGTAGTATTGGACTTTGGGCTCATTTAGACTTAGTGGGTCTTGGGCTTAGAGTGTTATTTTGGTGAGTCTGGGCTTAGTTTTCATCATAAGAGTAGTAAGTGTTGGGTTTAAATTGACTTATTTGGGTTTGTTGCTAGTTTGAATAGGCTTGAGAAAGGGCCCACTTTTGTCTATGGCATGATCAAGTAGCCTGTTCGCAGTCCATATTCGGACTGGGCCCCAAGGCCCAGCTCGATTCCCTATTTTCAGATTGAAAGTTAATATTTTTTTAAAAAAAATTAATTAAAAAAATTTCGAAAAAAAAAAATTAAAAAAATTTCGAAAATCAAAAAATGTTATTTGGACTTTGAAATTAGCTTTTCTTGCCTCTTTTTGCATGATTAGTGTCATTTTTTATTGCATGTTGCTTGTTTCATACACCTTGAATTGCGCATTTAACTTAACTTCGCATATGATCAATTATGCACGTTAAGTTTAGATATTAATTGTGGCTTCCCTTAGCTTAGTTAGGAATGGAATTTTGAGACTCCCAATTAGTGTGAACACGTTAGGTGGTGAATTGAGCGAGATTAGGTACCGAAAGGGCGCTAATTGGTCAAATAGTGTAATCAAGTCCCCGTACCCATCAAATCTCTGGTTCGTAGAAGTAAAGCATTTCTCCCGTGCTTTATTTGGGTGCCTAATCGACCCACCAAAAATCGATTAGTGGCGACTCCTAGATGAAATTGATTTGCATGTTAACAACTTAAACTCAACTCGCGAATTGGTATGGGCTTGGGAGAGCTCGAGCTAGGTTTAGCTTAGTAATCCATTGGCCAAACCCCTCAGGCCGCGAGGCCGGTTCGGGGAGGTCGCGACAGCTTGGCGACTCCGCTGGGGACTTGATAAATTCTTAGTGGACTTAGGCCGTTTATCTTGTTCAATTATGTCCTTAATGTGAATGTTCTTGCAGTTGGGAGTTATAAGGGAATAGATGATTGTTAACCCTTGTTTTGCAGGTTTGGGGGTTTGGAAAGAATGTTTATTTTGCATTTTTTTGAAGTGGTGATTGCATATGAATTGTTGTGTATGCCTTTGTTGCGTTAGCACTACACTATGGCACACTCACAACCTGCCGTCGGTCCTGGGCCGCGCTAGGAATGTTTAGGATGGTATTGAGTTGGATACGACTTCGACCGCGAGGCCGCGTAGTAGAGGTTGCCCAACTCAATCCCGAAAGTTTCTTTCTTGGTGTCGAGAATGTTTACCTTTGCCCGCAAGGCCGCGTCGCATTGAGGTATCATTCCTGACTGAGCCGGAGCCGCGAGGACTTGGCTTAGTACGCGAGGCCGCGACTAGTCATCCCACCCTCGTAGCTCCAATTTGTTAAGCTGTTTAGAATAGAAGTCGAGCCGCACGTTTCATGCGCATGTCTATGTGGTTGACATGGTTGTTTGGTGAAGTAAGTTTCATACCCTTTACTTTTGCAATTTACTTACTTTTATGCTTTGGCTGGTCCATGACAGTTAGGTTGGTCGAGTCTTGGTCTATATGCAATGGGAAGATTCGACATTCGATTCATTCCTACTCCGAAGGCTGAGCTCAAGCATTGGTGGGATCAATTGGATCGTGAGGGCCGAGTCTATGTGGAGAACAAACTTGGTCGTCTTTTGCCTCTTCTCGACATCGACATCCAAAGTGGGGTCATGCAAGCAGTAGCCCATTTTTGGTGCCCCCAAACGTCCACGTTCATATTCCATAAGCATGAGTTAACTCCGACTTTGGAAGAATATAGCGTCGCCATAGGAAAACCTTTGGATTTAGAGTTAATTGATCCACCCCTTGGGTTAGAGCCGGAATCGATTTTATCTGACTTTCCTAGGATGAACAGGAACCAAATAGGAAGAGTGCTGAAAGATAACTGCCATGCATGCCCACTTTCTTTCTTAGGTCAGTGTTTTGCAAATGCTGAGACCCTCTTAAAAGGAAAGATCTTCCTTCTAGCTTTCTTTGGGTTCATAGTCTTTCCCTTTCGCCAGAATGCTATTGATCCTTCCGTTGCATGGGTGGTCAAACAAGTATGTGGTGGAGTTAGCTTTGTCAATGCTATCTTGGCTGAAACATTTTTATCACTCACCCAATTTAAAGAAAATGAAGAAAAGGTTTTCCGTGCTCCTGTCGAGCTTTTACAAATCTGGTTTTTCTCTCATACAAGTGAATTTGGTATTCACATGAATATCATTGACATTAGTGAGTCTAATCATCCTATTGGGGCATTTAAGAGTCATCAGGATCAAATTCCGAATCTTTCTTTCTCAGAATGGGTAAATTTGTTGAAAAATCCGAAAACCAAGATTTTCCTATGGCAAGCTAAGTGGTTCCGACTTCGCGAGGGGCGTCTCTCTTATGGCAATAATGAACCAATCCCATTACTGGGAATCACCGGCATCACTTCCTACTACCCGCTCCGAGTGGCCCGCCAATATCGGGTCGTCCAGGATCTACCACCTCCTCTCAAGCCAGATTCGCTACAAGTTCGATTTACCAGAAAGGAAGGAGATTACAAAAGAGAGCTTCGCCACGCTGAACAGGCTTGGCTCACCTGCCATGCTCAAAAGTTAAATTGGCTCGAAGACGAGCTCGAAGGGAAAGAAAAGACTTATTATGCCACGGCCCGATACATCCGTCGGCATAAGATCCCGACCGAGCTTCTCCCGAAGATCCCAGACGTGACAAGGAAGCCAACACGCCAAGCAGAAATCAATTATCTCAAGAGGAAGACAGAGAAAGCCGAAGAAAGCTTGAAGCATGTTGCCAAGGAGAATAGGCAGTTGCGTCGAGCGTTGGCTTCCCATTCGCATATGGATCAAGAGGAGTAGGATAGATTGAGTTTGTCGTTTTGGGTTCAGTCACTTCGTCTTTAGTTCATCTGTCTTAGGATTCTTGTTTTATCTTATTTTGTTTAGGAGCTTTGAGTTTTCAATTTTTAGTCAATTTTTCGAGTTTAGGAGTGTTATTAAGAACATTCTAATGAATGAAAGTGGCTACACCATTGTCATGGACCGGTCTTCTATATGAATCATGTGCTTACATATGTTTGCTTATTTATGATTCAGGTGATTACGAACCGCCCGTACTTGTCAATTCGAGCTCAATCAACACGCGGAGAGTGAGGTCGAGATTGAGGAGCTTCTCCTGTAGCCGTCACAACCGGGCTTTAGCTAGTGCATCCGTTCCACCAAGATAATCGAGACGGCTAAAAGGAGATCCCCGATCCGAACCCGTGCAAAAGTCAGAATGGAGAGCGAAGAATCCAACGCGCGCATGACCAACATGGAAAACCAACTGGCCCAACTTACCGCCATGATGGCTGAAATAAGTCAGAAACTCAAGGATCCTCCGCTTGCACATGCCACCGAGACTTCTGTCCCGACCTCGTCAGGACATACTCCCCCGTTAGCCATTGATCCGCACGCCACGGACCCTCCTGAAAAGGGGATCGCATCGGACTCCCCACCTGTCGCGCCGATCATTGTAAATCTGGACCCTGTTTCTAAGGAGGAGCCTAGCTCCCGCCTCGATGAGGAAAGCGCAAGGCGCCTGGCCAAGATGGAGGAACGACTCTGTATTCTTCAAGGGTACGAGATGCGAGGGGTTGACAAGTTATCTCTGTATGCTAAAGTGAAAGTCCCTGAAACCTTCAAGGAACCGGAATTTAGTATGAAATACGATGGCACCGGTTGCCCTAAGACTCATCTCAAGTATTACTTGAGAAAAATGGCTCGTTATTCCGATAACATACCACTCCTCATCCAGACCTTCCAAGATAGCTTGATTGGCCCTGCCTTGTCATGGTTCATTGCGCTGGATGTTGAGACGATCATAGGATGGGAAGATCTTGCCGAAGAGTTCCTTCAGCAGTATAGGTTCAACTCTGAAATCATCCCCACGAGAGAAGACTTGGTTCGGCTAGAAAAGAGAAGGAATGAACCTTTCAAGGCCTTCGCTCAAAGATGGAGGACGATGACATCACAAGTAAAGCCCCTGCTGATCGAGAGGGAGATGAGGCAACTTTTTCTAAAAACCCTGCCACCTGAGTATTTTCACGGAATGTTAACTTCTGGATGTCAAACATTTTCCCAATTGGTGGAAGTGGGCGAAGGGGTAGAATGGGCGATTGTCGATGGGAGGATACCCGCAGGGAATAGCAAAGGATTCCCAACAAAGAAGAACAAGGAAACCGCTGTCGAAGTTGCATTTGTCCAAGAGCCGTCTAAGTCTTTCTCAGCACCCCCACAAAAGCCATCAATCGTACAAGGGCATGCACCCCAAGGGCATGATCGAAATAAGAGATTTCCTCATAGGGAATTCTCCCCGTTGCCAAAATCCTTGTCAAAGTTGTTGCCCATGCTCATTGAGAGGAGGATGGTAGCCAAAGAAGTACCTAGGGACAATCCTCCAAGGTTCCCTGGGTTTGACATGACCAAGACATGCGAATACCACCGGGGGGAAAGGGGACATGACACAGACAATTGCTTTGCACTAAAGATCAAGATTCAAAACTTGTTGGATAAGGGAATTCTATCGTTCGAGAGAGCGCGACCCAATGTGAAGCGAAATCCTTTGCCCGACCACGCCGAGGGCGTAAATGTGGTGTTCGGAAAAGTGAACGTGAGCAAACAAGCCTTCATGGTGAATATCCCAAGGCTATACGCAATTCTTCGGCTAGCTGGACACCACGAAGGAGGAAAGGATGTAACGATGGAAGAAAAACTAGCGTATGTTCGTAGAACGATGAGCATGGGAGTAATTGGGAGTGCTGATATGGGACAGGGATTAGTTGCCATGACAACACCGATCGTGATATACTTCTCTGATGAAGATTATGCTAGTGATCAGGAGGTGGAGGATGTCGAGCCAGTGATAATTGATCCCGCAACTGAAGAATTCTCAGCAATCCAGGTGGGAAGGGAGGATATGACACGAGTTGTAATCGAGTTGTCATCCTTAGAAGAAGAAGGGGTCATAGTCCTGGAAACCTCTCCGGATTTCGATACTAAGGCGGTCCCATGGGACTACAAAACGGATGAAGTGGATGCTATCACTCGGTCAGGTCGCTGCTATGCACCTGCCGGAGGAGTTGAGAAAAAAGCAGTGACCGAAGAAGACGCAAAGCAATTTTTGGCAGTGATAAAAACGAGTGAATTCAATGTGGTAAACCAACTGCGAAAAATGCCAGCCCAAATCTCTCTCCTGGATCTTTTCAAATCTTCTGAGAAACACAAGGATGCCTTATTAAAGGTCCTTAACGAGGTTCATGTCCCGGAGACGATCGACGAAGCTCAGTTAGAAGAATTTGTAGGGACCATCCTGTTAAAGGATCAAATCTCTTTTACGGACGAAGACTTTCCGATAGAGGGCCAAAATCATAATAAAGCCTTGTACATTTCGGTTAAGCATCACGATATGGTGGTCGCAAGGACATTGATCGATAATGGCTCCGCTTTGAATTTATGCCCGTTGGCCACTCTCCGTCTCTTAAAGGTCGATCTAGGGAAGATGCGTACTGCCAAAAATCCCGTACGAGCATTCGACGGCACTAGAAGGGAAGTAATAGGAGAGATAGAGTTGGAACTCATGATCGGTCCCATGACGTTTCTGGTGCTTTTTCAGGTACTAGACATCCCAAGTGCATTCAACTTTCTACTAGGGAGACCATGGATTCACACCGCGGGTGCTGTACCCTCTAGTCTCCATCAGAAGGTGCGGTTTATGGTCGATGGCAAGCTTGTTACAGTACATGGAGAAACAGACTTCAAAGTCTATCACGAGACGGCCATCCCGTACGTAGAGCCCGAATGCAAAGAGGAATCCAGTTTCCAAACTCTGGAATTGGTATCTATGGTTCACGTTCCCGTTGGCTCGCTCATGGGCACCCCTGAACTATCCAAGCCAACTCTAGCAGCTGGAAAAATTATGCTCGCAAACGGGTACAACCCCGGAGAAGGCCTTGGATTGCATGGGCAAGGGATTCGGAAACCCATCGAAGCCGGAAAAGGTGCGAAAAGGGAAGGTTTAGGGTATCAGAGAAGCCAAGATAGTGGAGGTCGAGGTAATCGCGGAGGTCGAGGCGGCTATAGCGGTCGAGGCAACGATGGAGGCCAAGGCGGCCGTGGATGTCGAGGTAGCGACGGAGGCCGAGGCGTAGGAGGATATATTGGAGTGGAGAAAGGCTATCAAGGCCTATTACTCCCCCTATTGAAAGAGATGTTCCCTGGGCCTCCGAGGATTCTACATGAGGAAGAGGCGGCCATCGACAGTATAGCTAAGCTATTCGAGGAGAATGTCATATGCACTATCCTGACGTGTGAAGAAGCTGAATCTTCTGGAAGTGTCGCCGACCCTGCAGAGTAGGGCGGTTCCCGTTAGTATTGTTCTTCGCTTTATGTTCTCTCCCCTGCGTGGGAGCTTAGTGTTGTTTCTATTTGCTAATCTAAACTCGTTTGTAATGAAAACTTTATCTAGCCCCGAATCTGGAGCCGTTGGTTCGGGGCAATATGTGTTGTAATGCGGCCTTATCCTTTTAATTCAATGAAATGAGTGCATGTTTTATTAAGGACGCGTGGAATCATACCAAACTGGTCCTATGATGGTCGCTGAGGGCTGGGGTCCCACGTGCTCCCTGTTTTCATGGTCTTCAAGAGCAAGGAAGTCCGATGACATGAGGATGAGCTCTTAAAAGCCTTTTCCAAAAAAATTTCAAAAGGATTTTCAAGATGGCATGTACCATGTCTTGCGTCCTAACTCATCTCATCACATCTCAGGCATCACATTATGCATAATCGTGGTAAGGACGCATGTGATTCGGATTTGCACGAGGGAAATCTCTCAGATAGTGATAGCGATGACAGTGACCCGAAGGGTATCGAACGTGAATGGAAGCAACATGAGGAATCGAGGCCATTAACAGTGGAGCAAACAATCACCATAAACTTGGGTAATGATAAAGATGTCAAGGAAATAAAGATCGGGGCAAGTCTTTCGAAAGCAGGGGTTGAAAAATGGTTCGCCTTCTTAAAGAATATCAGGATGTGTTCGCTTGGACGTATGCTGACATGCCGGGATTGGATCCAGAAATTGTAGAGCATGCTCTACCAACTGATCCTGACATACCGCCGAGGAAGCAAAAACTCCGGAGGACCAAGCCAGAGTTGTCCAAGAAAATCGAGGAAGAGGTTATGAAGTTGCTAAAAGTGGGGTTCATCGAAGTGTCACATTACTCCGATTGGATAGCAAACATTGTGCCAGTGATGAAGAAAGACGGTCGAGTCAGGGTCTGTGTCGACTATCGCGACTTAAACCAAGCCAGTCCAAAGGATGACTTTCCACTCCCGCATATAGACGTCTTGGTTGATAGTACTGCGGGATTCGAATTGTTCTCCTTCATGGATGGATTTTCAGGGTATAATCAAATTCGTATGAAGAAGGAGGATAGGAGCAAGACCTCGTTTATAACCCCGTCGGGGACCTTTTGCTACAAGGTGATGCCTTTTGGCCTGAGAAACGCCGAGGCGACATACCAAAGGGCCATGGTCGCGTTATTTCACGACATGATGCACAAGGAGATCGAGGTGTATGTAGACGATATGATTGCGAAATCAAGACGAGGCGAAGACCATGTCGAAGTTTTGCAAAAGTTGTTCGAGCGCCTCCGAAGGTTTAAGTTGCGCCTCAATCCCGCGAAATGTGTATTTGGGGCAAAGTCTGGAAAGTTATTAGGGTTTATGGTCAGTAACAAGGGCATCGAGATTGACCCGTCAAAGGTAAAGGCCATTTGCGACTTACAGCCTCCGACCACTGTCAGAGAGGTCCGTAGTTTGTTGGGACGGTTAAATTATGTGGCAAGATTTATTTGCCAGTTGTCAGAAACAGCAAGGCCATTCTTCAAACTCTTGAAGAAGAATGCGAAAGTCGAATGGGATGCCGAATGTCAGGATGCCTTTGAGAAGATAAAGTATTATCTGACTCATTCCCCGATCCTGGTCCCGCCTGTGCCCAAAGTTCCATTAACTCTGTATCTAACTATCCATGGTGAATCGCTGGGAGCCATGCTAGCTCAAAAAAGGCCGAACGATGGGAAGGAACGCGCGATATATTATCTCAGCAAGAAATTCACTACCTCCGAGGTGAACTATCCGGAGGTTGAGAAGACGTGTATAGCCTTGGTCTGGGTGTTGCGCAGGCTACGCCAATACACCCTCCATCACCAAGTTCTGCTAGTAACTAAGAATGATCCCATCAAGTATCTCTTAGAAAAACCAACCTTGATGGGGAAGCTGGCCAAGTGGCAGATTCTAATTTCAGAATTCGATGTGCAAAGCCTGGGGCAAAAGTCCGTAAAAGGCAGGGCCATAGCGGACATGTTAGCGGAAAATCCTGAAAAGGCGGAAGACCCCGATGAAGATGGTGACGTGGATGGGCAGATCTTATTTGCGTCGAATGACAAATGGACCATGTACTTTGATGGTGCAGTCAACTTATCTGGTTCCGGTACTGGGGCAGTTCTCGTCTCCCCAGATAGTCAGCATCACCCCGTGGCCGCCAAATTGACTTTCCCTTGCACGAATAACATCGCGGAATACGAAGCGTGTATCCTTGGCCTCCAAGCTGCTGTTGACATGGGGATCCAAAAATTGCAAGTCTATGGCGATTCAGCCCTCATTATCCTTCAAACCAAAGGCAAGTGGCGAACGCGGGATCCAAAACTAGTCCCGTATCACGAGTTCCTGGAAGAGCTGGTGAAAGAATTCCAAGAAATATCATTTGATTACCTACCCAGGTCTCAGAATCAATTCACTGATGCTTTAGCCACATTATCATCAATGCTGCAAGCAACAAAAGGCTTGGACATCGAACCATTAAGGATTGAAATCCTTAAGCGTCCAGCCTATTGTATGATGATTGAAGAAGAACCTGATGGAGAACCATGGTACTATGACATTCTGAATTACCTGCAGAAAGGTGAGTTCCCTCGAGGAAGTGAAGCATCGGACAGGAAATATCTGATGAAGCTGGCCACAAAATTCTTCGTTAGCAAGGATGTACTTTACAAAAGATCTTATGACTCGGTATTATTGAGATGTATCGACGCGAAAGAGGCCAATCGTTTGATGAAAGAGATACATGAAGGGGAATGTGGCCCCCACATGAACGGCCATCTCCTAGCAAAGAAGATCATGCGACTCGGGTACTATTGGTTGGCCATGGAGTCCGATTGTATTCAGCATGTGCGATGCTGCCATCGATGTCAGATTTATGGAGACAGGATTAATGCTCCACCGAACGAGCTCCACTAGATGTCTCAAGCTTGGCCGTTTTCTATGTGGGGGATAGATATAATTGGACCGATCAACCCTAAGGCGTCAAACGGACACAGATTCATCTTAGTAGCAATCGACTACTTTACGAAGTGGATCGAGGCCAATTCATATGCTAATGTCACCGCAAAGAACGTGGCCAAGTTCATTCGCCGCGATATCATCGCCCGTTACGGAGTTCCGGAAGCAATCATCACGAACAATGCTCCAATCTGAACAACAAGATTGTGGATGGACTGCTCGATACCTTTCGGGTCCGGCATCTAAATTCATCACCATACCGCCCTCAAATGAACGGGGCAGTTGAAGCGGCCAACAAGAATATAAAGAAGATCTTATCAAAGACTGCTGAGAATTATCGTGATAGGCATGAAAGACTTCCATATGCATTGATGGCATATCGGACATCGATCCGCACCTCGACTGGAGCAACCCCTTTTTCGTTAGTTTATGGAATGGAAGCGGTATTACCCGTGAAAGTCGAAATTCCGTCCTTAAGGGTTCTCTCTCAGGCAAAGCTTGATGAGGCCGAATGGGTACGACAAAGGCATGAACAGTTGAACATGATCGATGGGAGCAGATTACAAGCCGTATGTCACGGTCAATGCTATCAGAAACGAGTAGCGAAGTCGTTCAACCGAAAAGTTCGTCCCCGGCACTTCGAAGTCAACGACTTGGTATTGAGGAAGGTGATATCAATTGTACGTGACCCTCATGGCAAATTTGCCCCGACTTATGAAGGCCCTTATGTCATCAAAAAGATCCTGCCAGGTGGTGCTTTAGTGTTAGTGGAAATGGATGGCCACGAGTTGCCGAAACCTGTAAACTCTGACGCAGTCAAGAAGTATTTTCCGTAATTGAAATCAAGGCTAGAAAGCTGTTTCTCGTGCAATCCATATCACTTAGTGCCATGCATGTCATGCATACATTTCCATACATGCACATGTGTTTGTGCTTCAGGTATTTAACCGCAGCGAAGTGAAGAACGAACGACGAAGAGGCTGAAGTACAGGGACGAGAAACATTTCCCGTGATAATAATTTTGTGAATGAATGCTCAAAATCATGTTTGGCGATTGATCGTTGTGCGGTTATGAACTTACCTGTGCATGTCAGAAGTGCCCATGACTTTTGAAAATGGACTTGGTAATGATTTTTATCTGTCTAAGTCACCAATTCCACTGAGGATCATTAAAATAGACAATTTAATGAATGATGCGGAAATGCTTGAATATGCTAAATGAGACGTGTCAGAATGAAGAAAGGCAAGCCATGTTCCACACATTGTCCCATGTACTAATTCCTAGTGAGCTGAGCGAAAAAATTCCATGTTCACGAGGTGAAGGGTTATCTCGCAAAAGGTACGACAACTAAAGTGATGAGAGGCATTTCATTCATCCATCGCAAACGCTACCGGTTCTCATTTGCTTAACCCTTTCGAGCTCAAACACTTGTGAAGTTTCTTTCATACTACTCCCATCAAGAACCACCCCACACCGGGGCAGATCGGAGGTGAGTCGGCATACCGAGGTGAGAAAATGAGTAGAAAATTTTCTTGTTTTCACTTATATCAATCTGTGAGTGCCTCTATTACAAATGAACTAGTACGTGAACTCAAGTGCCTTAGGACGACGAAAAGCGTTTCTTTCTCTATCCTACACACTTATATCTATTGAACAACCCAATTGAGCCTGCAATTTTGCTTCTCATGAACCTAGCTGGTGATCGTTCCCCGCGCCGGGGCAAGGCAAAAGTCATCACTGTTCGAGCATCATGGTCCGGAGTGCCAACTGAAGATGAGGACCTGAGAGTTCAATAGCATTGTACTGTTTAAATTTGTCCAGGCTAGTCCATAAGCGAAAAAAAAAATGGGGGGATGCACTAGAGGGCATTCAAGACAATATGCCCGTCAGAGTGAGGCCGGCGCCCATGTATTAAATAAGAAGCGAAATGTTGAGATGACATGTGTTGAAATCGCGAGATCAGCCCCAGTCAAGCAATAGTCGTCCTTCAAGTCTCAAGGAGACGAATGCCATATGGTTAAGATTGATAGTGCATTTCTGGGGATAATCCCCAATGGCGAAGAAGAAGACCGGTGACAATGTCAAGATGATCACCAGCTCTCACCCCAATACACATCATTGAGCCTGCGATCCATTCGTTTTTCAACCCATGAACCCAATCTACGTTACGTCCTTCGTAAAGTCTTTTCTGATTAGGGCACTTGAGTCAACGTAGGAGCTCATATGTTTATAAGCATTGCTCGAAGAAGTGCAAACAAGATTATTTTCTATCCTATTTCGCAGAGTTCTCGACTTGTAAACCTGAAAATGATCGCGAAGTATTCATTTCATGGCTTTGACTTGGACAGTCTCATTTGTTAAACCGTTGACCAAGCCTACGCTACGCGCCTGATGAAGGCCTCTCAGATTGGTAAGGTTGTACTGCTTGCGAGAATACTCGAACCTTTGTCGATGTGATGATGGTAAGACAGAGTGATTCTCACAAAATAACCCTTTTAGATGAGAGTGAACAAAAGTACTTTCTAACTAAAAGTCTCTCATTTAGCATTTTCAAGATGATTCATGTTATGAATGGAAATTGTCTTAAATGATAATTATCCCCGGTGGAAAGTTGGTGATGCGGGCATGTTAAAATTGTTACACATGAACTCCAATGGAACTGATCTTGAAACATGTGCTTTAGAGAGTGTCGGCTGTTTATTTTCGAGATGAATACATATACCTGTTATTACTAATCCTGCAAGACAGGTGACGTTTTCTCAAACACCAACCTTCAAGCTGATCTCGAAAATGCCAAGATACATCCAAGCATTCATGAATTCCCAAGACCCTGCTGGCAAGGACACAACAGACGATCTATCAAACCCTCTGATAAGGACCCCTAAGTGTCTGAATCTTTTCAAGCCTCACTGGCAAAGAGCCTCTGAGCAATCCGATCCAACCTACAGGTATGTAATCCCAGGTACGCATCAAAGGTTTGTGGTCCAACCTTAAATCACTCTTTCAAAAGGTTTGTGGTCCAACCTTAAACCACGCACTCTTTCAAAAGGTTTGTGGTCCAACCTTAAACCACGCTTTTCAAAGGTTTGTGGTCCAACCTTAAACCACTCGTTCCAAAAGGTTTGTGGTCCAACCTTAAACCACGTTTAAAAAAAACTATGCTTTTCGCTTATTTAGATTTTATTTTATTTTCTCCCTTCTCTTTCTTGCATTGCATCATCCCATGCCCTCCGTCAACAAAATTTAGGCGTCTCTTATCTTTGAAAGGAACCTCTTCGAGCTCCCCTTCAAAGAGGGGCAGCTGTTGACACCAAAATTTTGTCAAAATCATTTAGGGTTTTATCGCAAAAAAGTTAGGGTTTAATTCTTAACCCCTAAGCCAAAAATATTCTTATCAAATTCCATGGCATATAGACATTAGGTGCATTTATGTTAATAGGGCCTATTAGAGTATATTTTCCTTGTTTATTTTTAAAAAAAATTTAAATTAAAAATTATTAAAAAAAAAAGGGGGGGGAGAAAAGATGAGGCCAGCGTTATTCAACGATGACCCACTTTCTCTTCCCCCCAAGACCAGCGCGCCTTCAGTCCTTTCTTCCCCGAGCATCTTCAACGCTTCTGGAAAGAGGAAGAAAAAGCAGCACGAAGCATGGCAGCGACAGAAGCAGAAATGATAAGAAGGAGCGGTCAACCGAAAGCGACAAAGCGGAAGAACGGGGGCGCATCGAGGACGGCGCAGTGCTTCCGATCTGCGCTGAGCAGATTTGTAGCTGTTTTAGCTAAAAATGGACGAGATTCGGTCCCGATGGGAGGATCGGCCGCAGGCGCATGATGAAACGGGAGAGGACGCTCTGATCGAGGGTGTCTTCGAGCTCGAAGTAGTCGAGCGTCGCCGGGGGAAGCGAAAACAGGGGAGGAGGAGCAGAGCCTTCTCCTTCTCTAGACGTTAAAAGGGGGGAGAGTTCAGAGAAAGATCTGAGAGAGAAAGATCTGAGAAAGAAAGACCGGAGAGAAAGATCTGAGAGAGAAAGACCCGAGAGAGAGAATTCCGAAGAGGGAAAGAGAGCGACGAGCTTGCTCGTAGCTCGGCCGCGCCTGAGCGTCGTTTCACGTCTCCCGGCTGCACCTAAGGTGGGTCTCGTTCGCTTGGTTTTCTTTAAGAGTTTTGAGCTGGTTTCCCGAGGATTCCGGCTTGGGGGCGTGCGGGGCGACCGGACATAGTCCGATCCATAAATTTCGCCATCGTTCGCCGCCTCCAAGCTGGATAGGGACCGCCGCAACGGCACTCCCCCCCTTCCCCTGTTTCTGCACTTCTTTTCCCTGTTCTTGGGTTCACTGATCGGGGCTCGCGGCCGTCCGGCTCGCGCGAGTTCCGGCCTGTGACGCGTCGTGCTCGCTCCTGCTGTTTTGTGTGTCTTGTGTCGACGATTTTAGTCCGTTTTGAGCCTCGATCGAGTCCGAAATTTCTCGTTTTTGTCACACGCTCGCAACGTGTTTGACCATATGCCCAACTCAGCCCGTGTACTGGCTTCGCTGATTTCCATTCGTTCTTACTTGCGTATAAGTAAGTTCGACATCATTATAAACTCTTTGTTGCTTGTTGAACATTACTCTGATCGTCGAATCAAGTCTGAGCATGAGATTTTCTTTGAGCATTCTTGTGCATGAGGAAATGATAAATGTCCATGCTTGAAACGTCAATCTTTTGAGACATTCGCATTGGTTTGCCTCTCTGAACTCTACTATATTCTTTCCTCTTATCTTGTGATTTTGAATGTCAAATAGCCAGAATAGGCGATGGACGAGTATGTGGCAGACGGTGAAGGTCCGATGACTGGGCGCGTATTGACTGACTGTGAAACATAATGTTCATGGCTGGAATGTTGATGTTCTTGAGTCAGTAAGCAAATCTTTGGGTGTTCTGGGCATGCTTGAAGAAGGAGACGTGGGTTGGAAATTTGTGAAGGAGGGGCCGAGAGCATTGCCGTAGTATTGGACTTTGGGCTCATTTAGACTTAGTGGGTCTTGGGCTTAGAGTGTTATTTTGGTGAGTCTGGGCTTAGTTTTCATCATAAGAGTAGTAAGTGTTGGGTTTAAATTGACTTATTTGGGTTTGTTGCTAGTTTGAATAGGCTTGAGAAAGGGCCCACTTTTGTCTATGGCATGATCAAGTAGCCTGTTCGCAGTCCATATTCGGACTGGGCCCCAAGGCCCAGCTCGATTCCCTATTTTCAGATTGAAAGTTAATATTTTTTAAAAAAAAATTAATTAAAAAAAAATTCGAAAAAAAAAATTAAAAAAATTTCGAAAATCAAAAAATGTTATTTGGACTTTGAAATTAGCTTTTCTTGCCTCTTTTTGCATGATTAGTGTCATTTTTTATTGCATGTTGCTTGTTTCATACACCTTGAACTGCGCATTTAACTTAACTTCGCATATGATCAATTATGCATGTTAAGTTTAGATATTAATTGTGGCTTCCCTTAGCTTAGTTAGGAATGGAATTTTGAGACTCCCAATTAGTGTGAACACGTTAGGTGGTGAATTGAGCGAGATTAGGTACCGAAAGGGCGCTAATTGGTCAAATAGTGTAATCAAGTCCCCGTACCCATCAAATCTCTGGTTCGTAGAAGTAAAGCATTTCTCCCGTGTTTTATTTGGATGCCTAATCGACCCACCAAAAATCGATTAGTGGCGACTCCTAGATGAAATTGATTTGCATGTTAACAACTTAAACTCAAGTCGCGAATTGGTATGGGCTTGGGAGAGCTCGAGCTAGGTTTAGCTTAGTAATCCATTAGCCAAACCCCTCAGGCCGCGAGGCCGGTTCGGGGAGGTCGCGACAAGGAGAAGAAAAAAGAAAATGAAAATGAATAATTAAAAGTTAGAATTTTTAAAAAAGATTAATAGAAAAAAGAAAAAATTAACATAATTAAAATGAATGGTGAAAGAAAGAGGAGGGCAAATATTTTACTCTTTTCAAAAAGTATTGATAGAAAATGTTTTCCTTCACTTGTTTATTTTTTTGTGAACCGAAAGTCGAAAAATTCAAAAAATATTTTCCTAAAAGTTAATTTTTGTGAAACTATCGGAGCCTATATATGCCCTTGTCTTTTCTCTTTTGTTATGTGTGGCTTCAAGGAGTCCAATGAGTTTTTCCTTCGTTAGCCGACCAGTCACAAAGTAAAGCAAAGATGTTAACTGTCAACTTCACAAAGAAGTCCAATACTCGGTCAATAGGTCAAACTTGAATAATATCCCCCGCAATCTAATCTTGCGATTTAATTTTAAGAAGAAAATTAGATAAAGCAAAATTTAATCTAACAGCAATATATAATTAAGATCCCTTGTGCATATTCACTAGGACTTTACTTGAACGTCTCATTTAATATGAAATCGATCTACATCCTCTAATCGAGTTGAATCTTGTATATATACTCAAACTCGAAACGTAATTTAACATATGCAAAGCGTTAGTATTGATATTATTAAACTCGATACCATTTAGTGAGGCCCTATTATATCAACAATTATGCGTTCAAATGATGATATGCGGTCACCGTGCACATATCACTCGATAAATACTACTCATGTAAAAGAGTACGTGTTTATTGGAAAAATCCTAACCAAATAAAAAGGAGAAAAAAGATTTATCTACTGCAATGAACATACAAAAGGAAAGACGCAAGCACATTCAAACATTCATAATTTGAGACGAAATATTCTCTGAGTTAGATCATAGAAAACGAAGTTTTATAAAGTTTGAACTACCATGCAAAACCAGGCGAATTAACCCAAGGATTGCGCCGGACCATCTAATATCACTCATCATCAAAAGCCTATGCATGGATGGTGGCATGAAATTATCTTTTTGTAGGATCTAACTCAACACCGATAATTTTGAATCTCTACCTCTGTAGAAAGAATTAGCATGTTTTAAGCCCATGTCTGCGAGAATGTTTTTCACTGCCTTTTGATTTAGTACACTCATCATGCTTCGTGAGCCAAGCCAGGGTTGGCTGACCCTTGCGACGGCCACAAGAGGGCTGGCCGACCCTTGCTCGGTGCCACCCTCTCTCGCTCTCTCTCTGATTTTTAATCTTTCCTTGTTTTAATTCTCGCTCCTTGTTTGATATGGCGTCACGCCACAAAAAAATGTCACCTAGACTTTCCATTCAAGGAACGCTCATCGAGTTGATGGAATTCTCCAGGTGAATTTTCTTGTGGGAGTTTTAGGACTCATATGAATGGAGTAAAAGTTTTATGACTCGATTGTACGAATGGTGCCGGTTTTTGAGCTCATGTGATTATTGTCTCAATATTGTAATATCATCAAGTGACAATAATCACCGATTTGGATCATTTGACCACCTGAATTTGTCTCCTTTTTCCAGGCGCATGAGATTAGGAAAGCGTTTCTTAAGTTCGGAATTTGTCTACTAAAGTCGGTATCTTCATCATAAAAAAATAGACATTAACTTGAACACATTTGCTAAAATCGTTGGAACAAATATTGAATAAGATTTGGATTCTAAAGAATACATATCTTCATCAGTGCCCTTCAATTATCTCTAAGGGCATCAATGACAAAATTATCTTTAGCGGTTGTGATCCTCATAGTTTATCAATAACAATTTTAAAAGAAGGATAAAAAGGAGAATGAACGATGAATTCAAGAGGGATAGCGGACAAGTAGGAACAACCATCCTTTCACCTACCCGCAGAAGGATGATCACAGCGATGAAGCTGTTATAGCCATTCTTTAAGGTCACCTCCTTAGGGTGAAAATCGCTTTTGCCCTTTCGTCCGAACAAAAACCAACCTTATGGCCGCCACTCCTCTCTCGATTCTTGTCCTGTTCAGCCAACAGCGCTCGCTTCTCTATGCCGAGCACGTTCGTTCGGTGCGGGAGAGTGTGAGGGCTGGGAGGAGAGCGAAATCTGCAGCATCCCAAGCCTATATTGCTGCTGATGAAGCTTATCTCTTCGAAGGCTGTAGAGTCCTCTACCAAAGGACTGTCGTGGTGCATTCTCTCCAAGAAATAGAAGCTTTAATGGCTTTATCCGAGATTTATCAACGGCCCTATAGGCTTAAGAGGGTCAAAGTTAATGGCCCGGTCCCTACTGATGGAGAAATGATGAATCTGGAGGTTGAACAATTGAGACTCTCGATGCCAGTGGATTCGTGCACGTGAAAGGGTCTAATAGTGGTGCTCTTCCTCTTTTATTTCTTCCCTTCTATTTTCTTCCTCTTTTCCATTTTTAATTTATTTGCAGGAACACATATGCCCTTCCGAACGTTAAGGTGGAGTGACTCTGGAGAAGAATAAGGGAGACGAGAGAAGAGAAGAGGAGTAAGTAGGAGCAGTGTTCCTTTTAGAGTAGAGTAGGAGCAGTGTTCCTTTTAGAGTAGAGTACGAACAGATTATATTAACATTTTCAATGTCATCGCCAGCACTATTTTTAAACTTCCGACAACAGTTTAGGATATGAATTTTTACGACATGACATTTGAAATTGTTGCACCTCAAAATATCATAAATATTGTCGGACACATAATGTAAGTATTAGACTTGCAGAATGCATTCTTGTTCAATATACACGTAATATTTCATGACATAACTATTAAGTGTAGAGATTACATTGTACTCGGGAAAAAGAGGTGTGCTCAGGAAAAGAGAGGATAGTCCCAATTCTTCTGTTTTATTGCTTGAGGACTTGATTGTGACCTATGGAATCTATCCTAGTGGTTAACATGTGCCAGAATTTTTAGCTGTCTTATAATTTGATCATTGTTTTTTAGCGATGATGGACTCGGGGACGAGGAGGATGCACCGTTTGTGGAGTCACCCAATATGATCGTTACGAATTCATCCATGGCCTTGACACCAGACCCCTTCTCATCATCACTGCCTTCTTTCACAGCTTCCCTCATTTGTCGCATCACTGCATTGGCCCTCTTCTTCATCTCCCCTCCTTTTCCCTCCTCGTCCATCACCATTTTGATCGCCTGCTTCACTTCCTCAGCTTCGATCCAGCTCTCGACCCCACGCGTAAGCTCCACGCACACCCCCATCTCCTCGACCATCTTCTTGGCATCGTACGCCTGCTCAGCTGCCATCGGCCACCCCACGATGTGCATCCCCTGGCTCAGGCTCTCCATGATTGAGTTCCATTCGCAGTGGCTCAGGAATGCCCCTGTCAAGCCGTGCGAGAGCATCTCCAATTGTGGCGCCCAATTCCACACCAGCAAGCCCTGCTCGGTCATTCGGTCCTCGAACCCTGGTGGCAGCCACTCGAGTCGGAACTCACCTTTAATATCGAAACCAAGCGGTGGCCTAATGACCCAAATGAAGGCTTGCCACTTGATTCCAACCCAACGGCTGACTGCATCATCTGGCTAGCACTTATAGTGTTTGTGAACCAAAGGAAATGTACAAAACAGAGTTTGGACCATGAGAATTGAGGAAGTCTCCGCATTTCTCTAGGGACACTCCAAGAGCTTTTCCCGTATCCTTTTGGAGGGATTTCAATCTTGAGTTGGGACAGATTGGTGATGATTTTTGTAGCATGTGAGAAGGGAGATGTGGACCAATGGCCCAAACAGGGAGCTTCAAGTACTTTTTCAGGAGATCTGACCCAAGAGGTTCAATTTCCTCAACTGAATTGCAAAACCACCCATTGGAGGCCAAAGAAAGCTTTGAGCTGAACCTGAAAGAACTTGGACCACTCATCGGTAGCGTCTGTCTCTCGAATGAATTGGTGGAGCTGAGAGCGGTGGAACCGGCACCGTTTGGGAAATCCGGGCACTGCGAACTCCTCAGCATCAGTCGAGCGGTGCCGGAGGTGAAGCCAGAGGGAGATATAGGCCAGAGTGCCATATGCGCTGCCTGTGGTGAAGGCGATGCTCTTTGTCCCAAGCCTCCTGGCAATGCTCACGTACCACCCGAAGAACAACACGTCCGAGATCACGCAAAGAGGTGGCCGGCCCACTTCTGTGGCTATGTCGGAGATGAGGCGCTCGACAGGAGCAGCGAGGGACGCAGATGAATGGGAAAGAGCCACGATCTGGTTGGGCGGCAAGTTCTCGGTGTTCTCGGCGTCGGGGGGCAACCCGTGGTCGGAGCTGCAGAACAGGAGCTCATGGAAGCCGATTCCGGAGTTGGCATCGGAGGTGGACATGGTGGAGCGGAGGTACCGGAGATTCAGGGGAGTGGCGGCGAGAGTGATGACAAATGGGGTTGGCAGCGTATACGGCGGGCGAGGGCGAAAAAGGGGATGAGATGGCCATGTGTCATGAAAGGTAGCATCACTATGCGGCCATGAGATCGAGATCGAGAATCATCCATCGAGTCTTGTTGCTTCTAAGAAAACCTCAACTCAATGTGGTGTTGTTACATGCTCAAAAAGTACGAAGAGTTTTGATTGTGCGGTTCATGATTGGAGATATACCTGGGACTCTGCTGTGTGCACGGTGGCTGTCTTGTGTTCATTGTTGTGCTTGGTTTTGTTCCTTTTCGGGAAAGTTATCACGGACTGCAAAAGTCCAGTGGTTGTCATCCACTTGAACACTGCCACCATGGCCAAAACATTCTGTCCTTTTACATTTTCCCTTTTTCGGCAATCTCGTCGGACATGTCATTTTGTGAACGAATTGTAGCAAGATAGGCGATTGCGTTGCCCTTTGTGTCTTTTCTATTTTTGTTTTCGGTGGATAAACTTGAACTGGCAGCTCAAAAATGGTTGTTCTTCCTAACCCTCCGACGTGGGTTTGGGCGGTGTAGTAAATAGAGCTATGAAAAAAGATGGAATTCGATGAAGACGGTCCATTTAAGTTTGAAACACCCACATCACTTTTTATAAGTAGATTGTTAATTGTTACAGGAAAATATATTTTACTATTTAAATGTCGTAACACTCTACCTTACGTAAAGATTCACATTTGGTCTAAGATTAGATTGTGCCAATTTGATTCAAAGGTAAATCAAAAGTCTCGAAAATTTTAAACTCGGGAACTCCATCCTCCCGTAGTGTCTTCCATCCATTTCCTTCGATCCTTTGTTCTCCTTAGGAATTAAAGTCAAGATCTCTCCCCATCCTTCGATCCTCTTTTCTCCTTATATACAACGCGTTAGTGTTGACATAATTAAACTTTATACTATTTTATGGAGATTGAAAGATTCATTTCAACAAGAGCCCTTAATCTATCAACTACTTATGAGTTTAAATAACGATATGTGGTCACCGTAGGGATGTCAATTGATAAATAGAACTCGTATATATGTGGATGTGTTTATTGGAAAAATAAAAAGGATAAAAGATAAAGAATTAATATCACGAAAAATGATAAATTGATACACTTGTAACAAGTTTACCAAAAACTAATTTTTAACCACCAAAAACCCTAAACTGGTACGATTATACCCTCCGTTAAATTAGATTAATACCATGAATAATTACAAACTAGTAAATCTGTGACAAACAGAAGGGTAAAACTCGAAACTGGTACACTTATCTACTGCCACGTGTCATCTAACTTAATAATTTAAAGGTAAAATTCAACAGAAACTAACGAAATCGTGGTATTAACCCAAACTTATATCTATGCAACATATTTACCCACTGTGAGACATTTACTTTAAACTTTTTTATAACATCAAGAATCCCAAGTTAAGCCCATTGTAATACATTTACCCGAAACCTTTTTTTTTACGTAAAAAACTCCAAACTTATATCTGTGCAACATATTTACCCCTGTCAAAGTTCCGTCAAGTGATTTTTCAACCAAAACAATGTCATTATTATTTCACTTAATTAATGTGGATGTCATGTCAATAATGTTTACTTTCTAGCGTCTATGTAGGCAGATTTTAACTGTTCTCATTGACAGAATTTTGAAAGAAGGTAAATGTGTTACACAGGTACAAGTTTGAGATTTTTTGTGTCATTGAAAATATTTTACAATAAATGTGTCACATTCGGCATAATTTATGATTTTTGGTAGCTTTTGCCGATAAATTTATCGACTGCAATGGACATACAAAAAGAAAGGAAGCATGATACATTCAAACACTCACAAAAGTAGGCGAATCAACCCATGAAATGCGCCGGACCATCTGATATTGCCCATCATCAAATGCCTATGCATGGATGGTGGTGTAAGAATTATCTTTTCACGGGATCAAATTCAACACTGCTGATAAGCTGAGTCTTTACATCTGTAGAAAGAACAGACTAGTTAAGCCTTTGCGTGCGAGAGTCGTTTGTAATGCATTTTGATTTAGTTCAGTCATCTTGGTTTGTGATGTGACCCTTTGCTCGCCTCCACCATAAGGCTGGACGACCCTCGTTCGGTGCCTTCCTCTCTCTGACTTTTAATCTTTTCGTTCTTAAATTTTCAGTTCTTTTCCTATGTGGTGTCAAACAGCATATAACAAATACCATAAAAAAACTATCGCGAGGGACTTTCTATCCAAAGAAAGCTGACTGAGTTGACAGAGTTCTCTGCGTGCAATTTTTTTTTCTCTTTGTAAATTTTAGAACTCAAATGAACAAAGTGAAAATTTCAAAAGTCGAGTGCACGAATGGCACAAGTTTCTATGGTCATATGTGAAAATAATTTCCAGTCTGGATCATTTGATCACCCGAATTTGTCTAAGAATATTCTAGGTGTATGAGAGTTCAGGGTTCGGAATTTGTCTTTTCAAAGTCGATATCTTTATCATAAAAAACTACGTTAACTTGAGCATATCTCCTAAAGTGGCAGAACAAATATTGAACTTTATACACTTTGGATTCTAAAGAATACAGATCTACATCAGTGCCCTTAAATAATGTAAAAGGGCATCGTTGACAAAATTATTGTCTAGATTTAAGTTTTGGGATTTTTTTATATATTATATGACATAATTTTTATGGAAAAATGACATAAAAAGTATCATAAATTTTGTACGACATTTACATCAGTGTCAAATCTCTTCTTTTTGTTTTTGGGATTACTTAGGTGCCACATTGATGAAAAATCGATCACTGAAATGTCTTCGACAGTAAACTCTCGCTATTCGTCCTATTAATAAAATTTTACTTCCTACATGGCTTTCGAAACAAAATTTGATGTCCAATGTGGACAAAGGACATGAAGACAAGGCAAATGGTCCAATTAACTCACCAATTTATCTTCTCTTCACCAGACCAAAAAACAAAAAATCTTCTCTTCTCCTCCTCCTTCTTTGTCTTGGTCTTGATCTTCTCTACTAAAGACCTTGGAACAAAAAAAGGAACAAATATCACACACAATTCTCTCTCTCTCTCTCTCTCTCTCTCTCTTGATCTTGACTTTCAATCTGTTGCTTTCGGGACGAGTAGGACAGCGGGTGAAGCCACGATGTCGCAGACGAGGTCAGAGAACTTGCCATTCTTTGTATAGTGGCTGGGACGAGAGCTTTGAGTTGAGGCTGCTTCAAGGGCTTTGTGGGTTTTGGAAATGGAGATGAAGTGGAGTTGAGTCTGTGGTTGTTGTGGTGTGAGATTCGGACATTGGAGGAGGTGAATCCATGAAAGCTCAAGCACATTGAAATTGCAACATACGAGAGGAAGAAGACGGAAGAGAACGCCCACCCACCTCCAGGAGATGTGTGGAGTTCACTGTCACAGAGAAACGTTAGCAGGTTCGCTTGTTAATTTGGGCAAACAAATGAACCAAACGAACCTTCTAGCACTAATTTTGCCGACTTCGCTTACCCGGCAAGCTACATCTTACGGTTTATGTTAAAATATTGTCACGTTAGATTTTCCGGCTACACACATCGCCGATGGTACTGAAATGATTGATTTTAACAAAGTGACACTCAAATGATCTCAAAAATATTATGGCACTGACGTGAGCGTCGGGCACTTGTGATGTCCATTTCCCCAATTTTGCATTTGACATAATTTCCTGGATATTGTCGGATTAGTTTTGGACGGATTGTATGGTTACATAATTTTGTTGTAACTCAACTGGATCACCTGTAGAAATTACACAACGCAGATGTAATTTGGACCAAAGTAAATGTAATTTTTGGGACTTCAATTATGCTGGACCACTATGTTTGCTCCGAATTAGGTTTCAGAAAATGAGTGGCAGTGGAGCATGAAAAGCTTAGCAATTTGGTTGGTTGCTGTAATCCGAATGTGTTTCATGGCGGACAGGTCAATAGAAATCCATTCCATTTGCCGATCTGACGGCAAGAGAAGAGAATTTTTCACTTAGGGTTCATGTTGGCTAACGCTATTTCTGATTCTCCGGCGACAGTTTTAGATATGAATTATTATGACATAGGAAGTTATCGCACCTCAAAACTTCGTAAATATTGTCAGGCACATGATGTAAGTATTAGACGCGAAGAATATTTTCTTGTTTAATACACGCGGAATATTTCAAGACAGAACTGTAAAGCATAGAGGTTGGATTATACCTGAATGAAAAGTGCTGCATTCAAGAAAGAGCAAAATCCTTATCCTTCGGTTCTATGGCTTGAGGACATGACTGTCACCTGTAGAATCTATCGTAGTCGATTAACATGTGCTAAGTGACTCGATTTTCTAGTTTTGTCTTCATAATTTGACAGACCTTTTCTGAGTGATGATTGACTCAGGAGGAAGAGGATGTATCCTTTGTAGAGTCACCTGAAATGTTCCTCACGAATTCATCCATGGCCTTGACACTAGACCCCTTCTCATCATCACTGCCTATTTTCACAGCTTCTCTCATTTGCCGCATCGTTGCATTGGCCCTCTTCTTCATCTCCCCTCCTTTTCCCTCCTCTTCCATCACCAATTCGATCGCCTGCTTCACTATCTCAGCGTCAATCTGGCTCTCGTACCCACGAGTAAGCTCCACACACACCCCCATCTCCTCCACCATCATCTTGACGTTGTATGCCTGCTCGGCCCCCATGGGCCACCCAATGATCGGCACCCCCTGGCTCAGGCTCTCCATGATTGAGTTCCACCCGCAGTGGCTCAGGAATGCCCCTGTCGAGTCGTGCGAGAGGATCTCCAATTGTGGCGCCCAATTCCGCACCAGCAAACCCTGCTTGCTCCCGGTCATTCGGTCCTCGAACCCTGGTGGCAACCACTCAGGTCGGAACTCACCTTTAATGTCGAAACCGAGTGGTGGCCTAATGACCCAAATGAAAGGCTTGCCACTTGATTCCAATCCAATGGCTAATTGCATCATCTGGCAAGGACTTATAGTGTTTTGTGAACCGAAGGAAATGTACAAAACAGAGTTTGGACCATGTGAATTGAGGAAGTCTAGGCATTTCTCTGCGGACACTCCTAGATCTTTTCCCGTACGCTTTTGGAGGGATTTTAGTGTTGAGTCGGCAGAGATTGGTGATGATTTTCGAAGCATGTAAGAAGGGACTAGTGGACCAATGGCCCAAACAGGGCGCCTCAAGTACTTCCTCAAGAGATCAAGCCCAAGAGGCTCAATTTCCTCTAATGAATTGCACAACCAACCATCGGAGGCCAGAGAGAGCTTGAGCTGAACCTGAAAGAACTTGGACCACTCACCGGTAGCGTCTGCCTCTCGGATGAACCGGTGGAGCTGAGAGCGGTGGAACCGACATCGTTCAGGAAATCCGGGCACCGAGAACTCCTCAGCATCAGTGGAGCGATGCGGGAGGTGAAGCCAGAGGGAGACGTAGGCCAGAGTGCCGTATGCGCCGCATGTGGTGAAGGCGATGCTCTTCGTCCCAAGTCTCCTGGCGATGTCCACGGACCACCCAAAGACCACGTCCGAGATCATGCACAGAGGTGGCCGGCCCTCTTCAGTAATTATGTCGGAGATGAGGCATTCTACGGGGGCAGCGAGAGACACAGATGAATGGCAAAGCACCACGATCTGATTGAGCAGCAAGTTCTCGGTGTTCTCAGTGCTGGGGGGCAACCCGTGGTCAGAGCTGCAGAATGGGAGCTCATAGAGGCGGATTCCAGAGTCTGTGTCGGAAGGGGACATGGTGGAGCGGAGGTACCGGAGGTTAAGGGGAGTGGTGGCGAGAGTGACGACGAAGGGGGTTTGGCGGCGGATGCAACGGGCGAGGGCGAGGAAGGGGATGAGATGGCCATGGGCCATGAAAGGTAGCATCACTATGTGGCCATGAGATTGAGACTGAGAATCCATCGAGTCTTGTGGGTTCCAAGAAAACCTCAACTCAATATCTTGTTATATGCTCAGGAAGTACACTGTCGTGTGAACGGTTGTTGTTCTATTTGAATTAACAATCAATCAACTAAAATCACATCAAATTTAACTTGAGGAAGTCATGGCCAGCAAGGAATTGACGTTTTAAAGTTACCAAGCATGCACTTGACTTTCGATTTTATTAAACAATCCAAATTCTATAATCAATTAGATGTTAATTTCAACAAATTCAATCATATCCTAATTTAGGATTGGTCATAGATTGAAGATATTACTACAATTTTATACTAAGATCAACCTAAGTGCCTCAGGATAATCCTTCGGAATTAATACAAACACTTAAGCTCTTACCTTTGTTTGGGATCACCGGCGAACAATCAAGAGAATTGGCTGAATTGAGATGATTTTGGCAACTATTGGAGGCAATGACCACCACGACAACGCCAAGGACCAGCCAGGGAAGCTAGTTGCAAGAAGGATCCAGCAAGTCGTCGTTGGAATTGAGTCGGAAATTAGCCAGAACCTTGCCAGCGAGAAGACGCCGAGAAGAAGAGAGTGAGAGAGTTTTTCTTTTGTGCTCTTCCTAGAGAGAGTTCTTTTCTCCAATTTTTTTTATAAGAATGGCTAAATTAGATAAAATAAAATAAAAAAATCAGACCTAGGAGTTAAGAGGGAAATTTTGGACGAAAAAAATCAAATTTGGAATTAGTCCTAGCCCTACAACATAACTTGTGACCATATGATTGAAGTTTCTTGCTTAATGAGTAAGCAAGGAGGTGATTGGCCTTTGTAATGTCACATGGATGGGTGACATGGCACATCCTAAGGTGTAGATTATAGTGGAAATAACTTGCTAAGATTGGTGGTATTAAGGATTGATGACATAGAATTTAATTTTAGTAATTTGGGAAAATGGTATTTTGGTAATTAGGGAGAGGGGCCGGCCACTGGTCTATGGGTTGGAATTTAATGACTTTTTAGTTGACTTGGGTCAACCTTGGTCAAATTGGGTTGACCTAGACTTCCCATTGTCTTAGTTGTCTTTGAATTAATCCATGGGCTTGTTTACTTAATTTTTTAGCCCATTGGGCTGAATCAGGTCAAGTCAACCGAGTTAACCCAGCCTGGCCTTGTCAGTCTTGATTCGTTGTTTTATGTTTATTTCCTCGAATAATCCAAATTGTGCCCAAATTGATATTGAAATTTAATTAATTTGGCATAATGGGATCTAAATTGTGCTATTTGAATTTATTGTGAAAATTTACTGTAGTCCTAAGTGTTCGAACGTTGGCCACCCCATCCTAGGCTCATCGAATTTTAGCTTAAATTCTTATTGTTGTGATCCCTAGATCAAATGTCTAAAAGTGGAATCAAATTAACGAAGTTTAAAAAAAAACATTTTAATCAATGGTCAAAGTCTTTAGTTTCACCGAAAAATCAACCTTTGATTGTTTTTATAAAAGACTGAAAATAAAATGCCTAACTATGCATGTACCGACGAAATTGATGCATTTTTATGATTTTCACAAATTTTATGAAGTATTGACCAAGAGTTGACTTTTTAGATTTGATAAAAAAAAGTCAAGCTTTGATTTATTAAGAGAATAATACTCAAGTACAATCAAAGAGCTCTTAGTCTCTATGTACAAATGGAACTCTAATTATGTTTAAATGACTTTTTTTTGGTTGAGAAATGGGTCCTCTCACGATTAGAAATCTCAAGTTTTAACAGTATTGGACATTTGGCAAAAAATTTAAGTACGAACAAGTAATATATTGTAAGAAAATTACCTTATGTTGTTGATTACGTTGCGCGCGACTGCAATTTTTAAAAGAGTGTTGAAGAAAAACCATTATTGTCCAGTGAGACCTCATCCAAAGTAGGCATTATATTCTTCATTTCCTACTAGTCTCTCGTGCACCTATAATTTTTAATTCATCTGAAAATGTACAGAATTCACCCCTCATAATATGGTCAATATACGGTTTCATTTATTTGAAAACCGTGGATTGGTCGATAGCTAATTTTTTTCGAAAGATGATATTTTGAACTTTTGTTTACTTTTACCTAAATTTGACTCAATTTGACTGGGTATAAGTTTTCAATTTAATGTTAGATTGACTCGATTTTTACATCAACAAAATTCTCGCATCCCAAACTTTTTTAAAATGCATCGATTCCCATCTAAAATATACTCCAAATATTTCCAATATTCACAACAAAAAGCAATAGAGAACAAACGACAGACAATTTGCAAATGTGCTTGACGTACTTCAACCACAGGCCATGCAAAGAGATCTTGTAGACCCAAATAGTGACCGCGCCTTGTGAAACTATGTCTATAGCAAAGAATAAGGAAGAGAAACACAAAGAGAGAAAAAGAAATCAAAAGAAATCGAGGACCACGGAGACAGCAAGAATAAGAAGGCATGCCTTTGATCAGTGGCTGTGACCCATAAAAGCAAGGCGTTGGCCTTGGTGGAAGCTAGAGAATTTGTGGAGGCTTCTCATCACTCGTATGTTCCAATTCGGAACCTTGAGTAGATATGCTTCTACACTTTTACATACAATGACACATTACTCATATTTGACGAATTAGTAAATGTCATGATCTAATTCGTCTAAGGGCGGCAAGTCTAGTGATGTTCTTTTTTTTTTTTATTAGAGCAGCAGAAAAATGTCAAACAACTATGGGAGATTATTGCGAAATGAGCCGATATGACTAGCGTTACGAACACTGTGGAGAAACATAACTGATGTGGATGTCGTTGTTACAAACAGACTCGATTGATGCTTTCTCAAATAACAATAGGACTCTGATATCAAGTCAAGAATGTGATAAAAAAAATTAAGAGCAATATATATATATATATATATCATTGTCAAATGAAGAGTATACGAACCTATTTATCGGTTTTATAGGATAACTATCTAAAAGGGAAAATATCAATTACAATCAATTAAAGGAAATAAAGGGAATCTTCTAAATATTTCTCTAATAGAATGCATGTCCTCTATTCACTCATCATCAGATGTAACCCTTTAGGAGTAATTCATTTAATTGGTTAGATCAAATTGATTAGGTCTAAATAAGAATATCTCTTTTATATGATCTCCTATAGATATCCCCATATAGATACATTGACTTTACATTTCATACATCTACCCGATTCCGATCTATTTGAAAATTACTATAATTTATTTACCCATATATTTACGCATACGTAAGAGCTACGTGCGGAGGAAACCGCCATATTCAACTAAATAGATATATGTGTTATCTATATCTAAGTCTTAAAAAATAAGATAAGATTTGCACTTATCGAATCTAAAAAATCTTATTTGGGACGAGACAATTTTAAGAGATTATCTAATATCTTGAGTTTATGATAGATCTTCTGATCTAATTTAAATTGTAATATCTAATCTCTCTTAGAATTGGACGTGTAGCAAATTGTCCAATCTCTTTTGAATTTGAACTTGTGACAATCATCCAATTTAGTTTGAATTTCAATTAATAATTGTTAGTTTGCATTAGATTGATTTCATTAGGCAATATTTATTTGACCGGTGAATTTGGTAAGTGGTGGCACAATGTTCGAACTTCAAGGTCTGATTGGACATGATGCCAAGTGTATATGACAAGTGGTGTCTTATAATTGGTTTTAGTTTTCGCCCGCTAACATAGAGAGAGAGCGTCAGACACATTGGACTACTATGATATCATTTGATAATTCATAATCTTGCATAGGTATAGTGAGCAAGAACTCTTGTATTAATCATACGAAGCACACAGAAATTGAACACATAATAAAAAAGCATACTGTATAAATATGCATTATTGTCAAATATTAGGCTAATACTTTCTCTCCAACCACACACATGCCCCATAATACAACGTGATCAGCAGGGGGCTGGATGAGGGAGCTTGCACTTCATGGGGAGCTGCAGCGCTAGCTTCGGGTCGATCCCAAGCGAGTGCAAGAGTGTCGAATTATCGAACTGGCAGAGACACTTCATGTCAGCTTGCGAGAGCGCATCGCAGCACACACCTGTGGGGGGTGGCGGGTCCGGTGGCATCACAGCCGGCTCGCAAGCGATCAAGCCCGAATAGGGCGCATTGCATATGGTCTGCGCATCGGCAGAACAAGTAATCATGACCATCAATCCCAACAGAAGCACCGCCTTTTTATCGGTTGCCTCCATTTTCTTTTGTCTAAGTGATGACGGACACACTCGAGCGATACTAGAGAGTCTCTCTAATATGAGGGTTATGCTTAGTTCTTAGCCATGAGAGAGAATGATGGTTCATGTGCTTTATACAGAGAATTAGTAGGGATTATGCTTTGCAAGAGAAGTAAATTATTTTCGATGATTTTTTGGCTCACAAGATGGATTTTGCCGAAAGGGATTGTCTTGCTTTGTCCACACGTTGTTGGTCTATATTTTGATGGCATGAAGACTTGGTATAAGGAGAACGGCTATGTTTGGTTTTTCTTGAATTCTTGATCATTGATCGAACCGTCTTGTTATGGAGTATATTCCATATGTAGTTCTCGTCCTTATCACGAGAGATTAAGACATGGTAATCATCGTGATTAGACTTAGAAGAACTTAGGTTTAGTTTTAGAATTCAAGTATATCCATTAAATTAAGTAATTCATTTTCTGAATTCTAGTTGCGGAAATTGCAATGACAGCCTTATGTTTTGCTCAAAATATTAATAAACCTCCCTCTAGCTAGTTTCAAAAGAGTCAAAATTTTCTCTATCATTGTTTGGAGGGCTGCTTATCAGTCTTTTGATTTGGTGAATTATAGATATCGCCATCATCTACATTTGTGTCCAGTTATGTTTGCATGCGGATGATGTATATTTTTGTGACTCATTAATCAAATGCCTCAACATTGACATCTAAATTTTTGCTATACCACTTAGTTATTTATCTCATGAGAAAATAAAGAATCGACCCCAACCTTTAAACAAAAATAAAGATATTACGTAACTTTGCATTCACATTCTACATTGCACTTAGGCATTTAGGCATTACGAATATTTTATTTGTTTAACATATAGGCATTAAATAAATTTCATCTAGCTTAGCCGATTGTGAATTACATTTGAATTGACCCAATATGCTAAAGGAATTTGGACTTACAAGAGAGGTGATGCCCTAAACTTATTGAAACCTTCAAGATCAAACCCCTTTAATAAATGAGGAGCGGAGTTTATGTTTCAGACCTGAAGTGATGACCTAATTTCAAAAAATCGAAACTGCTCAGGAAGCCGCCCGGCCATCTTGTTCTCGCACCATCATCATCGCAGAAAACAGGAAATGGATTGATGAGGGAGTCAATTGCATTGGGGACTCGTGGTTTTTTCTTCCTTTTTCCACTTTCGTGTAGTTGTAGACAATAGAGCTTCAAAGAGCTCTTGAACATGGAGGATGGAGTTTTGAACGAGAAGCTACTGAGAGAGGGACACACACGATGTCCTTTATATTTCTTTAGCCAGATGTAAAACAATGCTGTTTTGCTTCTTAGACGCCATGTGGATGCCACGTCAATGCCGTTTGCATTCCATCGTCCACGTCAGCAGCCACATAGAACTTTTAACGGTGTTCTTTTACGGAATCCTAACGGTAGTAAATGTGCCACACGGGTAAAAGTTTGGGGTTTTTAGTGTCACAAAAATAATTTATGATAAATATGTCACGATAAGTATAGTTTGGGATTTTTTGTGGTTTTTTCCCTTGACGCTTGAACCATCGCTTGTGTTTTCAGTTGATTAATTTCAGAACTTTTATTTAGATGTCTGTGGTGGATTTGGAGGAACCGGGCTGAAGGATTAATAAGGTTTGGAGGAGGGCCCGAACACCCACAACCAAACGGAGCCAAGCCCACGGATGGCCCGAGGCCTGACCCGGGGCCATGGCCGAGCAAGTGCAGCTTCCCGTGAGCCTCCCTCTCTCTTACTGATCTCGGGTTCTTGCCAATCAATGTGAAAGTCATGCCATTCCTGTCTTGGCCGAATCTTGGCAAGGGGGAGAGAGAGAGAGAGCATAAAGGACTGGCCGAAAATGAGAAGGTGGCAAGACAATATGGAAGAAGAGGAGAGAGCCACGAGAGGAAACAGAGAGAGACAGAGAAGAGAACATTTCCTCTCCGCCAAAACAGACCTGAAGCACATCACTTCAGGTTCGCGACCGGGTCGGTATAGTTTCTCCGATTTCGGCATAGTCAAGGCAAGTGAGTTGCTGATCGTGGTTCATATTCATGTGATTTCTTGTCCAATCTCTGATTATGCAGCTACATGACATTCTCGGGGCTGAGATGTCCAGAGGATTAAGACAAAGCCATGTAACATAGTGTTCGCTTCTTGTTTTATTTTCATGGGTTGTAAATGGCCATCGGCCAGAGCGAAAGGTTTTCCAATAGCGTAGAATTGCGTGCCTGCATGCTTAGAGCAACGAATGCATGGACTTGTTCACTAGTTTTTGCATGATGACGGACGCTTGTTTAGATTCAAGTTCTACATGTCTCGTTGACGTTTGGACCCACACCCTCCTATTGTTCGATAGGCTCGTGCTCCTTGTTTGCTAATTGAAACTCGAGAGTTAGCGTAAAACGAATAGGTTGCAGTGCCTCCATATAGACTTTAGGGTCACAGCTAGAGGCCTCTCGTAGAGAAAAACAGTGCTTATCTCGGACACAAGGGTGTTCTAATGTAATCAAATCCCCTTACTTAGAATCTCTAGTTTATGCAGACCAATGGCTCAAGTCTAGGTTCGAGATGTTTCTCCCACATCACCAGTAGATCTTGATAGATTCATGACAGACCTTAGAATAGGTTAGTGGCGACTTTTAGATAGACAAACATTACGAAATCCATGTTGTGACGCTGACCGAATCTGGGAGTATTTAAACGTGGCCTGCGCCTTCTTTATACTTAAGGGACAAGCGCTCTCTTGTCAGCCATCAACCTCCTTGAGTCCCACTTCAAGAGGTTCCCGACAAGTTGGCTATTCCATTTGGGGACTGGTTTAAAACCAAATAGAGGACTTATGCCGTTTTGTGTAATCTTTTTATTATTGTATGCACCTTAAGATACATTACTAAGAATCATGTTAAATGGTCTTGTAGTTGCTAACCTTTGTTTTGTAGGTGGTAGAGGGATGAACGTTTATATTTGCAATTAGAAGCGGTGTATGCATGTGTTCTTACTTTAGCACGACACATTTATGCACGCATCCTGCGACTCAAAAGCCCCGGTTGCATCTAGGAAGCTGAGGACAGATATGGGATGAACAAGCCGATGCTAATTGCAAGTCGCAAGTAGTAAGCGGACTTGACTCAGCTCATTTCACAGGAGGTCATGACTCGTGAAGTGGGAGCCTTAAGCCCCTAGTTTAGCAGTCACCTTCAGGCGTCAAACCTCACAAGCTTACGAGGGCATCTATGTTATTGTGCTTCCACTAGTTTGTTTCTTGGTAGCTAAACTTTGCAATTTTGTTCTCAATTAAAAAAAAAAGGGGGACCACTTATGACATTGGTCTAATTCAAATGAGAGTTGGTGACTTGATTAGAGAAAAGTTGGTGAGTCATTCTAATTAAGATTGATAAATAAAACAGAGTTGGTAAATATAAGGGTTACTAAGAAATGCAAATAAAAATTTATAAAAGATGGAAATGTTAGGAAATAAAAAAATCAAATACATGTTGGTAAGTACCTCACATGAGAGCTGATAACCCAAGGAGTTAAAAATTAACAACTCAATAGAAAAGCTGGTTAAATCAATAAAAATCATTAAATGTTGATAAGCAACTCAAATGAGAGCTGATAACTTCATACTAGTTAATAATTTAAATTGATAAAAGTTGATAAATCAGTCTAACGTAGGTTGATAATTTCTTTTTACCAAACCAAAAGTGTTGCTAAATTAACAACTTCACAAACCATCAAAACAAGTTGATAACATTGTAAAAGTGTGGTAAGTTAACAATATGTTACTAGAAAAAGGTTAAAATGTCCTTTTTTTTTAACTAGTGGTTTTTCTGATACTTATTGACACTTATTGAAATTTACCAGCACAGAGAAAAATAACGACTTTTGGGGCTGAAAAAACAATTCTGGACAAAAAAAATTTGGATTGGCTCATTGACCTTCTTTCTGGAGAGAGATAACGATTCTGAAACCTTGTTACATCGTAATTACCAGAAAAGAATATCATAATCGAAACTTCTTCCATTGCTCGAGAGTCAAGCTTGGACGGAAAGAGTCGTGCTTTTCTAATATGCTTTACCTCTAACAATTAATTTTTTTTGAAATTACTTTTCCAAAAGAAGTTGTGTGGATTATCATATCCTTCAATCGATAACTAAATTGTAAGGATGATGTTGGTTGTTTTTTGTAACCAAAAAAGGTGTAAAAGTGCATTGATTTTAATTATAAAATTTATCGTTATTTTTTCTTGCAATATACAAAAAAAATTAAAAATAAATTTATGATCTACATGTTAAACGGCTAAACTACGAATGGATATGTTTACTATGCATAATCCGCTAATGTGGAGATAGAGTTTGCATCAAGATGAATAATCTACACATATGTAAATGAACTCAAACAAAAACTACGGGACAACAACAATAAAAAGTTCAAAGAAATGATTATAAGTTTAAAAAAAAATTCAAGTGGCCTTTATTATTTGTATTAATCAACAACACAATCAGATAGATGATGCTATAGGACTAATGCCATGTTTTGAAATGTAGTCTAAGCGATAAATCGACAATGACCAATGATATTTACTAAATCCGATTCAAATATATGTTTAGTAAGCATCTTGGATGAAATGATGTTTGAATGACGATTCAGTGCATTATGTACATAGCCCTTCTTCACGATCATTTTTTCTTTTTCATTGTGAAAAAAATGTTTGTGAAAAAAAATTGCAAATGAAGAGAAATGTGTGGTTAGCATATTGAGATGCCAAAAGGGAATAAACAGAGCTATTTAACGCTTAGATAAATCAGTGTTATTAAAGCAAAATGAAATAAATGGCAAAAACCAGGACAGCCAAAGCAATAAATTATTCTGATCACTTGCTAATTGTTTTTTTTTTCACAAACGATTAATGAATCAGAACCACAATAATACAGGTTTTATTTATTCTTTTTAGTTTACAGATAATACCCCACATATTATCTATTATAAGAGCATGGCGAGAACCAGCATGATTGACTTACCTCCACATACCATCTGAAACAGACTTCAAACAGAATCACAGATTGTTTCCACACCTGCAAGACTTCTCCATGCATTAATCCATTAACAGAGTTCAATCATAGAGAGAGAGAGAGAGAGAGAGAGAGAGAGAGAGAGAGAGAGAGAGAGAGAGAGAGTAAATTTAAGAGATATATGGATAATTATCTGCTTTCTACAAGTGAAGCTTTAGCTTCCTCTTATCTCTCTCTATCTTCTTCGATCAATCTACAAAAGGAGTGATATCCTTCTTTTTCCCTCGTATCCTTTTAAGTATTTATATGTGCACGAGAAGTAAAACCTGCAAACTGTGAACCCTTTACATGTCTCAACATCAACCCACCATGATTCTCTCTTAGCATTTAACTGTAAACCATTTCATGTATACCAGTCATTTTCTTTCCATTAGTAGATTTCGACCCGAAAGAAACCTTAAACCGAGTACCGATCCGCTATACTCTGCATGACCTTAACCTGAGTCGCGAGGCACTGGATGAAATGACTGGTTTCCTCCAGCAAGTTGCAAAGATCCATGGCTTTCCCACCGGGGACTAGCTGCCGGAGCTCATCGGCTCGGCTCACCTCATCCGGCACCATATTTCTGGAACCCGCTCTCTTTCTCTTCAAGCGCAAGCATCTTCGGATCTGCAAATGATGACGGCGCCTGGCTCGGCTCCGTAGCTTTGCAAGAAGGGCTCGGCTCCAACCCCTCCTCGACCCGGCCGCACGTGCCATGCTCGAGTAGGCGGCGATCTTTATCCTCTGGGCACGTTTCCGGATATTACCCCCAGTTGCCGGTTCATGCGACGACGTCCTGATCTTCACGAGGTTCTCGAGGAACCAGCGAGAGATCTTGGTTTTGAGAGAAGGTGTGTGAGGAGGGCTCATGGTCACTGGATCCTCAGGAGTCATAGAGGCCATGCAAATCCCTGAGAAACTCAACAAGGCCACAGTGGGTTTTGAGGGAGAGAGACCAAGACTTTCTAGGGTATGGTGAAGAAGGAGAAGAGGGTGGCCATGAAAACCATTCCTAGTACAAACAACTAACTTTGAGGATCAACTGAGATTGGGCGTTGGGATTTTGTTTCTGACACAAGAGGGGTCATTCTTGCTTGCAAGGACAAAAGGTGAAAACCTCAGTCACATTCTGACACGAACAGATGTTTTCCAAAAGTTAGAGAGAGAGAGAGAGAGAGGATTGAAATTGGACGGTCCGAAGAGAAGTTTAGACTTGGAGAGCAAGAGTTTCAGATTTTAAGACTTTCATTGCACATCATCATTAGCATAAAGACGATGACGTGTCTGATTGCCCGTATCCAAAGGTGCGTGAAAAGCACGCCGCCGGGGGTAGGATAGCATTTTAAATACGAAAATTATTCGTATAATCACAAAGATACGAAATATAGATGTCCAGAATATCTGCACCTCGTATAGGGTTCGCAAGTATAGAACTTGGCATCTTATTTGATAATAAATCAATTTCATAATCTAATTTTTAAATCCTTAAGAGCTTTATTATTCTTTAGCACTGAACATTAAGTATATGTTTAGCATTGTGGTATTTGTGACGTATGCATGCAAAAAATATTCGGATGGTGAATTTTGCAAAGGGACACTTTTCCTAGGTACTAAATAAGAGTGTATTTAGTTCATACTTGCATGTCACTTTACCTTAGGGGGATGTAATACATATGTGGATGAATTATTCAACTCGACATTTGTTTTCCTTTAGTTATGACTAGCTAGTTTGCTATGCGTGGGGATGAAATTGACCCATCACATTTAGGTAAAGAATAAAGCGGCGGTTAAAATGAAATGGGAAGTAGGTAGTCACTCGATGAAAGTGAACGGTTATGTGATGTAGTGGTAAAAAGAAATGGAAAGCTAATATCGTTATCTATTGGGCTTTCTTTCACTTAGGTAAAGGTAATTATAAAGAGATACGATTCATATTCCAATATAATTCGCTTAATATGAAGGCCTTGTACAACATAGAGCCTCATTTAGTTTCCACCACATTACCCTAAAAAACTAGAGGGGTTGTGATTTAAGGGATTTTCGGTTCATGCACTTTAGATTACCCGCTCACACCCAGCAATCGCGTTTGAATTGTGCTCTAAGACATGGCTGCCAATGAGACTAAACCCGGACTTAATTGATTTACAGAGCTTGCACGGTACTTTATATGTCTCCAAATGATCAGGCTTCCGCGCTTGTGTCACTGGACGATGAAATACAATAATGGGTAAATTCAGAATAGTTTTGAATATAAGAAAAAAGAAAAAGAAAAAGGAGAATGATGGAGAGATGAAAAGAACAGTTTTTATATAAAAATGAAAGAACAAAAGGGAAAGAACAAAATTGCTTTCCTTATCAAGGAAGAGAGATGAAGTGGGCTTGTGGACCCGGGGAGGACCAACCACCACATGGCCGCACATGGCTCGGTCACCCACTTGTCCATGGGAACCTTTTCTTTTTTCCTCCCTTTCCTAATCACTTTGATTACTTCCTTTCCAAATTATGCTTTGTGTCTCGTGATTGGTTTAATCTTTCCGGTAGTCTCATTTTGGACGCAAAGTCAGGATAATCAGTTGGTCCAACGAACTCGAGAAAATGATGAATGGACATATCGTGTGCGCCCTGTACGACCTGACGTTGCCTTACATATTAGAATGTAAATCTCAAAATTTAAGTCGTTAGATAGAAAGAGATTACGTGCATTGAAGAAACATCGTAATTGCGCACTTAAGCGATGTGAGATTACAGTCGACACCCTTGATCGCATGTAAGCTAATCCCTTATACTCATACGGCTCAACTTGGGTATAATGAAATTGGCATGATTCTGATTTTGTACGAGCCATCTATTGTGAACCCACCATGGGTAATGTTTTTGAGAGTGGAGTTCTTATTCGTACTTTGATTTGTGCTTTGATACCATGTAAGATGGTTCATCCTAAAAGTTGTAGCCATTAGGTGGGGGAAAACTACATGATGTGAGTCTTGTTATAACTATATATCTAAAATGTGAGAGATTATGATTAACACTTGGTGACAATCATGTGTTTTACTTGGATCAAGCATTCAAGAGAAGCGCTCAGTGTAACTAAAAAACGCAGTAGTGACCATTTGGCCAAGTGATTCTCTGTGTGAGTCCCTTCATTCCTATCCCTCCTTCGTTTCAAAAGCTTGCCAAAAGTCACACCTTATCTAATTCCTCTTGTCCCAGGAACAACCCCTCGACCTTGTCGAAGTGTTTATGAGCATAGTCTGTCCATGAACCATACATCCATCAAAGCGAGTCTTGCTCTAATACCATTTGTTAACGCTCTATTTATTTCACAAGAGTCAAATCTCCAAAAGGGATGAGAGTGTTTCTAACTGCGGATTGTGTTTTGGTGTTTGCACCGGCATTTGCTTTGTTATGCGGTTATTTGAGATTTGCTATACTTAAAAGTCATCTATGTACCTCTCGAGTATTATTCTAAAAACTAAATGGAATCTTTCTTTCCACCAACAAAAAGTTTCCAAAAGGTGTACTCCGCGTGACCACTCAAGATAGTAACCATTTGCCGGAGTTTTTGCTTTTGAGTAACATCAGAAGGCCTTGTCCATTTGATGTGGCATTTGGAATGCCACACCATGACCAACCCAAAATAATCCAAAAAATTATATTTAAAACTAGTGCGGACACCTACATTTGCCCAAGATCATTTTTCTCGCATTTTCAAAAAATTTGAAATTCGTTTAACTTCAACAAAATTTCTAATTAAGCATTAATTTTTTGCATCACTTAGGCATTTAGTTGAGTTTCTAAATTGGGACTAGAAGTATTACCTTTCATTTAGCACGTCATTAATGCATTTAGAGATTCTTAGATTATTTTAACGTGTGCCGGTTAGGGGATCGTGCATGACAATGTATCCAATTTCTAGTAGGATTCTCATTCAAATTCTGAGGTTCTTGAATCCATGTCTCATATTGTCACCCCAACAGCCGAATTAATTCATGCTAACAAACTCCATCTAATCTAATTGATTAATTTTCCTAAGATAAAGTCTAAATCCAACTGGGGTTTTGGGGAATTATCTAAAAGGTCATAAACCTATTGTGCGATCGCCAATATAGTCAAAAAATTTTCAATTTGACTAGTTTAATCCTAAGTCTTTTTGCAATTTTTTAATGTAGTCCATTCGGTCAATTTAGGCCAGAAAACGCTGACATGGTAGTCCAATCAGCACCGATTGTCCTACATGACATGGTCGGTAGTTGGCATGAATGATCAATGTCGCTTTGCAAATTTTTTTAAATTTTCTAAATCTTTTCTTCTTTTTTTTCCTTTTCTTTAATTCTTTTCCTTCTTTCTTCTTTTTCCTATTCTTTCCTTCTTCATCTTCTTTCGTCCATCGGTGGCTGGGGCTAGGCGATGGCTCTCGCCGCAGGCAAGGGCAGCACTCACCTGGGCCATCGTCTTCTTTGTACTCTTCATCATCGTCACCAAACTCTAGTCGGCCCCTCTCCAAACTTCGATCTAGAATCTCTCACAATGGTTTCTTTGAGAACGAAACAACAAAAGGTTGCCATGCCATTTCTTTGCATGCTTGTGTCTTTGCGCACATGGAAGACAAGCCTTTCCTCGCCTCCCAAGCAAGGCCCCCACTAGAACCAATCATTGAAGACTGTCACTAGCAATGGCAAGCCTCTCCAGATCCGGTGAGTTCGAGCATCGACTAGCCAGGGCGAGGCCAACCTCTCCCAGCGACGGCGTGCATATAGTTCTGAGATTAGTTTGAACATATATCAGAAGTTCAATAACCATATTAAACAAATTAAAAGTTCACGAATGATATTGCATATTGGGCTAAAGTTCATAGACTAAATTAAACAAATTAAAAGTTTAAGGATCACATTGTACATCGGGTCAAATTTTAAATATCATTTGGGTAATTTTCTCAATTAATTGAGTCAAGTATTAATCTAGATTAGTCCAATAAACAACCACGTAAGTAGCGAAAAACACCTATGATGACAGCTTCTTATGTAGCCAACATGGCTCTTGCTTAAAGACTTGTCCTAATCTTAACAGCGTTCCTTAGTGCACTCAGTCTGGACAGGTGATCCGAACACCAGTGTGATATCTTCAAATTGTCGTAGGCGATCCATATGCAGATTCTATTCTTTCAATGTTAAAGAACTCGAAGAGCCTTATGCACTCGTGGAGTGATTCGGGGTAGAAATATTTTAATTCTCGACCATTCCTAAGTGCATCTATCTTTTACTATTTGCCACGGTTGATCTTGCCAATTCATGTCGCGTCACTAAAATCCTCGCGCCAAATAGGGGTCTAACAAAGAATACATTAATAAAGGTGTCAAACCTCCTTAACACAACATCCAAGGGATTGACCGAGTGATTAAGTGCTTAATTTGAGTTCAGCATATCGCATGTTCAAAACATAGTGTCACTAACTCTGACTAATCTTGGATGCAAAGCTCATCTACTCTGTGGGTGGAGCCTTACCCGATACATGCACCAACGAGGCCTACCTCATCCAAGAGTCCAAATACATTGAAATCGCTTAAAGATTTCATTTGGTCAGATGTCTAAATTGCTCAACAACTAACCAATACTTCTCCTACATAAATGGATGCTTATAAATAGGATAAAGGCATCACAAGTGCCAAAACTTTTGTATAACATTTACTTGAGCGCCACAACTTTTTTTTGCGATAAGTTAAATGTCATAACTTTAAAAAAATGTTCACTTGAGTGTCATATTTTCGATCGATTACTTAAGTGCCAATTTTATTTCTTTAAATATGTTCACCCAAGTGCCGAAAATCCGATGTGGCATAGCACTTGTAGTGAACGTTGCTAAAATGTTCTGGTACTCATGTGGTGGATTGAAAAGTTATATGATACTCAAGTGACCAGAAATAAAAATTATAATACTTAAGTGAGCAATGTACAAAAGTTATGACACTTCAGTGATTAGAAAAAAAGTTATGTCCCTCAAGTGAAGGCCATATAAAAGTTATAACACTTGTGATTTTTTTTCCCCTTACTAATGGTACAATGTATGCCTAGATTGAATGTTATTAGCCCAATATATGTTTGTCCCGTTATTTCACGCATAAAATTTTAGTGGGTCTTATTCTTCTCTATTCTTGATTGAAATGGACATTTAGATTGGTGGGTTTATTTACATTACCCATATCCAATCTTAATTCACGAAACTTGTCACACATAAATATAAAACTCAAACCCTAATCCAACTTACACATCAACCTCCATCCCCCTCTCTAATTCTCTCTCTCTCTCTCTCTCTCTTGAAGCCTTCTCTCTAGAAGTGATCGGTTTCAAGGTGGGCAGTTCCTATCCTGAAATCAAGAACCGCCCACTACGGGGCCATTGATGGAGATCTCCATCAATGAAGCTTTAGTTGTCCACTACGGGGCCATTGATGGAACCAAAGTATGGAAAAACCGACAGCGGACAAGGACCAAAGGAGCGTCTAACAGCAGATTATAGATTCGCAATTGAATAGGCGTCGTATGGAGGTGCGTGTGCACGTGACTATCTCTCGTCACCCGCACACCACCTCCATACGACGCCTATTCAATTGCGAATCTATAATCTGCTGTTAGACGCTCCTTTGGTCCTTGTCCGCTGTCGGTTTTTCCTTCACGGTTCTCGGAATTACTCATCTAGCTATTTGTTGGTCAAATTCGGTGGCCTTCACTGTCTAGTTGTCATCACTCTTGCTGCCAAACTGACTAGTGTGGCTGTGGGTTCAGAGTTGCCACCCTATTTTTCTAGCGATCGAGAGCAAGAGTGATAGAGGGAGAGATGAGACCAGAGGTGATCAAGAGCGAGAGTGAGAGAGGAATTGATGAGGCTGGAGGCCATTAAGAGCGAGAGTGAGAGAGGGAGGTGAGGCCACAAAATGAGTGAGGGGAGAGATAGAGAGGGACGAAGAGGAAACTAGGGTTTTGATTTGAAAACATAAAAATTTAAAAAAAATTATATTTATGTGTGCGTACGAATCCGGTCCGGGTGGGTAGTTTAGTACCTGGAATTGGACTAGTACTCACCAGTTCCAGTAAATTGGTACTGAGAACCAGATATGTCTTCGTGGGAACCGCTAGATTTGGGATGGTCTGATTTGATTCTGGGCAGTTCCCAATTTTTTCACATACCCCTACTTCTCTCTCCCCACTTTTTCTGCCTTATATAACTACCATCGTGCCCTAGGCTGTTGTTCTCATGCCATCGCCATTGTCGCCGGCGCCACTCAAGCTCAGTGACTCCACCAACTTTGCTACACCATCTCTCTCTCTCTCTCTCTCTCTCTCTCTCTCTCTCTCTCTCTCTCTCTCTCTCTCTCTCTCTCTCTCTCTCTCTCTCTCTCTCTCTCTCTCTCTCTCTTCAGTGTTCACAACCTCAACTTTATTCGCTCTATGGTCGTTTCCCTCCGAGGAGCACATCAACTCTTTGTTGCAACGTCGGGCAATGTTTGTAAGGAAACATTTCCAGAATTTTATGGATAAAAGATTGATTACACAACTATCTTTTTAACAATAAATCTTTCTATTTCATCTTTTCTTTTCTTCCAATATACGAAAGGTGAACCAGCTGTTTTATCCTCTAAATGGAGAGAGAGAGATATGATAGCATACAATTTATAAGGTCCAGAGATAATGTGCTAAAAAATTTCACAAGAGGGGCGGGAAGACAAAATTAATTGCTACTGATAAAATTAAGAGAAAATCAAAAAGAGAGCAGGACTTTCTCCTCCAGTAATGAACATGACATGTCCGAAAGCAACACGAAATGCAGTCTACGACACAGCCGCACGAATAAACAAGGTGATGTGCTAAACGACCATAAAATCCGTAAACCCTTTTCATGACATATCGATGGTGACTAATCTCTTCTTAGGAAGAATAAACAATCAATAGGAAGATTAATTCGATATGCAATTGCACAATGCGCGTATAAGATAGCGGAGAAAACTGCGATGATCACTTCTTTAGATAGCAAACCTATTTTTGACCTCTTACAATCTGAAACAAAAGCCAAACAAAAACATAGTAACATGGCTTTTTCTTGGAGAGCTGCCCTCCCGTTAGTTCTGTTGGAACCAAAAGAATGATATAAACTTTGAAAATTTGGAATAAGAGCACGAATAATAATTGGAGGGAGAACTTCTTATTGAGAATGCTTTCTCTTTGTGGCTTCGTGCTTTGCTTGATTTACAAATTACTACTTCATCCCTGTTGCGGAAGCCAAGCGATCGAATAATAAAATTGACAGAATAAGAAAATAGATCGGACACCAGATTTACGTGGTTCGGTCGTAGTGACCTACGTTTACGGGAGAGCAGCATAGAATTCCACTATAAATCAAGTGATATAACGGATATTACAACCACACTCGAGTCACTCAAACACTCCAAGTGTTTTCCAAACCCTAATTACACCTAATAACTCACGCAGTATTTAGCCTCACAATTCCTCACGAAATAATCTCTCAATTTCGCAAAGGAATTATACACAAATCTTACCACAAGATTTAATCTGCTAAATCACTTGTACTTTTTCTTCAATATCACGCACGAAGAAAATGCTGAGATGTAATTTCACGAACAAAACCTCGAACCCAATGCCAAGCACTCGCAAGCAAGCGGCGCTTCAGTGCTTCTCTAGACATGGGCGACACAAAGACCAGCTCTGCACGCATCAACATTGCCCACGGCACACAAGCACTCACGAAAAGGCGTTTCAAGACAAGAAGTCCAACTTCAACAGGAAACTTATATATATAAACTCCATACATATTCGAATCAAGGTCAAATTCAAAGTCCATGTGGACTTTCCAATTTAAGACTTTTCAGTGGCTGAACTCCAACACATATTAGGAGAGCTAATTTCGTATATTTCCTTTTCCCTGTTTTCTTCGCTGATTCCAATTTCATATCAAGAAATATCCAATTTAACATATTCAGACCACCACACAAATAATTTCGAGTCGGGTTTCGTTCACGGGCTCAACCTCGAGACATATTTTCAATAATCCCTTTATATAAGAATTGAAGTTCACAAACGCCAATGATTACATTTAATAAAGAAAACATAACAACCCACAATCATTAAGAAAGATGATAAAAAAAAAGCTTAATCAAAGAAAAACAAAGCCATGTTGAAAGTCTTTATGACTTTTCTTTAATGCTTGTAGCTTCTAGCAACCGACGTGCCCAATCTCACCATAATCAATTTTATGTTATTCCAATAGCCTCCCTTAAAATTGATTTTGGAATTCAACAATAGCGAGCATCGACTTTAATTTTTGGAAAATCTCCACCTTCAATGGTTTCGTCAAAATATCTACAATCTAATCTTCTGACCTATAGAAATTAAGCTCAATCTCGCCATCTTTGACACGCTCATGAATATAGTGATACTTGATATCAAAGTGTTTGCTCCCGCCATGAAAAAGTAGATTCTTGGCTAAAGCGATTTATTATCACACATTATTTTGGTAGGACCTGTCTGTTCATGCATTAATTCACACAACATCCTACGAAGCCATATTGCTTGACATGTCGCTGAAGATAACACTATGTATTACTCTAGATCCAGGAAAGAAAGAGTTTCCAGAAATACTCTTTCGAGTCTCGATATCACTTGTCCAGTCATTGTCTGTGTACCCCACCAAACTGAATTTATCGATATAAGAATATAAAATTTCATGATCACGAGTTCCACTGATATACCGTAAAATTCTTTTTACTGCCTGCAAATGTAATTGGTATGGTTTCTCCATAAACCGACTAATAATTCCCGTGCCATAAGTAATATCCGGTCTAGTAAAAGTCAAATATCTTAAACTGCCAACAATGCTTTTAAAATAAGTGGGATTTAATTCAGCAGTTCCTTCTTTCTTCAGCTCCAACCGTTTTGCTACAGGAGTCCATATTGGTTTGAGCAATTCCATTTTCAATCGCTTCAAAATATCATTAGCATATTTTCGCTGTGAAATAAATATGTCATCATTTGTCTACTTTACTTCAAGGCCTAAAAAATAGGACATCAATTCTAAATCTGTCATCTCGAAATGGCTAGTCATAGCCTCCTTGAATTCAGCAAACATCTTTTGACGGCTTTGTGTAAATATCAAATCATCAACATAAAGACACATAATTATTATGTCGTAGTTAGTATTTGACTTGATGTACAGTGTATACTCATATGGGCACTTTTGAAAACCATGCTTTACTAGGTTGCTCTAATAGGTATGTGTCAATCCTCGTGTACCACACTCGAGGTGCCTGTTTTGGCCCATACAATGCTTTTTTCAGTTTATAAACTTGATTTTCACACCATTTCTTCTCATTACCCTACGGTTGCTTCACATAGACTTCTTCTTCGAGAACACCATTGAAAAATATTTATTTCACATCCATTTGATAGATCTTCCAACGATTCTAAGCCGCAAGTGCTATGATCATTTGAATGGTATCCATTCAAAATAATCAATACCCAGCTTTTGCTTGTAGCCCTTTACAACTAGCCTTGCTTTATATCGATCCACCTGACCGTCAAGCTTGTACTTCGTCTTACACAGCCACTTGATACCAATGGGCTTCTTACCAGGTGGTAAAGAAGTTAACTCTCATGTGTCATTCTTTTCAATAGAGTGGATTTCTTCATCTATTTCAAGGATCCACTTCTCATATGTTGTTGCATCATCATAGGACACGAGATCACATTATGCAAATAAACAAAAATTAACCATAGTTTTACCAGTGATTCTATCACTATCACTATCATCATCTGTTGTGACAACATAATTCTTGAATCTTGATGGCGTCTCCTGCAGTCACTGTGAACGACGTATCGGTGGTTCTGAAATTGCTCTTGGTGAAGAAAATGAACTACCAGGCAAAAATTATGGATCTTTGGTTGAAGATTTTTCTGTCTCTCCCACCAATGGTTCGTCTTCGATGGTAATGCTTTTTTGGTCAATCTTTTGGTTCTAGTCCCAAGCTTTATCTTCAAAAAACTGGACATTCGTGCTGATGATTACCTTCTCAATTACTGGATTATACAGCTTATAACCCTTAGTCATGTCACTGTAGCCGATGAAGATGCACTTCTGGCTTTTGTCATCTAACTTTTTCCTCTGTTTGTTTGGTAAATGGGGATGTGCCACACACCCAAATACTCGTAGGAACGAAACATCTAGCTTGCTATCGCTCCAAGCCTCTTCTGGGGTTCTTCCAAGAACACTCCTTGTTGGACACCTGTTTAGCACAGATACGGCACACGTAACAGCTTCTGCCCAAAATTTCTTAGGTAAAATTTTAGCCTTTATCATACTTCTCGCCATTTCAAAAATTGTCCTATTCTTTCTTTCTGCTATATTATTTTGTTGAGGAGTATAGTCGTCAGTCAACTGACGTTTCACTACATGAAATTTACAATATTGTCAAATTCATTCGAAGTGAATTCTGCCCCTTTATCTGATCTCAACATCTTTAGAATAAAAGCCACTATGCTTTTCAACATAGACTTTAAATTCTTTACATTTGCCAAAAGCTTCAGATTTTTTTCTCAAAAAATATACCCATGTTTTTCGGGTAATATCATCCACAAAAATTAACGTGTACCTTTTTTGTCCTTTGATTCCACCTCAACAGGGCTACATATGTCTATATGTACCAACTTGAAAGGTTGGTTTGCTCTTTTGGCTTTCCAATTGGAAAGGATTCTTGATGTTGTTTTTTGACAAGACATCATTCACATGGACAATCTGGACTGTCAATTAGAGGCATGCCGATCACCATCTTTTTCGGACTAGTAATTTTAGTCCATGAAAATTTAGATGACCAAATCAAAGATGCCAAACCAGTTTGTATCTTTCATCATCGCTTGAAAACTCAAAAGATTTTCATCTGAAGAGTCAAAAAGGGAACATTCGATTCTTCGTCATCGGCATCGTCATAATCAACTTATCATTTACACCTTTGATGGTGCAAACTCCATTTTCAATGTGGACTTTATGGCCTTTTTCAAAAAGTTTGCCAACACTTTACAAATTCCAAAAAAGTCCTGGTACAAAGTAAACATTTGCAATAGTAACATGAGTACTATCTTTTGACTTGATATTAATGTTACGTTTGCCCATTACGAGAACTTTGAATTTATTCTCGAAATTAACTTCACTACGAACTATCTTGTCCAACTGCAAGAATAACTTCTTTTTGCCAAACATATGATTATTGCACCCAGTATCAAGTACCATATGTTGGTGTCCATAGTGCTTGAGTCATCCTTCTTGCACGCTAGAACCACGTTTTCCTTGATAGCAATGGCATGCGCTTGTTGTTCCTCCTTGTACGCCACATTTGCTTTACATTCAGATTTGTGATGTCCGAATTTGTTACACTTAAAACACTTGACCTTTGATTTGTCTCCCTATACTTTATTTGGGTTTCTAATTGACCCACCGTGCGAATTGGTAGGGTTTGAGAGAGCTCAAGTTAGACTTAGACTTAATAATTCATTAGCCGAACCCCAAGTCCATACACCCGTGGAAGGTGAGGTCGCGAGAAAAAAGAAAAAGTATCAAGCAGGGTCATTGACCCTATTATCTGTGGGTACTGACTGTGGGGAACCACATAATTTCCAATCTAAATCAACTTTTGAATGTTCGACCATATGGAAGCGCACTGACCTTTATCGGCATCACAATCTTTCCTTTGTCTTCACTAAAAAAATAGAAAAAAATATATATATTTGAGGAAAGTGAAGATATCTGAAGATTTTAGCTATTTTGGAAAGCACCACTTTGTTTTTATATAGTAAGACGTATTAAAATCAAAATGCCAATTCAAAAAAATTAAGAAAGCAAGAGAAATCTGAGTTTGTTTAATCATAACATTTAGCACAAACAAGATTCTTGGAGTTATCTTAATTATGCGTATTTCAGCTTCCCTTGATGTAGAAGGACTGATACATGCTTGAAATTGTAACATGGACAGTGATGGTTTTCTTTTGGTACGTAACATGGACAATGACCTTTCATCGGAATGAGGCAGAACGCTATTACAAAACATGCCTTAAAAAAGTACTTGTCTCAGGCATTTCTTGGGTTGAGGCAGAATGCCAATGCTTCATGTCAAAAAATTATGAATTTGTTTTCGTGTGGGTAAATTTCAATAATTGATGGTAAATGTCAAAAAAATTATTCGTAAAGAAAATGACCGGTGACTTCTTTCCAGGTAAATTGTTGATCATTTACCAACAGTAACTTGGACTGACTTATCCAATTTTTTTTTCGATTATGTTGCTAACTAGGTCATCACTTCCATTTGAGTTACTTATTCTTTTAATTACCGACTTTTCTTATCTTTGATTAACGTTTATTTACATTTCTTAACTACACTTTAAATTTAACAACTCTTATATGAAACTAACATTTTAAATGAATTGTCCGCTTTACTCTAATTAAAGTTATCAACTAAGTTATAGGTTACTAACTCTCATTTAAATTAGTTACCAATGTTTATTTAATTTTTAGGACTTACTAAATTTTCTGTTGGGTTACTTAATCGACAAAAAAGTTGGTAAGTCACTTAAATAAAGGTAGATAATTTCTTAGAATAGTGGTAATTTTAAGGCATTAATAAAAATGGCAAATCAAAATTAATGGGGAAATTTATTTGTTAGAGAAAGAAAAGTTCGTTAAACACCAAATAAATGTCGATACCTAACTCAAATAAGAATCAATAATCCAAAATTAGTTGGTAGCTTAATCGTAGAAAAGAGTTGATAAATAAGGTAAATAAAAGAGGTAACTCATGAAGAGATTTCGTTCAGCCAAAAAAAAAGTTATTTGGTACATTATAAAAAATTTGTAAATAACTCAAAAGAGAGTAAATCAAAACTAGTTCGTAACTTAGCCGGAGATACGTTAGTAAGTCAGAAAAAATTATAATTTCATATAATAGTGGATAATTTAAGGCGTTGATAAGAAAAGTAAAAGTTGGTAAAACATATGAGAAGATTTTTTTTAGAAATAAAAGGAGTTGGTAATCTAAAATCTCCAAAAAAAATTAATAACTTATTCAAATACGGAAATTAATAACTTATTCAAATACGGGTTAATACCACTAAAAATCCTAAACTGGTACACCTATCATAAATTTACCCCAAAGTAATTTTTGACCACCAAAAATCCTAAACTGTTACATCTGTGACAATTTTACCTTCCGTTAGTTTTCGTTAAATTTTATCGTCAAATTTCTGAGTTAAATGACACGTGACAATTGACGTGTATACTAGTTTGGAGTTTTACCCACCGTTTTTCATAGGTACATCGGTTTGTAGTTTTTCGTGGTATTAATCCAATTTAACGGAGGGTAAATTTATCACAAATACACCAGTTTAGGATTTTTCTTGATTAAAATATTAGTTTTGGATAAATTTATCACATGTGTACCAGTTTAGGGTTTTTTGTGATCAAAAAATTAATTTTGGGTAAATTCGTCACATGTATATCAATTTGTGATTTTTTGTGGTATTAACCCTTCAAATAAAAGTGGTAATGCAAAATTAGTTGGTAACTTAATTGAAGAAAAAGTTGGTATTGACTCTAATTGAAGTTGACAATTTTTAAAAAGAGTTGGTAAGCAAGGCAAATAAAAGAAGTAACTGTCAATAAAATAGTTGGTAGATTAAAAAAGAAACATCAATAAGCAACTTAAATGAGAGTTGGTAAAATAATTTGGGAAAAGTTGGTCAAATATATAAATAAAGGTTTGTAATTTCATAAAATAATTGGTAAATTTAAGTTATTACTATGAAAGACAAATAAAAGTTACTAAAAGATAATATAAGCGTTATGAGGAAAGATGCTTATTGTAAAAAAAGGCAACCAAATAAACAATGTTGCCTCACTCAAATAAGAGTCCTCAACAGAAAATTAGTTGGTAATTTAATTGGAGAAATTTTAGTGATCACTCTAATTGAGTTAGTAATTTCTTAAAACAGTTGGAAAAGGTAAAAAGTTCATACGTAAGGCAAACAAAAGGTGGTGAAAGATAAGAAAGTGAGAAAATTTAAAAATAAAAAATAAACGTGGGTAAGTAATCAAATGAGAGTTAAAAGCACAAAATTAGTTCACGAGTTAATAGAAAAGAAAATTTTGATAAGTCATTCAAATAAAAGTTGGTAATATCATTTGGTAATAAATGGATGTAAAAGATAATAAAAGATAAGAAAAGGGTTTTTTTTTCAGAGACAAGAGAAGTTGGTGAATTAAAAAGAGACAAATAAATGATAGTAACTCACTCATATAAAAGTTGGTAACACAAAGCTAATCGATAACTTAATCGGAAAAAAGTCGGTTATAGAACCAGTTGATAAGTAAGGGAAGCACAAGTCGGTACTCATATATAATTCAAGAGAAATTTCCCTGAGAAAGAGAGATGAAAATATGTGGTTCCTTCTCGAAGGTCATGTGCATTATCCACGTTGACAACAAGAAAGTGTGATGGGCGATTAACGATCGTAACAAAATGAAAGTTCGAGATAGGGGTCAACATGATCCGCGTGGGCGATTCCCACCACGAAATGAGAACTGCCCACTGAGGATCGGATCGGCTGTCCGGTTTTCGGATGGGTTCATGGAATCGATCCCACCAAACTTTGCGCAAATAGAAATGATCGAGAGCAAGAGAGGAAGTCGATGAACGGCCGGAGGCGCGATTGTGAGTCCATGGGTGTTGAGTTTAAGAGTTGAGATCATGAACGAGAGATAGAGAGACGATTCAGACAATATGAGAGCGAGACGAGATAGCGCTTGATTGATGAATGTCGAGCTTAAGATTATGGATTTTAGGGTTTTCATTTTTTTTTATAGATCTTTTCTTTTTTTATTGATTGGAATTTTTTCTCAAAAATTACATATATTACCGGTCCAGTCCGAGTGAGTGAATTCAGGCTAGTCCGGTTTGGTTTCGGGCGATTTCCGGTTTGTTTGTACCCTCCTAGTTTGAGGGGGATGATGTGTAATGATTGGAAACTTAGGGGTAAATGTGCAAATACGCAGGGGGAGTTTTGGGCGACTTTAAAAAAAAAAAAGAAAAATAAGCTACGGGTAGCGCTGGTTTCCCAGCTGCCTTCTCCACTGCCGAAACTTTTTGGGCAAGCAAAGATTCTCTCCAGACCGCTTCGATCCTCCCACAAATGCAATCGTCTTCCCTCCTGTTCTTGTCTGAAACTCCTCTCTTCCTTGTCGAATTGAATTCCACCCACCTCGTCTTCGATCCAGCAGAGTCGGACTGAAATTGCCGGGGGGGGCGGGGCGGGCGGAGAAGGGAAGAAGCGAAGCGGGGGGAGGGAATGGCGACGGCGGGCCTTTACCGGCGAGTCCTCCCTTCTCCTCCGGCGATCGATTTCGCCTCCGATGAAGGGAAGGTAAGTCCCTCTTGGTCCGGCGGTTTTTTTTTTTTACTGGTTCAGCTCCTAACGATGCCGGTGATCGGTGCTTCGACAGTGCCTGAGTTCCATGTGTCGCTGCATTGTGTTGTCTTGGTCTCTGCTAGGATTCTAGCCCTGAAGTTTGGCGACGGGAGTTGCTCCGATCGAGATTGTGTCGCGTATGGCTGTTTTGGTTTTGTGGGTCACGCGCTTTGTGTGGGATGATCGAGTCTTGTAGAGAAAGCATCACCGGTTATTTGAAAATGTCGCTCACTTCGACTGGCGAATGAAGAAATTGGAGGACTTATCGAAATAATATGGGCTTTTAAAAGGAATAGAAAGATGACCCATGACTTTGAATCATTCTTGGAACATGCTTAGATTGATGCTATGCTTTCATTTTGCTGTTCTCGTGAATAGTCTATGACGAAATGGTTTCAATTCGTGCATTTTGCCATCGACAGAAGCTCGTCATTGAAGCCATCCAAGCTGGGACGATGGAAGGATTTTATAAGTTGATCTCTTACTTTCAAACACAATCAGAGCCTGCATATTGTGGATTGGCTAGCCTCTCAATGGTCTTGAATGCCCTTGCCATCGACCCCAGAAGGAAATGGAAAGGTGGACCTTTTTACAGTTCGACATCTTTTTGAACTCTGTTCGCGTTTGCAAGAGAGTGGCTCTCTTTAAGAAGAAACGAACGCTAAGTTGGTTAAGCATATAATGCAAGTTGACAAAAGGTGTAAAATGTGAATGGAGTATTGGGTTAACGAGCAGAATTGAGTGTATGGACTCAAATAGTGTTCATGTTCAACATATACATCTTTTCAAAGTTCTTGGCCTAGTCTTGAGAAGGATCTGTGATCAACATACCCCATGATTCTTTTCAATTCTAAGATGTATTTCCTAATTACTAAAATATACTTTATGGAGGCTCTACTGTCTTGTAGCATGGAACGTTGAGAGTTAACATTCAAGCTTGCGTATGAAGTTAGTTGTTAGTAGCTTCATGAATGGAGTTTGCTTCCTTGGAGCGTTAGTTGTTGTGAATATGTGTCCATAATATCTTTTTCTCCTTAGGTTTGTAAAATTTGAGAATTAGATAATTCTTCCTGTGCGAACAATTGCCTTTTATTAGAGATGTAAAGCTGTTCATTTGCATGCCTTCGTTTCTTTGACAGCCTAAAGATGCATGCTTTTGGTTATGCAGTGCTTGGTTTGCTGGTGCATGGACTAGAGAATGTTTAGGACTTTTATGAGTGTTCAAAATGCGAGGAAGAAACCAATCAAATGTTTCTTATTTCAAGGGATAAACGCCTTGTAGGATCCAACCTTTCTTTTCCCATTTTTTAAGAAGATCGAGCTTTTTGGGTTTCTTACAGCAAATATAGGGCGAGTGTTTTGTGTATGCGTGTGCATTTGTATGATATAAAAGTGTTCTTCAAATTACAGGTCCTTGGAGATGGTTTGATGAGTCTATGTTAGACTGTTGTGAGCCTCTGGAAAAAGTTAAAGCTGAAGGCATATCATTTGGGAAGGTAGTATGTCTGGCTCAATGTGCTGGAGCTGAAGTTGAAGCATTACGGACTAGTCAAACCACTGTAGATCACTTCCGTCAGTTTGTTAAAAGATGTTCTTCGTCAGATAATTGTCACCTAGTCTCATCATATCACAGAGCTGCTTTAAAACAGGTAGGAATTTCGGAACGAAAACATCGTGCTGATTTGTGTGTTGGGATGGATGGGGACATTGCATCTCTTAAGAGAATTGATTGATTATTAATTCTTTGCCTTTTAAGGCATAAGGAGTGAGCTAAGGCTTAAGAGTTAAGAGGTTGATGAAGATGAGAAAAGTCTTAACCTAAGTACTTTTTATGGCAAGGAATATGGGGGTTTGGTGAAGATGAGGCAGATACAACTAGTTTTGCCCGCATTATTGGTCGTTGATCCCTTTGAATGATTAAATTCAGACAATGAAGATCAGTGGGAGTGCATCTTTGTACAGAGCAGAACATTGCTATGGATGCTTTTTCATTTTGAGCATGTGCAAATCTAAGGTTAGGTGAATGGGATTTAACTGGAGACTGTGGCTAGGGCACCAAGGGAATGCCAACCCATGTACAATATGTTGGAACCCTTGACAAAACTCATTTATATGACAAAGAATCAAATTGGTGATGAAGCATTTACATCCCTAAATAGCATGCTGCTATACCGGAGTGTAAGGCTTTGAACGTGCTTTCAATAATTGCTGAAACGAGGGGCTATTTTTGACTTTCAATAATTCCAAGTCTTGTGCAAACAATTCAAAATTTTACTAGCTCATGTATGTATAGTTTAATGCTTTGATGATTGTTTCTTGTGCTTTATTACGACCACAATACTAATGTTGGAGAAGATCTGGATGGTTAATTTGAGTTCTTGGGCTTAATGAGGGTGTTTCCTCTTGAAGTGGGATGGCATTGGAGACTACTGATATTTCTTAAGGGAATGTCTACTAGGTTCTTAGCAAGCTCTTGCTTAGCTAGGTTGATGTAGGAAGATAGTCTGGAATAGTAAGCTAAATTTGGATTGGGCATTGAGAGGAAACTTGCAGATAGTAACTTGTGAAGGTTGAAGATCTTTGGCGTGGCTGAAGCTCCTAAGAATTATAAAGGGGTATTCTTAAGCATCAAACCCAAAACTAGAATAGCATCACACAATTGTAAAACCAACAAATTTTTTAAAGTTAAATTATATTCAGTCATTCTATTTCTAACTTCTTAATCTGAAGAACACCATCTTTATAAACTTCACTAACATCCTACTCCAAAAAGAAATGTGAAACTTGAGAAACCCACTTCATGTAGAATTAATGAACTTATTAAAATCCTTGGCATCTCTAATCCTAAAAATAATGATTGCTTGGAGTCTATATGGACTTTGTCTATCAAGACTGTGAACTAGTCTCACTGATTCTTTAGGACTTGTTCCTAGTTTATCACTTATACAAAAACAAAAATAAATAAATAAATAATGAGGAGAAGAATCTTATTCCTGTTAGGATATTCAGATTAGCCATGTATTGATGGAGCTGTCCATCTGCAGCAAAACTTTGTAAGGTAATTATTTTGTCTACCATCAAAATTGTTTCATCTTTTGTGAGTTACATAGTTTGCTCCCAGGTGGAAAAAACTTGTCCTTGGCAACATTTCAGAGGGGGGCTTCGCTGATAGAGACTTTGGAAGTTTCTGCAGTTGATTTCAACGTTGGAGGCATTATAGCTAGTGTCAAACATAGAACAGAAAACTTGAGCTCTCGTATAGAAGGGTGACATATGTAACTTATGTCACCATTTACATGAATTGGTCATCAGAAATATCTTGTAGGCCACATCTTAAGTGCAAGTCTCTTCTTTGATTAGTTTCTACTTTCTGTTAATATTTCACAGTGGATATCCTGGGTAGGTTCTTTTTTTTTTTTAAATAATAAGTGTACTAAAGAGCATCAATGCCTCCCGATTACAGAATGGGAGTTAGAAAATAGGTTAGGTGTTAAAAAAAGACTCAGTTCCCAAGTCCATTTCTGGGCATTGAATTTGTTACACAGGAAATGTACCTTGAATTGATATTATCTTGATTGTTTTTTGTCACATCGGCTGATGCTCGATTTTTAAAGGGAGGATGATGCTTAAGTTGATGACAGCATAACATTGAAAAGACTTTGTTTGCAGACAGGAACTGGCCATTTTTCTCCTATCAGTGGTTATCATGAGGGAAGTGACATGGTACTGATATTGGATGTTGCACGTTTCAAGTATCCTCCTCATTGGGTTCCACTTACTCTCCTCTGGGAAGCCATGGATACTGTTGACAAGACAACTGGACAAAGAAGAGGGTATGTGAACAATTTGACATTATGTTATCTAATTTGTTCAGTGGAGCAGAAGGAGGGTTATTACCAATATAACATGGGTTTTGCGGGTATCTGAGCATGTCTATGCATTTGTGCTTGTTAACCTAAACACTCTTAGTTTCCAAGATGTCATGCTGCAAAGATACATTGAAAAAGTTAATAGATAAGTAGCATACCTGATGCTATCTCATGGCCTATTAGAAGTTGAGGGAACTTTTGTGAGATCCTTGCGATATAGGTTTACTGTCGTTTATATGTTCGTCAATAACTTGAAAGAACCAAACTAGTTTTGCTTTTACAAGTTAGAAATGGAATTTAGTTTGAATTGCTCTAGCATGAGTTATCTAGACAAGAGTGTATAAAACTGGATTAATATTCCTTAACCTGCAAATCATATAGACACTAAATTCCAGAATGTCAAAGACCAAGGATAAATATAATATACACCTGTAACCTAGTAAGTTTGTCAACTGAAATCCAATTATTGAATTTTGCCCAGGTTCATGCTTATATCCAGGCCAAAGAGAGACCCTGGGCTGCTTTATACCCTGGTAGGGCAATGTCATGTTAATTTATAAGCGTTGTTAATCAATAAAGTAGTGCAGTAGTGCAAGATGTGCTATAATCGCATAACTTGTGTTTATCTTTGTTTCTCCTTGTTCCAAATTGATTTATTCAGTCCCATTTTTTGAAAATTTTTAGCACTTCAGCAGTTACTGCGATATATGCCTTCATTACAATACCAAACAGCTCAATATGTTAATTTAAGGTATATGCGTAAAGGAGCCAGACATGGTAAATTTGGTGGCTTTGATAGACTGTAAGCACTGACTTGTGTCACTGATATGTCATCAGAGTGCTGGTGTCGATAACGGTATTTATCCTGTTGTCCCAGATACCATATCTTTCCTCCCTGCTGCTACAAACTGAATCTTGCTGCGCATAATCTCTTTGAGCAGTAGATAATTTACTTCATTTTTTGTTAAACTTTGTTGATAAGCTTCGGAGTATTGATTTATATTAATCTTGTGATAATAAAGTGCTGATTCAGATTTTAGTCAATTTAGTTTATGGTATTTAAATTATCTATAAAATGATACAATCTGAATTTTCGATATTTTCCTTTGTGCTTGAGGACTTGATTTTCAGAAAGCAGTAGAGTAGTAGTCTTTCAGTCTTTGTGTATTTGTGTACCTTGTGTTCAGACTTGAGAGACGGCTTATACATATCTCATCTCCGATTGGAGGCCGTTTTCTTCAACTTCTAGAAAGTGTACGTATATACATCCACCTTTTAAACAAGACAACGATTTTCTTTTCTAAAGTATCCATGACTTCATTGTCTTGAATGTCAACATTAGTATTCGATATCCATGATTATGTATTTTCTTTCTAGTAGTGATCAAATGTGCCTGTAACTGTCAATCGTATCACTGACATGTTCTCAAGTTATTTTGATTTAAACTGACAATTATTTTGCATTATCATTAATGTTAATTCTCGTCCATATCACTGTTATTGTTAAAATAGTACAATTTTTCGTCAATGTGATGAAACATTGGGTTTTATAGAAAAGAGTTAAAATGTGTCAAGTTGTGTCAATTAAGATCGATTGTCTTCATATCATGTTAGGTTTGGGTTTCGAATGATAACTTCTCTTTTACTCACGTTGTGAACGACTCAGGTTCTTGTATGACCCATCACACACATTGTCAGATGACAGTTATTAGGCTCTTGTGGCTTGTTGTTGAATTATAGATTGTAGATACTACTTCAATGTGAAAGTTTCCTTTTTAGTGAAGGTCCTGGCTGGGCACGGGGAATATTTATCACTGTAGATTCAAGTAGGACAAAAGGTCAAGGGAACCGACCAGGAAGTGCTAGTTTAAACAAAGGGAAAATATAATCGGCATTTCTTTTGTTGCCCTTGTGCTATGCAGACCCTCATTTGTAATTTAAATGACTGACGCAAGATATACTGTGCCCTTCTGCTCTCATCCACTAATTCCCTTTTTTTTCCTTGTCTTTAATGCATTTTACTGCTTTTGTAAGTTTAACATTTAATGTTAAATTGTATGCAGAACTGCAAACATGAAAGTTGGGTTGGTGTTGCAAAGTACTTGATGGATGACGTTCCACATCTGTTGAAGTCCGAGGATGTGAAAGATGTCAATGGCATTCTCAGTATTCTTTTGGCATCACTCCCTTCTGATTTCGAGAAATTTATCCAGTGGGTTGCTGAAGTTAGGAGGGAACGGGATGGTGGTATAGCGATAAGCGAAGAAGAAAAACGAAGACTTGCGATCAGGGTATGGTGCAGCACGTTCATATCCTTTTGTTGTTTCGTGACCTTGAAATGGACTCTTGTTTGTCTAAACATACACTGACTGAAAGTCTGTTCTTTTTCTTTTGCAGGAAGAGCTGTTAAAGCAGGTTCAAGATACTGGTTTTTTCAAGCGCATAGTTAATTTTTTGTCTTCAACTTCATGCTGCAGAAGAGTACCAGTTTTTGGTGGCAATGAAAATCTTCATGAAATTGCAGCCAACGCCTATTGCCAGGGGGCAGAAATTTTAAGCGGAAAATCTGGCTCCTCAAGCTGCTCTTGCTGTCGTGAAACTAGCCTTAAATGCGAGAATGTCGATGGTCAAAAAACTGTGTTGGTGCCAAGTGCAACAATTGTGAATGGTAAAAACGAGGAAAAGGTCAACATGCTGGCCCCACAATCTCTGATGGAACTCTTTTGTGGTGCCATGGATCCCAAAAACTGTACTAGCACTCAACCGGTTGGAAGCAATATCTTAACTGCACTTCTGTTGACGTTGCCACCTGAAACCTGGTGTGGTATCAAAGACGAGAAACTTCTGGAGGAAGTACAGAGCCTTGTTTCAATGGATAATCTTCCCGCCATGCTTCAAGAAGAGGTATTCATATCTCTTTTTGGAAATGTTATCTGTAACATCATTGCCTGTTTTTGCTTTGTTTTATTGCTGACGGAGAGTGTCTTTTGAAGAAGAGCTCCTTTTCGTTTCTTCATGAAGAAGACTCATCTTCACTCTTTTCTCCTCTACTTTGCTTGCTTTTTTTCTTCTTGGGTAGGGTGTGGGCTAGGGCTTGAACTGATTAGATGTCTCAGGTCATTATGTGCTCTCAATTCTGCTAGTTGATAATCTCATATGCTCTAGCAAAGATCACTGTTTGGTGAAATGTCATACTGGTAAAAGTGTGGTGTGAATTTGATGCATGCCAAAAGGGCCATCTCTATTAGAACATGCAAGTTTGGCAAACACTTCTTGATGATGTTCGTTTTCTGGTGAGATATCAGAGCAGTGTCCTAATCAGCCTTGATATTGCAGGTTTTACACATGCGGAGACAGCTTTACCTTCTGAAGAAGTGTCGAGAGAACAAGTTGGACGAGAACCTCTCATCCCCGTGCACATGGGGTTCCTCTCAGAGTTAGACGAGTGTTGCGTATGAAATCCAAGATAAGCATGGCAATTCTAATATTGCCCCAGCTTTAGGGAAGGACGATGCATCAAGAAAGAACCACTTGCAGTTGTTAAGCAGGGAAGCAGTTTCCACTCACCGGAGCAGTCTCTATTGAAGTAAGATGACCTAATTGGGACATTGCGATATGGAAGTCGCTTCAAATGGCATACAAGCTGTATAGGAGTAAATTTCGTTTCAGACTACAAATTTTTTTTTGTTAGGTCACTTCCTGGAATTTGAGGCCAACACCATTGTTGGCAAAAGAAGATTTAAAATTATCTAACGAGGCATGTAGCTGAGGCATACGATGCAGTGACTCCATTTAGCTAGCTCTGATAGAATTCACCTGTTGGTGTATATTAACACGGTCTGTTTTGACACGGGTATGTAGTGAAATTTGACATTATATTTTCTTTTGCTGAAAAGGGAAATCTGCTTCAGTACAAGGTATGGGAAGAGCACTGCAAAGGTAGTTTTTAGTGGAATAGAACCTGTGCTAGCTTTCCTTTTTCTTTATTTTTGCTTGTTCAGAAAATAGTCTAGCATGTTTCTTCCTGCTCATCCTGTTAATAGTTTGTTTTGTTCAACTCGTGCTTTGCCAGAACTTGTGCTGTTACTCTCTGACTGTGGTGCTTTAGAGAAGAAAAAGAAAACCATGGAGTGACAGATGAAGATGGGAGAAATCATCCAGAATTCAATCTCCATGGATCCAATCAGTGGTTTCCATTGAGAAATAATAATTTTTCTCGAATTTAATGGAGAAAATTATGACATAATAATATGTAGGGTTAATATCACGAAAAATTTTAAATTGGTATATCTTTGACAATTTTATCCTTATTTAATTTTTTGACCATCAAATACTCTAAAGTGGTACACCTGTGATAAATTTATCTTTCGTTAGTTTTCATTAAATTTTACAATTAAATTGCTGAATTAGATGACACGTACGATTGACGGGTGTATCAGTTTGGGGTTTTACCCCTCTATTTATCATGGATTTATAAATTTGTGATTTTTTGTGGTATTAATTTAATTTAACGGAGTGTCATAATTGTATTAGTTTGGGGTTTTTGATGGTGAAAAAATTAGGTCGGGATAAATTTGTCATATGTGTACCAATTTGGAGTTTTTGGTGATAAAAAAATTAGTTCGGGGTAAATTTGCCACAGGTGTATCAATTTGAGGTTTTTCGTGATATTGACCCTAATACGTAAATCAAAGTGTATTGGCGGTTATGAACATGATTTGGGGATTACCGACTACAGTGGACATACTTGTGAATGCATTCTGCAGATCTTACCTACTTTGGAAAGTTCCACTTATGTCGAAAGAAAGAGAGTTTTAAGGAATTGTCTTCTAGTTATCCTGGCTCCTATAGCGTTACAGTTACGCCCATTCTTTTTAGCATACGCTTATAATTCATTTTAAAGATGGAGATGGACATTCAGGGAAATTTTACGGTAACTTGAGGTTGACGCTGCTTTTGTATTCGCTTAATAACATAGAGATATGAAAAAAAAATTCAATTGTCCATATAGTTAGAACTAAACTTAAATGATATCATCTCTCATTAGAGCTCCTAAAGAAACATACCTCAAGCTAAATTTATGAGAGAAGCTCAAAATAGTAGAGCAGAAACCTATTCTCAAACTCTGACCTTCTGCCTCAAAAAGCGTAGGATCTTTTTTATTTTATTTTTTAAATTGGGTTAAATTTGTTCTCGGCATGACTTCCCCTAGTCAATCAAAAAGAAAATAATTTCTCACATATGCCTTTATTTGTCCCAGTGAAAATATTGAACTGGAGAAGAGAAGTTTATCTAGCACCTGATTGAAATCTATTGGAGAATGTAAGCTTACTAAAGCAAGAAAAAAAGAAAAAAAGCCCATGTCCTGCATTGCATTGGCCATGAAAGTATCATGTGAGAATTTCATTAGATCCGGTACATTCTGAATAGTCAAAGAATAGAAAACAACAAAACCCTAGACATAACATGAAGTAATAAAAACCTCCCTAAAAGACTCCAAACTTTAGGTCAAGTCTCAAATCTGCCCCGAACTTTTTTTTATCTCAGAAAAAATCCAAAATTTTAGGTCCAGTCTCAAATCTGCCTCGAAATTTTTTTTTGTCTAAGAAATAATCCTAAACTTTAAGTTCAATCCCAAATTTGCCTCGAATTTTGTTTTGTGAAAAAAAATCACCAAAATTCAATTTATTTTAAAAAATATACCCCTATGATCCAGTCCCAACTTGACGTGGCACTTCTACGTCGATAGCAAATTCACATCAACAAAGTAATGGGGCTTTGTTTAAGACAAAAAAGTTTGGAGCAAATTTGGACTGAACCTAAAAATTAATTTTTTTTAAATTTAAAAAAAGTTTTTTGGGGTGGATTTGTTATCGTTCCTAACTTTCATATCCTAGAATAGTTTTATTTTGGAGAATTTCAACCATTTTTATTGGGTTGGATTTGTTATCGAAGTGAAAATGCAACGTCGGTCTATACCTGTTGCCAAATTACTTTGCTGACGTAGATTTGTTATCGACGTGAAAGTGCCATGTTAAGTCGGGACTGGATCATGAGGTATATTTTGAAAATAAATCGAAATTTACCGATTTTTTTTACACAAAATAAAATTTGGGGCAGATTTGGGATAGAACTTAAAGTTTGAAGTTTTTTCTGAGATAAAAAAAAGTTTGGGGCAAAGTTGGGTCTGCATCTAAAGTTTGCGGTTTTTTTCGAGATAAAAAAAGTTTAAGGTAGATTTGAGACTTGACCTAAAGTTTGAGGGTTTTTTAATTCACCCAATAACAGACAAATGTATTGTCATCTTAGGTTAATTCTCAGTTCTCACTGCGGAGAAGTGAGAATGTACTCCGTTTGCCTCAAGTTCTTTGATGTTCATGTGATTTTCTTTAGGAGAATGTAGCGAGGATGGCTTACACCCACAAGGCCGACGAAGCCGAGTTTGGAGGAATACAAGGAGCATATTAGTAGGATTCGAATTGTTCTGACCTCAGAGAATGTTAAAAATCTCGAGAAAGGTCCATAATTTGTCTCTCCCTGCTTATATGCTGTTTTTCTTCTTCTTCCCAGTTATGAATGTTGTGTGTTTTTTTGGTCGATAATTATGAATGTTGTTAAAGAGTACTTACGACACAAGATGATTACTATTAATCATCTTGTGCTTGCAAAAACACAAGATGATTTTACTAGCAAGTGCCTTTTAGAATTTTGTAATTGTGACATACAAAATAGTATATGTATGCTCCGCTTGTTCCCGTGTGTTTTTAGTGTATTTTGACGTCCCGCAAAATATATATTCCTACTTTTCTTTGGAGAAATCTCAGCTCTTAAGGCACTTGTTAGTAATATCCATTTATTATCTACTTTCTTCCATAATTATTTGCTAACCAGCGTTGTTGATTACTCGACAATCCCTTCATTGTAGATAGGATTTGATTCTTCTATTTTTTTTTTTGTAATTTCTGTTTTCACATTGGTCAAAGAAATTTTCAAGTATGAGAATCGAACTGCCAAAAAGCTCTCAACTGCTCTCTATTTGAATTTCTACACGTTTTTGGGTCAAGATTTTGCAAGCACTATTTCATTTGGTTGCCCTAACGTGAGGTCCACCGAGTCTATGCAATAATTTGTCTAGGATTTAAGTATAATCATTACATTTAGCAATACACAAGATAGGGTTAATGTTTTCACCATACAATGACATTGCTTGTTCTTAAAGTTGGCTTAATTATGTGTGTTTCAGCTTCCTTTGATGTCCGAGAACAGATACATTTTTTGAAATTGAAGATTTTTGTTTCAAATGATGATTTCCTTTTGGCATGTAACATGGACAATGATCTTTCATCAGTCTGAGGCAGACTGCTACTAGAAATTTGTATTTGTCCAGGCTGTTCTTGGGTTGAGACAGAATGCTATTGTTTCGTGTCCAAAATTATAGTTTTGTTTTGAGAAAATAACACAAATAGTTCCTAAACTTTGACTCAATATACAATTTAGTCAATGAACTTTTAATTTGTTCAATGTAGTTCTTGAAGTTTAAACCAATGTTCAATGTGGTCCTTGAACTTCCAATTTTTTCAATGTGGTCCATGAACTTTTAGTACATGTTCAATATAGTCCCTAAACTTTATAAAAAGTTCAATGTAGTCCTTCCATTAATTCAAGCTCATGGACTATATTATATATTTTCATATAGTTTAAGGACTAAATTGAACATATACTAAAAGTTTAGGGGCTACATTGAATAAATTAAAAGTTCAGGGACCATATTGAACATTAGGCTAAAGTTCAGAAACTACATTGAACAAATTAAAAGCTCATGGATCAAATTGCACATTGAGCCAAAATTCAGGGATTGTTTGTGTCGTTATTCGATTTGTTTTTATGCTAGTAAATTTCAATAAGTGTTGGTAAATGTCAAAAAGTTAGCCATAAACAAATGAATGGTGACTATTTTCTAAACAAATTGTTGATAAGTTACCAACACATTTTATGAAATTACCATTTTTTTTATAATTTACACAATTACCATTTTTTGCAAAGCTTCCCAACTTTTATGTTCGTAATTTACTAGCGCTTTGAATGTATTAATTATATAAAATTACTATACAAGGTTTTGTTATGTTAAAATACCACCAACTTTGAGCCTCCAACTCTCATTTGAGTTACTTACCGAAGTTCATGTACCAATATCTTCTATTTAATTACCAACTTTTAATTGACTTGGTTAGCAACCTTGTAAATTTACTAATTCTTTTTATAGATTAGCAACTTAAATTAGTGTGACTCACCAACTTTTCTTCTTTTAAATTGGGGAAAATTCCAAATAGGGGCCTGAAGTGCCCTCATTTTCTCAAATAAGGGCCTGAAGTGAATTTTGTTTTAATTAAGGACTTGAAGTGGCTATATCTGTTTCAAGAAAGGTTAACTTTCCAAATGATAAGGGCATTCTCATCTTTTAACTTTTTTGATTTTTCTTTGCTTTTTTTTTCTTTGTCTAGTTTTTTCTTTGTTTTTGCCGGTGGTCGGTTCCGGTGGCTAACTGGCCACCGGCAAAGCCCGAGAAGGCTGGGCGAGGGTTGTCTCGCTAGTTGCTAGCGAGGGTCTTGCCAGCCACCTGTTGCACAGGCGAGGCTGGCCCTCGCCTGTGGCTTTCAAGGGTTGCCTCGCCGGCAACTAGCTAGGCGACCCTCGCCCAGCCTCACTTAGCCCTTCTCGGGCTTCGCCGGTGGCTGGCCACTGGCAAAGACAAAGAGAAAACCATAAAAAAGAAAAAGAAAGGAAAAAAGAAAGAAAGAAAATTTAAAATTGAAATTATTTTTGGACGAAAACGCCCTTAATCAATCATAATATTTCACCGGAGGACGAACGACGAGGTCAGGCCCTTATTTGAAACTATCGTGGCCACTTTAGGCCCTTATTTGAGAAAATGATGGCACTTCAAACTCTTATTTGAGAAAATTAGGGCACTTCAAGTCCTTATTTCAAATTTTCCTTTTAAATTACCTTGTGGCATTGAGTTATCAACTATCATTTGAGTTACCAACATATGTGCATTTGATACATTTAATCTGCTAACTTTTCCTATCATTTACAAACATTATTTGTCTTTTTTAGTAATACCTTAAACTTACTAACCCTTTCTAGAAATAACTAATTTTAATTAGAGTGACTTAATAATTTTATCCGAATAAGTTACCCACCAGTTTCGGGTCATCACTCTTATTTAAGTTACTGATTCTTTTAATTACTAACTTTTCTTATCTTTTATCCACTTTTATTTGCCTTGCTTAACTACGCCTTTGATGAACAATTCTTAAACGAAATTAACCTTTTAATTGAATTATTAGCTTTTCTCTAATTGAATTATCAACTGAGTAATAGGTTACTAACTCTCATTCAAATTAGTTATCAATTCTTTTTGGTTTTTTTTAATTTATCAAATTTGCTATTGGGTTACTTAATCGAGAAAAATTTGGTAATTCACTAAAAAAAAGAGAGATAATTTTATATAGGAGTGGTAAATGGTGTTTGTAAAAAAGGTAAATATAAGTTGATAAAAGATAAGAGAATTGGTTAAAAAATAGTAGATGAACATCGATACCTAACTCAAATAAGAATCGACAATGCAAAACTAGTTAGTAACTCAATTGTACAAAAGGATTGATGAGGAAGTTAAATAGAATTGATAACATAATAAGAAATGTGGTATATTTGAAAAATAAATGTTGGTGAGTGTTGTGCCACACCTTTTCGCACGCCTATGGAGGTACTTTCATTCGTCACAAATGAGGAAACTGTCCCCAAATAGGCTACTAAAGTCCAAAACGAACATTTCGCACAAATGTCCTATAGACATCTCATCACTAGACAAATGAGAGTCTCTCCCAAACCATATTTCACGAGACAGTGGGTATTTGTATTCTAATCTTTTCTATTTAACCTAAGTTTTGATTTGGAGTCACCACTAGTCATTATTGGTAGATTGATTAGAAACCTAATCGAGGTATAGGAGAAATACCATGATTCTGCGAACTAGAGCTTACATGAGTAAGGGAATTTGGTTATGCTAATGATCCTAAATCGAGATCTCTAATGCCCTTTCGGTATCTAAAACGATACGAAGTGTCTAACGTGTCACATAAATTCGTAAGGCCTATTTACTAATTCTAACTGTTCTAATCAGGAAAAATCCATCAATCAATGTCATGCGCTGAACCCCAACGGGCTTGCGACACCCATGGATGGTTGATCATTGAACGCGACGTCCCAGGATGCGTTGCCAACCCAAACGAAACACCCAATGATAAAGGCAAGTGGAAGCGAAATAGAAACAACCTAGACAATAGACAATGACAACAGGATAGCATAGGCACAAATCAACAAACGCATTTCATAAAACTGACAGTCACTTACAACATTAAATTTAGGTTACTAGCTTCAAAACCACATTTATCAAAAGGGGGCGGTGGTTGGGTAGCCTCCTTCACTATACAAAAAGGGGCCATCTAATAGATGAACGGAGCATCAAATGCCCAAAGTACTCCTAGTCTTTGGACCGCACATGACAACTAACCGTCACTCCAAACCTGAAAATATTTAACAACGGGAATGAGATAAATCTCAATAAGCAGATCTCTAAACCCCACATAGGCCAATGCGTACCCAGACAAGCTCAGCATGTAATCTAACCGATTACATATATATAATTCTCATAAATGGACTTACCTCGCCATCCAATCACATGCCCACACTGCAGATTAGTCAAATCATGATAATACAATAATATCCCAAAAGTACATCACAATCACTCGAATGCCATACATACGTACATTCACCCAATTCATCCATGCACAAAGCACATGTGCATCCATCCAACTTTTTCACTACTCGGGTCAACACCTCATAGGTCAGCCCTTCGATCAATCCGGGCTCTGTCCCGGGTCAACACCTCACAGGACCTCTCAAAAACGAACTTTCATATGACCTGGGTCAACACCTCACAGGTCAGCCCTCCGATCAATCCGGGCTCTGTCCCGGGTTAACATCCCACAGGACCTTTCTTACTTTTTCACGACCCGCGTAAACACACATCAGGTCAGCCTTTCGATCAATCTGGGCTCTATCCCGGGTCAACACCCCACAAGACCTTTCACACGACCCGGGTTAACACCCCTCAGGTCCTTTCTCACAACCCCGGTCAACACCCCTCAGGTTGGCAGTCCTCTGATTGATCCGGGTTTGTCAAGCATACACGCCACATAATTCAATCAATCTCCATGGCATTTACATGTTCAAATATCACCCAAGTGTGTCCGGACAACCACAATGCAATTCACCATACTAGCACATTGAAATAGCCACGATCCCACCAATTAAATTCACGCTTGCGCACCGACAAGCGGTCATCCGAAGGATGGCAAATACGCTGTCATCAAAACATCACTTGAGCACCCAATTTCAGACATGGAATTAGTCCATAAAGCAAGCAATCATTAGCCACACTTAGCACGCTACACCGACACAATATAGCCTACAATTCCACTCCAAAACTTGTTCATTAACCATCCATCGGACTAGCCATTATCACTGCTCATGACAACCCCTAACTCAGTCTTGAAACCAGCCACAATACGCCCATAAATCAACCATTGTCACACACACATTGGGCACTAACTCAGCCCGCTAATCAAGCAACATTCGATCGGCACAACACTCGCCATTTCCCACACATTTTAACCCACATTCCGCTCAATAGATTCACCAACATCGTCCCGCCGAACCAACAATTGACTCAGCCAATAACAGCCACTAAACAAGCCTCTAAACCATCATAAATCACGCACTAATCTAGTCATGAATAGCCCATACGATCAGCCACCAAATTAGCCCTTAATCCGCACTAATTAACCCCTAAACGAGTCAAATAATACCCAAAGTCCTAGACGGAGTTTAGAGAGTCGCTTACCTCGGGCCTAAGCGAGAACAAGCCGAGCAAGGGTGGCGAGGGGGACCGGAACAGCAACGGTAGCAGCCTCAGCTCAGCCGCAACTCCAGCGAACGCACGGTGGCTCACGGCGGCGACGAATGGACGGCTGCCACACGGGAGAGAAAGCGGACAGGGGGCTGAAGCAAGGGTGGTTGCTAGGCTCACGGCCAGAGGGCGGCCAGGCGACGACGACGGCAACAGCGACTATGGCTGGGCGGCGGAGGCTCAGCCATAGCTGGGACAGTCCAGCCAAGGCTGAGCTGGGGTGGTCCGGGGTGTCTAGGTGAGCACGGCGGCTGCTGGTGGCAGCGGAGCTGCTAGGGGAGCTGGGTGGTGGCAGACGAAGCAGCGGCAGCGGCCGAAATGACGGCACATAGCGGCTGGGCAATGGAGCCGAAATAGGGGAAACGTTAAGGAGGAGAGAAACAGGGGGAAAGGGGAGGTGGTGGCGGCCAAGGGGGGCAGCTGGGTGGCAGAGGTGGCTGAGGGGAGAGACTGGGTGGCGGAGGCAGAGCGACAACAGCCGGAACGGCGGCACGAGGCGGCGGCGAAGCCAGGGGCCGAAACAGGGGAAAGCACCGGGGAAGAGAGAAATAGGGGGAGGGGAGGTCGCGCAGTGGCCAAAGGTGGCACGGCGGTGTCGCAGGTGGCCGAGCGACGGAGGATGGGCCGACGAGCGGTTGGGCAGCGCTAGACCGCGGCGGGTGCGGCGGTGACTTGTTGCTGCGCGCGACAGGGAGAAGAAGAACAACCAAGCTGGAGGAGGGGGAACGGTCGGACGGGCGGCGGTGCGACGGCCGGCGGGGCGGCGATGCCAGGCGGACTGCCGGCGACGGTTAGGCGACGACGAGCTCGGGCGGGCAGCGAGCAAGAAGCAGGAGCAGCGATCGGGCGAAGGAAGAGAAAGGAAGAAGAAGAAGAGAAGAAAAGAAGAAAGAAAAGAAGAGAGAGAGAGAGAGAGAGAGGACAGTCTACATGGGGCAGAGGGGGGGAAAGGACACAGACAGAGGGGGATGTGTGTGTGTGAGAGAGAGAGAGAGAGAGAGAGAGAGAGAGAGAGAGAGAGAGAGAGAAGGTCAAAGCAATGATCGCGATCCAATGGTCACGATTCAAATCCGAAAACGATCTAACAGTCTATGAAAATCCCAATTATAATTTAGGAAAAAGGCCAAAAGAAAATAACCCAAAACACACTACGAGAAAGGTCTACTAGTCCAAATCCGTACCCGGTCAAAAATCCACTTTTCACATATCCCGGGCAATATCGATGCTGGCCACAATAATATCGACACTGTCCAATTAAATTCGTCCTGAAACTCTGAGAAATTCGATACCAAAGTTTGGGCTCTAAATAACGACCAAATTCGATCAAGTGCAATTCTAGCGAAATCTCTAATTTAAAAATAATAATCAAGAGTAATAAGTTCCAGGGCAAGATTTTACTATAAGCACACTGATGAATTACACATTTTATAAATCCCAAAAATGGGCCGAAATTCGAAATGTCACAACTCTTCCCCCTTACAAAAATTTTATCCTCGAAATTTACAATCCAACCTAACTATTCAAACAAATGGAGGGTATTGGTGTCGCATTAACTCTTCGCTTTCCCACATCGCACCTTCGATTCCATGGTGCTCCCAAATCACCTTGACCATCTGAATTGTCTTATTCTTTCCTCGATCCTTACTGGCTTTTCCACGTACGACCCTCTGTCATCCACGTCTTTTTCTTCATAATTTAGCATATGGGTCGAATCCGGCTCGTACTTCCTTAACATAGACACGTGGAACATATTGTGCACTTGAGACAAATTCGGCGGTAGCACGAGACGATAAGCCAGGGTGTCGATTTTCTTTAAGACCTCAAATAGACCTACATACCTCAGGCTTAACTTTCCTTTCTTGCCAAATCGTGACAATCCTCTCATCGACGACACTTTGAGGAAAACGTTGTCCCCCACTTAAAATCCTAAAAGCCTATGTCTCCGGTCTGCATAATTCTTTTGACGGCTCTAAACGGTCTTAAGCTTGTCCCGAATCACCTTGACCGTTTCGACTGACTGTTGAACCAACCCGGGGCCCGTGATACTCCTCTCACCAACTTCATCTCAACAAACCGGTGTTCTGCAAGCTCTACCATAGAGCGTCTCAAATAGTGCCATTCTAATACTCTGCTGGTAGTTATTGTTGTAGGCAAATTTCACTACGTGTAACTGTTCTTTCCAGCTACCTTTAAAATCCAATACCAATGCCCACAACATATTCTCCAAAGTCTGAATCGTCCTTTCAGATTGGCTATCCGTTTGCGAATGATAGGCTGTGCTAAACTGTAACTTCGTTCCTAATGCCGCATGAAGACTTTTTCAAAAGGCGGCAGTAAATTTAGGATCACAATCTGAAGTGATTATCACTGACACTCTATGCAAATGAACTATTTGTCGCACGTAAATCTCGGCATACCTTTCTAAGGTGAAGTCCTTTGTACCGGCAGAAAATGTGCTGATTTTGTCAATCGGTCAACTACCACCCAAATCGAATCATGACCCCTTTGACTTCTCGATAATCCCATTACAAAGTCCATTGTGATGTGTTCCCATTTTCATTCGGGAATTTCCAATGGCTACAACAATCCACCCGCCTTATAATGTTGCGTCTTCACTTGTTGGCATGTTAGACACTTAGCCTCGTGCTTGGCCACATCTACTTTCATGCCGTTTCACCAATAATATTGCCGCAGGTTCTGATACATTTTCATATTACTCGGGTGAATACTATAATGCTACGATGAGCTTCTGTCAAAATTTCCTTTTTTAGTTCCGCATTATCGAGCACACACAACCATCCACGGAACTTCAGAATCCCATCTTCAAATACCTGAAAGTTCGGTTTTCTTTTTGTGACGTCCAATTCTAAAATCTTCTGGATCTCTGGATCCGTTGACTGTAAAGGTTTAATCTTAGTTTAGATCTCCGGCTCAATCCTTAATGCGGCAAGTAGACTTGAAACACGGCTCACTTCAAATTTAAACTCCGAATCCCGAACTCCCTCCAACAAGGTCCATTCCTTGACCATCATATGCGCGATACTCGATTTCCGACTTAGTGCATCCGCTACCTTATTAGGCTTTCCAGGGTGACACAAAATATCACAGTCGTAGTCCTTAAAGAGTTCTATCCAACGACGCTATCTCATATTCAATTCCTTTTGGGAGAACAAGGATCTTAAACTTTGATGGTCCGTATAAATTTGAAATTTCTTCCCACATAAGTAGTGTCCCCAAATCTTAAGAGCGAAAATAATCGCGGCCAACTCCAAGTCATGCATCGGATAATTCTGCTCATGTGGCCTCAATTGTCGCGATGCGTATGCCACTATTCTTCCGTATTGCATTAGCACGCATCCCAATCCTCTTAGCGACGTATCATTGTAAATCTCATATCCTCCCGGTCCTGGCGGGATTGTCAATACTGGCGCGATCGTCAACTTCTGCTTTAACTCCTAAAAACTCATTTCGCACTTATCCGTCCATTCGAATCTCGTTTCCTTCTTTAGTAACCGCGTCAGCAGCATTGTCAATGCTGAAAACCTTTCCACGAAACGTTAGTGATAACCTGCTAAACCCAAGAAACTCTGAAAACCCAAGAAACTCTGAACCTCAGTTACCGTTGTCGGCCTCGGCCAATTCATGACAGCTTCAATCTTTGTCGGGTCCACCGCAATTCCTTCCTCGAATATCACATGTCCTAAGAATGCCACTCGATGAAGCCAGAATTTGCACTTACTAAACTTAGCGTAGAGTGCATGTTCCCTTAAGGTCCATAGAACCTTTTCCAAATGTACCTTATGCTCGGCGGGACTCTTCGAATACACCAGAATATCGTCTATGAACACGATCACAAACTGATCTAGAAATTCTTTGAATACCGGATTCATTGAATCCATAAAGGCTGCAGAGGCGTTCGTCAGTCCAAACGGCATCACCGTGAACTCATAGTGTCCATACCTCGTCCTAAATGCCGACTTCGGCACTTCCGCCTTCTTGATCCTCAATTGGTGATAGCCAGTCCTCAAGTCAATCCTTGAAAATATCGACACCCCTTGTAACTGATGAAGTAGGTCATCTATCCTTGGTAGTTGGTACTTATTCTTAATGGTCACCTGATTTAGTTATCTGTATTCAATACACAACCTCAATGATCCATCTTTTTTCCTCACTAATAATACTAGCGCTCCCCATAAAGATGCACTCGGGCGGATGAAGCCCTTATCCAACAACTCTCACATTTAGACCTTTAATTTTGACAACGACATCCTATAGGATGCTTTCGAGATCAGTTCTGTCCCTAGGGTCAACACAATCACAAACTCCACGTCTCTATCAAGTGGCAATCCCGATAATTCTTGAGGAAAGACATCGGGAAGATTACACACCTCGACTATGTCCTTTAGCCTTGGTTCCTCAACCAACTAGTCAGTGACAAAATAATTATCTTTCTATACCTCAAAGACAAAGCTCAATCTACCCGATTTCAATCTAACGGTCTCCCAAAAACAATCGTCTTAGTTCTTTACAAAATCCGAAATTTCCAAGCGATAACTCATTCATCCAAATCTTATCAAAGGATATCATCAGTAATTCCAAAATACAAAAATTGATTGCATCAATTTACCATGAGCAATTATACATCTTACACGACCATTCGAATATAAAATTTCCAAAAATCACTTCTAATACACCTTACACATCGTACTTAAACCCTTAAGACAAGTCCTTCGCTTCCTTCCTAGCCACAACTTACACTTGTCCTTACGACCATAGTTAATTCTGATTATTCAGTGGAGCAGCTCCTGCTTGATGTCCTACTCGTGGTTGCCACGGTTGTATCGGCGGTCTAACCTGATTAGCTGGCTGGATAGCTCCAAATTGATTTCCATTCCTAGGCGGCGGCGGCGGTAGTGCAAGCGACCCAACCTGTCTGTTATTGGGGCATTTCTTGAATTGATGGCCCATTCCGCTACATCTGAAACACGATCCACCCCTGTTTGGGCAAGATCCATTCCTGTGTCTTTCTCCACATAGCCTACACGAGGCGTTCTGGTAACGATTTGGCTTTTTGATATTCCTCCGAATGGGAAGGACAAAGTGACTATTTCCTGCCATGGGTCTTTTCCCAAATTGACGATCGTCCCTAGCAGGGGCATACCACAATCCAGAAGCGGCAGCCCGATCCGTCCGATCTCGCTCAATTGCCTGAGCCCTTTCATAAATCTCATTATAGCCCCTCAAGTTCAATGAGATCATCTGACTACGAAGGTTTGGCTTCAGCCCATCCCGGAACCTCCTAGCTTTGTCCATTGGGTCCTCCACCATTATGGGGGCAAATTTGGCCAGCCTTGCAAACTCGACTTCATATTGATCTACCGACCTTTGACCCTGGCGAAGTTTTATGAACTCAACCAACTTCTATTCTCGGGAACCTTATGAGAAAAACTTGCAATTGAAGGTCTCGGTAAAAACAGTCCAATTCGGGGTAGTACCAGCGGGGAACACTTGACCCCTGGTGGCTCTCCACCAATCGCTTGTATTTTCCTAAAGCTGGTAGACTGCCAGGGTTACTTTCTCCTCTTCCGTGCATCCCAGCACCGGCTTTATCTAGCTCTTCTACCCATCTTGGTGTAATCTCATAATCGCCTCTCCCATCAAACTTTGGGGGTTTCAACCTCAGAAACTGTTCGACCAGTTTAGACATTGGCTTGATCGCATTTACTCGCACTGGACTAGGATTTCCACCAACCACATTATTTCCCTGACCTCCATTATTCCCAATAATCTCGTTGGTTGTTGTAGCGGTGACAGTAGCACTTCTTTCCCTCGTCTGTCTATACCATAGTATTCCCGCTTCCTTGAGCGCCTTCCAGATTTCATCCACCCTAGGATCCTCTATAACTCCAGCTAACGGGGCTATGCGACCTCGACATCTACCTTGACCTCGACCTCGACCTCTACCTTGACCTCGACCTCGACTGCTCATCTTATCGATTCTCACAAATGCTTACCTGCTAAATTCCACGTAGAAATTAGAAACCTAGGCCAACTATACTAGTCTAAAGCCCTATGCAATGAATCACAACAACAATTCACTAAGCAGGCAGCCAATCACAATCAATACCCAATCACAACTAACCAAGTTCACGCACTTACATCAAGTCTTGACGTACTTGCACCTCACATGTTATTGCATACGTCACTCAGCAATCACAATCAAATAGTCTGGGGTACGCATGACACATGAGTCTCCCTAACTGGCTACCCTAAAGTCATCGCTCCTTATTACTCCAGGTTTCGATCAACTTGGATCGAGCTAGCCTTGCTCTAATACCAAATCAACTGGGGTGTCACGCCCTGAACCCCAACGGGCTCGCGACACCCCTGGATAGTCAATCATTGAACACGACGTCTCAGGACGCATCGCCGACCCAAACGAAACACCCAACGATAAAGGCAAGCGGAAGCGAAATAGAAACAACCCAGACAATAGACAATGACAACGGGATAGCATAGGCACAAATCAATAAACGTAATTCATAAAACTGATAGTCACTTACAACATTAAATCTAGATTACTAGCTTCAAAGCCACGTTTATCAAAAGGGGGCGGTGGTTGGGTAGCCTTCTTCACTATACAAAAAGGGGGAATCCAATAGATGAACGGAGCATCAAATGCCCAAAGTACTCCTGGTCTCTAGATCGCACGTGACGACTAACCGTCACTCCAAACCTGAAAATGTTTAATAATGGGAATGAGATAACTCTCAATAAGCAGACTCCTAAACCCCACATAAGCCAATGCGTACTCAGACAAGTTCAGCATGCAATCTAACCGATTACATATATATAATTCATATAAATGGACTTACCTCGCCATCCAATCACATGCCCACACTGCAGATTAGTCAAATCATGATAATACAATAATATCCCAAAAGTAAATCACAATCAGTCGAACGCCATACATACGTACATTCACCCAATTCATCTATGCACAAAGCACATGCGCATCCATTCAACTTTTTCACGACTCGGGTCATCACCTCACAAGTCAGCCCTCCGATCAATCCGGGCTCTGTCCCAAGTCAACACCCTACAGGACCTTTAAAAAATGAACTTTCATATGACCCGGGTCAACACCTCACAGGTCAGCCCTCCGATCAATTCGGGCTTTGTCCGGGGTCAACACTTCACAGGACCTTTCTTACTTTCTCACGACCCGCGTAAACACGCCTCAGGTCAGCCCTTCGATCAATCCTGGCTCTGTCCCGGATCAACACCCCACAGGACCTTTCACACGACCCGAGTCAACACCGCTCAGGTCCTTTCTCACAACCTCGGTCAACACCCCTTAGGTTGGCAGCCCTCCTATCGATCCAGGCTTGTCAAGCATAAACGCCACATAATTCAATCAATTTCCATGGCATTCACATGTTCAAATATCACCCAAGTGTGTCCGGACAACCACAATGCAATTCACCATACTAGCACATTAAAATAGCCACGATCCCACCAATTAAATTCACACTTGCGCACCAACAAGCGGTCATTCGAAGGATAGCAAATACGCTATCATCAAAACATCACTTGAGCACCCAATTTCAGACATGGAATCAGTCCATAAAGCAAACAATCATTAGCCACACTTAGCACGCTACACCAACACAATATAGCCTACAATTCCACTCCAAAACTTGTCCATTAATCATCCATCGAACTAGCCATTATCACGGCTCATGACAACCCCTAACTCAGTCCTAAAGCCAGCCACAATACGCCCATAAATCAGCCATTGTCACACACACATTGGGCACTAACTCAACCCGCTAATCAAGTAACATTTGACCATCACAACGCTTGCCATTTCCCACACATTTTAACCCACATTCCGCTCAATAGATTCACCAACATCGTCCCGCCGAACCAGGAATTGACTCAGCCAATAACAGCCACTAAACAAGCCTCTAAACCATCATAAATCACCTACTAATCCAGCCATGAACAGCCCATATGATCAGCCACCAAATTAGCCCTTAATCCGCACTAATTAACCCTTAAACGAGTCAAATAATACCCGAAGTCCTAAAAGGAGTTTAGGGAGTCGCTGACCTTGGGCCTAAGCGAGAACAAGCCGAGCAAGGGTGGCGAGGGGGATCGAAACAGCAACGACAACAGCCTCAGCTCAGCCGCAACTCCGGCGAACGCGCGGCGGCTCACGGCGGCGACGAATGGATGGCTGCTACACGGGGGAGAAAGCGAACAGGAGGCTGAAGCGAGGGCGGTTGTTGGGTTCACGGCTGAAGGGCGGCTAGGCGACGGCGACGGCGATGGCGACTGGGCGGCGGAGGCTCGACCACAGTTGGGACAGTCTGGCTAAGGCTGAGCTGGGGTGGCCCGAGCTGTCTAGGCAAGCATGGCGGCTGCTGGTGGCGGCAGAGCTGTTGGGGAAGCTAGGTGGTGGCGGACAGAGCAGCGGCAGTGGCCGAAACAACGGCATACGACGGCTGGGTAGCGGAGTCGAAACAGGGGAGACGTCATGGAGGAGAGAAATATGGGGAATGGGGAGGTGGTGGCGGCCAAGGGGGGTAGTTAGGCGGCGAAGGTGGCTGAGGGGAGAGACTGGGTGGCGGAGGCGGAGCGGCAGCGGCGGCCGGAATGGCGACACGTGGCGACGGCGAAGCCAAGGGCTGAAACAGGGGAAGGCACTGGGGAAGAGAGAAACAGGGGGAGGAGAGGTCCTGCGATGGCCGGAGGCGGCACGGTGGCGTCGCGGGCGATCGGGCAACGGAGGACAGGCCGATGAGCGGCTGGGCAACGCCAGACTACGGCGGGCGCAGCAGCGACTTGCTGCTGCACTCGATAGGGAGAAGAAGAACAGCCAAGTCGGAGGAGGGAGAACGGCTGGACGGGCAGCGGTGCAACTGCCGGTGGGGTAGCGATGCCAAGCAGACTGTCGGCGACGGTCAGGTGGCGACGAGCTCGGGTGGGCAGCGAGCAAGAAGTAGGAGCAGCGGTCGGGCGAAGGAAGAGAAAGGAAGAAGAAAAAGAGAAGAAAAGAAGAGAGAGAGAGAGAGAGAGAGAGAGAGAGAGAGAGGACAGTCTACATGGGGCAGAGGGGGGAAAGGACAAGCACAGAGGGGGAGGTGACCGATGAGAGAGAGAGAGAGAGAGAGAAAGAAAGAGAGAGAGAGAAAAGGTCAAAGAAATGATCGCGATCCAATGGTCACGATTCAAATCCGAAAACGATCTAACGGTCCACGAAAATCCCAATTATAATTTAGGAAAAAGGCCAAAAGAAAATAACCCAAAACACATTACGAGGAAGGTCTACTAGTCTAAATCCGTACCCGATCAAAAATTCACTTTTCATATATCCCGGGCAATATCGAGGCTGGCTACAATAATATCGGCACCGTCCAATTAAATTTGTCCAGGAACTCCGAGAAATTCGACACCAAAGTTTGGGCTCTAAATAACGGGCAAATTCGATCGATTGCGATTCTAGCAAAATCTCCAATTTAAAAATAATAATCGAGAGTGATTAGTTTCCGAGCGAGATTTTACTATAAGCATACTGATGAATTACACGTTTTATAAATCTCAAAAATGGGCCGAAATTCAGAATGTCGCAATCAATGATTAAATGCACAATCAATTTCAATCACACAAAACAACCTAAAATGGTCTCTAAAATGAAAATTAATCAAAAAACCAAAACCTTAATAAAGCCCTAAAGGCTTATTCAGTCAATGAATTGTGTAATTTTGGGTTTTGTAGGGGTTAAGCCCCGTTTATTCCTAGAGTAAGGAGTCTTCAAAAATACCACTTAGGCACCTCAAAAAATTTCAATTTCACTCAAAGTAGGTGGCGACAAGGCTTCTAAGCCAGCCCGTGAATTTTTGAAAATTTTTTTTTGGAAAAGTTTTTCCGAAAATTTCCTCTTTCCCGAAAAGCTTTTTTTCTAAAATTTCTAAATTTTTAAATATTTTCTGGATTTTCCGATTTTTTATGAATTTTATGAATTTTTCTATTTTTTAGATTTTCTGAATTTTTTTTATTTTTTTAATGAATTTCTTGGATTTTCTGATTTTTTTTTATTTTTTTGAGGATTTTCTGATTTTTATATTATTTTTTTATGAATTTTCTATTATTATATATTTTAAAATTTTTTAAAGTTTCCTGCCGGGAAAACGAATCGAATCGGATTGATTTGAACTGGTCTAACCAAGTAGGATCGGCCAGCACCGGCGACAGCCATTGCCCCAGCGAGCACGATGCCAAAACAGCGCCGTTTGGCCTATCTTCTCTTCGGCATTTCGCCGACCACCTAGTGTGCATGATTTTGGGTTTGCTGTTATCAAGGCCACCGATTTAAGCTCACCGCTAGCGCCCTTCCAGTGAGTTTTTTTGCCATTCTTTTGGATTCTATATCAACTTCACATCACCACCTATCAACCGAGCCTAATCAGCTCGCTGTCAAACCACTGCCGACCGAAAAAAATCGAGCCTGAACATCCTAACCTGAAACTATCCTATATAAGCATTTCTAATACTTAGAACACGGAGTAAACGCCCTAGCTGTTGTCTAACGATCAAATCAACATCGGAGCATCAAACAAAGTTAGAAATGGCTAACTTGAGTTGTTACTGGCTACAAATGGCACTCCGCTGAAGGTCTCCGAGTTCCGGCGAAGGTATTTCCATAGCAACCGACTCGGTTTATGCAGATTTAATCCAAGTTTTACAATCAAATAAGGAGAAATATGTTCAAAAAGACGTTTTAAGCATTCAAAAACGCAAAATCACAAAGAGAATTGCATGACTAAGCATGTTTGAGCTAAAATCCTATTCTAGAATTTTATCAAAACCGTGAGTATTTGTCAACTTTACTTGCTTTAATGAGGATCAAAATGGAGTTCCCAAGCTAATCGGCACCTGTGGAGTGGTTCCTTGTCACTTGATCTCTAAGGATGTGAATGGTTACCATTCTGTTTCTCTATTTCTGTTACAGAAATAAGTTTGGAACAGAAATTTGTTTGGTAACGAAATTTCAATTTCTATTTCTGGAACAAATTTTTGTTCCAGAAATAGATTTGGAATAGAAATCAGAAGTTAAAATTTTTTGATCCTTTATTTCTAGAACAGAAATGAGAAACAAAATTTTTTTATTTTTCTCATCACTTGCCCTTACTACTAGTTGATTGCTCACCTACCGCCCATTGCCGGCCACCGCTACCCGCCAACCACCGCCGCCAGCCGCCGTCTCCTGCCCCCGCCGTCGGTCATCGTCTCCTGCCGCCGCCTACCCTCCTCCCCCTACCAACGGCCTACGGCCGCCACTTATCACCAACCACCGTCTCTCGCTGTCACCTGCCACCTGCCTTCCACCCCCGGCCTCCCTCCTCTTGCCACTGCCACCCGCCTTTGGCCGCTGCCCAACTCACACAGGAAGCCGCCGTGGGCCGCCGGCTGCCGTGGGCCGCCACTCGCCTCCTACCCTCGGCCTCTCTCCTCTTGCCACCACCGCCTACCTCCCATTGCCAGCCGCCATCCACTAGCCACCATCTCCCACCATTGGCTGCCCTCCTTCTACCACCACCTGCCTCCCATTGCCGGCCGCCGTCCACCGGCCACGATCTCTCACTGGCCGCCGTCCATCGGCCACCGTCTCTTGCCGTCGGTCGCCCTCTTTTGGCCGCCACCCACCTCCCACCGCTGGCCACCGTTGGCCGCCGCCCGCCGTCCATCGGCCACCATCTCCCACTGTCAACCACCGTCCTCCCACCGCTAGCCACTGTTGGCCGTCGCCCGCCTCCCACCGCTGGCCACCATTGGCCATCGCCGTCTATCGGTTACCATCTCCCATCGTCGGCCACCATCCTCCCACTACCGGCTGCCTCCCACCGCCGGCCACCGTCTCCCATCGCCACCCGCCCTCCTCCCGCCACCATCCGCCAACCACTCGAGAAGAAGAAATTTTGTGCCCTTATCAAACAAATTTTTGTTTTTGAAACAGAAATTTTATATCATTATCAAACATGTTTTTTTGCTAAGAAACTCCTCTAGGAACATAAATAGAAAAATCAATTTTTGGCTAGAAATTGATTTCTGAAACAGAATAGTTACCATTCGTAGCCTAAGTTGATGGTTTTGGTTTCGCCGGGGAGCTCCTTGATCAGCTGGCTAAGTACGGTTTTTAGGCCTCAATGACCAGCCTTGTTGCAGGTCCTTCGGTGAGGAAACTCACCATTGAGACCGATTTGCCTGTGCTTTTTTGATCGGAAAAGCACCGATCGCTCGATCTCTGGGAGTCTCTACTCACTTCATGCTCGGTCTCTCTCTCTTTTGCGCTCCTTCTCTCTCTCTCTCTCTTTCTCTCTGGAATTTTCTCGAGCAGGTTCCCTACATGGATAATGATCCTCTCGCTCTTTTCTAGCTCGATTTCCCACAAAATCCTTACTCCTACTGATTGCTGAATTTGTTATAACAAATTATCCATGCCAGCTGGAGGTTCCCTACCTATGAGATCTGTTTATCACATGTTGGTTTGGCCGGAGTAAGTTGGTGAAGTCATTGGCTAGAGGACACATTTTCTCCTTTCTTAGGTGTGGGGGTGAGTCGGGTAAAGAAGGAGACTGACTTGGGTGGGGTCGGGTCAGGTCGATCCAGCCAACCTGGGCTGGTCTATTTTTGTAAATTTGACTCCATTTTTCAAATTTAACCCCAAAATTGAATTCCCTAGTGTCGCGACCTAAAAAAAATCGAGTTTCGATCTTAGGCTAATGGATTACTAGATCAATTAAATTAACTAACCTAACTCGAGTTCTCCTAAACTCTACCAAATCGCAACTTAGGTCCAATTGTGAGCATGCAAATATTTTCAACGGGAGTCGCCACTAATCATTTAAGGTAGGTTGATTAGAAACTTAAATAAAATAGCGGGAGTACTATTTTATTTCTACGAACCAGAAATCATAAATTCGGGGACTTGGTTACGCTAGATTCCCTAACGCCCTTTCGGTACCAATTTCGAGAAAAATACTCAATTTGACAATTTTGATAAATCCTGACTTAGAGTTCAAAGGTGCAGAAATTTTTTGATTTTTACTTATTTAAATAAAAGCTAACTTATATGTAATGACGTACAAAAATTGACATGCGATTAATGCAACCTAACATGCAAACTATATGTCATGCAACGAAGTGACCTATTTCTAATGACGGGCACATTATTTTTTTTGTATTTTTTTTAATGAAATTCGGAATTAAAATGCCAATTATCTAAACATGCAATTTTAAACTAAAGAAATTGACCTAATCTAAAGCAATCTTTTTGGTATTTTTTTTATCGAAATTCGAAATTAAAATCAAGTAAAAAAAAATAACCGCGAAATCTTTCGAATTAAATTTCGATCTGAAGCCTGACAGATCGACCCTAAAATTCGAAATACCCGCTATGGAAATAATTCTATCTAAAGCCTTATAGATAGATTTATTTTCACGTGTGCGGTTACGGATTAGGAAATTTTCCTAATCGATCACATCTTGAAAAATTCTGATATCTTAAATATTTTGGATATATTCAAAGGATTTTGAGATTCTAAATTTTATCCAAATTTCATAAGATCAGATATCCAAGATTTAAAAAAAAATCCTAATTGAAATATTGCCTATTATCTAAATATGCAAGATTAGATATCAACAAGCACAAATTAGGTAATAAAATATTCAAATTAATTCGGATGAGATATTTACCTAAATGCGCAAAATAACTTTCCAAACTCGAATCGCCAGTGGATCGGGATTGCGGATCGGCGCGTCGGGAATGGCGGCGCGATGTCGGGAACGGCGGCGCGACGTCGGGAACGGCGGTACGGCGTCGGGAGCGGCAACGGCGTCGGGATGACCAACGGCGGATGGACCGGCGGCAATGGTGGTGCGGCGCTATTTGCGGTGGTGCTTGTGATGGTTCACGGTTCTCGACCGCGGATGAATTCGTGGGGCTTGACTGAACACAGCTAAAGATCTACGAAGCTTCTCCGAGGTTGCTGTGCTGATGTCACAAGGTTCGCTTGGATTGATGTAGGAGCGCTGGTTTATTCTGAACAACTTGGAACTCCACCGAGAACCTGTAATGAATTAATCAAGGGTACCACGGGGCCGCTGGTCTGGAGCAGTGGACGATGCCAGTGATTGCAGCGGGGATGTCACGTGGAGGAGCGGAGAAGCAGCAGCGAGTCGTCGAAGGCGTGGCCACAGTTCCAGCTCGTGTGGGCAGCGATCGTGAAGGGAAAGAGAGAATCGTTTTTCTCTTCTTTCTGCGTGGGCGCGTCTACTGTTTGTGTGCTTCTCCACGTGTTCTTGCCGAAAAGAAAAGAAAGAAGAGCCCGCCTCTCTTTAATGCTCTCTAATTCTCTTTTGGTTTTTCCTCCTCTTTTTTTATGTAGATGACGTGAATTCTTCCTCCGCATGCAAGCGCTCGACTTCGCCAAGAAAAGCTGCAGAGAAGACTTTCTCTCTTTTTCTTTGTTTCTCTATTTCTTGTGTGTGATCAGACCCAAAGAAAAGCCCCCTTCAGATTATGATGCATAACCCTATATTTATATCGCAAACCTAGGTCAACTAGCCGGGCTTTCTAGTCCTAATGGGCTTAGATTTAGGCTTTAATTTAATTCTAAGTGGGTTGAATTAATTTGGGCTTTTCTTTAATTAAGCATAATGGGCTAATTTAGGCTCAAATTAAGACAACCAAGCCCTTTCGCGTGTGATTTTCAGCCCGCGTCTTCCGAGTGAGCCGCGTTTTGTTCGATTCCCGAGCCCGATTTACGTGATGAATTTTAAGCTCGCTCGCCGCCGCCGATCCGATGCGGAATGCAATTAATCTATATGAACCTAAACTGTATGCTATGCAATTTTAATATTTTTGTTTAGGGGTTAAAAATTTAATCCCTAATTTTCTATGCAATTAACACTAAATGATGCGCCAAAATTTAGGTGTCAACAGCTGCCCCTCTTTGAGTGGAGGCTCGTAGAGGTTTCGCTCAAAGACTGAGACCTAAATTTAAACCATGAAAAATGATGATTTTTTTTTTAATGTAATGATGAATGATATGCAAACAATAAGGAACGTATGCTAAGGCTTCTCACTTCATGCGGAGCGGTGAAAGAGTCTTACATACGGATCGCACAAATAGCGTCCAAGTGGGGGGGAAGCTTTATAATGCTTTGAGTTTCCTCGATCTCCAAACTTCTAATCCACTGGAAGTAAGGTTCTCAAGGTACATGATTGCCTATCTGTTACCTGTAATTTCCTACAGATGCGAAATAGCGCATGATATGAAAAAAATGGGATGTGTTGTCCATACCACTGGACAATCACGAAAAGGATCATGTCACCTCCTTCATTCGGGTAAGCATGAAATGGTGTGCTTCGTACTCCACTTAGCAACACCAAAAGAGAAATTACGTCGCCTATCCTACTGGGCGAACATAAAATGGGGTGCGCCGCGTACTCCACTTAGCAATACCGAAAGAGAAATTATGTCGCCTATTCTACTGGGCGAACATAAAATGGGGTGTGCTTCGTACTCCACTTAGCAACACCGAAAGAGAAATTATGTCGCCTGTCCTACTGGGCGAACATAAAATGGGGTGTGCTTCGTACTCCACTTAGCAACACCAAGAGAAAAATTATGTCACCTATCCTATTGGGCGAACATAAAATGGGGTGTGCTTCGTACTCCACTTAGCAACACCGAAAGAAATTATGTCGCCTGTCCTACTAGGCGAACACGAAATGGGGTGTGCTTCGTACTCCACTTAGCAACACCAAGAGAGGAATTATGTCGCCTGTCCTACTGGGCGAACATGAAAATATGGTGTGCCGCGTACTCCACTTAGCAATACCAAGAGAGAAATTATGTCGCCTATCTTACTGGGCGAACATAAAATGGGGTGTGCTTCGTACTCCACTTAGCAACACCGAGAGAGAAATTATGTCGCCTGTCCTACTGGGCGAACATGAGAATACGGTGTGCCGCGTACTCCACTTAGCAACACCAAATGTGAAATTATGTCGCCTGTCCTACTGGGCGAACATGAGAATACGGTGTGCCGCGTACTCCACTTAGCAACACCAAATGTCACCTGTTCCACTTGGTGAACATATGAGAGAGATAATTTCTCCTATTCCGGAGAGAGAAACAATGAAGAATAAGACGTACCTGAATTCTTCTTATGACAGAGCCAATGGCATCGCTCCTGTTTTTACCTGAGAAAAGGTTAAAATAACACATGCGCAGAGGCAGAGAAAACATAATTCATGAATCTGCTTGCATTACCAAGCTTTACTAGGGAATTTATTAATAAGAACAACCATTTCGTCCTTTTGACATTTTGATCATATTAAATGAGAGACCTTTAATCAGAAAGGACTTTCCACTCACTCTCAATGAAAGGCTTTTGACCCGACCTTTGATGCGGGTATAAGAATCACTCGAACTATCTTCATCGTGCTTGACAAGGGTTCGGATATTCTCAAAATCAGTATGACTTGACCAATCTGAGAGATCTTTATAAGGACTAAAATGTGAGCTTGGTCAATGGCTTAGCAAAAGGGACTCTTCGAGTCGAGGCTATTGAAAGAATTGATATCACCAGCTGTTCCGGGTTTACAAGTCAGGAATGCTGCAAAAATGAGATAGAAAAATCTTGCTCGCACTTCTTCGAGCAACATTTATAAGCATTTGAAACTCTACGTTAACTCAAGTGCCCTATTCTGAAGAGACTTCGGTAATGGTTGTAACGTAGGTTCAGGTAGGCTTGAAAGGAATGGCCTATTTTCATCAAAAGGGGTATTATGAACATGAAGATTGGTGATCATCCCATCTAGTAATTGCTTCACAAATGAACCTTCAAATGGTTTTTTCCTTAAAGAATGATCTTGCATATCGACTCAGTTCTTGTCGAAGCTTTTCTCTCTCTCTTTTTCTCTTTTTTTTTTTTTTTAGAGAGATTTTTCTTTTCTCCGAGAGATTTTTCCGAGAGAGAGAACTTCAATTTGATGGAGTCCTTTTGCATCCTTTCTGATGAATTTTCTTTCGAGCTCTTTCTGATGAATTTTCTTTCGAGTTCTTTCTGAAGAATTTTCTTTCGAGCTCCCAATTTCCCTAAGTCACCTTGAATTTGTCTTGAGATGATTTCATTTGTCTATCACAAGAAGGATCACCAATTGGGTTGAAATGAATTCACCGCTCAAATTGGGTATGCAAAGGGTATACTGTGTAGAGGTATAGAAAGAAATGCTCTTCGTCATATCTAAGGCACTCGAGCTAACACGGAACTTGCATGCAATAAATATACTTGAAGATTGATGCAAGTGAAAGCAAGAAAATTCTAACCATTTTGAACTTTCTAAGAAATTGCCCCGGTATGGGATTGTTCCCGACAGGGGTAAGAAATGAAACTCCGCTCAAAGGGGTTAAGCAAATGATAACCTGTAGTGTTTAGATAGAGGAAATGAATGCCTCTCATCATTTTGGTCATCATACTTTTCGTGAGATAATCCTTTACCTTGTCAGCACGGAATTTTGACTCAACTCGCACTAGGGATTATTATTCAAGACGTGTATGGAAATGTTTTGCCTTTCGTCATCTTGAAATCTCTCATGCAATATGATCGCTTCATTAGGACAGAAATAGATTGCCAAAATAGAAGCCTTCCTCAAACAAAGCTTAGTAACATCAATTGATTCATAAAATTCAACTTGACACTTGATAGAAACAAAGTTAGAATGAGTACAAATCAAGTGTAATATTTCTTCACAGAATCAGAATTAACTGGACTGAAAAAAATACGACCATCTATCTCGGCCAAAATCAAAGCACCTCCTGGAAGGACTTTCTTCACAATGTACGGGCCGCCATAGTTTGGGGCAAATTTTCCTTCTGCAAGAGGAACTATCGACAATAACTTCCGCAGGACAAGGTCACCTACCTGAAAATGTCGAGACTTGACTTTCTTGTTGAAAGATTTAGCAACTCGTTGTTGGTAGCACTAGCCATGACATAGAGCTCTAAGCCTTCTCTCGTCAATCATGTTCAACTGTTCCAATCTCTGTTGGATCCAATCTGCTTCTGCCAATTGTACCTGTGAAAGAATACGTAACGAAGGAATTTCAACCTCAACAGGTAGCACTGCTTCCATACCATACACAAGAGAATATGGAGTTGCCCCTGAAACATAAAGTAGAGGGTTCAGAAGGGCAAACAGGGCTAAACAATATATTTTTATTTCTTTTGAATTTTTTTTTGACTTTTTTTTTTGAAATTCTTTTCAAAGAAGTTTTAACACGAGGAAACATGAAGAAGCCCAGGCCTCAGAATTCTCCTTGGACTATATTTTTCTTTTATCGGTTGGATATCATCACCGGGCTGGTTTGATGTACCTCAACATGCCCTCAAAAAATGAAAATAATTTGTAATTTCATTGATTATCACCGAATAAATTACATTTATTGGAATGGAAACTGGGACAATAAAGTCATAGGAATGAAAAATCCTAAAAAGCAGCTCCCAAGACGGGGCAAGTCCTAGAAAGCAATAGAAATTCCCACGCAAGGGGAGTGTGCGAAAAAAAATAAAGGTGTTACTCTCGCGGGCCAGTGCCCATTTCAGCCAATGGTCCTTCCTCGATAGCTCAAATGAGCATGTTATTGAACAGAGCAGTGATTCCCTCCATCGCATCATCAGGATCTTCTGTCAGTGGAGGTATTAGATCATCCATACCTCCCCATCCATTGGGGACGATATTACGCAGGTCAATATAGAAGCTCGAGGGAGCCGAATATTTCAAGTAGTAGTCGAATTTGCCGCTCGATTGCCCTAGGGTGTCGATTACCTCCTTCTCTTCATGTATCATTCTTGCCGGACTCGGGGATGTGGTTTGGATGTTTGGAACTATGAGAAGATCATCTTGGCCTTGGCAGAGATATGAAGCACGAAATGTTGATGCCCTAGTATCTAAGAGGTCCTGAACCTTGTGCTTTAGATCAACGTCGTACGACCATGGAACCATCTTGTTACTTTCATAAGCGTAGGGCTGAGGTGATGCCAGGACCAATACTTCCGAAGTATCGGGTATAATGATCCCGAGGTCATCGTAAGAAGCATCCTCGAGAGGGGGCATGTCAGGATCCAACTTAACTTGTTCATCGGTCATCCTTGCGAGTTCTTCATTCTAGTCAATGATGACTTGAGATATAGTGGCCACTACCCCGAATTCATCTGCTGTCCCAATCATTCCCTTTCTCACCAACTCATCCACTTTCTTTCTTACGTCACTGAGTGACATCACCTCACCAGTCGAAATATAACCAGCTCGGACTAAAGCATCGAACATATCTTTGAGAGGGATCCTGAAGCTTTGAACATGTTTGACTCCCGGGCCAAGGACAACATTTGCACTGCTCGAATGATCAGGGAGTGGATTGTTCTGCACATTGGGCTTACTGGCTGGCTGTAGTGCGAATGCTCCAGTCTCGAGTAAATCCTGCACTCGATGTTTGAGCACTTGGCAATCATCTGTCGAATGCCCAACCTCACCTCTATGGTAATCGCATTTCTTCGACGGATCATACCTTGCATAGCCAACGGCATTAGATCTTTGTGGCTCTGAATTCAGCAGGTTCTTCTTCCCTAGCACCGCCAATACTTGAAATAACGTCCCAAGAAGTGGAGTAAAATGGCGAGTTTTGCGCTGCTGGCATGAGTCCTGCTGGCCTTGCCGTCCATAAGAGGTTGTCTGCTGAGTACTAAATTGTAGCTTTGGGGCCTGAGCTGGCGTCTTCTGTACATAGGTCATGTTGACTTCGGGGACATGCTCTTCGCCTTTCTTACTAGTAAATCTCTTACTCGATGAACCTGACTCACTGTACCATCCCTTTTTGAACCCGGTCTCAATCTCTTCACCCATGGCTATCAGTTGACCAAAAGATTGAGCGGCCGTCACTAACATTCGTGAACGAACCGGCTGCGGTAGGGTGGACACGAACAACTTCATTAAGTCACGTTCTGAGGGTTCAGGCATGATCTGTCCCGCCATGTTTCTCCAGTGAGTGGCATACTCCTTTAGAGTCTCGCCCTTTTTCTGCTCGGCTCTCTCCAGGTCTTCCCTTGTAATGGTGACATCGAGATTGAACTTGAAGTGCTTGACGAAAAGGTTTGCCACCTCTTCCCATGAGTCTTTCCGGTTGATCTGGTGGTTGGTATACCACCTCATTGCGGCATCCTTCAAGCTTGCTTGGAAGGTTTGGATCATTAGAGGTCCATTGGAAACATATCTATTCATGAGCCCCTGGTACATGTCGATGTGCTGAATCGGGTTTGAGGTGCCGTCATACTTCTCGAAGGCTGGCATCTTGAATTTATCGGGCACTTGGACCCGGGTAAAAATAGACAGATCAACCGGTGGAACACTTTGAGTTCCCTCCACTTCACGTAACCTCTGGTCGAGCTTAGCCAACAACTTGGCATTCTCATCATTCGGGGGTGGATTAAGAACATGGGCCGCTGAAGACGCACTAGTGTCAGTCAGAATGACATCATCCAGTTGAAGGGTGGGATTAGTATTCACTACAGGAGTTTTGTCAAGGCGAAGGCCTTGACGGGCTGGAAGTGGAATCTCCGATTGAGAGGCAGCATTGATCTGTTGCTGCTTGGCCATGAGATCACTCATCATTTTGGACATAGCAGCCGTGATCTGCTCATTGATTGTGTTCATATGTTCTTTTAGCTTTTCGTCAATCATGGCCGCAATCTCAGCTTGATTAGCCATCCTTCTTTTGGTCACCGATCGAGTATTATGAGGATGAGGGGGATCCGTGGCAAATTACCTGCAAAAAGCAACAATCGAATGAATACAACTAGTAAGAATAACGAGTCGGTCCATGACATCCCCTAGACCCTCAAGATGAAATTTCTTTCAAAAGACCGATTTGTCCAGTAAATCTCGAAATTCCAAATTACTTTATTCAATAAAAACCTGGACTAATTCCAAAATTTACGAATTATAGCTTAATGCTTTTCATTGAATTGCCCAAGATGGAAGGTGTCTGAAAAGAATTCTTATAAAAATCGTTCAGAAACGACATTTATTACGGAAAACATTAATAGTAAGCTAACATTTCCTCCTAAAAAAAAGAAAAACTCCCTAAACCAAACAAGAAATCAGACGGCTTCCCTTTTTTAGAGGCCACGTGCCAAATGACTCAACCTAAATCATGGACCGACTCAAAATAAGATGAAGAAAACCAAAGATAAAGCTCGAGAAATTACCATCTTTGGGGAGAAAATGTCAATCACATAGACATGCACATGAATCGTGAGTTTAAACCTTAATCTATCTACCCTAAAGGCTTTTGCAAAATGAAGTGATGAACGGAATGACATGTCGCAGCCTCGCGTACACTCATCATGACTAGCCGCAGCCTCGCATACAATAGTCATGACTAGTCGGGTCCAATCACTTCGGCTTGATTCGGTCGACAAGGGGAACCTCCATGCGTAGTAGCCTCACGTGCATGAGGACGACCCTTGAGCCATTTTTTGAAAAATTTTCGGGATCCAAATGGGATAACCTTTAGCGAGGTCTTACCGCCAAGGTTAAAGAACCATCTAAATACCATCTTAGAACTATGGGTGTGACCCAGGTCCAGTCACAGGTTGTGTGTGGTGTAGTGTAAATACTGTAAATCATGCACAACAATTATATGCAAACACCACTTCAATAGTGCAAAAATTAAATCACAATTCCACTCCACCAAGCCTGCAAAACAAAGGGTTAGCCAATCACTACTCCCCTTATAACTCCCATCCTGCAAAACCATTTAACACATAAGAATAAGAATTAAATCAAATTTTGTCAAATCAAGTGATTTTTCCATGAAAATTTTTTGGCCTAAGTCCTCCTTAAATTTCAAAAAATTCAAGTTTGTCCCCAGTGGAGTCGCCAAGCTGTCGCGACCTAAAAAAAATCGAGTTTCGATCTTAGGCTAATGGATTACTAGATCAATTAAATTAACTAACCTAACTCGAGTTCTCCCAAACTCTACCAAATCGCAACTTAGGTCCAATTGTGAGCATGCAAATATTTTCAACGGGAGTCGCCACTAATCATTTAAGGTAGGTTGATTAGAAACTTAAATAAAATAGCGGGAGTACTATTTTATTTCTACGAACCAGAAATCATAAATTCGGGGACTTGGTTACGCTAGATTCCCTAACGCCCTTTCGGTACCAATTTCGAGAAAAATACTCAATTTGACAATTTTGATAAATCCTGACTTAGAGTTCAAAGGTGCAGAAATTTTTTGATTTTTACTTATTTAAATAAAAGCTAACTTATATGTAATGACGTGCAAAAATTGACATGCGATTAATGCAACCTAACATGCAAACTATATGTCATGCAACGAAGTGACCTATTTCTAATGACGGGCACATTATTTTTTTTGTATTTTTTTTAATGAAATTCGGAATTAAAATGCCAATTATCTAAACATGCAATTTTAAACTAAAGAAATTGACCTAATCTAAAGCAATCTTTTTGGTATTTTTTTTATCGAAATTCGAAATTAAAATCAAGTAAAAAAAATAACCGCGAAATCTTTCGAATTAAATTTCGATCTGAAGCCTGACAGATCGACCCTAAAATTCGAAATACCCGCTATGGAAATAATTCTATCTAAAGCCTTATAGATAGATTTATTTTCACGTGTGCGGTTACGGATTAGGAAATTTTCCTAATCGATCACATCTTGAAAAATTCTGATATCTTAAATATTTTGGATATATTCAAAGGATTTTGAGATTCTAAATTTTATCCAAATTTCATAAGATCAGATATCCAAGATTTAAAAAAAAATCCTAATTGAAATATTGCCTATTATCTAAATATGCAAGATTAGATATCAACAAGCACAAATTAGGTAATAAAATATTCAAATTAATTCGGATGAGATATTTACCTAAATGCGCAAAATAACTTTCCAAACTCGAATCGCCAGTGGATCGGGATTGCGGATCGGCGCATCGGGAATGGCGGCGCGATGTCGGGAACGGCGGCGCGACGTCGGGAACGGCGGTACGGCGTCGGGAGCGGCAACGGCGTCGGGATGACCAACGGCGGATGGACCGGCGGCAATGGTGGTGCGGCGCTATTTGCGGTGGTGCTTGTGATGGTTCACGGTTCTCGACCGCGGATGAATTCGTGGGGCTTGACTGAACACAGCTAAAGATCTACGAAGCTTCTCCGAGGTTGCTGTGCTGATGTCACAAGGTTCGCTTGGATTGATGTAGGAGCGCTGGTTTATTCTGAACAACTTGGAACTCCACCGAGAACCTGTAAGGAATTAATCAAGGGTACCACGGGGCCGCTGGTCTGGAGCAGTGGACGATGCCAGTGATTGCAGCGGGGATGTCACGTGGAGGAGCGGAGAAGCAGCAGCGAGTCGTCGAAGGCGTGGCCACAGTTCCAGCTCGTGTGGGCAGCGATCGTGAAGGGAAAGAGAGAATCGTTTTTCTCTTCTTTCTGCGTGGGCGCGTCTACTGTTTGTGTGCTTCTCCACGTGTTCTTGCCGAAAAGAAAAGAAAGAAGAGCCCGCCTCTCTTTAATGCTCTCTAATTCTCTTTTGGTTTTTCCTCCTCTTTTTTTATGTAGATGACGTGAATTCTTCCTCCGCATGCAAGCGCTCGACTTCGCCAAGAAAAGCTGCAGAGAAGACTTTCTCTCTTTTTCTTTGTTTCTCTATTTCTTGTGTGTGATCAGACCCAAAGAAAAGCCCCCTTCAGATTATGATGCATAACCCTATATTTATATCGCAAACCTAGGTCAACTAGCCAGGCTTTCTAGTCCTAATGGGCTTAGATTTAGGCTTTAATTTAATTCTAAGTGGGTTGAATTAATTTGGGCTTTTCTTTAATTAAGCATAATGGGCTAATTTAGGCTCAAATTAAGACAACCAAGCCCTTTCGCGTGTGATTTTCAGCCCGCGTCTTCCGAGTGAGCCGCGTTTTGTTCGATTCCCGAGCCCGATTTACGTGATGAATTTTAAGCTCGCTCGCCGCCGCCGATCCGATGCGGAATGCAATTAATCTATATGAACCTAAACTGTATGCTATGCAATTTTAATATTTTTGTTTAGGGGTTAAAAATTTAATCCCTAATTTTCTATGCAATTAACACTAAATGATGCGCCAAAATTTAGGTGTCAACAGCTGCCCCTCTTTGAGTGGAGGCTCGTAGAGGTTTCGCTCAAAGACTGAGACCTAAATTTAAACCATGAAAAATGATGATTTTTTTTTTAATGTAATGATGAATGATATGCAAACAATAAGGAACGTATGCTAAGGATTCTCACTTCATGCAGAGCGGTGAAAGAGTCTTACATACGGATCGCACAAATAGCGTCCAAGTGGGGGGGAAGCTTTATAATGCTTTGAGTTTCCTCGATCTCCAAACTTCTAATCCACTGGAAGTAAGGTTCTCAAGGTACATGATTGCCTATCTGTTACCTGTAATTTCCTACAGATGCGAAATAGCGCATGATATGAAAAAAATGGGATGTGTTGTCCATACCACTGGACAATCACGAAAAGGATCATGTCACCTCCTTCATTCGGGTAAGCATGAAATGGTGTGCTTCGTACTCCACTTAGCAACACCAAAAGAGAAATTACGTCGCCTATCCTACTGGGCGAACATAAAATGGGGTGCGCCGCGTACTCCACTTAGCAATACCGAAAGAGAAATTATGTCGCCTATTCTACTGGGCGAACATAAAATGGGGTGTGCTTCGTACTCCACTTAGCAACACCGAAAGAGAAATTATGTCGCCTGTCCTACTGGGCGAACATAAAATGGGGTGTGCTTCGTACTCCACTTAGCAACACCAAGAGAAAAATTATGTCACCTATCCTATTGGGCGAACATAAAATGGGGTGTGCTTCGTACTCCACTTAGCAACACCGAAAGAAATTATGTCGCCTGTCCTACTAGGCGAACACGAAATGGGGTGTGCTTCGTACTCCACTTAGCAACACCAAGAGAGGAATTATGTCGCCTGTCCTACTGGGCGAACATGAAAATATGGTGTGCCGCGTACTCCACTTAGCAATACCAAGAGAGAAATTATGTCGCCTATCTTACTGGGCGAACATAAAATGGGGTGTGCTTCGTACTCCACTTAGCAACACCGAGAGAGAAATTATGTCGCCTGTCCTACTGGGCGAACATGAGAATACGGTGTGCCGCGTACTCCACTTAGCAACACCAAATGTGAAATTATGTCGCCTGTCCTACTGGGCGAACATGAGAATACGGTGTGCCGCGTACTCCACTTAGCAACACCAAATGTCACCTGTTCCACTTGGTGAACATATGAGAGAGATAATTTCTCCTATTCCGGAGAGAGAAACAATGAAGAATAAGACGTACCTGAATTCTTCTTATGACAGAGCCAATGGCATCGCTCCTGTTTTTACCTGAGAAAAGGTTAAAATAACACATGCGCAGAGGCAGAGAAAACATAATTCATGAATCTGCTTGCATTACCAAGCTTTACTAGGGAATTTATTAATAAGAACAACCATTTCGTCCTTTTGACATTTTGATCATATTAAATGAGAGACCTTTAATCAGAAAGGACTTTCCACTCACTCTCAATGAAAGGCTTTTGACCCGACCTTTGATGCGGGTATAAGAATCACTCGAACTATCTTCATCGTGCTTGACAAGGGTTCGGATATTCTCAAAATCAGTATGACTTGACCAATCTGAGAGATCTTTATAAGGACTAAAATGTGAGCTTGGTCAATGGCTTAGCAAAAGGGACTCTTCGAGTCGAGGCTATTGAAAGAATTGATATCACCAGCTGTTCCGGGTTTACAAGTCAGGAATGCTGCAAAAATGAGATAGAAAAATCTTGCTCGCACTTCTTCGAGCAACATTTATAAGCATTTGAAACTCTACGTTAACTCAAGTGCCCTATTCTGAAGAGACTTCGGTAATGGTTGTAACGTAGGTTCAGGTAGGCTTGAAAGGAATGGCCTATTTTCATCAAAAGGGGTATTATGAACATGAAGATTGGTGATCATCCCATCTAGTAATTGCTTCACAAATGAACCTTCAAATGGTTTTTTCCTTAAAGAATGATCTTGCATATCGACTCAGTTCTTGTCGAAGCTTTTCTCTCTCTCTTTTTCTCTTTTTTTTTTTTTTTAGAGAGATTTTTCTTTTCTCCGAGAGATTTTTCCGAGAGAGAGAACTTCAATTTGATGGAGTCCTTTTGCATCCTTTCTGATGAATTTTCTTTCGAGCTCTTTCTGATGAATTTTCTTTCGAGTTCTTTCTGAAGAATTTTCTTTCGAGCTCCCAATTTCCCTAAGTCACCTTGAATTTGTCTTGAGATGATTTCATTTGTCTATCACAAGAAGGATCACCAATTGGGTTGAAATGAATTCACCGCTCAAATTGGGTATGCAAAGGGTATACTGTGTAGAGGTATAGAAAGAAATGCTCTTCGTCATATCTAAGGCACTCGAGCTAACACGGAACTTGCATGCAATAAATATACTTGAAGATTGATGCAAGTGAAAGCAAGAAAATTCTAACCATTTTGAACTTTCTAAGAAATTGCCCCGGTATGGGATTGTTCCTGACAGGGGTAAGAAATGAAACTCCGCTCAAAGGGGTTAAGCAAATGATAACCTGTAGTGTTTAGATAGAGGAAATGAATGCCTCTCATCATTTTGGTCATCATACTTTTCGTGAGATAATCCTTTACCTTGTCAGCACGGAATTTTGACTCAACTCGCACTAGGGATTATTATTCAAGACGTGTATGGAAATGTTTTGCCTTTCGTCATCTTGAAATCTCTCATGCAATATGATCGCTTCATTAGGACAGAAATAGATTGCCAAAATAGAAGCCTTCCTCAAACAAAGCTTAGTAACATCAATTGATTCATAAAATTCAACTTGACACTTGATAGAAACAAAGTTAGAATGAGTACAAATCAAGTGTAATATTTCTTCACAGAATCAGAATTAACTGGACTGAAAAAAATACGACCATCTATCTCGGCCAAAATCAAAGCACCTCCTGGAAGGACTTTCTTCACAATGTACGGGCCGCCATAGTTTGGGGCAAATTTTCCTTCTGCAAGAGGAACTATCGACAATAACTTCCGCAGGACAAGGTCACCTACCTGAAAATGTCGAGACTTGACTTTCTTGTTGAAAGATTTAGCAACTCGTTGTTGGTAGCACTAGCCATGACATAGAGCTCTAAGCCTTCTCTCGTCAATCATGTTCAACTGTTCCAATCTCTGTTGGATCCAATCTGCTTCTGCCAATTGTACCTGTGAAAGAATACGTAACGAAGGAATTTCAACCTCAACAGGTAGCACTGCTTCCATACCATACACAAGAGAATATGGAGTTGCCCCTGAAACATAAAGTAGAGGGTTCAGAAGGGCAAACAGGGCTAAACAATATATTTTTATTTCTTTTGAATTTTTTTTTGACTTTTTTTTTTGAAATTCTTTTCAAAGAAGTTTTAACACGAGGAAACATGAAGAAGCCCAGGCCTCAGAATTCTCCTTGGACTATATTTTTCTTTTATCGGTTGGATATCATCACCGGGCTGGTTTGATGTACCTCAACATGCCCTCAAAAAATGAAAATAATTTGTAATTTCATTGATTATCACCGAATAAATTACATTTATTGGAATGGAAACTGGGACAATAAAGTCATAGGAATGAAAAATCCTAAAAAGCAGCTCCCAAGACGGGGCAAGTCCTAGAAAGCAATAGAAATTCCCACGCAAGGGGAGTGCGGAAAAAAAATAAAGGTGTTACTCTCGCGGGCCAGTGCCCATTTCAGCCAATGGTCCTTCCTCGATAGCTCAAATGAGCATGTTATTGAACAGAGCAGTGATTCCCTCCATCGCATCATCAGGATCTTCTGTCAGTGGAGGTATTAGATCATCCATACCTCCCCATCCATTGGGGACGATATTACGCAGGTCAATATAGAAGCTCGAGGGAGCCGAATATTTCAAGTAGTAGTCGAATTTGCCGCTCGATTGCCCTAGGGTGTCGATTACCTCCTTCTCTTCATGTATCATTCTTGCCGGACTCGGGGATGTGGTTTGGATGTTTGGAACTATGAGAAGATCATCTTGGCCTTGGCAGAGATATGAAGCACGAAATGTTGATGCCCTAGTATCTAAGAGGTCCTGAACCTTGTGCTTTAGATCAACGTCGTACGACCATGGAACCATCTTGTTACTTTCATAAGCGTAGGGCTGAGGTGATGCCAGGACCAATACTTCCGAAGTATCGGGTATAATGATCCCGAGGTCATCGTAAGAAGCATCCTCGAGAGGGGGCATGTCAGGATCCAACTTAACTTGTTCATCGGTCATCCTTGCGAGTTCTTCATTCTAGTCAATGATGACTTGAGATATAGTGGCCACTACCCCGAATTCATCTGCTGTCCCAATCATTCCCTTTCTCACCAACTCATCCACTTTCTTTCTTACGTCACTGAGTGACATCACCTCACCAGTCGAAATATAACCAGCTCGGACTAAAGCATCGAACATATCTTTGAGAGGGATCCTGAAGCTTTGAACATGTTTGACTCCCGGGCCAAGGACAACATTTGCACTGCTCGAATGATCAGGGAGTGGATTGTTCTGCACATTGGGCTTACTGGCTGGCTGTAGTGCGAATGCTCCAGTCTCGAGTAAATCCTGCACTCGATGTTTGAGCACTTGGCAATCATCTGTCGAATGCCCAACCTCACCTCTATGGTAATCGCATTTCTTCGACGGATCATACCTTGCATAGCCAACGGCATTAGATCTTTGTGGCTCTGAATTCAGCAGGTTCTTCTTCCCTAGCACCGCCAATACTTGAAATAACGTCCCAAGAAGTGGAGTAAAATGGCGAGTTTTGCGCTGCTGGCATGAGTCCTGCTGGCCTTGCCGTCCATAAGAGGTTGTCTGCTGAGTACTAAATTGTAGCTTTGGGGCCTGAGCTGGCGTCTTCTGTACATAGGTCATGTTGACTTCGGGGACATGCTCTTCGCCTTTCTTACTAGTAAATCTCTTACTCGATGAACCTGACTCACTGTACCATCCCTTTTTGAACCCGGTCTCAATCTCTTCACCCATGGCTATCAGTTGACCAAAAGATTGAGCGGCCGTCACTAACATTCGTGAACGAACCGGCTGCGGTAGGGTGGACACGAACAACTTCATTAAGTCACGTTCTGAGGGTTCAGGCATGATCTGTCCCGCCATGTTCCTCCAGCGAGTGGCATACTCCTTTAGAGTCTCGCCCTTTTTCTGCTCGGCTCTCTCCAGGTCTTCCCTTGTAATGGTGACATCGAGATTGAACTTGAAGTGCTTGACGAAAAGGTTTGCCACCTCTTCCCATGAGTCTTTCCGGTTGATCTGGTGGTTGGTATACCACCTCATTGCGGCATCCTTCAAGCTTGCTTGGAAGGTTTGGATCATTAGAGGTCCATTGGAAACATATCTATTCATGAGCCCCTGGTACATGTCGATGTGCTGAATCGGGTTTGAGGTGCCGTCATACTTCTCGAAGGCTGGCATCTTGAATTTATCGGGCACTTGGACCCGGGTAAAAATAGACAGATCAACCGGTGGAACACTTTGAGTTCCCTCCACTTCACGTAACCTCTGGTCGAGCTTAGCCAACAACTTGGCATTCTCATCATTCGGGGGTGGATTAAGAACATGGGCCGCTGAAGACGCACTAGTGTCAGTCAGAATGACATCATCCAGTTGAAGGGTGGGATTAGTATTCACTACAGGAGTTTTGTCAAGGCGAAGGCCTTGACGGGCTGGAAGTGGAATCTCCGATTGAGAGGCAGCATTGATCTGCTGCTGCTTGGCCATGAGATCACTCATCATTTTGGACATAGCAGCCGTGATCTGCTCATTGATTGTGTTCATATGTTCTTTTAGCTTTTCGTCAATCATGGCCGCAATCTCAGCTTGATTAGCCATCCTTCTTTTGGTCACCGATCGAGTATTATGAGGATGAGGGGGATCCGTGGCAAATTACCTGCAAAAAGCAACAATCGAATGAATACAACTAGTAAGAATAACGAGTCGGTCCATGACATCCCCTAGACCCTCAAGATGAAATTTCTTTCAAAAGACCGATTTGTCCAGTAAATCTCGAAATTCCAAATTACTTTATTCAATAAAAACCTGGACTAATTCCAAAATTTACGAATTATAGCTTAATGCTTTTCATTGAATTGCCCAAGATGGAAGGTGTCTGAAAAGAATTCTTATAAAAATCGTTCAGAAACGACATTTATTACGGAAAACATTAATAGTAAGCTAACATTTCCTCCTAAAAAAAAGAAAAACTCCCTAAACCAAACAAGAAATCAGACGGCTTCCCTTTTTTAGAGGCCACGTGCCAAATGACTCAACCTAAATCATGGACCGACTCAAAATAAGATGAAGAAAACCAAAGATAAAGCTCGAGAAATTACCATCTTTGGGGAGAAAATGTCAATCACATAGACATGCACATGAATCGTGAGTTTAAACCTTAATCTATCTACCCTAAAGGCTTTTGCAAAATGAAGTGATGAACGGAATGACATGTCGCAGCCTCGCGTACACTCATCATGACTAGCCGCAGCCTCGCATACAATAGTCATGACTAGTCGGGTCCAATCACTTCGGCTTGATTCGGTCGACAAGGGGAACCTCCATGCGTAGTAGCCTCACGTGCATGAGGACGACCCTTGAGCCATTTTTTTTTGAAAAATTTTCGGGATCTAAATGGGATAACCTTTAGCGAGGTCTTACCGCCAAGGTTAAAGAACCATCTAAATACCATCTTAGAACTATGGGTGTGACCCAGGTCCAGTCACAGGTTGTGTGTGGTGTAGTGTAAATACTGTAAATCATGCACAACAATTATATGCAAACACCACTTCAATAGTGCAAAAATTAAATCACAATTCCACTCCACCAAGCCTGCAAAACAAAGGGTTAGCCAATCACTACTCCCCTTATAACTCCCATCCTGCAAAACCATTTAACACATAAGAATAAGAATTAAATCAAATTTTGTCAAATCAAGTGATTTTTCCATGAAAATTTTTTGGCCTAAGTCCTCCTTAAATTTCAAAAAATTCAAGTTTGTCCCCAGTGGAGTCGCCAAGCTGTCGCGACCTAAAAAAAATCGAGTTTCGATCTTAGGCTAATGGATTACTAGATCAATTAAATTAACTAACCTAACTCGAGTTCTCCCAAACTCTACCAAATCGCAACTTAGGTCCAATTGTGAGCATGCAAATATTTTCAACGGGAGTCGCCACTAATCATTTAAGGTAGGTTGATTAGAAACTTAAATAAAATAGCGGGAGTACTATTTTATTTCTACGAACCAGAAATCATAAATTCGGGGACTTGGTTACGCTAGATTCCCTAACGCCCTTTCGGTACCAATTTCGAGAAAAATACTCAATTTGACAATTTTGATAAATCCTGACTTAGAGTTCAAAGGTGCAGAAATTTTTTGATTTTTACTTATTTAAATAAAAGCTAACTTATATGTAATGACGTGCAAAAATTGACATGCGATTAATGCAACCTAACATGCAAACTATATGTCATGCAACGAAGTGACCTATTTCTAATGACGGGCACATTATTTTTTTTGTATTTTTTTTAATGAAATTCGGAATTAAAATGCCAATTATCTAAACATGCAATTTTAAACTAAAGAAATTGACCTAATCTAAAGCAATCTTTTTGGTATTTTTTTTATCGAAATTCGAAATTAAAATCAAGTAAAAAAAAATAACCGCGAAATCTTTCGAATTAAATTTCGATCTGAAGCCTGACAGATCGACCCTAAAATTCGAAATACCCGCTATGGAAATAATTCTATCTAAAGCCTTATAGATAGATTTATTTTCACGTGTGCGGTTACGGATTAGGAAATTTTCCTAATCGATCACATCTTGAAAAATTCTGATATCTTAAATATTTTGGATATATTCAAAGGATTTTGAGATTCTAAATTTTATCCAAATTTCATAAGATCAGATATCCAAGATTTAAAAAAAAATCCTAATTGAAATATTGCCTATTATCTAAATATGCAAGATTAGATATCAACAAGCACAAATTAGGTAATAAAATATTCAAATTAATTCGGATGAGATATTTACCTAAATGCGCAAAATAACTTTCCAAACTCGAATCGCCAGTGGATCGGGATTGCGGATCGGCGCATCGGGAACGGCGGCGCGATGTCGGGAACGGCGGCGCGACGTCGGGAACGGCGGTACGGCGTCGGGAGCGGCAACGGCGTCGGGATGACCAACGGCGGATGGACCGGCGGCAATGGTGGTGCGGCGCTATTTGCGGTGGTGCTTGTGATGGTTCACGGTTCTCGACCGCGGATGAATTCGTGGGGCTTGACTGAACACAGCTAAAGATCTACGAAGCTTCTCCGAGGTTGCTGTGCTGATGTCACAAGGTTCGCTTGGATTGATGTAGGAGCGCTGGTTTATTCTGAACAACTTGGAACTCCACCGAGAACCTGTAAGGAATTAATCAAGGGTACCACGGGGCCGCTGGTCTGGAGCAGTGGACGATGCCAGTGATTGCAGCGGGGATGTCACGTGGAGGAGCGGAGAAGCAGCAGCGAGTCGTCGAAGGCGTGGCCACAGTTCCAGCTCGTGTGGGCAGCGATCGTGAAGGGAAAGAGAGAATCGTTTTTCTCTTCTTTCTGCGTGGGCGCGTCTACTGTTTGTGTGCTTCTCCACGTGTTCTTGCCGAAAAGAAAAGAAAGAAGAGCCCGCCTCTCTTTAATGCTCTCTAATTCTCTTTTGGTTTTTCCTCCTCTTTTTTTATGTAGATGACGTGAATTCTTCCTCCGCATGCAAGCGCTCGACTTCGCCAAGAAAAGCTGCAGAGAAGACTTTCTCTCTTTTTCTTTGTTTCTCTATTTCTTGTGTGTGATCAGACCCAAAGAAAAGCCCCCTTCAGATTATGATGCATAACCCTATATTTATATCGCAAACCTAGGTCAACTAGCCGGGCTTTCTAGTCCTAATGGGCTTAGATTTAGGCTTTAATTTAATTCTAAGTGGGTTGAATTAATTTGGGCTTTTCTTTAATTAAGCATAATGGGCTAATTTAGGCTCAAATTAAGACAACCAAGCCCTTTCGCGTGTGATTTTCAGCCCGCGTCTTCCGAGTGAGCCGCGTTTTGTTCGATTCCCGAGCCCGATTTACGTGATGAATTTTAAGCTCGCTCGCCGCCGCCGATCCGATGCGGAATGCAATTAATCTATATGAACCTAAACTGTATGCTATGCAATTTTAATATTTTTGTTTAGGGGTTAAAAATTTAATCCCTAATTTTCTATGCAATTAACACTAAATGATGCGCCAAAATTTAGGTGTCAACAGCTGCCCCTCTTTGAGTGGAGGCTCGTAGAGGTTTCGCTCAAAGACTGAGACCTAAATTTAAACCATGAAAAATGATGATTTTTTTTTTAATGTAATGATGAATGATATGCAAACAATAAGGAACGTATGCTAAGGCTTCTCACTTCATGCGGAGCGGTGAAAGAGTCTTACATACGGATCGCACAAATAGCGTCCAAGTGGGGGGGAAGCTTTATAATGCTTTGAGTTTCCTCGATCTCCAAACTTCTAATCCACTGGAAGTAAGGTTCTCAAGGTACATGATTGCCTATCTGTTACCTGTAATTTCCTACAGATGCGAAATAGCACATGATATGAAAAAAATGGGATGTGTTGTCCATACCACTGGACAATCACGAAAAGGATCATGTCACCTCCTTCATTCGGGTAAGCATGAAATGGTGTGCTTCGTACTCCACTTAGCAACACCAAAAGAGAAATTACGTCGCCTATCCTACTGGGCGAACATAAAATGGGGTGCGCCGCGTACTCCACTTAGCAATACCGAAAGAGAAATTATGTCGCCTATTCTACTGGGCGAACATAAAATGGGGTGTGCTTCGTACTCCACTTAGCAACACCGAAAGAGAAATTATGTCGCCTGTCCTACTGGGCGAACATAAAATGGGGTGTGCTTCGTACTCCACTTAGCAACACCAAGAGAAAAATTATGTCACCTATCCTATTGGGCGAACATAAAATGGGGTGTGCTTCGTACTCCACTTAGCAACACCGAAAGAAATTATGTCGCCTGTCCTACTAGGCGAACACGAAATGGGGTGTGCTTCGTACTCCACTTAGCAACACCAAGAGAGGAATTATGTCGCCTGTCCTACTGGGCGAACATGAAAATATGGTGTGCCGCGTACTCCACTTAGCAATACCAAGAGAGAAATTATGTCGCCTATCTTACTGGGCGAACATAAAATGGGGTGTGCTTCGTACTCCACTTAGCAACACCGAGAGAGAAATTATGTCGCCTGTCCTACTGGGCGAACATGAGAATACGGTGTGCCGCGTACTCCACTTAGCAACACCAAATGTGAAATTATGTCGCCTGTCCTACTGGGCGAACATGAGAATACGGTGTGCCGCGTACTCCACTTAGCAACACCAAATGTCACCTGTTCCACTTGGTGAACATATGAGAGAGATAATTTCTCCTATTCCGGAGAGAGAAACAATGAAGAATAAGACGTACCTGAATTCTTCTTATGACAGAGCCAATGGCATCGCTCCTGTTTTTACCTGAGAAAAGGTTAAAATAACACATGCGCAGAGGCAGAGAAAACATAATTCATGAATCTGCTTGCATTACCAAGCTTTACTAGGGAATTTATTAATAAGAACAACCATTTCGTCCTTTTGACATTTTGATCATATTAAATGAGAGACCTTTAATCAGAAAGGACTTTCCACTCACTCTCAATGAAAGGCTTTTGACCCGACCTTTGATGCGGGTATAAGAATCACTCGAACTATCTTCATCGTGCTTGACAAGGGTTCGGATATTCTCAAAATCAGTATGACTTGACCAATCTGAGAGATCTTTATAAGGACTAAAATGTGAGCTTGGTCAATGGCTTAGCAAAAGGGACTCTTCGAGTCGAGGCTATTGAAAGAATTGATATCACCAGCTGTTCCGGGTTTACAAGTCAGGAATGCTGCAAAAATGAGATAGAAAAATCTTGCTCGCACTTCTTCGAGCAACATTTATAAGCATTTGAAACTCTACGTTAACTCAAGTGCCCTATTCTGAAGAGACTTCGGTAATGGTTGTAACGTAGGTTCAGGTAGGCTTGAAAGGAATGGCCTATTTTCATCAAAAGGGGTATTATGAACATGAAGATTGGTGATCATCCCATCTAGTAATTGCTTCACAAATGAACCTTCAAATGGTTTTTTCCTTAAAGAATGATCTTGCATATCGACTCAGTTCTTGTCGAAGCTTTTCTCTCTCTCTTTTTCTCTTTTTTTTTTTTTTTAGAGAGATTTTTCTTTTCTCCGAGAGATTTTTCCGAGAGAGAGAACTTCGATTTGATGGAGTCCTTTTGCATCCTTTCTGATGAATTTTCTTTCGAGCTCTTTCTGATGAATTTTCTTTCGAGTTCTTTCTGAAGAATTTTCTTTCGAGCTCCCAATTTCCCTAAGTCACCTTGAATTTGTCTTGAGATGATTTCATTTGTCTATCACAAGAATGATCACCAATTGGGTTGAAATGAATTCACCGCTCAAATTGGGTATGCAAAGGGTATACTGTGTAGAGGTATAGAAAGAAATGCTCTTCGTCATATCTAAGGCACTCGAGCTAACACGGAACTTGCATGCAATAAATATACTTGAAGATTGATGCAAGTGAAAGCAAGAAAATTCTAACCATTTTGAACTTTCTAAGAAATTGCCCCGGTATGGGATTGTTCCTGACAGGGGTAAGAAATGAAACTCCGCTCAAAGGGGTTAAGCAAATGATAACCTGTAGTGTTTAGATAGAGGAAATGAATGCCTCTCATCATTTTGGTCATCATACTTTTCGTGAGATAATCCTTTACCTTGTCAGCACGGAATTTTGACTCAACTCGCACTAGGGATTATTATTCAAGACGTGTATGGAAATGTTTTGCCTTTCGTCATCTTGAAATCTCTCATGCAATATGATCGCTTCATTAGGACAGAAATAGATTGCCAAAATAGAAGCCTTCCTCAAACAAAGCTTAGTAACATCAATTGATTCATAAAATTCAACTTGACACTTGATAGAAACAAAGTTAGAATGAGTACAAATCAAGTGTAATATTTCTTCACAGAATCAGAATTAACTGGACTGAAAAAAATACGACCATCTATCTCGGCCAAAATCAAAGCACCTCCTGGAAGGACTTTCTTCACAATGTACGGGCCGCCATAGTTTGGGGCAAATTTTCCTTCTGCAAGAGGAACTATCGACAATAACTTCCGCAGGACAAGGTCACCTACCTGAAAATGTCGAGACTTGACTTTCTTGTTGAAAGATTTAGCAACTCGTTGTTGGTAGCACTAGCCATGACATAGAGCTCTAAGCCTTCTCTCGTCAATCATGTTCAACTGTTCCAATCTCTGTTGGATCCAATCTGCTTCTGCCAATTGTACCTGTGAAAGAATACGTAACGAAGGAATTTCAACCTCAACAGGTAGCACTGCTTCCATACCATACACAAGAGAATATGGAGTTGCCCCTGAAACATAAAGTAGAGGGTTCAGAAGGGCAAACAGGGCTAAACAATATATTTTTATTTCTTTTGAATTTTTTTTTGACTTTTTTTTTTGAAATTCTTTTCAAAGAAGTTTTAACACGAGGAAACATGAAGAAGCCCAGGCCTCAGAATTCTCCTTGGACTATATTTTTCTTTTATCGGTTGGATATCATCACCGGGCTGGTTTGATGTACCTCAACATGCCCTCAAAAAATGAAAATAATTTGTAATTTCATTGATTATCACCGAATAAATTATATTTATTGGAATGGAAACTGGGACAATAAAGTCATAGGAATGAAAAATCCTAAAAAGCAGCTCCCAAGACGGGGCAAGTCCTAGAAAGCAATAGAAATTCCCACGCAAGGGGAGTGCGGAAAAAAAATAAAGGTGTTACTCTCGCGGGCCAGTGCCAATTTCAGCCAATGGTCCTTCCTCGATAGCTCAAATGAGCATGTTATTGAACAGAGCAGTGATTCCCTCCATCGCATCATCAAGATCTTCTGTCAGTGGAGGTATTAGATCATCCATACCTCCCCATCCATCGGGGACGATATTACGCAGGTCAATATAGAAGCTCGAGGGAGCCGAATATTTCAAGTAGTAGTCAAATTTGCCGCTCGATTGCCCCAGGGTGTCGATTACCTCCTTCTCTTCATGTATCATTCTTGCCGGACTCGGGGATGTGGTTTGGATGTTTGGAACTATGAGAAGATCATCTTGGCCTTGGCAGAGATATGAAGCACGAAATGTTGATGCCCTAGTATCTAAGAGGTCCTGAACCTTGTGCTTTAGATCAACGTCGTACGACCATGGAACCATCTTGTTACTTTCATAAGCGTAGGGCTGAGGTGATGCCAGGACCAATACTTCCGAAGTATCGGGTATAATGATCCCGAGGTCATCGTAAGAAGCATCCTCGAGAGGGGGCATGTCAGGATCCAACTTAACTTGTTCATCGGTCATCCTTGCGAGTTCTTCATTCTAGTCAATGATGACTTGAGATATAGTGGCCACTACCCCGAATTCATCTGCTGTCCCAATCATTCCCTTTCTCACCAACTCATCCACTTTCTTTCTTACGTCACTGAGTGACATCACCTCACCAGTCGAAATATAACCAGCTCGGACTAAAGCATCGAACATATCTTTGAGAGGGATCCTGAAGCTTTGAACATGTTTGACTCCCGGGCCAAGGACAACATTTGCACTGCTCGAATGATCAGGGAGTGGATTGTTCTGCACATTGGGCTTACTGGCTGGCTGTAGTGCGAATGCTCCAGTCTCGAGTAAATCCTGCACTCGATGTTTGAGCACTTGGCAATCATCTGTCGAATGCCCAACCTCACCTCTATGGTAATCGCATTTCTTCGACGGATCATACCTTGCATAGCCAACGGCATTAGATCTTTGTGGCTCTGAATTCAGCAGGTTCTTCTTCCCTAGCACCGCCAATACTTGAAATAACGTCCCAAGAAGTGGAGTAAAATGGCGAGTTTTGCGCTGCTGGCACGAGTCCTGCTGGCCTTGCCGTCCATAAGAGGTTGTCTGCTGAGTACTAAATTGTAGCTTTGGGGCCTGAGCTGGCGTCTTCTGTACATAGGTCATGTTGACTTCGGGGACATGCTCTTCGCCTTTCTTACTAGTAAATCTCTTACTCGATGAACCTGACTCACTGTACCATCCCTTTTTGAACCCGGTCTCAATCTCTTCACCCATGGCTATCAGTTGACCAAAAGATTGAGCGGCCGTCACTAACATTCGTGAACGAACCGGCTGCGGTAGGGTGGACACGAACAACTTCATTAAGTCACGTTCTGAGGGTTCAGGCATGATCTGTCCCGCCATGTTTCTCCAGTGAGTGGCATACTCCTTTAGAGTCTCGCCCTTTTTCTGCTCGGCTCTCTCCAGGTCTTCCCTTGTAATGGTGACATCGAGATTGAACTTGAAGTGCTTGATGAAAAGGTTTGCCACCTCTTCCCATGAGTCTTTCCGGTTGATCTGGTGGTTGGTATACCACCTCATTGCGGCATCCTTCAAGCTTGCTTGGAAGGTTTGGATCATTAGAGGTCCATTGGAAACATATCTATTCATGAGCCCCTGGTACATGTCGATGTGCTGAATCGGGTTTGAGGTGCCGTCATACTTCTCGAAGGCTGGCATCTTGAATTTATCGGGCACTTGGACCCGGGTAAAAATAGACAGATCAACCGGTGGAACACTTTGAGTTCCCTCCACTTCACGTAACCTCTGGTCGAGCTTAGCCAACAACTTGGCATTCTCATCATTCGGGGGTGGATTAAGAACATGGGCCGCTGAAGACGCACTAGTGTCAGTCAGAATGACATCATCCAGTTGAAGGGTGGGATTAGTATTCACTACAGGAGTTTTGTCAAGGCGAAGGCCTTGACGGGCTGGAAGTGGAATCTCCGATTGAGAGGCAGCATTGATCTGCTGCTGCTTGGCCATGAGATCACTCATCATTTTGGACATAGCAGCCGTGATCTGCTCATTGATTGTGTTCATATGTTCTTTTAGCTTTTCGTCAATCATGGCCGCAATCTCAGCTTGATTAGCCATCCTTCTTTTGGTCACCGATCGAGTATTATGAGGATGAGGGGGATCCGTGGCAAATTACCTGCAAAAAGCAACAATCGAATGAATACAACTAGTAAGAATAACGAGTCGGTCCATGACATCCCCTAGACCCTCAAGATGAAATTTCTTTCAAAAGACCGATTTGTCCAGTAAATCTCGAAATTCCAAATTACTTTATTCAATAAAAACCTGGACTAATTCCAAAATTTACGAATTATAGCTTAATGCTTTTCATTGAATTGCCCAAGATGGAAGGTGTCTGAAAAGAATTCTTATAAAAATCGTTCAGAAACGACATTTATTACGGAAAACATTAATAGTAAGCTAACATTTCCTCCTAAAAAAAAGAAAAACTCCCTAAACCAAACAAGAAATCAGACGGCTTCCCTTTTTTAGAGGCCACGTGCCAAATGACTCAACCTAAACCATGGACCGACTCAAAATAAGATGAAGAAAACCAAAGATAAAGCTCGAGAAATTACCATCTTTGGGGAGAAAATGTCAATCACATAGACATGCACATGAATCATGAGTTTAAACCTTAATCTATCTACCCTAAAGGCTTTTGCAAAATGAAGTGATGAACGGAACGACATGTCGCAGCCTCGCGCACACTCATCATGACTAGCCGCAGCCTCGCATACAATAGTCATGACTAGTCGGGTCCAATCACTTCGGCTTGATTCGGTCGACAAGGGGAACCTCCATGCGTAGTAGCCTCACGTGCATGAGGACGACCCTTGAGCCATTTTTTTTTGAAAAATTTTCGGGATCTAAATGGGATAACCTTTAGCGAGGTCTTACCGCCAAGGTTAAAGAACCATCTAAATACCATCTTAGAACTATGGGTGTGACCCAGGTCCAGTCACAGGTTGTGTGTGGTGTAGTGTAAATACTGTAAATCATGCACAACAATTATATGCAAACACCACTTCAATAGTGCAAAAATTAAATCACAATTCCACTCCACCAAGCCTGCAAAACAAAGGGTTAGCCAATCACTACTCCCCTTATAACTCCCATCCTGCAAAACCATTTAACACCTAAGAATAAGAATTAAATCAAATTTTGTCAAATCAAGTGATTTTTCCATGAAAATTTTTTGGCCTAAGTCCTCCTTAAATTTCAAAAAATTCAAGTTTGTCCCCAGTGGAGTCGCCAAGCTGTCGCGACCTAAAAAAAATCGAGTTTCGATCTTAGGCTAATGGATTACTAGATCAATTAAATTAACTAACCTAACTCGAGTTCTCCCAAACTCTACCAAATCGCAACTTAGGTCCAATTGTGAGCATGCAAATATTTTCAACGGGAGTCGCCACTAATCATTTAAGGTAGGTTGATTAGAAACTTAAATAAAATAGCGGGAGTACTATTTTATTTCTACGAACCAGAAATCATAAATTCGGGGACTTGGTTACGCTAGATTCCCTAACGCCCTTTCGGTACCAATTTCGAGAAAAATACTCAATTTGACAATTTTGATAAATCCTGACTTAGAGTTCAAAGGTGCAGAAATTTTTTGATTTTTACTTATTTAAATAAAAGCTAACTTATATGTAATGACGTGCAAAAATTGACATGCGATTAATGCAACCTAACATGCAAACTATATGTCATGCAACGAAGTGACCTATTTCTAATGACGGGCACATTATTTTTTTTGTATTTTTTTTAATGAAATTCGGAATTAAAATGCCAATTATCTAAACATGCAATTTTAAACTAAAGAAATTGACCTAATCTAAAGCAATCTTTTTGGTATTTTTTTTATCGAAATTCGAAATTAAAATCAAGTAAAAAAAATAACCGCGAAATCTTTCGAATTAAATTTCGATCTGAAGCCTGACAGATCGACCCTAAAATTCGAAATACCCGCTATGGAAATAATTCTATCTAAAGCCTTATAGATAGATTTATTTTCACGTGTGCGGTTACGGATTAGGAAATTTTCCTAATCGATCACATCTTGAAAAATTCTGATATCTTAAATATTTTGGATATATTCAAAGGATTTTGAGATTCTAAATTTTATCCAAATTTCATAAGATCAGATATCCAAGATTTAAAAAAAAATCCTAATTGAAATATTGCCTATTATCTAAATATGCAAGATTAGATATCAACAAGCACAAATTAGGTAATAAAATATTCAAATTAATTCGGATGAGATATTTACCTAAATGCGCAAAATAACTTTCCAAACTCGAATCGCCAGTGGATCGGGATTGCGGATCGGCGCGTCGGGAATGGCGGCGCGATGTCGGGAACGGCGGCGCGACGTCGGGAACGGCGGTACGGCGTCGGGAGCGGCAACGGCGTCGGGATGACCAACGGCGGATGGACCGGCGGCAATGGTGGTGCGGCGCTATTTGCGGTGGTGCTTGTGATGGTTCACGGTTCTCGACCGCGGATGAATTCGTGGGGCTTGACTGAACACAGCTAAAGATCTACGAAGCTTCTCCGAGGTTGCTGTGCTGATGTCACAAGGTTCGCTTGGATTGATGTAGGAGCGCTGGTTTATTCTGAACAACTTGGAACTCCACCGAGAACCTGTAAGGAATTAATCAAGGGTACCACGGGGCCGCTGGTCTGGAGCAGTGGACGATGCCAGTGATTGCAGCGGGGATGTCACGTGGAGGAGCGGAGAAGCAGCAGCGAGTCGTCGAAGGCGTGGCCACAGTTCCAGCTCGTGTGGGCAGCGATCGTGAAGGGAAAGAGAGAATCGTTTTTCTCTTCTTTCTGCGTGGGCGCGTCTACTGTTTGTGTGCTTCTCCACGTGTTCTTGCCGAAAAGAAAAGAAAGAAGAGCCCGCCTCTCTTTAATGCTCTCTAATTCTCTTTTGGTTTTTCCTCCTCTTTTTTTATGTAGATGACGTGAATTCTTCCTCCGCATGCAAGCGCTCGACTTCGCCAAGAAAAGCTGCAGAGAAGACTTTCTCTCTTTTTCTTTGTTTCTCTATTTCTTGTGTGTGATCAGACCCAAAGAAAAGCCCCCTTCAGATTATGATGCATAACCCTATATTTATATCGCAAACCTAGGTCAACTAGCCGGGCTTTCTAGTCCTAATGGGCTTAGATTTAGGCTTTAATTTAATTCTAAGTGGGTTGAATTAATTTGGGCTTTTCTTTAATTAAGCATAATGGGCTAATTTAGGCTCAAATTAAGACAACCAAGCCCTTTCGCGTGTGATTTTCAGCCCGCGTCTTCCGAGTGAGCCGCGTTTTGTTCGATTCCCGAGCCCGATTTACGTGATGAATTTTAAGCTCGCTCGCCGCCGCCGATCCGATGCGGAATGCAATTAATCTATATGAACCTAAACTGTATGCTATGCAATTTTAATATTTTTGTTTAGGGGTTAAAAATTTAATCCCTAATTTTCTATGCAATTAACACTAAATGATGCGCCAAAATTTAGGTGTCAACACCTAGCACATTTTGCATCCGAATATGGGTTTTGTACCAATTTTTATCACAATTAAACCTAAAATTCCCAAATTTGAACTTAGGCCCCAAATTTGAACTTAGGTTATTAGGGTTTTTGTTCAATTCGGTATTAAAATGACCTGATTGGATAAAATTGATGCCAAAATTGAATTAGCCATGACTGATTAACCCAAGGAATGGTGCTTTCCTGGTTCGACAATTTCGAATTGTACATGATTCTTAATTTGAGTTTAAAATCCCTAATCTTCAATTGATTTTGGGGTTTTTCAATTATCTGATTAAATTGTGAAATTGGATCTACCAATATGCAATCAAGATCCCGGAATCATTTGTTGTGAAGACACTATGGTCTAAAAATGACTAAAAACGACTCAATTGAATTTTTGGTTCAATTTGGGTGTGAATTTACCGAATTTTGGGAAAAAACATATCCCCAATTGAAATTTTTCAAAATTGAAGTTGTAGTGATGAAATTGGATTTAAAAGAAGACTAATGGCTATTTTTATGGAATTTTTGAGTTCCATCTGGTATTTTTCTTGATTTTTTTCACTCATTTTGACCAAAAGAAAATAAGGAAAAATTCATGAAAATTCTAAAAAAATTTATTTAGATTTAGAAATAGGTTCCTAAGCTTGGCCAAGGTTCCTAATCCTAACTTTGTGATTTTTAGAAAATTTTAAAAAATGAACTAAAAGTCAGGTGTCAATAGTGAGTAACTCAAATAAGAGTTGGTAATTCAAAACTAGTCGATAAATTAATTGAATAAAAGTTGGTAAGTCAAAAAAATTTGTTAACTTCATTTAATAGTGGTGAATTTAAAGTGTTGATAAGAAATAAATTAAAGCTATCAAACTTAAAAGAATAATTTTTTTCCATGAAATAGTGAAGTTGGTAATCTAAAAAAGCAAAAAAAAAAAAAAAAGAACATTAGTAACTACTTCAAATAAGACTGAACAATGGAAAACTAGTTGATAAGAAAAGTTGGTAATTACTCTAACCAAGATTGATAATTTCTAAAAAGCAGGTAAAAATTTAAGCTTGTAGTAAGAAAAAAAAAGAAGTAACTGAAATGATGGTAGATTAAAAAAAATTCTGTAAACAACTCGAATAAGAGTTGGTAATTTAATCAAAGAAAGGTTGTTAAATCACACAAAAATTTTTTGGTGATTTCATATAAAAATTGGTAAATGCAAACCATCAATAAGAAAGATAAATAAAAATTGATAAAATTAACATTGTTTTTTCAGAAAAAATAAAAGATGGAAATTATTAGATATAACCATATAAACATTGGTACCTCACTTAAATAATGAAAACTAGTTGGGAGCTCAATTGGTGAAAATTTGTTGATCCCTCTAATTGAAGTTGATAATTTCTGAAAGAGAATTAGTAAATTAAAAGTTCGTAATTAAGACAATTAAAAATTGATAAATGATAAGAAAGTTGGTAATATAAAAAAAGTATGCATGTGGGTAAGTAACTCAAATGACAGTTGGTAACATAAAACTAGTTCATAAATTAATTGAAAAGAAAATGCGGGTAGGTAACTCGAGTAAATGTTGGCAATTTCACAGAATAGTTGGTAAATTTATGACGTTGATAAAAAATGTAAATAAAAGTTGGTAAAAAATAAGAGTTTTGATTTTCTTGGAGACAAAAGAAGTTGGTAAATTAATAAAAAAATCAAATAAAATGTCGGTACCTATCTTAAATAAGAGTTTGTAATGCAAAATTAATTGGCAACTTAATTGGAGAATAGTTTGTTCTACAACGACTCGGTGAACTTAACAAATTTGTAAGTAAGGAAAATACTCAATGCAAAAGTTGGTCAATTAAACAAAAACTTCGACCAAAAAATATTAAGAAAAAACAAATAAATGTCGGAAACAACTGAAATAGGAGTTGGAAAATCAAAACTATTTAGTAACTAAATTAATAGGTCAATTAAATAAATGTTGATCATTTCATTGAATAGTTAATAAATTTACTACGTTGGTATGGAAGATAAATAAAAGTCAGTAAAAAGTAAGATAATTTTATTTGTCGAGGATAAAAGAAGTTGGTATTCTATGAAAAAATCTAAATAAACATCAATCATTTACCCAAATAAGAGTAGGTAATGCAAACTTAGTTAATTACTTAATCGGAGAAAAGTTAACTCCAAAAAAGTTGGTGAGTTTAACATGTTTTTTTTGAAGCGAGGCAAATAAAAGATCATTACTTGATAAAACAAGTTGGTAAATTTTAGAAATTACCAAATAAATGTCGGTAAGCAACTCAAATGAGAGTTGACAAACCAAAATTAAATGATAACTTAATTGAAAAAAATCAGTAAGAAATTCAAATAAAGGTTGGTAATTTCATATCATAGTTGATAAGTAAAGTAAATAAAAATTTGTGATAGATTAGAAAAGTTTTTTTCCTCATTTATTTTAGTTTCCCATTTTTACAGAAAAACGAGAGAGATTCTACTAAAAGAAGAAGAGATGAAAATGCATTTTCTCCCATAAAATTCATGCTGCATTACACATATTAACGGAAAGTATAACTGATGATTAATAACCACGGTAAAAAAAATGAAAGTTCTTGGGACATGTGTAATATTTGAAAAGTTTAGGGGCAAATGTGAAAAATCCGCAAAGTTAAAGGGAGTTTTGTTTAAATCATTTGAAAATAATAGCTAGCGCAGAAACTTCTTCAGCAAAGCAAAAATTCTCCGGACAATCTCGATCCTCCCCCGGAAGTGATCGTCTTCTTTGTCTCGTATGAACCTCCTCTCTCTTCAGCATCGAATTGAATTCCTTCACTTCGTTGCTTGCGTGTAATTTAGTGTTAGTTGCATATTAATTTTGCCAGTCATTAGAAATTGCATGTTTGGGTTCAAGTAATTAAAATGCCTGTTATATTAGAGTAGTCTTACTTTAATTGTATGTCATTTCAAGTTAGGTCATGTAGTTGTAGTATAGAATTACATTACATGCATTGCATATAGCTTAGTCTTCACTAAATAAGAGAAAACTTAAAAAGAGTCGATTGAAATTGCTTGATAATAAGAAACCATGCTTTATAATAAGAAACCATGATTGGGGTAATTATGTGTTTGTAACTATTATTGCTGCATATTGCTTTGCATCAAGGGAAGTGAATTCGTCCCTTCTCAGCAATTTATTTAATGTTTTGATTATTGGGTTGTCGCGACTTCTCCTCTTGCAGGTGTGGACCACCTAGAGATTCGGCTAATGAATTATTATATTTTAGCCTAACTCAGGCCCTCCCAAACCCTATCAATTCGTGACTTATAGTTCATGTTTTTAACGTATAAATGATTTTCATTTCGAAGCCGCCACTAATTTATTTATGGTGGGTTGATTAGAAACCCAAATAAAGTATAGGGAGATATATTTTATTCCTACAAACCAAAAATTAAGAGTACGGGGACTTGTTTACGCTAGATTACTATAAAATCCTTTCGGTACCTTTTCTTTTCATGAAAATGTTTGAGCAGGCAATTTGGATCCATTTTATTACTTCCTAACATGTGGGGTGATCATGCGGGTGCGCAAACCACCAAATTAACACCCAATAGTCAAAGCATTAAATAAATTACAAGACTGAGAGAATTACTTACCTCAAAGCAACATAGGCATCTATATTATTAGCTAAAAAATCATGTTGACAGTCCTAATATGATTTCTAATTAACAAGCAATTCACTCAATGTATTTTTTTTAAGGTTTTTTCTTGATTAAATGGAAACTAACTTACGTGCCATGACATGCAAAGTATGACATGCGATTAATTAAACCTAGCATGCGAACTATATGATATGCAATTAAATGTCGCAACTCTAATGGCGGGAAAATATTTTTTGTATTTTTCCAATAAATTTCGGAATTGAAAATTGCCTGAATTAACATGTAATCTACTCTAGGAAAGACAACTTAACTTATCCTAAAATGACTTCTTTTTGGTATTTTTTTAATGAAAATTCAAAATTTAAAATCACCCTAAATAAACTACCAAGTTTATGATAATATCTAAATTAGACTAGGAAATAAATTACTTTAAATCCTAATTTGAGTTGAAAAATTATCCTATCTTTCTAGCATATCTAGGTTATCCTATTTTATTCGAACAAAGTTATTTAAACATATCCTAAACATGCATCCCTATCTTAAAAAAAAAATCGACTCAAATCCTAACTAATCTTTTTGGGATTTTCTTTTAAAGGAAACAAGATCAAACAAACAGATAACCACCACAGTCGAAATCAATCCACGCAATCCGCAAGATTTGTTTTATCATCTTTGAATTAGGAAAACGATATAAAGCAATGATCATTTCCATATGGTTATGGATATTGATGAAAAGCTATTCGTTTATGTCATGACCTACCTCACGAGTGTCGAACTCGATAAGGCGGGTTTAGAGGTAAGTGTTCATGAAACGATTTATATGGCACATCATAAAAGATAGGTTTATCGAAATATCGACCTTTTAGTCATCGATACGGTCCAAATGGCACATTATAAAAGACGGCTTACCAAAGCGTCAATCTTTTAGTCATCCATACGATTTGTTTGGCACATCATAAAAGACGGCTTACCGAAGCATCGATCTTTTGATCATCTATATGGTTCATTAAACATGAACGTGGATTTTTCCTAAATTCATACCTCGCGCGACAGCGGATCGATTTTATCTTTTTTAGAAGTCACCACTAGCCTAGGTTGGGGGTCGGCTAGAATATCCAACCGAAACGCGGGAGTTTTGTTTCGTTTTCTACGAAAATCAGAGATCATGAGTTCGGGGACTAGCTTACATTAATATTTCTATTAACGCCCTTTCGGTACCGCTAAACTTATCATGGTTGTTATCTAAGTTGTCATGCATTTATTTTTTATCATTTTCATGTTAAAGTCTTAGTCCACTAAGTGATCATGCATCTTATTTTTGTATTTTCATTTAAGATTCTAAACTAATCCTATCTTAGTCTAGAAAAAGAAAGAAATAATCGTATTGAAAGACATTTTGTAAAGTAAACACTGAAGGTATTGAAAAGACGAGCTAATTCTAAGTGCGAGAAAGTAAAACCCGCAACTCGTCGGGTGTTTATTACAACACAAATTGAAAACCCGAGATATGATCGATGACGAATGAATTGAATACAAATTGAAATTGGATCGAACATCGGTCGATCACCACCATCAAGTGAATACAAATTGAGAGCAGATTGGACATCGGTCTATCACCTTGTTCTTTTACAATTTTGGATTAACCCCTCCATGGACCGCCTCTCGAGTGTCGGCGTTTAGATTCACAACAAACAATGCACAAAGGAACAACAAAAGAAAAGCAATGGTGCAAACAATTCACTAATTAAGCACGGGCCTCGGGATCAGCCTTTGTTTTTCATGCAATTCGATTCACCATCCACCTAATCATCTAATATTATTTGATTAATGGTTGACGATAATGGGCTACCATTTGCATTCACAAAACGGCAACTCATATCAATTAACCCCTAAAGTCGGGTTCTAAATGACCATAATGGGCTACCCGCCGAACATGCACCAGGCCTAACATCCATCTAACAAACACATGCATAGCAATGAGTAAAACATGCATTCAAGCCCATGGGCCTTGTTTCTCAACCAATAAAGCAATGAGAAGTGGGCTTCATGAGAAGACCACTTATTCAATTATTATCTAATTCGGATCACTTCTGTTCAAACGTGATTAACTAACCTAATGAAGTCCAAATGAAGTGATTCAGGTGTCATTAGAAAGCTTATGTCATGAGGATCAAAAGTTAAGAAGACCATTTTTTCTAAATCCCCACCGATTTTCACGAAACAAACAATTTTACTCTCGGTGACAGACTGGACCCGGTTTTGTTAGGGATTTCAAAATAATGGCGGGAAAAATAACAAATCATATCAAAACCATGTGAAAATTTTTAGATGGTTAGGACTCTCCGTATGTGACAACTTTAATATTTTGAGTTTTTGCTAAAAAGTCCTCCAAAGTTTTATAAAATTCGGTCTTCATAATGGACTCAACTGCAAATCGAATTTTAACCCGAGAAGGCCTTATATGAGGTTTTTAGCAAATCAACCCCCTAAAAATTATTATTAGGCCCTTAAAATTTCCAGTCTATATAATGAGACCCCAAGGAACATTTTATAATTTTGATTTTTTGCAAAGGAGGACTCTAACTTTATCAAATTCGAAGAAACATCTTTTTGATTCTAAAGGAATGAAAATCAGATCTGAACATAGACACTGATTAGATCATAAAAATTCCTTTTGAAAATCCAAATTAATTTTTATTTTAATGAAATTAGTATCACTAGAAAGATCTTGATCTCAGTGTGAACTTTCATGAAGAAAACTTTTTTATATTTTGAACACATGAATTTATAAAAATCAAAGAACACATAAAGGTCAGTCAGAAACTAGTCTATCACTAGATCTATGCATATATGGCATTGCAGATCGTACAATCCTAACATAGTCGGAATTTTATGAAAATTTTATGATGAACGGATTAAGATATATTCTACGACTTTCATGAAGAAAGTTTCTTCAAACAAAAATTGTAGAAAATCAAAAAAATCATAGAACAGCACAACGTCAATCAGGAAATCATCAAAACAGACTTGAATATCACATTCCAGATTCTAATCCTAACTTCCGAAAGAGTTTTGACCTAGCAAACTAAGTCTGATTGAGGCATGTAATATATCAAATCGAAGCTTGAGACGTGTTTTGCGACTCTCTAGTTCATCACTTCACAAGATTTTGACATTAACGAGCTAAAATCAGCATCTCAGACATGCAGGTTTCTCTGTACACGAATTTATAGAATAACATCCAAGTGTACTTACCTTGTTTAATGATGCTTCGACGGGCAATCGAGCGATCTGGTCTCCGTATTCAGATCAAGAGCAGCATGGAGAAGTCTTGAAAAGTTCAACAAACCTATGAGAATTGAGTGCACAAGCTATAGTGAGAACCGACTCGATTTCTCATTAATGAACTAATAACGAAAAATCAAGTAGAAAGAAGCGATTCGGTGGCTGTTCAGCGGAATCTGCCACCACAACCAAGTGAAGACACCAAGGAAGGCTGCTGGAGGTTCGAGATCACCGGAGGGACTGCCAGCTAGCTGATTCAACCGCTTGAACCGGCTGATTCAATCACCGGTGACTATGTCGGTGATGTTGCTGTGGACGAGATCACGCCGTATAGAGCAGTTCCGGCCACCAGCAAGGACAACTGATCTTGTGACCAGCCTTGTGCCGCCGTGGAGGACGGCGGTGAGCAACCGCTCACTGGAAAACGGCCGCCGAGAGGTGGAAAGGCTAGCGGCCAAGAGAAAGATCAAGAGGGAGAGAGAAGCGTGAGCTAGAGAGAGAGAGAAGGAAGAGGGGAGAGAGAATTTAGATCTGAAAATGTGAGAGCTTCTTAAATTTTGGAGGGAAAAAAACCTGTATACTCCCCTCAACTTTGAATCCTAGCCCTTAGATTGATTCAATGGCCTAAAATGCATCCTTAATGATTAAGAATATTCCTTAAGGGTTAAGGATTGGTGACATGGCATTATGGATGGACATGATCAATTCTAAATGAATGGCTATGATTAATTTGCTTACCCCCTAAGTAATTTGATTAATCCTTAATGAAGGGCATTTTAGTAATTTCACTTAGGGGCATTTTAGTAATTTTCAATTAAGGGAATTTTTGTCATTTTGGGCTCAAAGGGACGTGGCTAGCCTTGGCTGGTCAGAATAGATCGCCGGCCGTCGGATTTTTGATTGGAAAATGGCCGATCCGATCGGACCGGTTCAATTCGGGTCAAATCGGGTTGAACCGTTTGGACCAGTTTGACCTGAGTTTAATCGGGTTGAACCTGTGATGCCCCCACCTCGGGGTTATAAACGTGACGTCTCGTTCATTATTATCTTTTATTATACACAAGCGAAAGCATAATTCGGGACAATCACAATCAATACATAGCAGAAATAAGACATGCATCATCATGAGCAAACTTTATGTTTACAATGCATACCAACATGTTTTAACAAGCCTTTCGGGCCATGACAAACAACACATATTTCATAGCCGACTATAAATAGCAATTCTTGACATGGGTTATCCTATACCCACTACGGCTTCTCGCTCCTCGCTTCTTCACCTCCACCCCGGTCCCGTCCGCCTGGCCATCTCACATCCCACCCGTGGCTTTATCCCGGAGCCGGCCTGTCCTGAGGCACCAAGTCCATTAGGCCCTCATCGAACATCACAAGAGTCGTGATTTGACGATAGGAGCGGTCTTCTCTGACATCTATCACGATGAGCAGTTCGGCTCTCTGCTCCACGGGATTGCCAACGCGGGCTGAGGGAGATGCCATCCTACGGACCTGAAAAAGGGGAAACAACGGGGGATGAGTCGGGAAGACTCAGCAAGTGAAAACACTAATATCAAGCGAGGATATATCAATCGCCGTTAACATAAGTTGGCCCTTACCGCACCCGCATCGATGGCAGATCAATAGCAAAGTTCAAACAAGAGAACATCACGCATGGCTATAACATGTGCACTTTACCAGCCAACTCTCGGTTACCAATCAAGGCTCGGTTTTATTTCATGTACACTTTACCAATCAAGGCTCGGTTCTATCTCAAAACAAACGTCAAACATGAAACGCGATTAAATCGAGAAATGAACCAACCACAACAAGCCAAACGACCGAGAAACGGTCCAAGCAAACCATGGCACAACGCATCTCAACATCTTTTCCCGATATTAAGGAATTCACTTACACAACAAGCCACTAGAACACGAAAGACTAGAAGAAGAAGTGATTGGTGGCTTGGCTTGAGCACGGAATGAGCTTGATTTCGGGAGAGACGGGGCCTCGGGCGAGACTCGGGTGTGATTTCGGGCTTCCTCCTTGCTTTCTCCTTGTTTGGCCGACCAAGACGAGGCCTACCAAGGCCAAACCGTGGCTCTTAGATGGGAATGAGAAGAGACACGGGCCGGTTCGGGTTTGTTTAGGGCGTGAGCTTCTCGGTCAAAAGTGAGAAAAACAAGAACAAAGGAAGAAGAAGAAGATGTTGGCGTGAGATGAGGGAGAAAGGGGGGGGACTTCACGTGAGGCTTCTTCAACCATTTGGACTCCTTCAATTTATATCAAGTCAAGGCAAAAGAAAGGCAAAGGGTCATTTTCAAGGGGGTCCCTAAAGTCTAAGTTATTTAATGCATGCCATCATGACAAGTCCCCAAAAGTCTACGGCTATTAAATGTTGTCATCATAAGAGGGCGTCAAAGTCAAGTGTCATCATAACATGCATTTAATGTCATTAAATGTTATTAATGAACTAAAATGATGAAGGGCTAATGCTTATCTCAATCTCATTGGTCCTCTCTCTCTCTCTCTTCCTTCCTCACGGCCGAATGGCCTTCACGTTGGTTTCCTTGGCTTGGCCTTGCCTTGGTTCCATAATGATAGGACTTCCAAAGTCTAATGTTATTAATGCTTGTCATCATGAAATAGGGCTTCTAAGTCAATGGCCATTTAATGGCATTAATGAAACTTAATGATGGAAGCTTGAAGGAGAAGCTTTGACCATGTCAAAGCCTTATCTTCTAGTTCCTTCCCAATAGAACAAACACGGAACCTATTTTGGTCTTCTATTTTGGTCTTCTAGAAATGTCAATTCGGCTCAACATGACTCAGCACCATCGGTTTGCATAATAACAACTAATCGACACTTAAGTCGTAAACCCGCATCATAATCAATTCCATGATTTCCGAGGGTTTCCACGACAAAACACGTATAATAATCTCATTCAACCTGAGGTTCAGCGCGGGAATGTCCTTAAATATCACCAAAAGACATCAAGTCGGGATTCCAACGTTCTCACATAGAAACTGATAAATCTTTGAAATCTGACAAAACCGAACAGCTTTGCACTGTTCACGAAATCGGACTTGAAAATATAGTAAATGGACTCCGAAAATTCTCAAATTTGGATATGTCATAAACAAGGCCTTAAAAAACATTTCATGTGAAGAACACAAATTCGGAATCTTTCTGTAAACACCATTTTTAGTAGCTCAAAGACAGACTAAAAACAGTTCACTGGAACAGCATTCTTGTTTCTCAAATTAAGCTTTTTCCAGAATCCAAATCATCTCAGAAAATTCCCAAATTTATGTACGTTATAGAAAAGGATGTTCTCAACAACTTTCATGAAGGAAACTTTTCTAAAATCGTCCCAGAAAAGCTTGTAGAAAATAAAGACGGTGTAAACATCACCGAAATACCCATTCTGGGCAGTTTCACATGGTCCGAAAATTTGGCCATCGTACCACTCATATCAACTCCAAAAATTCTGAAATTAAATTATGTAAAACTTCAAGATATTTGGAACAACTTTCAAGAAGAAAGTATTTGGAAATTCAGATCACAAAAGTCTCCCTAAAAATAACAAAATGTAGGGGTACAAAAGATCCGAAATAGGGTTTTCCAAAACAAGAGTAAAATTTTTAGTTCCGATTGGAAAACCATCAAACTTAAACCATAGACATTTTCCAGGGACTGAAATTGAGGATGTGACAGAACCGGTTCAATCCTTGGCTCAATTTGTTCCAATTTTGTACAATTTGATTCCTATCATGATTAAAATGATTCAATTAATATTGAATTCGATTAAATTGGATCGAACCAATTTGAAACTTATGCACAAATTGATCCAATTTAATTTGTTTAGCCCAATTGTTCTTTAATTTGAGTAATTGTATGGCCAAGCTAGAATAACAAATTTAATTGAAGTTCAATTAATCAAATTGGATGTTAGTATAGAGTGGGTCAAGTTGAATTGCACAAATTGACCCAATGATTTCTCAATCATTGGATCACTAAATTGATCAAATTGACTCAAATTCATGTGAATCTTCCAAAATTGATTTTGAATTTGGATTTGATATAAGAAATTAGGCTCATTTGTGCCTCAATTGCGCAAATCATGAAGAATCGATCCAAATCACTAATTAGGCCCTAAATTGGGGGGTTTTTGCGCTTGGCTTGGAATTACAAAATTGGTTCCAAAATTAAATGTAATACAACCTCTAGATCAAATGTCATGAAGGAAACTAACCTAAAAAATGACTAGAAATGAAGTAATTTCATTTTTGGCCAATTTGAACTAAATTTCGCAAATTGGGAAAAAGTTGATTCTAAACCGATTTTTGTAAAATTTCAAATGCCAAAGTCAAATTGAATGTAAATAAGATGATTTTTAGATTTTTATATTTTGCAATTTTTTGGTCAAAGGTTTGACCAAAAGTCAAACCCTAGTTGACTTTTCACTAGGAGCTTGATTTTATGATCAAATCTTTGAATTTTTCTAGAATTTCCACCTCTAAAGTGAAATTATACTTGAAAGGAATCTTTTTATATGAAAAGCTCCAATTTGACCCGGGGTTGACTTTTGGTCAAAGGATCGACTAAAAAGTCAACTTGAAAGTCAACCGTTTGACTTTTCGGGTTTTTATATAAAATGAATAGAAAATTATTTACAGAAGTTAGGCCAACAAACAAAATTAAAAAAACAATACTTTTTGTTCAAGAAACGGGTTCCGTCACGATCGAAAACCATAATCTCGAATTTTCTGCTTTTAATGACGCGTCGGCTAAAAATTAAGTGTTAATAGCTGTCCCTTTTCGAGTGGGAGTTCGAAGAGGTTTCGCTCAAGGACCAATTGGCACCTGCAAATTTTTAGTCATCTCCATTTGGGTGGAAAGGGTACTCTTCCTCTCGCAAAAGGTTGAGTGTTCAAATCCCCGGCGCCGCAGGGTGACTTAACCGGTGCACGTGTGTGATGGCTAGCATGTGTCGCCCCCAGGGTTTACCTCCTGGCTGTCGGCCGTGCGGGGGTTCCCTGGGTTATAAAAAAAAAAAAGACATTTGATCAGAGTCTTACCTGAAGCACTTACCATTGACTATTTGGATTGTCAGCTCATTCATGTGTTTTTCTCTCTCTCATGGAATGAAGGAAGAAAATAAAATGAAAGGATTTTGTAGGAAATCTATGATTTAAGGATAACCAAAAACCTAAAGAGCAAGGTTTAAGGATGACCTAGAACCTAAGGACAAGGTTTAAAGATGACCTAGAACCTAAGGATAAGATTTAAGGATGACCTAGAACCTAAAGACAAGGTTTAAGGACCAAAGAGACAATACGAAAATTGAATGTGTTGCATGGTTTAGGATAACCAAAAACAAAAAATGAAGGGTATGGTTTAGGCTGACTAAAAAAAAAAATGAGGGATATAATTTAGGCTGACCAAAAATCGAAAATAAGGGATACTGTTTAGGCTGACCAAAAACCGAAAATGAGGGGTATGGTTTAGGCTGACCAAAAACCGAAAATGAGAGATCTGATTTAGGCTGACTAAAAATCGAAAATGGGAGATATAGTTTAGGCTGACCAAAAATCGAAAATGGGGGATATGGTTTAGGCTGACAAAAATAGAAAATGAGGGGTATGGTTTAGGCTGACCAAAAAATCGAAAATTGGGGATATGGTTTATGCTGACCAAAAATCGAAAATGCGGGGTATGGTTTAAGCTGACCAAAAATAAAAAATGAGGGATGTGATTTAGGCTGACAAAAAACCGAAAATAAGGGATATGATTTAGGTTGACCAAAAACCGATCCACTAGGGAAGATATTTTGAAAGAAGTTATGAGATTGTTTAACAACAAATTAAACGGAATTATTCACATTTTGGTAAAAGACATTGATTTCCTTAAGAGGAAATTTTAACAAAATGATCTTTGAATAACCATCTAAAGAGGTCAAATAAAAAATGCCAAATTGAAAATAACCTAATCAAAAAGGTCTTTCGCACTGGCTCTCATAAAGGCTTTGATTCCCATCCATTGATGTGGAAAAGCTATTCAATTCTCACTGGTGATGCCTCACGAACCTATGTCAAAGGTTTTCGGAAACGTTCACATTGAATACAAATTGATTGATCAAAAGGGTCTTTCAAAAGGAACGTAACGTAGGCTTGGTTATGTGCTTACACAAAGGGTATTTGCTTTGAGGCCAACAAAAGAAATATACCATCAACATTTTTAGTGGGTTTACAAGTGAAGAACCTTGAAGATAAGACAATATATGATTACTTCCACTCCTTCTAGCAGTAGCTTTTTTGTGAAATCTTTACGTCAACTCAAACCATCTCAATCAGAAGAGACTTCGGAGAGGGTTGTAATGTCGGTTTGGATTAGGCTCAAAAGGCTTGAAATTTTGTAGAAAGGGTTTGAAAGAGAAATGATGATTATCTTGGCATCATTACCAATTCATCCAAATTTGACATCATTTGACTCTTGAAAACCGAATTATCTCGAGAGTCCATTTTTCTTGCAACATAAGAGCTTTGCTCTTTCTAAGCATCTTTTCACTACAAAAAAACTAGGATTTTGAGACGAAAATTTGTGATGAAAAATTTTTCGTTGAAAATTAGCGACAACTTTTGCGACAAAAACTAAATTCGTTGGAAATTTGCGACGAAAAATTTTTCGTCGCTAAATTCCGACGAAGTTTGAGACGAAAAAGTTTTCGTCACTAATTTGCCACGAATTTTTCAACGAAAATAGAACATATTAGAATAAATACATTTTTTTGAAATTCGTGGGAAAATAGAACATATTGGAATAAATGCCTTTTGTTAAAATTCGTGGGAAAATTCATGGCAAATTTGCCACGAATTTTCCAACGAAAATAGAACATATTAGAATAAATGCCTTTTTTTGAAATTCGTGGGAAAATTCGTGGCAAATTTGCCATGAATTTTTCAACGAAAATAGAACATATTAGAATAAATGCGTTTTTTTGAAATTCGCGAGAAAATTCGTGGCAAATTTGCCACGAATTTTCCAACAAAAATAGAACATGTTAGAATAAATGCTTTTTTTGAAATTCGTGGGAAATTTCGTGGAAAATTTGCCACGAATTTTCCAACGAAAATAGAAAATATTGGAATAAATGCCTTTAGTTAAAATTCGTGGGAAAATTCGTGGCAAATTTACCACGAATTTTCAAACCAAAATAGAACTTATTAGAATAAATGCGTTTTTTTGAAATTTGTTGGAAAATTCGTGGCAAATTTGCCACGAATTTTCCAACGAAAATAGAACATATTAGAATAAATGCGCTTTTTTTAAATTCATTGGAAAATAGAACATATTGGAATAAATGCCTTTTGTTAAAATTCGTGGGAAAATTTGTGGCAAATTTGCCGCTAATTTTCCAACGAAAATAGAACATATTAGAATAAATGCATTTTTTTGAAATTTGTGGGAAAATTCGTGGCAAATTTGCCACGAATTTTCCAACGAAAATAGAACATATTAGAATAAATGCCTTTTTTTGAAATTCCTGGGAAATTCGTGGCAAATTTGCCATGAATTTTCCAACGAAAATAGAACATATTGGAATAAATGCCTTTTTTTGAAATCGTGGGAAAATTCATGGAAAATTTGCCATGAATTTTCCAACGAAAATAGAACATATTGGAATAAATGCCTTTTGTTAAAATTCGTGGGAAAATTCGTGGCAAATTTGCCACGAATTTTCCAACGAAAATAGAACATATTAGAATAAATGCGTTTTTTTGAAATTCATGGGAAAAATCGTGGCAAATTTGCCACGAATTTTCCAACAAAAATAGAACATGTTAGAATAAATGCTTTTTTTGAAATTCGTGGGAAATTTCGCGGAAAATTTGCCACGAATTTTCCAACGAAAATAGAAAATATTGGAATAAATGCCTTTAGTTAAAATTCGTGGGAAAATTCGTGGCAAATTTACCATGAATTTTCAAACCAAAATAGAACTTATTAGAATAAATGCGTTTTTTTGAAATTTGTTGGAAAATTCGTGGCAAATTTGCCACGAATTTTCCAACGAAAATAGAACATATTAGAATAAATGCGTTTTTTTGAAATTCATGGGAAAATAGAACATATTAGAATAAATGCTTTTTTTTGAAATTCGTGGGAAAATTCGTGGCAAATTTGCCACGAATTTTCCAACGAAAATAGAACATATTAGAATAAATGCGTTTTTTTTGAAATTCGTGGGAAAATTAGTGGCAAATTTGCCACAAATTTTCCAACGAAAATAGAAGATATTAGAATAAATGCATTTTTTTTAAATTCATGGGAAAATTCGTGGCAAATTTGCCACGAATTTTCCAACGAAAATAGAACATATTCGAATAAATGCATTGTTTTGAAATTCGTGGGAAAATTCGTGGCAAATTTGCCACGAATTTTCCAACGAAAATAGAACATATTGGAATAAATGCCTTTTTTTTAAATTCGTGGCAAATTTGCCACGAATTTTCCAACGAAAATAGAACATATTAGAATAAATGCCTTTTGTTAAAATTCGTGGCAAATTTGCCACGAATTTTCTCACGAAAATTGAACATATTAGAATAAATGCCTTTTTTTAAAATTCGTGGCAAATTTGCCATGAATTTTGCCACGAAAATTGAACATATTAGAATAAATGCCTTGTTTTGAAGTTCATGGCAAATTTGCCACGAATTTTACCACGAAAATAGAACATATTAGAATGAATGCCTTTTTTAAAATTCGTGGCAAATTTTGCCACGAAAATTGAACATAGTAGAATAAATGCCTTTTTTTAAAATTCGTGGTAAATTTGCCACAAAAATAGTGCATAATAGAATAAATGCGTTTTTTTTATTTTCGTGGCAAAATTCATGGCAAATTTGCCACGAATTTTACCACGAAAATAGAACATATTAGAATGAATGCCTTTTTTAAAATTCGTGGCAAATTTTGCCGCGAAAATTGAACATAGTAGAATAAATGCCTTTTTTAAAAATTCGTGGCAAATTTGCCATGAATTTTGCCACGAAAATTGAACATATTAGAATAAATGCCACGAAAATTGAACATAGTAGAATAAATGCCTTTTTTTTAAAATTCGTGGTAAATTTGCCACGAAAATAGTGCATAATAGAATAAATGCGTTTTTTTTATTTTCGTGGCAAAATTCATGGCAAATTTGCCACGAAAACATAACATAGTAGAATAAATGCTTTTTTAAAATAATTCGTTGCAAAATTCATGGAAAATTTGCCACGAATTTCAAAAAAATGCCGACAAACGAATGCAAAGTCATCCTCTTCGCCGTCCTCCTCACCAAAGAAGAAGCCCGAACCAAATCTCCTCCTCGCCTTCCTCCTCGCCATCGACTACGCCCAGATCTGGTCGCTAATTTCATCGTAAATTAGCCACGATAACCGCCTCAACAAACCCCAACACGTTTGATCACGATTTTAGATTATGTTTATTTCGTGGATAATATAATATTTTCTTGAAAATGTTTATGGGAAGTCATTTTTCATGAAAATGATATTATTTTTTGGTATTTGGTTGAAGCTTGCAAATGAAATAAAATTTTTTTTTCACCATTTGATAGGGAAAATCTAAAAATTACCAAAGAATTTGAATTTTTTTCTTTTTTTTTTCTTTTTTTCCCTTCTTTCTCGGCTGATGGCTAGTAGCCGGCCACAAGCAAGGGATGACCTCACCAGCCTCGTGTCACGCCCCGAACCCTACGGCATGCCACATCCCTCGCAGAGGTCGATTCAAAGTGCGATGTCCCAGGATGCGTCGCCGACCCAACGCTCAACACAGAGATTAAAGCACATGCGGAAGTATTATAACACCCGTACAATAAAATAATATATGACCAAGAATAGCCACACAATCCAACAACATGAACAAATATACACTTGCACTGACATCGGGGAAAACATATACAATATTCATATACAGCCTTAGCATCAAAAATCAAAAGCGGGTCAGCGGCCACTACTGACAAAAAGGGTAAGTGGCCCAGGGGTCAGTCTACTACTTAGGGCGAGGCTCCGATCAAAAAGGTACTTGCCCTACCGATTTGAGACTAAACTAAACCCTACGGTGCCCAGTCCGGGTTGGACTCAAAAGACTTAGAAGACCAAGAGCTATCGGGCATCTCCTCCTCAGAATCTGATGAGTCCAACTTGGACTCGGCCTCTGCGGCTTCCTCCTCCAAGTCCATATCCTCCGGCTCGACCTCTGGTACGGGATCCTCCTTGATCGGCTCTGGCTCCTCATCACCCGGCTCCATCGGCTCCGGAACAGTGTCCCGGTCTACTGGCTCCAAGTCCATCGGATCGGGCTCATCCACCTCGTACTCTACAGGTATACCATCAGAGCTCGCACTCTCCTCAGCTGAGGTACTAGGGTTAGTCACAACTCCGTCGGGGCAGTGGGGGTCCCTCGTACGCAACCCGTTAAACGGGACATCAAAAGTTCGGAGAGGGCCATGCTCCCCGAAACTATCCCTAAAGCACCAAGCTACATATTAGTGGGTCTGGTAATATGTTTCCCCCACATCCACCCATACTATAGTATAATATCTAATATACGACTTCCCGTTCCCCACGGGGTGTACCGTCCTCGTTCGCTCTATCTGATGCGGAATCCCAAAATGTACAAGAACTTCAGGCATCTTCAGGATTGGGGGTCTGAAATGTGGGGTTTAAATAACAGTGAGAATAAATCTTAGCGAGTAAGTTCCCTAAACCTAAACTAGTCTAATATGCATCTCCTAACGAGTACTAAATAACACATAAATCAAAACATAATTGACTTAGGTCCTCGGGCCCAAATCCGAAGTTTACTTGACCCTACAGGTTAGGCATTTGATATATAATCGCAATAATGCCACATAATTCAATCACGGCACATATATGCATATCACTTAGTCATGACACATGTCATGCATAGGCTCGTGCTCACGCTCATGCTCATGCCTCATCAATGCATTGTCGCACACTTGCACTCTTGTACACTTGCCAATTATCAATTTCTTCTCCGACCTGCGTAAAACGCATTAGGTCTATCACTTCGAGATCGATCTCTGGCCCGCGCAAAACACATCAGGCTCATGACACATAACCCACGTAAAACGCATCAGGTTGGTCATCTTCCGATAATCCGGGCATCGTCCCCCGTGACACGCCTCAGGATGGGTTCAATACCCCGCATAAAATGCATCAGGACTTTATGTGATCACACATTCACACATACATTAGTTATTATCTGAACCCATGTAAAATGCATCAGGGCATTTTAGGTGATCACATGCTCATGTCATTCGTGCACACTCGTATATGCACATGCCGTGCCAATGCTTGAGATACACATCCATGGCTATAACGTGAATTCAGTCCAAATGGCATCACCGTGAATTCATAGTGTCCATACCTCGTCTTGAATGTCGTCTTTAGGATATCCTCCTTTTGGATCCTTAGCTAATGATACCCCGTCCTCAGATCAATCTTAAAAAATACCGAGACCCCTTGTAACTGATCAAATAAGTAGTCAATCCTTGGGAAGGGATACTTATTTTTAATTGTCACTTGATTCAGCTGACGGTAGTCGATACACAGCCTCAATGACCCATCCTTCTTTCGGACGAATAATACCGGCGCTCCCCATAGGGACGCACTCAGTTGGATAAAACCTTTATCTAGCAATTCCTGCATCTGAACCTTTAGTTCTTTCAATTATGATAATGACATCCTATAAGGCGGCTTCGAGATTGGCTCAGTCTCAGGGGCCAACTCGATAACAAATTCCACTTCTCTTTTTGGTGGCAATCCCGGTAATTCATGGAGAAAGACATCGGGAAAATTGCACACTACTGCTATATCCTCTAGCCCACTTCTTCCGCTATCGAATCAATCACACTTGCTAAATAACCTTGACAGCCCTCATCTAACAACTTAGTTGCTTTGACTGACGAAACCCAAGGGATCGAGGTTCCTCCCCGACTCCCTACAAACTCAAATCTAGGGTGTCTAGCCGGACTAAATTGGATCACCCTGCTACTGCAATCCATTATGGCATTCTGCTTGACTAACCAATTCATGCCCACAATCAAATCAAAATCATACATTGGCAAAACCGATATGTCTATCCTGCTCTCTACACCACCAATTACTATCTCATAATCCGGGCATCTAAACGAGATACATATTTTATCCTTCAATATCGTAGTCACATTTAATCGTACTTCTAACAAAACAGGATTTGACCCAGCCAATCCGACAAACTGAGCAAATATAAACGAATGCGATGCTCCCGGATCAAATAATGCATATGCTATATGATTGCACAGAGAAACCATACTTGTGACCACCCCTGGCGCATTCTCAACTTCCTTTCGTGCCATGGTATACACACATCCTTGTGCCGGCGATCGGTTCACATTAGTCGGCGGGGGATTCCCAGCCTAGTTTCCAATTGAGGGTTGTGGCACCTGAGCCGGTGGTCCTATAGGGCGCTGTTGGGGACAGTTCCTAATCTGGTGATTCATACTCCCGCATTTGAAACAGGCCCCAAACCTATTTTACTGGTGGTTCGGCTTCCCGATATTCTTTCTGATCGGTGGGACAAATCGCCGATTTCTCGCCATCGGCTTCTTCCCTAGACGGCGATTGTCCCTAGCCGGGGCAAACTGCAACCCAAATGCGGCCGCTCTATCTACTTATTCCTGCTCAATAACCTGAGCTCTCTCATATAAGTCCTCATAGGTTTTCAAATTCACTAGTATCAGCTGGCCGCGAATGTCGGCTTTCAGTCCATCCCGAAACCTTCACGCCTTATCTTCCGGGTGTTCCACCATCCTCGGCGCGAACCTCGACAACCTCGCAAATTCTACCTCATACCGATCTACGGTCATTGATCCTTGGCGGAGTCTCATGAATTCTGCCAGTTTTCTTTCCTTAGCGCTCTCAGAAAAGAATTTTCCCAAAAAGTTCTTGAAAATACGGCCCAAGTCTGGGCGGTTCTTTCGGGAAATATCCTTCCTTTGGTGACCTTCCACCAATCATTGGCGTTATCCTACGGCCGGTATACTGCCAATGCCACCTTTTCAGTATCAGTGCACCCCAGAACGTCAAAAGCTTTCTCCAACTCTTCCACCCAATGTGGTGCAGCTTTGGGGTCACCTTTGCCGTTGAACTTTGGCGGCTTTAACTTTAAGAACTGCTCAACCAATTTAGACATTGGCCTAATCACGTTCGCCGGTCCTGGAACTGGATTCTCCTGATTCCCCTGGTTCCCATTATTCCCGATGTTCCTATTGGCCCCATTAGCAGCAGTAACAGCAGCCTCGACAGCAGCAGCAATAGTGGTATCTCTCTCTTGGGTTAGCCTACCTCCCATAATTCCAGCTTCCTCGAGGGCCCTTAAGATTCTATCTACCCTCGGATCCTCGGCAACCCTTACTTGCGATTCTATAGGGTCCTGCTCACGACCTCTACCTCTGCCCCTACCACGGCCTTAACCTCTACCTCTTCCTTGGCTACTCATCTTCTCAACTCGCATGCTCACCTACCTGCTATAATTCCCGCACAGGAATTAGAGACCTAAACCAAGCTAATCCCTACCTGCTATAATTCCCGCACAGGAATTAGAGACCTAAACCAAGCTAATCCAGTCTACGGTTCTAGGCAGGGAACTTAACACAATAGCAGTCAATCACTCAGCATGCGATTAGGCATAAATAGCACGAGACTTCAATCAAGAGAACACGTGTACTGACCTCGAGTCCTGCCGCACCTGCACTTTACTGGTCAATTCATACTACCAATCAATCACTACACAAACAGTCAGGAGATACACATAGCACATGAGGTCTCCCTACTGGCTACCCAAGATCATCACTCCTTATCACTCCAGGCTTTGATCGAATTGGATCGAGCTGACCTTACTCTGATACCAAATCGAACGGGGATGTCACGCCCCAAACCCTACGGCACGCCACATCCCTCGCAGAGGTTGATTCAAAGTGACGCGTCGCCGACCCAACGCCCAACACAGAGATTAAAGCACATGCGGAAGTATTACACCACCCGTACAATAAAATAATATATGACCAAGAATAGCCGCACAATCCAATAACATGAACAAATATACACTTGCACTGACATCGAGGAAAACATATACAATATTCATATACAACCTGAGCATCAAAAATCAAAAGCGGGTCAGTCGCCACTATTGACAAAAAGGGTAAGTGGCCTGGGGGTCAGTCTACTACTTAGGGCGAAGCTCCAGTCAAAAAGTACTGGCCCTATCGATCTGAGACTAAACTAAACCCTACGGTGCCCAATCCGGGTTGGACTCAGAAGACTCAGAAGATGAAGAGCTATCGGGCATTTCCTCCTCAGAATCTGATGAGTCCAACTCAGACTCGGCCTCTGCGGCCTCCTCCTCCGAGTCCATATCCTCCTGCTCAGCCTCTGGTATGGGATCCTCCTCGATTGGCTCCGGCTCCTCATCACCCGATTCCATCGGCTCCGAAACAACGTCCCAGTCCACTGGCTCCAGGTCCATCGATCGGGCTCATCCACCTCGTACTTTACGGGTATATCATCAGAGCTCGCACTCTCCTCAGCTGAGGTACTAGGGTCAGTCATGACTCCATCGGGGCAGTGGGGGTCCCTCATGCCCAACCCGTTAAACAGGACATCAAAAGTTTGGAGAGAGCCATGCTCCCCGAAACTATCCCTAAAGCACTAAGCTATATATTCATGGGTCTGGTAATATGTTTCCCCCATATCCACCCATACTATAGTATAATATCTAATATACGACCTCCCGTTCCCCACGGGGTGTATCGTCCTCGTCCGCTCTATCTGATGCGGAATCCCAAAACGTACAAGAACTTCAGGCGTCTTCAGGATCGGGGGTCTGAAAGGTGGGGTTTAAACAACAGTGAAAATAAATCTCAGCGAGTAGGTTCCCTAAATCTAAACTAGACTAACATGCACCTCCTAACGAGTACTAAAGAACACACAAATCAAAACATAATTGACTTAGGCCCTTGGGCCCAAATTCGAAGTTTACTTGACCCTGCAGGTTAGGCATTTGATATATAATCACAATAATGCCACAGAAATTAGTCACGGCATATATACGCATATCACTTAGTCACGACGCATGTCATGCATATGCTCGTGCTCACGCTTATGTTCATGCCTCATCAATGCATTGTCGCACACTTGCACTCTTGCACACTTGCAAATTATCAATTTCTCCTCCGACCCGCATAAAATGCATCAGGTCTGACCAGCGTAAACCGCATTAGGTCTATCACTTCGAGATTTATCTCTGGCCCACATAAAATGCATCAGGCTCATGACACATAACCCGCATAAAACGCATCAGGTTGGTCATCTTCCGGTAATCCGGGCATCGTCCCACGTGACACGCCTCAGGACGGGTTCAATACCCCGCATAAAATGCATTAGGGCTTTATGTGATCACACGTTCACACATACATCAGTTATTATCTGAACCCTACATAAAACACATCAGGGCATTTTAGGTGATCACATGCTCATGTCATTTGTGCACACTCGTATATGCACATGCCATGCCAATGCTTGAGATACACATCCATGGCTATAACGTTCACACTTGGGCATTCAAGTAATTCACAATGAGCATTCAATTGCACAACACCACATGATCAATTCACAACGCAATACGCTCAACTTACACCACACATATTCAATTTAATGAATCAATATGCCTAATCAGTCAATCAATTTAAATCAGCCATGGTACATCATTGGCACGCGGAAATCACGCAATTAAGCCATTAAACTTGCATAGGTCTAAGGTCCACCAAGCCTATCCTTTCTCGACCACATAAGTACTCAACATGGCATCGCAAATTGATCACAACCAAGGACAATTCAGCTAGTCCATCAGTTAATCCAACCATTCGCGATAATCACACAATTAAGGCTCAAATTGATCGCGCCTTGTCCAATTCAATCTCGGTATGGACAGCCACCAAGCAGGTCATTCTAGGCCAATAAATATCCTCAAAATGCTCTATTAGGCTCCCCAAAGTATCACTCGAATCAGCCACCATGAGGACCAAACTAGGTGCGCACTATAATCCATAATTGAACCCGAACTTACTCCAACTTGGGTCGATTCAATCCAATGTGTCCAGCCATCACACAGCCCATTCTAAGCCTCTAAATATCAATTAAAATTATCACGCTAAGCCGCGAAATAGCCACAAGATCAACCCCTAATAATCTCCACAATTTAACCCATAAAATATCCTAATTAACCCCTAAAACCCACCTAGAAATGTAAATTAGCCTAATTAGGATTTAGGGTTGTACTCACTTGGATTCCTAAGCTTTAAACTTGGCTGAACAAGAGGCGAGGGTGGCTGAACAGTGGCGGGGCAAGCGGCGGCGACAGGCGGCCTTCACGGCGGGGGCACCGGCGGCAGCTCGCGGACGGCGATCCCAGGTGGGGTTGATCCTCACGCAGCTAGGGGAAAAGGGAGGAGGAGAGGACGGCTAGATGGTGGTGGTGGCAAGGCGAGGGGTGGTGGCACCGACGAGCGGTGGCGGCGGCTCTCCGGCGAGCGGTGCGCGCGGCGGCCAAGAGGGGGAGAGGGGCTCACGGGAGAGGGAGAGAGAGGATGGGGTGCCGGTGATGGTGAGGGTGGAAATAAGGAGGAGAGAGAGACTGGAGAGTGTATAAGGCTTGGGCTTAGTGGGAGTTGGTGACCAACCTTCAATATTGATAATCTTGCCCCTAATCCAATGGCTAAGATCAAATCTAGAATAAAAATCTAAGGGCATCTTGGTCCAAAATCCCAGCATTATTGGGCTGAAACAAGCTATTATAAAACCCTAAAACATTCCCCAAATAAACCCAAAATTCGGAATACAAGGCTACGGCACAAGGGCAAAACAGTAATTTTTCGATCCCGGGGCAAATTTTCCAATTTTAACTTTACCAATCCCAAATATGAGTGGCCACATAAAAATGACGTTGTCCTCTCAAAAATAGTCATGCACGCCCATGAAATTCGACAACGAAGTCCGGACTCAATTCCGCGATCGATTTAACTCAATTTGCTGTTTTAGCGTCTCTCATTAACGGGTGGCTGTTTAGGGGTTATGTGTATCGACTTAGGGCTACTCGAGTCATGACGGTTCCAATTTTCCAAAGGACACGAGGATTTATCACTAGTCCCGGGGGTCGCGATCGTTTGGAATAAGTTCGGGGCCGTTTGCCGCGTGCACTCTCGGTCGTGCGATATTACCCACGATCCGATCGTACATCGTCGGCCAAACTAAACCCGTCACTCTCCTTGGATCGACCCACATTGGCACAAAATATTTCCTCGTTGTATCTCGAAATCGGACTTAATTCACAGTCGAGTTCTCGGGTCCACGTACCGTTTTTCTAGTTAGCCTTTCCTTATTGATCAGTATCCCGAGAATGATCAGTTCCGGGCGAGACTCACTAAAACGAAATGAGAATTAATCATCTATTTTATTAATCTCGGAAGTGGGCGAATTTCAGGACGTTACACCTTGGGCGAGGCCCACAATCTATTGCTAACTATGCTCATGGTTGGCCACTAGGTGAGAGAGAAGGAAAAAGAAAAAAAAAGAAGAGAAAGAAATTTCAAATTTCAAATTTAAACAATAATTAAAACTACAAATTTTTTAGTCATATTTTTATAAAAGCGAACATTTCATTGATCATAGACCCGAGCCCGAGTGTCGAGGACCCACGTGCGGCCTTTGTGGACTAAAGCCCGAGCATTAGCGACTCGAGCACAGCTTTTGTGAGCCTACAGGCACTAGGGGTTGAACCCCGCCTCGATAGACCTGGGCGTGGGTGCTGGGCACCCGGGCTCCAGGCCAATGGATACTTGATCCTGAATGCCGGGACCTGAGAACCAACATTAGGATTTTCGTGCCCAACCGTAAAGTTTCATATTCAAGTGCTGACACTTAATCATATATTTGAAAATGTTTTCCAACTTCTCAATAGAAAAAAGTCATTTTGTCAAATTTAAGCATAAGTCTTCCATTGACTTGGGAAAATATTTTCTGTCAACTCATTTTTTAAAAAAAATGCATTTTTCTTAGGTTGGAAATGATATTTTTTATATTTTGGCGGAGGGGTGTAGTGATAACTAAAGCAAAGATGCATAGTACTCTCCAAAAGTAAAAGTAATCTATGCATTTGGTATTTTTCAAAAAGAAAAGAATATACCTTTTATCCAATTATTTCGTACTTTTTTTGTCTATGTATTTTTATTTATCTAACCAAGTTCTTTTATTTGCACAAATTTTCATTTAAGTCCAACACCATTTAGCAAAATGATTTGTGACATGTCCACGTAGAAATTCACATATTTTATTCGTGTCATACATTAGCAACGTTCGACGGTCATATCAGCTAAATTCGAATGGATTTGATGTTGAAGGGACTTGAAAAAAAAGTAGAAAGATTTTATTACCAAATTAAAATTAAAAAGGACAAAGACTTCATTAAAAATGCATGATAGTATATGGAAGAAAAGTATAAATTCTCCTTTAAAAAAATAAACATATCTAAATGGTATCGGGTGGAGCGCGGACAGGCTAACACAGCGTTCTTTTGCAATCTCCTATTACGAGAAAAAAGTTAATCTCATACCCAAAAAATGATTTCATTAATTTAACATGTTTTCATTTTTTTTCGAAATTTGCAGGGAGAGTATATTCAAGTGCTCGAAATAACTCTAATCAAACAACTCGTTATCTTCATTAGCGACAGATTTAGCCACGAAAAAAATCCGTTGTTAATTAGTGACAAATTTAGCCATGAACTTGACATTACCACCACCCGCTTGGGTGGCGCTGCTGGAGAGGGCACTCTTCCTCTCGCAAAAGGTTGAGTGTTCGAATCTCGGGCGCCACAGGGTGACTTAACCGGTGCACGTATGTGGTGGCTAGCATGTGTCGCCCCTAGGGTTTACCTCCCGGCTGTCGGCCGTGCGGGGGTTCCCTAGGTTATCAAAAAAAAAAAAAAACTTGACATTACCAATTTAAAAAATATAAAAAATTTTGCTATGAATTTTTTTTTCGTGGCTAATTAGCAATGAACTCTTATGTTCATCGCTAATTTTGGCGACTTAGCGACGAACTCTTATTTTCGTTGCTAATTTTAGCGACGAACAGAAGACTTCGTCGCCAATTTTGCTCGCTGCCCTTTCGTGGCAAATCTCCCCTCCCTAACCCCAATTTTTCTTTCTCTCTCTCTGCAATTCCTCATATCCCCCCTCTTCCGCCAAACACCTCTTCATTGCTCCCTCCTCACCTCCGCCAGCCATGATGGTGTTGACACCTAATTTTTAGCTTATTTTTGTCATATTTTCAAAAATTTTAAAATTAGATCTAGGGATCTTGGCCAGGCCTAGAAACCTATTTCTAAACAAAAAAAATATTTTTTTAGCATTTTTCTGCATTCTTTCTGAATTTCTTTTAGTCAAAATAAGCAAGAAAATCAAGAAAAATAGTAAATGGAATCAGAAAATTCCATAAAAATAGTCAATAATTTTATTTTAAATCCAATTTCATAAATACACTATCAATTTTAGAAACTGTCAATCGGGTATATGTTTTTCCCAAAATTGGGCAAAATTAAACCCTAATTGAACCAAAAATAAAATTAATTTTTTTCTAGACATTTTTAGGTAATAGTGTCTTCACAAAAATTGATTCTAGGACCTTTAATTGCATCATGGTCAATCCAATTTCATAATTTGGTGCAAAAATAAAAAATCTCCAAAAATTGATTGAAAATTAAGGATTTTGAACCTAAATTGGGAATCGTGCCCAAAATGAAATTGCTGAAATGGGAGACTATCGTTTCTAGGGTTAATCAGGGGTGGGCAATGCAATTTTGGCATCAATTTTGCCTAATCAGGTCATTAAGACCTCGAATTGAACAAAACCCTATTAACTCGAATATAAAAATGAGAAAATCTTGGGCATAAATATAATAAAAATTGGGGAAAATTATATGTTTGGATTCGGAACATGTTGGGGAATGCAATTTTGAGGTTTAATTTGAAAAATTCGATCGAAATAAGATCCAATTTGCATTTTTGATCAAAACCGAAACTGCCGAGTCGGACGGGTCAACCCAACCCGACCCGTACAGTTCATCTTCCTCACTCAGCCATGACCCGCGAGAAACCCAGAGGAAAAAACGGTTTGAGCCCGTGACTTCGTTGATTAATTCCGGTTAATTAGGATGTTTTTAATCAAATTTTCCAGCTGGCTTCATTCAACAACAAAAACGGATTAGCATTCGGTTTCAACCGATTTTGAGCGGGAGATCAATGAACAAAAAACCAGAAAAAATTGAAGATGAAGAACAAAACCTATTCGACGAAATTGCCGAGAGAGATAAGAGAGAGAAAGGGAGCGAAACGTTGAAAAATTTAGAGAGAGAGAGGGTTAGAGGTTCCCCCCGTGAGTGATTGGCGCCACCTTAGACAGCGGGGTGTTGGCGAATCACGAGTTGGTCATGACCTCCCCTCACCGTACCAAGCCGGAATACTTGATCGGGAACGTATGAAATCGGGTGTCGTATGGACGATTCCGACTTGCTCCGGCGAATCCAAGCACATCGGGAGGCAGAGAAAGTGTCAAGGAACGTTCTCTGAGCTACAGATCACTTCAACAAATTCATTCGGTCGTCGAACAAATCAGATGCTGTTTGTGTTTTGGTTGATGTGAAATGCATTCAAATCGAGTTGGCCATGGTTGTTGAATTTCGCCAGAAAATCCGAAGCCTCGCTGGAGCATCGCCGTGACTTTAGGTCGTTCAAGTAGGCTTTCTTAAACTTTATTTGTTGATTTTCTAGTCATTAGGCTCGTGATAGACGGCTAGGGTGATTGGGTTTGAAACTCGTATTCTGGAAAATTTTGCCAAAACAAATTGCGAGTTAGGGTTTTTTGGACTAAGTTTTAGCCGGCCGGCAGACGTCCGGCGACACTCTGATTAGGCCTGATCAATATTCGAACATATGATTTTGGTAATGGATCAATTGAGATGGCTAGAATCCTACCAGAAGGTCGCCGGATTCCGATCCGAAGTCACGACCTTGAAAACATTAAATACAGAATTACGCACACCAAGTGCTTGATCAAATACCCCAATGGAAACCATTCAAAACGGTGCCGTTTTGGCGCACCGTGCCCGCCGGAGAGGGAAACCGGTGTCGGTGCCGGTGGCGGCCGGTTCGATCTCGGTCGAACCGGTTTGAACCGATCCGGTTCGGTTCATTCCCCTCGGCGAAAAAAAAATGAAAAAAATGAAAAAAATTAGAAGATTCTAAAAATATGAAAAAGTCACAAAAAATCACCAAAAAAAAATGGAAAATTAGGAAAAATTACAGAAAATTAAAAAAAAAGAAAATTTTTTTGAAAAATTCATAAAAATTTCAAAAAATTCAGAAAATACAAATAAAAATTTGAAAATTATGAAAAATCGATAAAAAATTCAAAAAGTGGAAAATTCACAAAAATTGCCAGAAAATCATAAAAAGAATCATTTCTCGGTTTAAAATTTTTTTTCGAAAAAAAATAAAATCAAAAATCAAAAATTTTAAAAATCCACAGAATGATTGAAAATTATTGTGGCCAGTCATAAAAAATGAAATTGAAATTTTTGAAGTGTCCAAATGGCACTAAAAAGAAGAATTCAAAAAAAATTCAAACATTTTGAAAATTCACAGAATGATTAAAAATCATTGTGGCCAGTCATGAAAAGTGAAATTTGGATTTTTCAAAATGCCCAAGTGGCATAATTTGGAAAATTCAAAGTTTAAGGCTAAAACCCCTAAAAACCCTAAACCCTAAATAATGGAAGGAACAAGTTATTAGAGTCTTGTTAGGGTTTGGGTAGATTTTCATTTTTAGTGACCAAATTAGGGTTGCTGTGATTGATTTGCCATTGGATGTACATTTGATTCTTGGATGCTTAATTGTCTGTCCATGATTAGATTAGTGAAGTGACTTTAGGGATCCGTGTGATACGCTAGACATGCCATATTGTTCTTAGGTACTGAAAGGGCATTAATGGTCTCAATTTGGGATTGTTAATGTAACCAAGTCCCTTATCCAGAATCTTTGGTTCGTAGGATTGCAGTACTTCTCCCATACCTCAATTAGGTTTCTAGTCGACCTACCGTAAATGACTAGTGGCGACTCCAATTTTAAATTTAGATCAAACAAACCCTGCTGTCACGTGAGGCACGCGAGCGCGTGACGCGATAGGCTTGGCGACTCCGCCGGGGAAGCTTAAATTTCTAAGTGGACTTAAACCTAGATAGAACGATATGCATGTGCTTGTGCTCGCAAGGATCCCAGGTACGTTCCACTAATGACATATTAAATGGTGATGCAGGTAGGAGGTATAAGGGGTGTAGTCTATGCTTACCTTTGTTTTGCAGGATGGTGTTAGAATTGAATATGATTTTGACCAAATTTTTAGAAGTGCTGTTTGGTTATAAATTGTTGTGCTTGTCTTTAAATTGCTTTAGCACTTCACTTTTCGCACACACTACCCGTGGCTCAACCTCGGCTACATTTAGGATCACCCTTAGGAGATATGTGTTTAGGCAAAACTATGAGCCGATTGTTTATAGGATCATTTAAATACAATACCGATTATCGAGATGGAATAATATTTCATTACTTTAGGCCGATCGCCTATTGGAATGGAATCCCTTGTCTATTAAGGTGGTGACCTTGAGCCTTTAGTATATCCTCACCCTTTTAGGTGTCAAAACCTCACTCGTTGCATATGCTTGTCTTCGTGGTTGGTATACCTAAAACCAAGCAAAAATATGTCGGCAAGTAAGTATCGTTCCACTTCTCTTATCTTTTCAATTATGCAAAATTAATCGATATCATTTTGTTGACAAATGCCCAAATGATAATTAATGTTTGGACAAAATGCCTTTTCATAATAGAATGAATGACTAGGGCGACATGCTCCATTTGGTCACATTTTACATTTCTAGATGGAATGTATAGGTCCATGATGATTTTCAATGTAATTCAAATAGATTGGATGCTCAAGATGTGACATGTACAATCCCATTTGCCAAAAGTCAATTTTCGATGTATTTGAAATTGTAAACCATAGGGTAGTACTTTATGGTCAAAATGGAGCATGTAAAAAGGCATTTTCTTTAAACATTGGTTTCATTCACATTTTTTTAAGTATATGCTCTTTTAAGGTATAAATGGATTAGAAGTGGCATTTGTATTACGTCATAAGAATGCAAATGTGCTTTGCCTCCATTTTGTCCATAAAAGGACATATAATTAAAACAGGGGCATTGAAAATTAATCCATTGTTGACAAATGCCCAAATGATAATTAATGTTTGGACAAAATGCCTTTTCATAATAGAATGAATGACTGGGGCGACATGCTCCATTTGGTCACATTTTACATTTCTAGATAGAATGAATAGGTCCATGATGATTTTCAATGTAATTCAAATAGATTGGATGCTCAAGATGTGACATGTACAATCCCATTTGCTAAAAGTCAATTTTCGATGTATTTGAAATTGTAAACCATAGGGTAGTACTTTATGGTCAAAATGGAGCATGTAAAAAGGCATTTTCTTTAAACATTGGTTTCATTCACATTTTTTTAAGTATATGCTCTTTTAAGGTATAAATGGATTAGAAGTGGCATTTGTATTACGTCATAAGAATGCAAATGTGCTTTGCCTCCGCTCATAATCATTTTGCAGATGCTCTTGCAACCTTATCATCCTTACTCCAAGCTGAAGATGGCATGGATATAAAACCATTGAGAATCAATATTCTCGAACAACCAGCACACTGCATGGTAGTTCAAGCGGAATTTGACAATGAACCATGATTTCATGATATCAAGAAGTACTTACAAGACAATCAAGAGGGATATTGACAATCCGATCAGGCAAATATCCCTAACTCGTAAATTTGGGTCTCGAAGAGGTTAATTTTTCTGGAAAATGAAACTTCTTTTCCCCGAGCAGATCAACTTGAAAAGGTTATTTCAAAAAAAATTTGAAATACACATTCTTCAAGCATGCATTGCACATCAGAATTCCTTAAAAAGAAAGTTTTGACGAAAATCATGAAAAATTTCAAAGAAAAAGTTTGGATCAAATTAAATGGAAAGACCTTCAAATGATGAAAGATAAGCCATATCCAAACACGTTCCCTATACACTCGAGTGAATGGAAAGATGAGTATCAGAATGAATGAAAACCTCATCTGCAGGAAATAGGGGATATTCGCAATGTTTACATAAATTGAAATGATGAAAGGCATATCATTTCGCTACCCCAAACACATGATTATTCCTTGCAAACCAAATTTGAGCCTAAACAGCGGAGAAATTTCCCAAAAATAACCCTGTTAAGAACCACCCCATATTGGGGCAAATTAGGAGATTCCCGGTTGACATTTATGGAGAAAATGATCAAGAAAGATTTTATTGCATACACTTGCATTAATCTTTCTGTGATAACCTTAGATGAATTCATATGGAAGCTCACAATATCTCAAAAGGAACAAAAGCATTTCATTTCCATATCCCAAACACATTTACTTTTGGTAAAGCCCAATTGAGCCTGAATATTCATTTCATAACCCCAAGTTGGTGATCATCTCTTCGCACTGGAGCATGAGCATATGATCCACTTTGATAAATAGAAAGCAAAAGGGCAGAGCACAGAGTCCTTAGAATGCAAAAAGATCAAAGACAAAAGAGTCTAGGGCATAAAAAAGCAGTATACCAGGTAAAAGTAAGGCTAATGCCTGGAAAAATGAGCAAAAGAAAAGAAAAGCATTCAAAAGAAAGAATGACAAAAATCAAGTCAAAAGAAAAGGAAAAGTTGTGAAAAATCAAAGATCACAACAAATCAGCAATTGAAAGTCTCAATGGAAGTCTAGAGGACTCTTGTATTCATGCTAAGAAAAGATCCCTAGTAAACAAAAGAAAAGGGTGGTGGTGCCAAGACGATCACCAATTTCACAAAAGCCCTGAATTCAAAAGCAATTGAGCCTTTTTCAGCATATCCAATACCAACATTACAACTTCTCCCCAAAGACTCTTCAGATTGGGATGTTAAGAGTGAAAATATAATTTCATGACAGAAGCCATCACTTAAAGAAGTGTGTGCAATATTGTCTTATCTTATCCTCCAGGTTCTTAACTTGAAGACCCAAAGTGAGTTGAAAGATGATAAAATCTTCTTCTTAGCCTTAGAATGCCTATCCTTTGAACAGCTATTGACCAAGCCAATATTACAACCTCTTGAAAGACCTTATCAGATCAATTGGATTGTATACATTGCGAATATCTCCAAACACCTAAGGATTGGTTAAGAAAAATAAAATCGAGGGATATCAAATCAATCCCCTTTCAAATGAAGAAAAGACCAAATTCATAGATCGAAACAAATCCTTTCTAATGAAGGTCTTCCGAATGGTTAATTCAAGCATTTCTTGAAATTTGCAAGCATGTTGCTTAAATACTTCCTTTAAAAGGAAATTTGATTGCCTGAAATGCATACAAAGAATGCATATTTCAAAATCGGACTTCAAATAATTTTTTGGTCAACTTAAAACCAAGTTTTTAAATAGTTTGTGGTAAACTAAAATGAAAAAACCACATTTCAAACAGTTTTGATTAATTTCAAAACAAAACCACATTTCAAACAGTTTTGATTAATTTCAAAACTACTTTTTCAAAATAGTTTTTGGTCAACTAAAAAATCATGTCAAGGTTAATGAAACCTTAAGATCACAAAACAGACATTCATCGTTTGAAGTCTTTTTAAAAAAAAAAAGAATCCTATTTGGTGAGGAACCATTAGGCAAAATTCAATTCTTCTTGGCAAAGAAGCCTTTAGGAAATTTTTACATGGAAGGTTTCCAAAATTCAAATCCTATTGGCAAAGAAGCCTTTAGGAAATGTTTACATGGAAGGTTTCCAAAATTCAAGTCCTATTGGCAAAAAGCCTTTAGGCAATTTCAAAATCCTGCGGGTAAAATTACATGGCAAGTTTCCAAAATTTCAAGTCTATTTGGTGAGGAGCCATTAGACAAGACAAAACAGATATTCTAAAGCAAATTACACTTCATTGCTTCTGAGTTATGATTCTCATGAGTGATTGCGATTTTTGCAGCTTTGAATACGATGATTTTTATAGTCTTGCCAAGTGTTCGCAGGTTGTAGCTTCGGAGCTATCATCCTCCGAGTGTTCGCGACCTATAGCTTTGGATGACTTTTTGGCCCGAAGAATGGCTTATTCATGGTGATTTTTATGGTCTTGCCAAGTGTTCGCAGGTTTGTAGCTTCGAAGCTATCACCCTCCGAGTGTTCGCAACTTGTAGCTTTGGATGACTTTTTAGGCCTAAAACATGGCCTTGTTATAATTCTTCTGAGTGATCGCGGATTTGTAGCCTTAGAGAATTGACCCTTTGTAATTGATCTCATACCGTAGCTTCAGAAAACGATTACACAAATTCTACAGGCGAGGAGCCCCTAGGCAAATTCAATTCCTATGGGCGAGGAGCCCCTAAGCAAATTCAATTCCTATTGGCGATGAACCACTAGGCAAACTAAATTCCTATAGGTGAGGAACCCCTAGGCAAATCCAGATTTTATTGGTGAGGAACCATTAGGCAAACTAAAGTCCTACAGGCAAGGAGTTCCTAGGCAAATTTAATTCCTACTGGCGAGAAACCACTAGGTAAGACCCAAATCCTATTGGCAAGAAACCACTAGGTAAAATTAAAATCCTACAGGCGATGAGCCCCTAGACAAATTTAAAGTCCTATTAGTGAGGAATCATTAAGCAATTTAAAGTCCTACAGGTGAGGAACCACTAGGCCAAGTTCAAAGTCTTAATTAGCAAAGAACCACTAGACAAATATCCAAAGTTTTACTCATGAGGAACCACTAAGCAAACTCAAGTCCTAAGGCGAAGAGTCTCGGATGTTCATAATTCGTGAATCCATTCTTAAACTGAGAAAATAGAACAATCATCATAATCATCACCATCATCCATTCATGCCCTTGGATGAGCAAACAAAGAAACTCTCATAAACAAGTAAGTTTCTCTCTCTCTTGAACGAATCATTAAGAACCCTTTCAAAATATGTTCCAAAAAGAAGAACCTTTGGATTAGATCACGAATTTCAAAAAGCAAAGATCCTAATCAGTTATTGTGAAATTTACATTTCCATTTTGTTTAGTGAGTCGACTAAAAATTCAGGTATTACCTTATCTTTGAAATCAACCTCTAAACGAGCTCAATCTCAAAGAGGGGCAGCTATTGAAACCTAATTTTTAGCTCATTTTTGTCATATTTTCAAAAATTTTCAAATTAGGTCTAGGGATCTTGGCCAGGCCTAGAAACCTATTTCTAAACAAAAAAAATATTTTTTTAGCATTTTTTTGCATTTTTTCTGAATTTCTTTTAGTCAAAATAAGCAAGAAAATCAAGAAATATAGTAAATGGAATCAAAAAATTTCATAAAAATAGTCAATAATTTTATTTTAAATCCAATTTCATAAATACACTGTCACTTTTAGAAAATCTCAATAGGGTACATGTTTTTTTCCAAAATTGGGCAAAATTAAACCCGAATTGAACCAAAAATGAAATTAATTTTTTTCTAGATATTTTTATGTAATAGTATCTTCACAACAATTGATTCTAGGACCTTTAATTGCATCATGGTCAGTCCAATATCATAATTTGGTGCAAAAATAAAAAATCCCCAAAAATTGATTGAAAATTAAGGATTTTGAACCTAAATTGGGAATCGTGCCCAAAATGAAATTGCTGAAACGGGAGACTATCATTTCTAGGGTTAATTAGGAGTGAATTTTGGCATCAATTTTGCCTAATCAGGTCATTAAGACCTTGAATTGAACAAAACCCTATTAACCCGAATATAAAAATGAGAAAATCTTAAGCACAAATATAATAAAAATTGGGAAAAATTATATGTTTGGGTTCGGAACATGCTGGAGAATGCAATTTTGAGGTTTAATTTGAAAATTTTGGTCGAAATAAGGTCTAATTTGTATTTTTGATCAAAATTGGAACTGCCGGGTCGGACGGGTCGACCCGACCCGACCCGCACAGTTCGTCTTCCTCACCCGACCATGACCCGTGAGAAACCCAGAGGAAAAAACGGTTTGAGCCCGTGACTTTGTTGACTAATTCCGGTTAATTAGCACGTTTTAATCAAATTTTCCAGCTGGCTTCATTCAACAACAAAAATGGATTAGCATTCGATTTCAACCGATTTTGAGCGGGAGATCAATGAACAAAAAACCAGAAAAAACTAAAGATGAAGAACTGAACCTATTCGATGAAATTCCCAAGAGAGAGAAGAGAGAGAAAGCGAGCGAAATGTTGAAAAATTGAGAGAGAGAGAGAGCGTTAGAGGTTCCCCTCGTGAGTGATCGGTGCCGCCCTAGACGGTGGGGTGCCAACGAATCGGGAGGCAGAGAAAGTGTCAAGAAACGTTCTCTGAGCTGCAGATCACTTTAACAAATTCATTCGGTCGTCGAACAAATCAAATGCTGTTTGTGTTCTGGTTGATGTGAAATGCATTCAAATCGAGTCGGCCATGGTTGTTGAATTTCGCCGGAAAACCCGAAGCCTCACCGGAGCATCGCCGTGACTTTAGGCCGTTCAAGTAGGCTTTCTTAAACTTTGTTTGTTGATTTTCTAGTCATTAGGTTCGTGATAGACGGCTAGGGCGATTGGATTTGAAACTCGTATTCTGGAAAAGTTTACCAAAACAGATTGCGAGTTAGGGTTTTTTGGACTAAGTTTTAGCCGGCCGGCGGACGTCCGACGACACTCTGATTAGGCCGGATCAATATTAGAACATATGATTTTGTTAATGGATCAATTGAGATGGCCGGAATCCTACCAGAAGGTCGCCGGATTCCAATCCGAAGTCACGACCTTGAAAACATTAAATACAAAATTACGCACACCAAGTGCTCGACCAAATGTCCCAATGGAAACCATTCAAAACGGTGCCGTTTTGGCGCACCGTGCCCGCCGGAGAAGGAAACTGGCACCGGTGACGGCCGGTTCGGTCTCGGCCGAACGGGTCCAGTCTCGGCCGAACCGGTCCGGTCCGACTCATTCCCCTCGGCCGAAAAAAAAAATGAAAAAATTAGAAAATTCTAAAAAAATGAAAAAGTCACAAAAAATAAAAAAAAGTAGAAAATTAGGAAAAATTACAGAAAATTCAAAAAAATCAGAAAGATTACAGAAAATTCAAAAAAATAGAAAAATTTTCGGAAAATTCATAAAAATTTCAAAAAATTCAGAAAGTATAAATAAAAATTTGAAAATTCTGAAAAATCAATAAAAAATTCAAAAATCTTGCAAATCCACAGAATGATTAAAAATCATTGTGGCTAGTCATGAAAAGTGAAATTTGGATTTTCCAAAATGCCTAAGCGGCATAATTTGGAAAATTCCAAATTTAAGGCCAAAATCCCTAAAAACCCTAAACCCTAAATAATGAAAGGAACAAGTTATTAGAGCCTTGTTAGGGTTTGGGTAGATTTTTATTTCTAGTGACCAAATTAGGGTTGCTGTGATTGATTTGCCATTGGATGTACATTTGATTCTTGGATGCTTAATTGTCTGTCCATAATTAGATTAGTGAAGTGACTTTAGGGATCCGTGTGATACGCTAAACATACCATATCGTTCTTATGTACCGAAAGAGCATTAATGGTCTCAATTTGGGATTATTAATGTAACCAAGTCCCTTATCCAGAATCTTTAGTTTGTAGGATTGCGGTACTTCTCCCGTGCCTCAATTAGGTTTCTAGTCGACTTACCATAAATGATTAGTGGCGATTCCAAGTTTAAATTTAGATCAAACAAACTCCGCTGTCACGTGAGGTATGGCTTGGGAGAGGCCCGTATAGAAAAATACCTCCATCAGAAAGCACACGAGCGCGTGGCGTGACAAATGGCCTCCATCACCGCCACCGCTACCGTTGCCATACGCTCGTTCCGCGCCCACAAGCCCTCCCTAGCCCCAGATCTGGACGAGGTCGGCCGCTGCTCGACCTCGTGCAAATCTGGGCAAGGTCGAGTAGCCCCACCCATGGCTGCTCAACCTCGCCGTCGCCCCTCCTCCTCCGTCGCCATACGCCCGTTCCGCGCCCACAAGCCCTCCCTCGCCCCAGATCTGGATGAGGTCGGCTACCGCTAGACCTCACCGTTGCCCCTCCTCCTCCGTCGCCATATGCCCGTTCCACGCCCATAAGCCCTCCCTCGCCCTAGATATGGACGAGGTCGGCCGCCGCTCAACCTCGTGCAGATCTGGGTGAGGTCGAGCGGCCCTGCCTATGGCTGCTCCACCTCGTCGTCGCCCAAATCTGGGCTACGTTGAGGGCGAGCGGCGGCCATCGACGAGGTTGGGATCTGGTGCTTCGTCACCGAGGGCCCCGCGATCTCCCAGCCGAGGGCCGCCGGTGGGGGACTAGTTGATTGCGTGGTGGTCGGGGCGGGATCAGCGGGCTCTGCATCGCCCAAGCGCTCACCACAAAGCACCGCGACAAGGCCCCCGACGTGGTCATCACCTCTTGAGCTCGCTACCTCGGCTCATCCTCCTCTCGTCTTTCCACAAGATCGGCATCGCTTCTCGTTGGACGTGGTTCCTTTCTAGTCCTCGCACTGTAGAAGAGATCTTTAAGGGCTACAGCGCCCGACGCACTGCCCTCGTCCACGCCCTCACCTACGGTACCGATCGTTGGGCCGTCGCCTCCCTCTTTGGATCTTCACATGCATGCGTTTTTTCTCTTTTTTTCCTGGGTCTGAGTTCGAATGTGCACGCCGGCAGTGTTTCTTTTTAGTTCTTTGTTTCTGGCTTGACGCCGTTGTTGGTGTTGGGGTGAATTTGTTTCAGATGTGGATGAATTCTACTCGCTCTGTGATCCAGGTGAGGCTCCATGTACTTTGGGTTTCTTGTTCGTTGTTGTTTTTCCTTCGAATTAAAGGGCAAATGCAAGATTGCGCTTTTTAGAGAAAAAGGTTTTGACTTTAGCTTGTGCTGCAATTTTGGAGAAGCGGGATAAGGTATGTGGGAAATGGGTAACTGCTGTTAGGTGATTTTTCTATGAAACTGTGGTCAACTTGATTGGGGAAGTGGCTGTGGTGGGTTGATAAGAAAGGGGCTAAGTGTGCTTTAGGTTATTGTCGGTTCTTTTTATTCATGATCTGAAAGGAAATTCTTTATTTTTTGCTTTTATAACTTAATGGGTATTTCTTAATGGGTATTTCAGTTGTGATTATGGACTCCAAATATTAAAGCTCCTTTTCTAGAGATGGAATGAAATGCAAGGACTGGCTGTCTTTGGTGGCTGTGCATAATGACTATTGGTTGCTCTCTGTGGCCTTCTACTTTGGTGCTCGACTTAACCGCAATGAGAGCTACTTTCTTTTTGCTTGCGCTTGCTGAAGATTGTCATTGCATATGCGGCATACTCAAAGGATCTGTTGAGGTCAGTATTGTGATTCTGGGTGCCTTACATCCCAACTCAGCTAGGCAGTCAGTTAATCAAGCAATTAAGAGATGCCACCATAAATTTAATGGTGCTAGCTTATTCTAGTAAAAAAGCCATTCTGCAATCTTTCACCAAGTTTGGATTTTGAATTAGGTACAACAACTTGAAGCCATTGGGTTTGGGTAGAAATAAAATTGAGCAGATATGAAACAATTTGTTTGGGCTGCTTATGTGAAGTGTATTATTTAGTATTTTGCATCTAAATTCTTGTATTTATTGTCAAAAGAATGACTGGTTCCTTCAATCATTGTCAAAAGAATGACTGGTTCCTTCAATCATTGTCAAAAGAATGACTGGTTCCTTCAATCATCATCTCTTTGATTTGTTAGTCTTTATTGCCGAGAGATCCATAAAGAAAAAAGGTCCAGTAATGAAACTATTTTCACTGTCCCGAAAAATGGCCTTAGTTCCCACATCTAGAAAGTTAAATAATTATGTGTATTGAAACATATTGAATAATAAATATCCATGTGTGGCTTGAATAGATCAACTCTAATACGACACGGTGTCATGCAAAGATTGCCACAATGTTAAGTACTACCTAGGGTGACTAGAGAAGTTGAGCTGCTTTTTGAAAAAAGATGCTTTATATCTTGTTCTTTGTGTGAACTGTCATACATGTTTCTTGGTGATGTGGAAGGTGAGGCTGTAGATGCTTCTTTTCCACTTTGAGGACTTTGTCGTCTCATTTTCTTGTGTATGGTTATATTATGGTGATAGCCTCTTCAGGACTCTCTAAGTTATGGGTTCACAGTAAAGGGATTGGGATTACAAGGTATGAAATACCTAGATGTCCTTTTATAATATATCTATGTATCTTTAGTACCTTGGTCTCCCCTGATTATGTTGGAGAGTGTGGTTTTGGTTTTGAGGAAGTAACTCAAACATATCAACAACCTGTAGTAGCAGATTGAACCTAAGCTATTCTACATTGTTTTGGCATGATACTTAGTATTCTTGTTTGAAATAAAAGGAGGAAGGAAGTTGTATCTTTCTTGGGTAAGTTGGCCAATGAAGAGATGGTCAATGCAATGCATGTTCTGCTTTGTATCTACGAAGTGCTCCAGATGATGAAAAACCTTTGGTTGCCATACTTATGCTGCACTTTGATCTTCTAGTATACTTTCTTGACTATTCATTTTGTAGTTTTTGGGATTTTATTGGATTTTGAATTTGCTATTTGTAACTTCAATTCTTGCCCATTTTTGAGTTGCATCTGTAAGATATGCCTCGGTGAGTATGACGAAATTTTATGGTGATTAACTTGGTATTGGAATTTGAAGATGCAATGTGAATTTGCAGATTTAATGAAGCCTACTCTTATTTTTTGGTTATCTATTCCAGAAAATTATGGCTAAGATAACACTTTGGTGCAGGTAGAACCTCATAAGTACGGCATATACAGAGAGAGGCTGTTGTGGCAATTTCTGCATAAGTTATGCAAATGAGAGGTTGCAATGACATTTCAACTTGCATCTGTTAAAACTGGAGCAGGAAGTGAGCATCACACATGGACCGCATCTTTAGTAGTTTTGTTTAGTATTTATATGATGGGTATTGTCGCTAAAAGCAGGATATTCTTTTTTGATTCATTTTTGTCATCATTATTTATTGTGCAAGATTATTTATTCTCTCATTATGTGTACTATAAAGAAAAATATTTATGTCATTCTTGTGGAAAATGTTGATGAATGTATTTCATTTTCATATTATTATAATATTTTGACTTTATTAAGTGCTCAATGTTAAATATAAATTCTAGAAATTAATTTTTCTTTTAATTAGGTTTAAAATCGAAAAATAAAATATTAGATTTTGTTTAAATTTGTGGCAAAATTTGAATTTTGCCACGAATTTTGCAACGAACTTTGCCACGAATTGGTTTTCGTCGCAAATTACCAACGAAAATTCAAATTTTTTTGCGCCAAAATTTGCGAAAAAAAATTTGCGACGAATTTTTTTGTCCGTCGCTAATTTCGTGGGAAATTCATTTTGCCACAAATAAGTAGCGACAAATGTTGCCACGATTTTTGCAACTAATAATTAGCAACGAATTTTGTAACGAATTTATCTACGAATTTTGCCACGAATTTGTTTTCGTCGCAAATTACCAGTGAAAAATTAAAATTTTTTGTGGCAAAAATTTTCGACGCCGAATTAGCGACTAATTTTTTTTCTTCGCTAATTTCGTCAGAAATTTGTTTTTGCCACTAATTTTACCACGAAAATTGAAATTTTTTGTCGGCAAAAATTTGCAACGACGAATTATCGACGAATTTTTGTTCGTTGTTAATTTCGTTGAAAATTCGTTTTCCAACGAATTTTGCCAAATTTTTCGTGGCAAAATTCGTGGCAAGACCCTTGTTTTTTGTCAAAAAAAATTCACGATTTCCCACGAATTTTTTTTTGTCTGAAAAATTCACGATTTCCCACGATTTTTGCAACGAATAATTAGCGACAAATTTTGCAACGAATTTTCCCACGAATTTGGCCACCAATTTTTTTTTCATCGCAAATTACCAACGAAAATTGAAATTTTTTGTCAGAAAAATTTGCGATTTCCCACGATTTTTGCAAAGACTAATTAGCGACAAATTTTGCAACAAATTTTCCCACAAATTCAGCCACGAAATTTGTTTTCGTCGCAAATTACCAACGAAAATTGAAATTTTTTGTCGCAAAAATTCGATTTGCGACGAATTTTTTTTCATCCCTAATTTCATGGGAAATTCGTTGTGCCACGAATTTTGCCACGAATAATTAGCGAGGAATTTATCCACGATTTTTCCAACAAATTATTAACGACGAATTTTGCCACGAAATTTTGCAACGAACTTTGCCACGAATTTAGCCACAAATTGATTTTCGTTGCAAATTACCAACAAAAATTCAAATTTTTTTCGCCAAAATTTGCGAAAAAAAATTTGCGACGAATTTTTTTGTTCGTCGCTAATTTCGTGGGAAATTCATTTGCCACGAAATTTGCCATGATTTTTGCAGCAAATAATTAGTGACAAATTTTCCAACGAACTTTACAATGATTTTTGTCACGAATTTTGCGATAAAAAAATTTTGTCACAAATTACCAATGAAAATTTAAATTTTTTGTCGCAAAAATTTGCGACGATGAATTACCAACGAATTTTTTTCGTCGCTAATTTCATTGGAAATTCGTTTTCCAACGAATTTTGCCAAATTTTTTGTGGGAAAATTCGTTGGAAAACCCTTGTTTTTTTATAGTGTTTGCAATGGGAATTTCGTTTTCATCATTAACATGTTGCTTTTTGCTTTTGCTTTTGCTTTTGATATATTTTCTATTTCATCCGTATCGGCCTTACTTTTACCATGCACACTGCTTTTTTTATGCCCCCTAATATTTATCTTTTGAGCTCTTTGGACTCTCGAGACACTCTATACATATTCACCAATTTTTCTAAATTTTCTTGATAAATCATATGCATTGCCCTAATGTGGGGAGATAATCAACATTTTGGGCTTTGAAATGAACATGTTTAAGGCTCAATTTGGCTAAGCAAGGGATAACTATGTTTGGATAGAGGAAAAGAATGCTCTTTTTCACTTTGGGATGTTTCGAGCTTCCATAAAGATCCACCTGAAATTACCACAAGAAGGTTGATGCAAGTGAAAGTAATAATAAAATCTTTCTTAATCTTTTTGCTCCAAAAATGATCAACCACAACTTCTTAACTTGCCCTAATGTGGGGTGATTCTTAATAAGGGTATTTTGAAAATTCTCCCTATTTGGCTCAAAGTGGCTAGTAAAGGATAAAATGAGTGTTTATAATAAAGAAATGAAATGCATTTTATCACTTCAATCCATATATTCAATGTGAATAACCCTACGTCCTAGGACTTGATTTTTTTTTCGCTCAATTTTCTCAAAATATGTATAGGACGTGTTTGATCAAAGGTTTGCCTTTTATCATCCTAGGCATTTCCATTTGGCATTTTTGAGAAATCCCTTTTTTTTGTTTTTTCAAAGGATCATTTGGTTAAATCTCTCGTCTGTGGGAAATTCTGATGCATGATGTATTTACCAATGCGTGAATGAACAATTTGAAGAATATCATTTGAGATCTCTTGAAAAAAATGATTTCAAATTTCTCTTACGATTATTTGAAATTTGAACTTGGAACATCTTTTTAGTTCAAAACAAAGTGTCTAAGATTCCGCATCTAGGACTTAATTGTTTTATAAAGCATTTGAAGACAATGGTTTCGAATTTACCTTGATCATGAAACCAAATTTTTTATCCAAGAGGTTTTGAAATGGAATGGCTTTGAAAGCTCATTTTTGAGAATTATTCGAAATATTTTTTCTTGAAAGATCTTTGAGGAAAAGGATACTTGTTCTGTGTTGGACAATTGATCCTACATGAATACAAAGGAAATCATGTCAATGAATATCCTTTGAAAGATGACAATTTGGAACAACACAACTTTACCCTTGTATTTTCTTTCCATTGATCGATGTCTTCCTATCAAGAGAAAGGAAATTGAGTCAATAAATGATATCAGAAGAGGTAAATTGGAACCGATACATCTTTACCCTTCATTTGAGTCTATGTAAACGACTCTTTGAGCTTTCTTAATTGTTGACAACTTAGTTGATTGTACTAAAGCCATTTGCCCTAGTTAGACACTTTTGCGTTCAAAGAATCTGGTATGTTCAATGCTCTTTCTTGTTTGATTTCCATTGTCTATTATTTGAATCTTTTCTTTTATTCACCTTCATGTAAAGAAAAGATATGTCAATATGGATTCTAAATAAATTTGAGCTTAAAAATGAAATGCTCCCTTTGATGATGAGATCATCTTTTTGTCACGTCCATATTATTCAACCGTCTTGACACTTTATCTACAAGATAAACGGATGAACAAGTCAAATCAGATACGGGATATTCTCATTGGAACGAGTACTTTTACCTTTTTGAGACACTGCTCTTTGAGATCATTCTAATTAGGTAAATAGAAGCCAAATTTATGCATGATTGTTTGGAAATCATTTTTGAAAACAATTTCAAAAGTCATTTGAAAATCTAACCCTCAAATCCTTTGGTCCATTTTGATTTAAAAATCTAATCTTCAAAATTTGTTGGGGAGTTAACCACACATTCATGATATGCCCCAAAAATTGGTTTTGAAACCATGCCAGAAAATGTTTTCGGAAATTAGTCCTCATATCCTCGAACATCCTTGTTCCACAAATTTTTGAAACTAGGAAGCGTGCGGAAGTCCAATCCTCAAAATATCATCATAGGACTGGTTTGGTGTACTTCCACACGTCCTTAATAAAACGTGCATATGCCTTCTTTTTGAAATTCAAATGATGAGGCCGTATTACAATATATGCTACCTTGGACTAACAGCTCAAGATCCAAGTGTCCATTACAAATCAAAGATTGAATTGAAAGAATCAATTGAACTAACAAATTGATCCCACACAGGAGCAAACAAATGAAGCGATAACGAATGCAACAGACTTAGAAGAAGGGTAAGAAGCATCCCTATTTAGCAAGGTTGATAGGTGCTTTGAATGATTCAGCTTTATCGTGGGCTAAGATAGCGCCAATAAAGTCTTCACTAAAGAGATCTACCATAAAGTCAAAGGAAATCTCTTCTTCTTGTAACATCATGGGAGGTTCGGAAAATATCTCTTTCAAAGATGGAGATAGCAGCCTCTGTCGACTGTTTGTTTTTTTATTTTGGTATTTACGATCACCTTGGTCTTCATGGCTTGCATAGTAACCTAAACCTTTCTTGTTCCTCTTCATAACAGTTTCAATTGGTTTCAAGATGCCTTGGGAATGCTTCCCCAAGCCTTTTTCGAGAGTGTAGCCGTTTTCAAGCTACACTTTGCTAGACATAATGGTGGGCTTTGACATTTGAGGAATTTGCATAATCATTCCAATAGGTACATGTGCAATGGAGACCAACTCGAAGGAGTGGCAATTCAATTCTTCCATGATTTTGGGTTCAACATATAGAATGGCAGTAACATGGAACACCTTGAAATCCATCTCAACATGCATGGTTATAAGCTTGCCTTCTACCACGAATCTCACTTTTTGGTGAAGGCTTGAGGGCACAGCTCCGGCATTATGAATCCACGGTCTACCAAGGAGCAAACTAAAGTTGCTTGGTATATTTAGTACTTGGAAAGTGAGCGAGAAAAGAACAGGTCCAATCATGAGTTCCAACTCAATTTCGCCTATAGTTTCTTTCTTCATTCCATTGAACGTTTGCATAGGTGTTTTGGCGGCTCGAATTCTATCTTCATTTACTCTCAATTGTCGTAATGTAGCGAATGGGCATATGTTTAGGGCCGAGCCATTATTAATGAGAACTTGCGACAAAATCGTGTCACAATGTTTTATGAATATTTATAATGCCTTAGAATGGGAATGTCCTTAAGGAGGGAAGTCCTCATCAGAAAAAGAGATTTGATTCTTCAAAAGGATTGCCCTAACAAATTTTTCGAGTTGAGCATCATCAATGGAATTGGGTACATGCACTTCATTGAACACCCTGAGTAAGGCATTCTTATGTTTCTTGGATGACTTGAATAAATCCAATAAGGAGATTTGGGCGGGCATCTTTCTTAATCGGTTCACCACGTTGAATTCACTAGTCTTCACCACAGCTATAAATTGCTTAGCATCCTCTTCAGTCACAGCTTTCTTTTTGACTCCTTTGGGTAGACAACAATGACCCGATCAAGTGACAACATCAATTTCATTTGCTCCGTACTTCCATGGAACGGCTTTTTTTATCAAACTTGGGAGTAACTTCAACAGTTATTTCTTCGCCTTCCAATAATGGTGGTAATTCAATCACAACGGGCTCAAAATCATCCCTCGTGATCTCAATTGACTCAAAGTCTTCAACTAACAAATCAATAACCATAGGTTCCACACCTATCGGTTTGATTTCATAATACGCAGCTTCTTTAGACAAGTTAACTACTACGGGTTCAATACACATCGGTTTGCTCTCATGATCATTCTCTTCGGAGAGGTCAATCGCAACGGGAGTGACCATAGCCACCATCTTTTCATCATCCATTCCTCCTCATCTGTCAGGAATAATATCCTTCATGTCAATAAAGAAACTTAGCGGAGGTGAATATTTGACAAAAAAGTCGTACTTCCCACTTGATTGACCTAGAGTATCAACGACTTCACCACGCTCATGAGCAGTTGTTATAAATTCACAATCCCAATGAGCTCTTCTAACATCAAGCTAGGAATCCGTGTCAGAAACATGCTCCTCGTCTTCATTAACGGGTATAAGTTCAAAGACTTTAGATGTGCGATCCACATTTTCATCATCTATGCCTCCCCATCCATTGAGAACGATATCCTTTAGGTCTATGAAGAAGCTTGGAGGTGGGGTGTATTTGACATAGAAGTCATACTTCCTGCTTGGTTGGCCTAAGGTATCTACTACTTCTTCGCACTCACGAGTAGTCTTCATGAATTCATAGTCCCAATGGGTTCTTTTGACATCGAGGTCAGAATCCACATCGGAAACGATTTCTTCAGCTTCTTCGAATAGAAAATCATCGTCAATAACTTTTAAAGCTTATATTTCTTTAGTCAAGACTTTGACGGATCCATCTCCATTCTCCTCCTCTTCTAACTCATAAAGGAAGTTCTCGGACGATACATGAATCATAGCCATCATCATTGTGGCATCTGATTCTTCTCCCATATACCGGATAACCCCTATGTCAATTAATTTGGAAATGCATATCAACTTTTCTTCTTTCGAGATGTCACCTCCTTTTTTTGATAATGTCCAGCTAGCATCAAGATCTCATGCAACTTTAGTACATCCACCATAAAAGACTTCTTATCTTCATTCATATTTACCATATTCATACATCGAGTATGATCGGGCAATTGATTTTGTTGTATATTCGGTTCGGGATACTTAAAAGACAAGATCCCTTTGTCAATCAAGCTTTGAACCTTAATTTTCAATACTAGGCAATTGTCGATGCTATGGCCTTTCTCACCCATGTGGTACTCACATGATTTCGTAATGTCAAACCCAACGAACTTTGGAGGATTATCTCAGGGGACTTCTTTTGCAACCATTCTCCTCTCAAGAAGTATGGGTAGAAGCTTTGATAGCGGTCTTGGTAAATGTGTAAATTGACGAAGCGGTTTACGCTTACGTGGCTTCTTATTGGACTCATGATGTGGTTGAATATAAATCATGTCCATTTCCTCAGCACGTTCTTAGTTACATTCTTCATTCCTAGAAGATTGCTTGATTTCAGACTTTTGCTCTTTGTATTTTTGTTTTCCCTCACCTTTCGAATTAATGTCATTTGTCTCCAATCTGGTACTAGACAGTAATTCCATCGCAATTTGATTCACACAATCCATGAGATGTATCAACATGCCACGCATTTCGTTAACTTGATTATGAAGATCCTCAAGAGTAGGCATAATCTTGGTCGGAAGCAATGGACTTATGAACGCTTCAAAGTCTGCAAATGTGGCAGCTATTTCATCAATTCAGTTTTCCAGATCGGCAATTTGATCGTTCTGTTTTTCGATATCCATTTGAAGATCCTTCATGCAAGTGGGGTTGGGCATTCTCCAAATGCCTTGTAAATAAAATGAAGATCAAGTTAGTACGTGGAAAATAAATTGAAATGAAAATGTAAAACCCTTCAATTTTATATATTTTTTGGATGAAATAGGGATAAGAAATATTCTCATGATCCCAACATCATGTGAATAATCACTTATCACAATTTCTTCACAAGAAATTATACAATAAAAGGGGTAACACATGATGATTAATCAAGATGCCCCATCTATATTACATTGGAATCTCGAAAAAGAAAGTACATACAAGGGAAATTTCACTATTAACAACAAAATTCATGAAATACAATCCCTATAGATCAATCTAAAAACAAGCAGAGAATCCTATTACATCATTACTAAAATGAGTAAAAAGGAAACCCTATACATCAGATCTATAAAATGAAAATTACATGAAAGGAGATTTCCTCATGGAATATAGCCAAACTCCTAATGGCTCTTCTTTAGGTGAGAGGCGAATTCATTTGTTTTCTTGGGTCAAACATTCAACCTCGATTAAAGCCTTATCCTTTTCCCTAAGAGCTCTTGCAGCTATAGCTTGTTGTTGAGTTGGCTTCTAGGGGACATTGGGGAGATCCACTTTAAGCTCGGGCTCGAGGCGACGGTATATGTACTTCGGCAATACATGATGTATCTTCATTTCACCTTCCAATTCTGACTCGTCAGTAATAAGAATTGGCTCCGGGTGACATTCGTACCAAATGTTTATGATGATCTTGATCATATTCTTTAAATCCTCCGTTTAGTCCTTTTGGATGAAATTTTTGCAATAGTCAAAATGATATAACCCCAACTGAGGAATGGCGGAATCTTTTGAAGCGCGCGATATTGACAGATCACCCTAAAAGGGTAATATGACGTAGACCCTGTTAGACCTAAAAGTGGGATTGGGTTGTCGGATCCATTATTAAGGCGTACCTCGGGATTTCCAAGCCAACGAACATGCCATTGGATTTGATTTGGAACAAGGTTCTTGAAAAAATTAAACCAAGTTGAGAATGATCAATAAGGAAGGATTTCTTCCTTTTCTCGAAAGAGCGAGATAGGATGACAATCTTTGGACACATCTATGATTTTCAAGCTCAAACCGAAGTCTTTAAGGTGAGAGACCAATCAAATTTGGAGTAAACCTTTTAGGGCTCTAAAGATATCATTTCTTTTTTGTTTGAACTTATTGAGTGATATGAAGGTCTCACCTAAGATTATATTGGAGAATCTTTTGAACATACACACTTGATTGACAATGTGAACTACCAAAGGATCCATAATCTTTTTGGTGAATGTAAAGACCACAAAACCAAAGAATGCTAAGAAAAAGACTCAAGAAATTTGATTACCCGCTTCTTTTGGCAAGCTAGAAAAATGTTGTTCTAAGAATGTAAAGGAGAGTGCATTGGAATTTCCTCTAAGGACGCCTTTGACTTGGAGAATGTCAACTCCTAAGAATTGGTTCAAAAGAGGAGTAGGATTTATGTCTATCGGAAGACTAACTAGACTAAAATACCCGACTCTTCCAATGGCAATATCGTACTCCTCAATTGTAGTGGTCAATTCATTTCGACCAAACACAAAAGTGGATGTCTTTGAGTTCCAAAAATAGGACAATGCTTTGATCATAGCAACACAAGGCTCGATGTATAAAAGCGGGGGAAGATATCCGATCTTCTTTTCCACGTAGTCCTTGTGCTTTGACTCGAGACTTTCCCACATGGTCACGAGAGCTCTAGGCATGGGGATGATTCGAATCTCCGATATATCTATTTTGACTAACCCTAATTTGGGGCATCGAGATTAATCACCATGTGTTATAGAAAGAAATATAACATGAAATAACGTAATTGAAATTGTAGAACGATACAATCAACCTTACCGCAAAGAAAAAAAATGGCAAACACATCGACACATCGTATGAGGACATGTGAGTTTTGATATCTAAGGGTAGGATTCTAAAGGTTTAAGGTCCCTACCTTAATTAGATAAGAAGAGTTTACCCACCGCTACTAACGTTGGTCGGTGTACTTCTTACTAACCAAGATGAGCGATATTGAAGAATGGATTACCACATGAATTCACATGCGGATTCCATTCTTAATATCTCGTAAAGGTATCTTAAAAGCGATCCGGGGTTTTAGACCATGGAACGTGGGTTGCATTGTGTCGTGCTAAAGCAAGTAAACATGTGTTTGAATTTAAAGCGAACAACACTTCAATATAACCCAACATACACGCATACATCCTTTCCCCACTAGCAAAACAAAGGGTTGACACATACGCCTCCCCTTATAACTCTCACCTACAAAAACATTTAACACTTGATTAGCAACTACCCTCATTTTCCACGCGACTTTGACATGCAATCGATGGTACAAAATGTAGACAAGTGAGATAACAACCAACAAGTTTATTACGGCTTTAATCCACTTAAGTTTGTAACCTAGTTCCCAGCGGAGTTGCCAAGCCTGTTGCGACCTACCTCACGAGTGCTAAACTCGATAAGACGGGTTTAGAGGTAAGTGTTCATGAAACGGTTCATGTAGCACATCATAAAAGATAGCTTTACCGAAACATCGACCTTTTAGTTATCCATACGGTTCACATGGCACATCATAAAAGATGGCTTACTAAAGCGTCAATCTTTTAGTCATCCATATGGTCAATTTGGCATATCATAAAAGACGGCTTACCGAAGCATCGATCTTTTGATCATTCATATGGTCCATTGATCATGAACGTGGATTTTCCCTAAATCCATACCTCGCATGATAGCGGATCGATTTTATTTTTTTTTAGGAGTCGCCACTAGCCTAGTCGGGAGATGGCTAGAATATCCAATCGAAACGTGGGAGTTTCGTTTTGGTTTCTACGAAAACCAGAGATCATGAGTTCGGGGACTAGCTTACGTTAATATTTCTATTAACACCCTTTCGGTACCACTAAATTTATCATGGTTATTATCTAAGTTGTCATGCATTTATTTTTTACCATTTTCATGTTAAAGTCTTAGTCCACTAAGTGATTATGCATCTTGTTTTTGTATTTTCATTTAAGATTCTAAACTAATCTTATTTTAGTCTAGAAAAAGAAAGAAATAATCAATTGTATCGAAAGACATTTCGTAAAGTAAACACTCAAAGTATTGAAAAGACGAGCTAATTCTAAGTGCCAGAAAGTAAAACCCGCAACTTATTGGGTGTTTATTACAACACAAATTGAAAACCCGAGACATGATCGGAGACGAATGAATTGAATACAAATTGAAACCGGATAAAACATCGGTCTATCGCCACCATCAAGTGAATACAAATTGAAACCGAATTGGACATCAATCTATCGCCTTGGTCTTTTACAATTTTGGATTATCCCCTACATGGACCACCTCTCGAGTGTCGGCGCTTAGATTCACAACATACATTCACGACAAACAATGCACAAAGGAACAACCAAAGAAAAGCAATGGTACAAACAATTCACTAATCAAGCATGAGCCTCGAGATCAGCCTTTGTTTTTCATGCATTTCGATTCACCACCCACCTAATCATCTAACAATATTTGATTAATGGTTAATGATAATGGGCTACCATTTGCATTCACAAAACGGCAACTCATATCAATTAAGCCTTATAGTTGGGTTCTAAATGACCATAATGGGCTACCCGCCGAACATGCACCGGGCCCCACATTCATCTAACAAACACATGCATAACAATGAGTAAAACATGCATTCAAGCCCATAGGCCTTGTTTCTCAACCAATAAAGCAATGAGAAGTGGGCTTCATAAGAAGACCGCTTATTCAATTATTATCTAATTCGGATCACTTCTATTTAGATGTGAGTAACTAACCTAATGATGTCCAAATGAAGTGATTCATGTGTCATCAGAAAGCTTATGTCATGAAGATCAAAAGTTAAGAAGACCATTTTTTCTAAATCCCCACCGACTTTCACAAAACAAACAATTTTACTCTCGGTGATAGACTGGACCCGGTTTTGTTAGGGATTTCAAAATAATGGCGGGAAAAATAAAAAATCTTATCAAAACCGCGAGATCACACCAGACAGAGCAGTTTCGACCACCAGCAAGGACAGTTGGTCTTGCGACAAGCCTTGTGCCGCTGTGGAGGACGGCGGTGAGGCAGCAGCTCGCTGGAAAACGACCGGCGGGAGGTGGAAAGGCTAGCGGCCGAGAGAGAGATTAAGAGGGAGAGAGAAGCGTGAGCTAAAGAGAGAGAGGGAAGAGAGGAGAGAGAATTTAGATCTGCAAATGTGAGAGCTTCTTAAATTTTGGAGGGAAAAAAACCTATATACTCCCCTCAACTTTAAATCCTAGCCCTTAGATCGATTCAATGGCCTAGAATGCATCCTTAATGATTAAGAATATTCCTTAAGGGCTAAGGATTGGTGACATGGCATTATGGATGGACATGATCAATTCTAAATGAATGACCATGATTAATTTGCTTACCCCCTAAATAATTTGATTAATCCTTAATGAAGGGCATTTTAGTAATTTCACTTAGGAGCATTTTCGTAATTTTCAATTAAGGGCATTTTTGTCATTTTGGGCTCAAAGGGACGTGGCAAGCCTTGGCTGGTCGGAATAGATCACCTACCGCCTGATTTTTGATTGGAAAATGGCCGATCCGATCGGACCGATTCAATTCGAGTTAAACCGGGTTGAACCGTTTGGACCGATTTGACCCGAGTTTAATCGGGTTGAACCGGTTCAATCCTTGGCTCAATTTGTTCCAATTTTGTACAATTTGATTCCTATCATGATTAAAATGATTCAATTAATATTGAATTCGATTAAATTGGATCGAACCAATTTGAAACTTATGCACAAATTGATCCAATTTAATTTGTTTAACCCAATTGTTCTTTAATTTGAGTAATTGTATGGCCAAGCTAGACTAACAAATTTAATTGAAGTTCAATTAATCAAATTAAGCCTCAATTCATTAAATTGGAGGTTAGTATAGAGTGGGTCAAGTTGAATTGCACAAATTGAATCAATTACTCTTAGATTTCTCAATCATTGGATCACTAAATTGATCAAATTGACTCAAATTCATGTGAATCTTCCAAAATTGATTTTGAATTTAGATTTGATATAAGAAATTAGGCTCATTCGTGCCTCAATTGCGCAAATCATGAATAATCGATCCAAATAACTAATTAGGGCCTAAATTGGGGGGTTTTTGCACTTGGCTTCGAATTACAAAATTGGTTCCAAAATTGAATGTAATACAACCTCTAGATCAAATGTCATGAAGGAAACTAACCTAAAAAATGACTAGAAATGAAGTAATTTCATTTTTGGCCAATTTGAACCAAATTCCGCAAATTGGGAAAAAGTCGATTCTAAACCGATTTTTGTAAAATTTCAAATGTCAAAGTGAAATTGAATGTAAAATAAGACGATTTTTGGATTTTTGTATTTTTTTATTTTTTGGTTAAAGGTTTGACCAAAAGTCAAACCCTAGTTGACTTTTCACTAGGAGCTTGATTTTATGATCAAATCTTTGAATTTTTCTAGAAGTAAATTATACTTAAAAGGAATCTTTTTATGTGAAAAGCCCCAATTTGACCTTTGGTCAAAGGGTCGACTTTTGGACAAAGGGTCGACTAAAAAGTCAACTCGAAAGTCAAACATTTGACTTTTCGGGTTTTTGTATGAAATGAATAGAAAATTGTTTACAGAAGCTAAGCCAACAAACATAATTAAAAAACAACACTTTTTGTTCAAGAAATGGGTTCCGTCGCGATTAGAAACCATAATCTCGAATTTTCTGCTTTTAATGACACGTCGGCTAAAAATTAGGTGTCAACAATTTAAATTTGAGAACAAATAAAATCTATTATTATATCTAAATGGTTATGGATAGAATAACGATTTTCCGTGCCATCGAATATCGTATCTCATGGTTAAGATCGAATAGTCGTCCAAGCATATTGTTAAGTTAGGAAAGTTTCATAACTTAGGGGTGTTTTAAAATCTCGCAGATATATCACACATCATTCAAAAGAATCAACTAATGAACCAAAGATAGCTAAACCAATCAAATTAGGGCATCAAATATTTGAAACAATATCGGATAATGTTCTTACTTAATTTACGGATAACTTCTAAGTTTGAACCCGACTTGGATTGGGATTGCGGATCACGGGATGGCCAGTGGCGATGGATTGATGGCAACGATGGCGATGGTGCTCCGATCACTCAGCAAAACAAAAACACTTGCCTTGGCGGTGGAGGGACACTACAGCTACGGTTGCGATGGGGAACACTAAGATGGACTGGGGATGGTGCTAGGCGGTGAGCTCGCGTTCGGCCAAGTTCTACAGTAGCGGGGTTCGTTAGGACAGCACCGGACAGCATCCAGGACGACTGACGACCACAAGTTTGGCCGTGAGGGAGGTAGCGGCGACAAGAGGCAACGACGGGCTCGTCGGGGCAACTGGCATGGGGCAGCGGCTCTCGACAGCTATGGCAGTCAAGGGCATTGTTGGGTAGTCAAGAAATAGAAACGGTGCCAGTGCAGGGTTGCAGTAGCTCCGGTTTGCCACGGGACAGCGAGACGGCGTTGTTCGCGAGGCAACAATAACGGTCAGGGAAGTCAGCTTGGCATGGCAGCGGCGACGTTGGTGTTGAGCAGGGCAGCGAAGCAGCAGAGGGAATAGTGACGTTGCCATCAGCGGGGGGTAGACTCGATGGTGGGCTTGTCATCGACCAAGAAGCAGCAATAGGGGCAACAGCAGCAGCAGCGTGCATCGACGAGGAGGAGTAAGTGGCTCGGCAAGGCAGTGACAGCAGAGGCCAGCAGTAGTGCCGTCGGTTAGGCATGGCTCAAATTAGTAGTGGTGGCAACGGCAAGAGCATTGGCAGGCTAGGCGAGGCAGTGGAAATGTGGGCGCGGGCACAGGTGTAGTGACAAGCTCGGCACTGACAGGGGCGTAGCGGTGGGCACAGACACGGGCGACCTCATGATCGTGAGTTTATTTGTGAGGAGATGGGGTTGCAATGGCGATAACCAAGGATGCAGTGAGGCATGGTCGGCCGTGAAGGGCACGGCCTATCTCCCTTGCTCTCTCTTTCTCACTCTCACTCTCATAATTCCTCATGTGTATCACTCATGCTCTCAAAAATTGTGATCCTTCCTTCAATTAAAGGGGTATAACGACATTTTTTAATCTAAACCTAGGTTAATTAGTCGGGCTTTTATAACATAATGGGCTTTGACTTGGGCTTTTTTCTATTTAATTTCTCAGTGGACTTAATTATCCTAGGCTTTTCTTTAATTAAAATTTAAGAGGCTGATTTAAGCTTAAATTAAGACAACCAGGGCCCTTTTACCCTTGAAATTTTCGACCCCTATCTCCATAGCTTGGCCAAGTACTGCTTGATGTGCAAGCTAGACTTGCGTGACTGACTTTAAGTTCATTCGCCACCGCCGATCCAAAGCAAAAATGTCGTTAAATTGTATGATTCTAAACTATATGCTATGCAATCTAATTTTAATGTTTTTGTCTAGGGGATATAAATTATTCCCTAATCAAGAATCAACTTTTTTTTTTATTTTTGATTCTGTTCCAAAACTATCTTCGAAAATAAATTTGTTTCCGAGAATAAAAAATTTACCAAATCGATTTCTGTTCTTTTTTTGCTCTCGGGAACAAAAGAATAAAATCAGACACTGTTTGGCCAGTTATCAAATAGGCCCTTATAGTAATCACATTACATGCATTACATATAGGTTAGTTTTCATTTAAACAAGAGAAAACCCTAAAATATATTGAGTGAAATTGCGTGTTAATTAGAAATCATATTTAGGATTTAAATGTGATTTTCTAGCTAACATTATAGATGCTTATGTTGCTTTGATGTAAGTACACTCTCCCTTCGTTGCAATTTATTTATTGCTTTGATTATTGAGGGTTAAATAATGATTGCGCATCCGTATGGTCATCTCACACATTAAGAGATAATAAAATTGATTCAAGCTGCTTGCTCAAACATTTTCATGAAAAGAAAAGGTACCAAAAGGGCGTTAGAGTAATCTAACATAATCAAGTCACTGTACTCATAATCTCTGGTTCGTAGAAATAAAGTATATCTTCTATACTATACTTCATTCAAGTTTCTAATCAACCCACCATAAATCGATTAGTGGCAACTCCTAATTGAAAATCATTTGCATGTTAAGAACTTAAACCATAAGTCGTGGATTGGTATGGGCTTGGGAGAGCTCGAGTTAAGTTTAGGCTTAATAATCTATTAGCTAAATCCCTAGGTGGTGCAACTCGAGGTTAGGTCGCGACAGGTTTGTTCCTGCAAACCTTGCTATTAGCTAAGTTTCTCCATGATCTTCATAAAGTGCTCATTCTGCTTATCTTAGTCATCTTTTGGCAAACCTATGGGTATCATAGGAGTGTCCTCTGCAACGGAGATTTGAGGCAGAACGTCGGCTAAATTTGTGGTCTTGACCTTAGCAGCTATGTCTATGTTGGTGGGTGGGAAAACTATTTCACCTTTTGATAGAGTAGCCACGGAGTTGAGCTTAGATTGAAGAGACTCCACTTGCTTCGAGATTTGTTGAAGGATAGTGAATTCTTGCCTTATGTGATGCTCAATGCCAGCAAGGTGACTTAGCAATTCATGTTGACCAGTGGCTTTTGCTTGTGACCATGTATGAATGGCTGATGGTCAACGGTCCATAATCATTGTGGCTTGGTGCGAGGAAGGGGTGTTGAGTCGTCGGCCTCGGCATGGGCACGACAGTCATCGAAATGGCTCCCTGTCTAGCCCTTCGGTCTCTTGGTTCTCTCTTCATGCGTTGAATGAGTTCAAAATAGCGAATACAAACAATCCGTAATCACCTGAATTATAGAAAAATGAGCATACATGAGCACACTATTCATGTAACATCCACAATTTGGACCGAGGCGACTAAGGGAAAATGGCCATGGAACTGGTGAGCAGATCGATCTAAAGGTTAGTCATGGATCAGTTGGTAAGGTCGGAATGAGTATTTAAAGGATCGGTCAAAGTTCGATCGAACGATCGTCCATGGATCGATCAAAGGAGCGACAATGAAATGACTTCCCAATTACGCAAGTCGATTAGAGTGATTCAATCATGGATCGACTATTCGACCATAAGGGTCGGTAGTGAAATGATCCTGGACGCCCATGAATCGATGCCTGTCACGCCTCGCTTTTGGCACGCTAAGGAGGTACTTCCATTTGTCACAAATGGGGAAATTGTCCTTAAATGAGCTACTAGGATTCTATACGGATATTTTGCCTAAACGTCCCACAGACATCCCATCACTAAACAAACTGGGGCCTCTCATAGATCATACCTCACGTGACAGCGGGTTGTAATTTTTATCTTTTTATTGAATTTAAATTTTCGATTTGGAGTTGTTACTAGTCATTATTAGTAGGTTGACTAAAAACTTAATCGAGGTACGGGAAAAATATCACGATTATGCAAATCAAAGATTCTGAGTAAGGGGACTTGGTTATGCTAATGATCCTAAATCGAGATCTCTAATGCCCTTTCGGTACCTAAAACGATACAATATATCTAACGTGTCACACGAGTTTCCAAGGTTGATCCACTAATTCTAACCATTCTAATCATGAAAAATCAATCAATCATCATTAATGCAACGATCAATTGCAATCAAGCAAAGCAATCCTAATTTGTCTCTAAAAGGAAGCCAATCCAAAATACCTAAACCCTAGTAAAGCCCTAAAAGCTTATTCATTACATGATTTATGCTGTTTAGGGTTTTATGGTTTTTTAGGTGTTGAAACCCCTATTAATCCCTAAACTATGGATTTCCTAAAAATACCATTTAGGCACTTCAAAAAAATTCTAATTTAACTTACAAAGGTTGGCTACAGTGTTTTTGAATCATTTTGTGAATTTTTTGAATTTTTTTAGAAATTTTTTTGAGAATTTATTTTCCTGAGAACTGATTTTCTTGATTTTCTATAATTTCTTTGAAATTTTTATGGGATTTTGAGATTTTTCAATTTTTTTGTTTTTTTATGAAATTTTTAGAAATTTTCCAATTTTTTCTTTGAATTTTCTAAATTTCTGAAAAATTTCGATTTTCTGAAATTGTTATTGAATTTTCGAATTTTTTTAAGTTTTTCAAAATTTTTAATTTTTTTGTATTTTTGTATTGATTTTTTTAAAATTTAAAATTTTATATATTTTTTTAAATTTTTCCCGCCGAGGGAACGAACCGGATCGACCGGTTCAATCAAGTCCGACCAAGCTGAACCGGGCGACACTAGTGCCGGCTATCACTCCGGCGGGCACAATATCGAAACAATATCGTTTTGCATTTTTTCTCTTCGTCATTTTGCCAAACACTTGGTGTGCATGAATCTAGGTTTATCATTTTCTAACATTCATACCCCCTATTCTGATCGCCCTAGCTATTTTCTAACGATCAAATCAACATCAAAACATCAAGTGAGGATAGAAATGGCTAACTTGGGTGGTTGTCGGCTACAAATAGTACTCTGGTGGGGGTCTCTGAGCTCCGGTGAGGAACAACAATCATAGCTGACTCGATTTATGCAGATTCAACGATAAAAAATGCAATCAAGCAACACAAATGTGGTAAAAAAACATTTCTTAGACATCAAAGAAATTAGAATCATCAAGGAAATAGCATGATTATCAATATTGAACTCAAGTTCATCATTTTTCAAATCTGGAAAACCGTGGTGAGTAGAGGATTTTACTTGCTTCGGTGAAGGATCAAACAAGGTTTTCGAGGCAAATGGTGACTGTAGAGTCCTTCCTTATCACTTGAACTTCAAGACGGTGGCTTCGACTTCGCCAGGGTAGCTCGGACATGTCGACCGAACTTGATTTTCAAGCGTTGGTGACTAGCTTCGTGTCGACTAACTCAGGTGAGGAGGTTCACCGTTGAAACCGATTTGCCGGCATTTTTCTCGACAGAAAAACGCCAATCGCTCGGCCCTTGGAACCTCGACGCACCTCTCACGCTCAAACTCTCTCTTTCGTGCTCGTTCTCTCTCTCTCTCTGGACTTTTCTCGAACACCTCTTCCTCCTTGGATAATGATCATCCTCCCCTTTTCTAGCTCGATTTTTCCCACCTAAAGTCCGTTTCCTCCTATTTCTAGATCGGTCATAACCAATTAGCCATGCCAGTCGTAGATTCTCCAACTATTAGTGTGATTTTACACGTGTTAAATTGGATGGAGAAGGTTGGCAAAGTCATGGGCCAGAGAAGATTTTTTTTTCTGCGTACTGCCCAGTTGGGTGAAGGAGAAAGCCAACTCGGGTTAGGTCGGGTCGATCTAATCGACCTAGCAGACTCGGGTTGGTCTAAAATCGCAAATTAAGCCCGATTTTGACCCAATTATTCGATTTTAACCACTAAATTGGATTCCTCAGCACATTTTGCACCCAAAGTGAAATTTTCCCTAATTTTTTTTACAATTAAACCCAAAATTCCCAAATTTTAAATTCGGATTACTAGGGTTTTTGTTCAATTCTGTATCTAGATGACCTGATTAGGAAAAATTGATGTCAAAATTGGATTGTCTATGACTGATTAACCCCAGGAATGGTGCTCTCTTGATTCGACAATTTCAAATTGACCAAGATTCCCAATTTGAGCTTAAAATCCCTAAATTTTAATTGATTTTTGGATCTTTTTAATTCCTTTGACAAATTGTGCAATTGGACCAGCCAATATGTAATTTAAGGTCCCATAATCATTTATTGTAAAGATACTATGGCCTAGAAATGACTCAAATGAATTTTTGGTTCTATTTGGGCTTGATTTTACCTGATTTTGGGAAAAAAAAACAATCCCAATTGAAATTTTATAAAATTGATGTTGTATTGATGAAATTGGATTTAAAAGCAGACTAATGGATATTTTTATGGAATTGTTGGATTCCATTTGCTATTTTTCTTGGATTTCTCTATTATTTTGGCTTAAAGAAATTATGGAAAAATTCAGAAAAATTCTAAAAAAAAATTTTTGGGTTAGAAATAGGTTCCTAATCCCAATTTTGTGATTTTTTTTAGAAAATTTAAAAAAATGGGCTAAAAATCAAGTGTCAATAGCTGTCCCTCTTTGAGATTGAGCTCGTTAGAGGTTGATATCAAAGACAAGGTGATACTTCAGTTTTTAATTGATTCTATTGACAAATGAAAATTTCACAATAATTGATTAGTGATCTTGCTTTGAAATTCATGATCCAATTCGAATTTTTCTCTTTTGGATGCATCTGAGAAGTTTTTAATGATTAAGGGAAAGAGAAACTTACCTATTTGTGAGATTTTTTTGCTAATTATCTTCAAAGTGTGAATTGGTGAAGGTAATGACTACGATGAATTGAGTTATGATCTCATGATTTAAGGATATGCCTACGAACCATGAGTACTTGGGGTTCCTCATCCGAAAATTTGATGATTTGCCTAGTGGCTTCTCGCCAATTGGTCTTGAAAAGACTCAAATAATGAGTACCTGGGGCTCTTCGCCCGAAGATTTGATGATTTTTCTAGTGGCTCATCGCTAGTAGGTCTTGAAAAGTCTCAAATAATGAGTACCTAGGGCTTCTCGCTCGACGGTTTGATGATTTGCCTAGTGGCTCCTCGTCAGTAGGACTTGAAAAGACTTAGATAATGAGTACCTAGAGCTCTTCGCCCGAGAATTTAATGATTTGCCTAGTGGCTCCTTGTCAATAGGCCTTGAAAAAACTCAAATAATGAGTACCTGTGGCTCTTCGCTTGAGGATTTGATGATTTGCCTAGTGGCTCCTCGTTAGTGGGTCATAAAAAGACTCAAATAATAAGTACCTGAGGCTCCTCGTCCGAGGGTTTGATGATTTTCCTAGTGGCTCATCGCTAGTAGGTCTTGAAAAGACTCAAATAATAAGTACCCGAGGCTTCTCGCTCGAGAATTTGATGATTTGCCTAGTGGCTCCTCATTAGTAGGTCTTGAAAAGACTCAAATAATGAGTACCTGGGGCTCCTCGCATGAGGATTTGATGATTCGCCTAGTGGCTCCTTGCTGGTAGGTCTTGAAAAGACTCAAATAACGGGTACTTGGGGCTTCTCGCTTGCGGGTTTGATGATTTGCCTAGTGGCTCCTCGCTAGTAGGTCTTGAAAAGACTCAAATAATGAGTACCTAGGGCTCCTCGCCTGAGGGTTTGATAATTTACCTAGTGGCTCCTTGCCAGTAAGTCTGGAAAAGACTCAAATAATGAGTACCTGGGGCTACTTGCTCGTGGATTTGATGATTTGCCTAGTAGCTTCTCGCTAGTAGGTCTTGAAAATACTCAAATAATGAGTACCTTAAGGTTTCATACTGACCATGAATCATGCATTTTAAAGGTTCCATCAACCCCTGTATGATTTTTAGTTGACCCAAAACTGTTGAGTGATTTTTAGTTTACCATAAACTATTGGGTCATTTTTAGTTTACCACAAACTACTGAGTGAAAGTTTTGGTTTTAAGTTTTCCAAAAACTATTTGAAAACTTGGGTGGTTTTGAAACCATGCATTCTTCGTGTTAATGCATTTGATAATCAAATGTCCTTTTAAATGAAGTATTTGAGCAAATTACTCGAAATCTTTCTAGAAATACTTAGAATGATCATTTGGAAGACCTTCATTAGAAATGATTTATCTCAATCTATGAATTTGGTCTTTTCTTTACTAATTGAAATGGGAATCATCTCGAAGCCCCTAATTTATCTCTCCTAACCGGTCCTCAGGTATTCGAAGATATTCGCAATGTATACAATCCGATTGATTAGATAAGGTCTTTCCAAGGATTGTAATGTAGGCTTGGTCAATGGTTATTCAAAGGATAAACATCTTGAGGTCAAGAAAGAATTTCAACATCTTTCGACTCACTTCGCATCTACAAGTTAAGAACCTTGAGGACAAGACAAGATATTATTGCACACACTCTTTTGAGCGATGACTTATTGTCATAAAAATCATATTTTCACTCTCAATATCCCAATCTGAAGAGACTTTGGGGAGAAGTTGTAATGTTAGTATTGGGTAGGCTCAAAAGGCTCATTTGTTTTTTTTAATATTCAAGGGTTTTCATAAAATTGATGATCTTCTTAGCATTACCACCATTTTTCTTTTATCCACTTGAGATTTTTTCTTTTCATGGCCACAAGAGTCCTCTATATGCTCATCGTGGTCTTTTTCTTTTCAACTTCTAGCTTGTTGTCATCTTTGATCTTTTCACAACTTTTGTTTTGCTTTGTCATGATCATCATTTTTTGAATGTTTCTCTTCTTGAATGCTTTTATGCTCTTCTTTTCTTTTTCTTTTTTTGCTCTCTTTTGTGGGCATTTGGCCTTACTTTTACCAGGCATACTGCTTTTTCATGCCCTTGACTCTTTTTGCACTCACACTTCTAATTCTTTTGGTATCTGACCTTTTGAGCTCTAAAGACTCTTTGTCATGCCTTTTGTTTCTATTAATTTCTAAGGTGGATCATATGCTCATGCTTCAGCGTGAAGAGATGATCACAAATTTGGGTTTTGAAATGATTGTTCAGGTGCAATTGGGTTTTGCAAAGGATAATGTATTTAGGGATAAGAAATGAAATGCTTTTCTTCCTCTTGGGATGTCTTGAGCTTCCATATGACTTCATATGAAGTTATTATAAAAAGATTGATGCAAGTGTATGTAATAAAATCTTTCTTGATTCTTTTCTACATAAATGTCAACCAAAACTTCCTATGGTACCCCAATGTAGGATGGTTCTTAACAGGGTTGTTTTGAAAAATTTCTCCATTATATAGGCTCAAATTTGGCTTGCAAGGGATGATCATGTATTTGGGATAGTGAAATGATTGCCTTTCATCATTTTAATCCATGTAATCATTGCAAACATTACCTATCTCCTTCAGATGAGGTTTTTTTTTACTTTTATCACTCATTCTTTTATTGCACTCTAGTGTACAGGGGATGTGTTTGCTCATTCATTTGAAGGTCTTTCCATTTGATTTTATCCAAACGTTTTCTTTGGAATCTTTCAAAGCTTTTTGTTAAATCATCCTTTTTTAGGGAATTCTGATGCACAATGCACGCTCAAAGAGTGCATGTTTCAAAATTTTTTTTGGTTGAAACTCTTTGAGATGATCTTTGAAACAATTTGTTTTGTTTTGTTTAGCTTTCACGTCAACCCGCTTGGGGAAAAAGAAGTTCAATCTTTCCAAAAAAATAAACTCTTTAAAACCCAAATTGTTTGTTTTGTGTTTCAAATTCCTGATTGGTTTGATAAGATTCCTTTTCGACTATACGAAGGTTCTACAAAATTAGGAATCAAGTGTTGAAATTCATTTGAGCAGTTCTTAACAACAATTGGAATGTTATCGCCAATCCTCTTGTATGTTTACACTTTGATTTTACTGGGGATCTACTTTTCGTTGCTTCCTGTCTTTGAGCTCCCTGGGGATAACAAAAAGGAAGAATATATCAAAAGATGACATCAAGGAAAGTAGATTAGGAACGATACTTTCCTTTATCTTTTACCAACTCCGTTGGGGATTTTGAGATCTTTGATCATCTTAGGGCTCGTTTGGCAAGTTGCCAAATAATGAAAATTTTTGTTCTTTTGTTCTCAAAATCAGTGTAGAAACGGAAATCCGTTTGTTAAATTTTTTGTTCCTAGGCACAAATTTGCAAAAACTTATTCCCAGAATCAGTTTCGGAATAGAATTAAGAAGGAAAAAAATATCTTCTTCGTTCTGGGAACAATTTTCCATTTCTGATTCCTTCTTGGTTTTCTTCTTCCTTTTTTGTTTGTTGTTCTTCTTCTTCCTAGCCAACCGCCGGCCGGCCATCGGCCATAGGCTAGGGCTGGCGAGGGCAGCTCGTGGCCGCGATGGTAAGGCCTTGCCTAGCCATGACGAGGTCGACCTCGCTGTTGCGGCCCACGCGAGGGAGATGGGTTGCGATAACAAGGTCGGCCTCGCTAGATTTGGGCTAGGTCGAGCCTCGCCTAGCCAAGGCGAGGCCGACCTCGCCATCGCAACCCAAGCGAGAGAGATGGGTCATGACGGTGAGGTCGGCCTTGCCGTCGTGATCGATAAGGGCCGCGACGCTCTCGCCAGCCCTAGCCTATGACCAATCGCCAGTGTAGTTACCAAATGCATTTCTATTCTTTTTCTATTTCAAGAATAGAAATTTTGTGTAGTTATCAAATGCCTTCAAATGCTTAGAAATCGTTCCCGGCCATGGAGTTAAAAAGAATCATATTTTAGCAAAATCAGTTTTTGGGCATAGAATCATTGCCATGCACACCATTAGACTCCTTTTGCTTCATTCTGCAAGACGAACAAACATGTTTATGAAATGCAAGATATGCATGATATACACATGTTCTAGAGTGACCAAAATCATTTCATTTCATGGGTAGAATATTTTGATAGCATATGCATTTATAGGATATGGCAATTCTGTTCCAACCATATCTACAAGAATCAATGCTCCTCTAGAAAGAACTTTCTTGATAACATATGGACCTTCATAACTTAGAGTGAATTTCTCGTGGGGATCTGAATTATTGTGAACGACTTTCTTCACCACCAGATCTTCTACCTTAAAATGCCTTGGTTTCACTTTTCAGTTAAAGGATTTAGCAACTCTCTTCTGATAGGCTTGTCCATGACATATAGCCCTTAATCTTTTTTCATCAATCATGTTGTGTTGTTCACATCTCTATTGAATTCATTCAGCTTCTGAAAGCTTTAATTGGGATAATATGCTCAATGAAAGAATTTCTACTTCAACAGGTAATACTGCTTCCATTTCATATATCAATGAAAATGGGGTTGCCCTAGTTGATGTTCGAATCGAAGTTTGATATGCCATTAGAGCATATGGCAACCTTTCATGCTAGTCGTGATAATTCTCAACTGTCTTGGACAATATCTTCTTAATGTTCTTGTTTGCTGCTTCCACTATCCCATTCATTTGTAGGCGATATGGAGACAAGTTCAAATGTCGAATGTGAAAATGTTCAAGCAAATCATCTGTAATCTTGTTATTTAGAGTTGAGCCGTTGTCAGTAATGATTGCTTTTGGAATTCCATATCTGGCAATGATGTCACACCTAATGAACCTTGCAACATTCTTGGCTGTGACATTTGTATAAGAATTTGCTTCAATCCACTTGGTGAAATAATCAATTGCAACCAATACGAAGCAATGCCCATTTGAGGCCTTGGGGTTAATTGGACTGATCATGTCAATGCCCCACATTGAAAATGGCCATGGATCTAACATTTGATGCAACTCATTCGACGGTACATTGATTCTGTCTCCATAAACTTGACATTGGTGACAACTTCTCACATGTTGAATGCAATCTGTTTCCATCATCATCCGATAACATCCAAGTCTCATGATCTTTCGGGCTAGGAGATGGCCATTCAGGTGTGGCCTACATTCACCTTCTCGGATTTCTTTCATAATTTGTTCAGCTTCTTTAGCATCGACACATCTTAATATGACTGAATCAAATGATTTCTTGTAAAGAGTTTGACCGCTAAGGAAGAATTTGTTGGCTATCTTCTTTATAAACTTTATGTCGCCTAATTGGCTTCCTTTAGGAAATTCTCAAGTTTGGAGATATTTCTTGATATCATGAAACCGTGGTTCATTATCAAACTCTGGTTGAATTACCATGCAATGTACTAGTTGCTCAAGAATGTTGATTCTCAATGGCTTTAGATCCATACCATCTTCAGCTTGCAGTAGAGATGATAAAGTTGCAAGAGCATCTGCGAAATAATTCTGAGCTTTTGGAAGATAATCAAATGTTATTTCTTTAAATTCCTCCATCATTCCTTCTAAGTATTTGTGATAGAGTATCAACTTGGTATCATGAGTTTGCCACTCACCAGATGTTTGTAATATGATGAGCATAAAATCTCTATATACTTGTGTCGCGACCTAAAAAATTTTCTCTTAGGCTAATGGATTATTAAGACTAAGCCTAACTCGGGCCCTCCCAAGCCCTACCAATTCGCAACTTAGGGTTTAAGTTTTTAACATGCAAAAGTTTTCATGCTCGGAGTCGCCACTAATCCGTTTGTGGTAGGTCGATTAGAAACCTAAATAAAACATAGGGAGATATGTTTTATTCCTACGAACCAGAGATTCTAAGCTCGGGGACTTGATTACGCTAGATCTAGTCTAACGCCCTTTCGGTACCTTTTCCTTTAAAAAATTTTTTGGCAAGCAATCTGGATCCATTTTAACTTAGTCACTAACATGTGAGGTATTCATGCAGGTACGCAAACCACCAATTTAACACCCAAGAAAGCATTAAATAAATTGCAAGTTGGAAGAATTACTTACCTCGAAGCAACGTAAGCATCTGCATTGTTAGTTAGAAAATCACATCAACAACCTAATATGATTTCTAATTAACAAGCAGTTCACTCAATATTTTTAGGATTTTCACTTATTCAAATGAAACCTAATCTACGTGCAATGACGTGCAATAAATGACATGCAAGACCTAGCATACAAACTATATGTCATGCGACGACGTGACCTAATTCTGATGACAGGCCAATGATTTATTTTTTTTGTATTTTCTAATGAAATTCGGAATAAAAGTATGCCTAAATTAACATGCAACCTATGATGACTTAACATATCCTAACATGACTTATTTTTGGGATTTTTGTTAAAATTCGAAATAATAAATTACTTAAATTAAGAATGTAATCTATCCTAATCTGCCATAAAACAATTCATTCTTTTTTTGGGGTTTTCATGAAAATTCGGAATTAAAAAAATAACCTAAATAATCTATTAAGATTAGAAAATTACTTAATTTAAACTAGGAAATAGATTATCTCAAGTCCTAATTTAAATTAAATAATTACTCTATCGTCTAGATATATTTAGGATTCCTAAACATGCAAAACTCAAATTCAAATCCTAACTGATATTTTTGAATTTTCTTTTTTTTATTTAGAAAGGAAACACAATTTAAACAGAGATAGCATTCACATTTAAAACAGCCACGCGATCCACAAGATTCGTTTCAAACTCGGATTAGGAACAAAAATCGAACTATCAATCATATCTATAGGGTTATAGATATTGACGGAAAGTCGATCGTTCAAATTTGGAAAGCAGATAAAAGTCATTATCGTACCCAAATGATTATGGATAGAATAATGATTTTCTGTATCGCCACGTATCGTACCTTAGGGATAAGGTCAGATAGTTGTCCAGATACATTGCCGAATTAGGAAAGTTTCCTAATTTTGAATACTTTAAAAATATTGCGGATATCAGATAATTATCCTAATATATCTAATATTCCGCACGATATTCACGCAATATTCAAACACACAAATTAGTAAATTAAATATTCTGAAAAATATCAGATAATGTCCAATTACCTAATTTGCAGATAATTCCCAAATTCGAACTTGCGGATCGGGATGAGCGGCGAACGGCGAACCGGCGACACGGTGTCGGGATCAACGGCGGCTCGCGGTGGCACACGGCGGAGAACGGCAGCAGCGAACGGTGGCGCGTGACGGGAGGAGCAGCAGCAGCGGCGTCGGCGTGCGACGGAACAGCAGAGGCGTCGGCGTGCGACGGCTCCGGCAGCGGCAGTGCACAGCGACAAAGGGCAGCAGCGGCGTCGGCGGGAAGCAGCGGCAGCACGGCAGGGAGCAGCAGCATCGCAGCAGCGTGCGGCGGCGTCGCGGCAGCGACTTCACCGGCAGCAGGCGGTGATGTTCGGCGACGGAACAGCAGCGGCAGCAGTGGGTGGCGCACGGTGGTAGACGATGCGAGGTGCGGCGACGAAGGGTGGCTCCGGCGGTGTGGGGCGCGGCAGCAGCGGCGCCGGCGGGAAGCGGCAGCAGCGGCGCCTGCGGGAAGCGGCAGCAGCGGCGTCGGCGTGGGAAGCGGCAGCAGCGGCGAGGGCGTGCGGCGTGAGGCAGCGGCGGCACGGCAGGGCGGCGGCGCACGGCGACGGAACAGCAGCGGCAGCAGTGGCGCGCGACGGAGGAGCGACAGCAGCAGCGGTGCACGGCGACGAGAGGAGCGGCGAGGGCGTGCGGCGTGAGGCAACGGCGGCACGGCAGGGAGCAGCAGCATCGTGGCAGCGGGTGGCGGCGTCGCGCGGCAGACGGCGGGCGCGCAGCAGGGTGAGGCGCCACGCGGCGACGGTTTTCGCCGGTCTCCTTCCTCTCTCTCTCTTTCTCACTCTTACACTCTGGAATTTCTGATATGAAAATCTAAGAGCCCCCCCTAAAATCTTGACCTAATGATGTATATATAGCGCTAATCTAGGTCAATTAGATGGGCTTTCTAGTCCTAATGGGCTTAGCCTTGGGCTTTAATTTAAATGGGCTGAATTAATTAATGATAATGGGCTGAATTAAGCTCAAAAATAAAATTACCGAGCCCGTTTGACTTGTAATTCCCGGCCCTTGCATTTCAAGCGAGCCGAGTCCCGTTCGATAAAATTTATGCTCGTTCGTCACCGTCAGTCCGATGCAAAATGCAATTAATCTAAAATGAATTTAAACTATATGTTATGCGATTTAAATATTTTTGTTTAGGGGTTAAAAATTTAATCCCTAATTTTCTATGCAAATTACACTAAGTGATGCGCCAAAATTTAGGTGTCAACAACTTGCAATCTCATTACCTTCATTGAGAGGGTTAATTGCAAACCAAGAATACATGCTTTATATTCAATAATGTTATTGGTGCACGAAAATGTCAACTTTGCAGATACTGGGTAATATTGACCCTCTAGGGAAACCAGCAGTGCCCCAGTCCTTGATCCAGATAAATTGGTTGCCCCATCGAAATACATGGTCCATTTGTCATCAACCAATGCCAATATATGATCGTCAATTGTTCCTTCTTAGGCTTAGTAGTGTTATGGGAATTCTTTGCCAGCATGTCTGCTATTGCCCGTCCTTTGATGGATTTTTGTGGTAAACTTCTAATATCAAATTTTGATAACAAAACTTGCCACTTTGCTAATTTTCTGACCAAGGAGGATTTCTCAAGTAAATACTTGATTGGTTCATTTTCAATCACTAGCAAGATTTGGTGATGAAAGGTATATTGCCTTAGTCTATGTAGCACCCAGATTAGTGCAATGCATGTCTTTTTAACTGCTGGGTAATTCGTCTCGGATATCGTGAACTTCTTACTTAAATAGTAAATGGCTTACTCTTTACCATCATTCGGTCTTCTTTGAACAAGCATCGCTCCTAATGACTCATGGTGAATTGTCAAGTATAAGATCAATAAAATTCATGGAATGGGTAGTATAAGGATTGGTGGACATACCATATACTCTTTAATCTTATCAAAGGCTTATTGACATTCTGCGTCCCATTTCACTTTAGCATTTTTCTTTAGCAATTTGAAGAATGGTTTTGCAGTTTCGGAAGCTGATAGATGAAGTGGGCAATGTAATTCAACTGCCCCAATAAACTTCTCATCTCTTTTACCATGGAAGGGGTCTTAAGATCATATATCGCCTTGATCTTTGAGGGATCTATTTCAATACCTCTACTACTGACCATAAATCCTAGCAACTTGCCAGATTTTACCTCAAATACACATTTATTGGGGTTTAATCTCAACTTGTATTTCCAGAGTCTTTTGAACAATTTCCGAAGCACTTCAACATGATCTTCCCTTTGTTTGGATTTTACAATCATGTCATCCACATATACTTCAATTTCTTTATGCATCATATCATGGAACAAAGTTACCATTGCCCTCTAATATGTGGCACCAACATTCTTCAAATCGAAAGGCGTCACTTTATAATAGAATGTGCCCCATGATGTAATAAGGATGCTTTCATCTTATCCTCTTTCTTCATGAGGATTTGATTATATCTAGAGAAACCATCCATGAATGAAAATGTTTCAAATCCAACAGTGCTATCTACTAAAAAATCGATGTGTAGAAGTGAAAAATCATCCTTGGGACTTGCTTTATTTAAGTCGCAATAATCAATGCAAACACGAACCTGTCCATCTTTCTTCAATACGGAGATGTTCACACTTGATTTTTAGCTCTATTTTTTCATATTTTCAAAAATCTTAAAATTAGGATTAGGAACCTTGGCCAAGCCTAGAAACCCATTTCAAACCAAAAATAATTTTTTTAGCATTTTCCTGCATTTTTCTTTAATTTCTTTTGATCAAAATAAGTAAGAAAATCAAGAAAAATAGCAAATCGAATCAGAAAATTCCATAAAAATAGTCATTAGTCTTCTTGTAAATCCAATTTTATTAATGCATCATCAATTTTGAAAAATCTCAATCGGGTATGTGTTTTTTTCCAAAATTGGGCAAAATCAAACCCGTATTGAACCAAAAATGCAATTAAATCTTTTCTAGTCATTTTTAAGTCATAGTGTCTTCACAAAAAATGATTTTGGAACCTTGAATTACATGATGGTTAGTCCAATTGCATAATTTGTCAAAGAAATAAAAAAAATCCCCAAAATTTAATTGAAAATTAGGAATTTTAAGCCCAAATTGGGAATCGTGCCCAATTTGAAATTTTCAAATCATGAGACTATCATTTATAGGGATAATAAGATGTGGGTAATTCAATCTTGACACTAATTTTGCCTAATCAGGTCATTAAGACACCGGATTAAACAAAACCCTAATAACCCGAATACAAAAGTTCGAAAATCCTAGACATGATTTTATCAAAAATTGAGGAAAATTACATATTTGGGTTTAGATTGTTATGAGGAATTCAATTTTAGGATTTAATTTGAAAAATTGGGTCAAAATCGAGCTCAATTTGAATTTTTAGCCAAAATCAGGACTGCCGGGTCGACCAGGTCAACCCGAACCGACCTGATGACCTGTCTTCTTCGCCCAACTCACCCAAAATGCACAATGAACCTAGAAAAAAATGATTCAAACCCGTAGCTTTGCCGACTTAATCCGAACAATTTAACACGTGAAAAACATAGATTCTAGCCGGAGAATCTCCGGCTGGCATTGGAGATTCTTTACAACCGATTTGGAGGTTGGTGATAACCAACTTCGGGCAAGAAATTGAGCTACAAAAATGAAGAAAAAACTAAACATTGAATGGAAGCTGCTTGAGAAAATTATCGAGAGAGAGAAAGAGAGAGAACAAGCGCGAAAGAGAGAGATTGTGCTCAAAGGTGCATTGAGGTTCCAAGGACTGAGCGATGGACCTTTTTCTGGCAAGAAAAAAGTCGGCAAATCAGCTCCGACAGTGAACTTCCTCACTTGAGAAATCGTGATGAAGCTGATCGCCGTCGCCTAAAACTCGAGCTCGGCTTGCATGTCCAGACGTTTCCTAACGAAGCTTAAGTTATCAAATTGAACTCCCAGTACAAAGGAAGAGTTCCACGATTGCCATTTGATTCGAAAATTTCATTTGATCCTCCGTTGAAGAAGGTAAAGTTTGCACATGCTCATAGTTTCATAAAATCCAGATTTCATGTTTCAATTTTGTTATGTTTGATTGTGCCATTTTCTTCATGATTATGAGTTCATTGATGACTGTAACATGTTTCTGAATATATATCTCGTTGTTTGATTACATTTTGGGTCATTAAATGGTATAAAACTGAGTCGGCCGCCATTAATGAACCATATCGAAGCTCGGAGACTATCGCCAGAGTGTCGCCGGGGACATAGGTCACCCAAGTTTGCATTTTCTGAACTTGTTTGATGATTTGGAACTTTTTTTGATTGACATAGACGGCTAAGGCGAGTGGAATAAGGATTTTAAGCTTCTGATGAGTATGGTTTAGGTTAGTAGCAGACTGGCATTTTCCGACCAATTTTTTGCTAGCCGGCAATGATTCAATGACAAGTCTGAAAGTTGAAGTTAATAGATGGTGATGAGAGGGAAACACAGAATCAGAAAATTAGTCAAAAGGTCGCCGGAGGCTTATCAGTGACAAGCTCAAACTGGCAGCCTCGAAAATGTTCAATACAAAATCATGCCCACCAACTGCTCGACCAAATGCCTCAGAGAACAAAGGTCAAAATGGCGCTGTTTCTAGCATCGTGCCTACCGGAGGAGGTGATCGGCGCCAGCGCCGGCGAAGCCCGGTTCGGCCAAATTGAACCGGGTAAATTTGAAAATTCATAAAAATTTTCAGAAATTCGCAAAAATCAATTCTCGGTTAATGAAATTCTCATAAATTCAATTTTCGAAAAAAATCAAAAATTTCAAAAATTCACAGAATGGTTCAAAAACACTGTGGCCAATCTTAGAAAGTGAAATTTGAATTTTTGGAACTGCCCAAGTGGCATTTTTAGAAAATCTCAGATTGAGGGGTTATAACCCCTAAAAAACCCTAAAACCTTAAAAAGATACAAATCATGAAATGAACAAGCCTGGGCTTCATTACAGTTTGGATGTTTTGGTTCACTTTGATTTTTAGAGACAATTTAGGATTGTTTAATTTGATTGATATTGATTGTGCATTTAATTCTCGATTGATTTCCCCACAATTAGAATGGATAGGATTAGTGGTAAGCCTTGGAAACTTGCATGACACATTAGATATCATATCTTTCTTAGGTACTGAAAGGGCGTTAGGGAGCTCAATTTGGGATCATTAGCGTAACCAAGTTCCCGTACTCAGAATCTCTGGTTCGTAGAATTGTGATATTTTTCCCATACTTTGATTAGGTTTCTAGTTAATCTACCAATAATGACTAGTGGCGACTTTAAAATCAAAAACTCAGATAAAAAAGGAAATTACCATCCACTGTCATGTGAGGTATGGTCTGAAAGAGACCCTTACACGAAAATACCTTCTTAGCACGTAAATCCCGAAAGCCAAAAAAAAAAAAAAGCGCAGCGCGACAGGCTTGGCGACTCCACTGGTGATGTTACTTTTTCTAAGTAGACTTAGGCTTAGATAGAACGATACGCTTGTGTTTTGTGCTTGCAAGGAGCCTAGGTACGTCCCGCTAATGATAGTGTTAAATGGTTTTACAGGTGGATAGTATAAGGGATGTAGTCTTTGCTAACCCTTGTTTTGAAGGATGGTGTTGGGATTGAATGTGGTTTGAATGAATTTTAGAAGTGCTGTTTAGTCATTAATTGCTATGCATGTCTTTAAATTATTTTAGCGGTCTTTAAATTATTTTAGCACTACACTATTACCACACACCACATGTGGTCTAACTGTTGACACCTAATTTTTAGCTCTTTTTTTTTCATATTTTCAAAAATTTTAAAATTAGGTCTATGAATCTTGGCCAAGCCTAGAAACCTATTTCTAAACCAAAAAATAATTTTTCTGCATTTTTCATTAAATTCTTTTAGTCAAAATAAGCGAGAAAATCAAGAAAATAGCAAATCGAATCAGAAAATTCCATAAAAATAGTCATTAGTCTTATTTTAAATCCTATTTCATGAATACTTTGTCCATTTTGAAAAATCTCAATCGGGTATATGTTTTTCCCAAAATTTGGCAAAATTAAACCCAAATTGAACCAAAAATGCAATTAAATTTTTTCCAGTCATTTTTAGGTCATAGTGTCTTCACAACAAATGATTCTGGGACCTTGAATTGCATAATGGTCAGTCCAATTGCACAATTTGACATAAAAATAAAAAATCCCCAAAATTTGATTGAAAATTAAGAATTTTGAACCCAAATTGGGAATCATGCCCAATATGAAATTGTCGAAATGTGAGACCATCATTTCTAGGGTTAATCAGGTGTGGGTAATTCAATTTTGGCATCAATTTTGCCTAATCAGGTCATTAGGACATCAAATTGAACAAAACCCTATTAACCCGAATATAAAAAGGAAAAAATCTTGGACATGATCATAATAAAAATTGGGGCAAATTATAAATTTGGGTTCAGAATATGACGGGAAATTCAATTTTGGGTTTAAATTTAGAAAATTGGGTCAAAATTGGGTCGAATTTGAGAATTTGGACCAACTCGGGTCTGCCGGGTCGGTCAGGTCAACCCGACCCGACCCAGGTAGATCATCTTCTTCACCCGATTTAGCCAACACATGCACAAAACCTAGAAAACCATTCTAAACCCGAGACTTCACCGATCATTTCTGGCCAATTTAGTACGTTTTAATCGATTTGGCCAGCTGGAAAATATCCAGCTGGCACTAGATGATAATCCCCAACCGATTATAAGTTGGTTTTAACTAAATTTGGGCGAGAATGGGATCAACAAAAAACGGAGAAAACTGACTCGAGAAGAGGAGAACGTGTTCGACGAAATTCCAGAGAGAGGGAGGAGAGAGAAACAGAGAGAAAAAGCTTGAAATCTAGAGAGAGAGAGGGGTAAAGATCCCCCAGGTCGAGTGATCGGCGCCGACAAATTGACTATCTAGAGAGGATCTCCTCCTTGGGTGAACTAGAAGAAGGCTGATCGGGAACGCCTGAAAACGAGCTCCGTCCGATCGATCCAGACCTGTTCCGGCAAAACCAAGACCACTAGGGTGAAGACCGAGTGTCAGAGAACAACCCTCGGGGCGTCGATCAGTTCGACAATTTTGTTTGATCATTGAACGAAACAAGTAAAATCGGCTCATGGTCAGTTTTTTCAAAAATTTTCCAAAATTTTGTTTTGACCTCAATGTACATGTTTGAGTGATTTCATTGACGAATCTTGGCATTTTGATGTTCATTACTAGTTTCTAATCATTTTGTTATTGTTTGATTGTGTTTTTGGACATTAAAATGCATGAACCGAGTTGGCCCGCCATTAAAACCCCTCGCCAGAGGTCAAGTGACCCTGCCGAAGCGTCACCGTGACCATAGGTCATCCAAGTAGGCTTTCTTTCAACTTTGTTTGATGATTTGATGCTGATTGGAACCGATTTAGATGGCTAGGGCGAGTAGCTAAAGGTTAGGGTTTTTGGACTGAATTTTAGCCGGCTGGCGAACGTCCGACGACACAGCGATTAAGCTAGATTAGTAATAGGTAATATGGACTTCATCGTGGATCAGTCGGAATGGTTAAAAGGTCGCCGGAGGCTCATCGGCGACGAGCTCAAACCGGCGGCCTTGAAAATATCAAACTCAGAACAGTGCCTGCCAGCTATTCGGGGAAATGTCCCAAAGAATCTGAGCTGAAATGGTGCCATTTTAGGCACCGTGCTCGCCGGATGGGACGCCGGTAACGCCCGGTTCGGCTTACTGGGCAGATCCGGTTCGTTTCCCCTACGGGAAAATTTAAAAAAATAAAAAAATAAAAAATTCAGAATAAATAGAAAATTTTAAAAAAATTCCAGAAAGAAATAAAAAATAAAAAATAAACAGAAAATTCATAAAAAAATTCAAAAATTCATAAAAATTTAGAAAATTCAAATAAAAAAATAAAAATTGGATAATCAATAAAAAATTGAAAAATTGGAATATTCATAAAAATTTTTGAAAAATCATAAAAAATCAATTCTCGATTTAAAAATGTTTTCGAAAAAGAATCAAAAGTTTTGAAAATTCACTGAATTGTCCAAAATCATCGTGGCAAGCTATAAAAAGTGACATTTGAATTTTTAGAAGTGCTCAAGTGGCATTTTTAGAAAATTCCAAATTCAGGGGTTATAACCCCTAAAAAACCCTAAAACCCTAAAAATATGTAAATCATAAAATGAACAAGCTATTAGAGCTTCATTAGGGTTTGGGTATTCTGATTGATTTTCATTTTAGAGACCACTTAGGATTGATTGATATGATTGACTTTAATTGTGCATTTAATACTTATTTGGTCTTTCCTACGATTAGAACAGATAGGATTAGTGGGTAAGTCTTGAAAATTTGCATGACATATTAGACATCATATCGTTCTTAGGTACCGAAAGGGCATTAGGAATTTCAATTTGGGATCAATAACGTAACCAAGTCTCCGTACACAAAATCTCTAGTTCGTAGAATCGTGATATTTCTTCCATACCTCGATTAGGTTTCTAGTCTATTTATCAATAATGACTAGTGATGACTCCAAAATCACAAATTTAAAAATCACCTTCCACTGTTGTTGACACCTAAATTTTAGTGACCATTTAGTATAATTTGCATAGAAAATTAGGGATTAAAATTTTTAACCCCTAAACAAAAAATATTTAAATTGCATAACATATAGTTTAAATTCATTTTAGATTAATTGCATTTTTGCATCGGACTGGCGATGACGAACGAGCTTAAATTTCATCGAATGGGACTCAGCTCGTTTGAAGTGCAAGGGCCGGGAATTACAAGTCAAACGGGCTCGGTTGTTTTAATTTGAACTTAATTCAGCCCATTGTCATTAATTAATTCAGCCCATTGTCATTAATTAATTCAGCCCATCATCATTAATTAATCTAGCCCAATAAAATCTAAGCCCATTAGGACTAGAGAGCCAATCTAATTGACCTAGATTAGGGTTATATATACTTCATTAGGTCATAATTTTAGAGTGGGGGGGACAATTTTCAGAACACAATTTTTGAGGGCACGAGAGACACACGTGAGCGAGAAAGAGTAAGAGAGGGAGAGAAGGAGACCGGCTCCCGCCGCCGCCGCGCCTGCCGCTGCCGCCTCCCGCCGACGCCGTTGCTGCTTCCTGCTGTCGCCTCTCCCTGCTGCGCCTCACGTTGCTTCCCTGCCGACGCCGCTGCTGCCGTGCGACGTCGCTGCTGCTACTTCCTGCTGTCGCGTGCTGCCGCCTCTCCCTGCTGCGCCTCACGCCGCGCCTCACGCCGACGCTGCTGCTGCCGCCGCTTCCCACTGACGCCTGCTGCCGTCGCGCTTCACGCCGCTGCTGCCGCTTCCCACGCCGACGCTGTTGCTGCCGCTTCCCGCCGGTGCTGCTGCTGCCGCGCCCTACACCGCCGGAGTCACCCTTCGTCGCTGTGCCCCGCCGTTGCTGCTTTTGCTTCCCTGCCGACGCTGCTGCTGCCGCCGCTTCCCACCGACGCCTGCTACCATCGCGCCTCACGCCGCTGCTGCCGCTTCCCACGCCGACACTGTTGCTGCCGCTTCCCGACGATGCTGCTGCTGTCGACGCCACTGCCGCCGCTGCTGCCCTCTGTTGTTGTGTGCTGCTACCGTCGGAGCCGTCTCACGCCGACGCAGCCGCACCGCCGCTGCCGTCGTCGCTCTGCCACCACTGCTGTCCCGGAGTTGCGCCATCACCAGCACCATCGTAAACAGCGTTGCCGCCGTCCTCATGGTCGCGCCACCGCCTGTCCGCCGTTCGCCGCTCATCCCGATCCGCGAGTTCAAATTTGGAAATATTTCGAAATTAGGTAAGGATGTTATCCGATATTTTCAGAATATTTGATTTCTTAATTTTTAGATGCTTGAATATTCTGTGAATATTGTGTGGATTGCTAGATATCTTAGGATGATGTTTGCCTTGTTCGCAATATTCGAAAATATTCAAAATTAGGAAAACTTTCCTAATTCAGCAACGTATCTGGACAACTATCCGACCTTATCCCTAAGGTATGATACGTGGCGATACGGAGAATCATTATCCTACCCATATTCACTTGGGTACGACAATGAATTTTATTTGCTTTCCAAATTTGAATGATCGAATTTCCGTCAATATCTATAACCCTATAGATATGACTGATAATTCGATTTTTGTGCCTAATCCGAGTTTGAAACGAATTTTGCAGATTGCGTGGTTGTTTTAAATGTGGATGCTATCTCTGTTTAAATTGTCTTTCCTTTTCAAATAAAAAAGAAAATTCAAAAAAATATCAGTTAGGATTTGAATTTGAGTTTTGCATGTTTAGGAATCCTAAATATATCTAGACGATAGAGTAATTATTTAATTTAAATTAGGACTTGAGATAATCTATTTCCTAGTCTAAATTAAATAATTTTCTAATCTTAATAGATTATTTAGGTTACTTTTTAATTCCGAATTTTCATGAAAATCCCAAAAAAGAATGAATTACTTTATGGTAGATTAGGATAGATTGCATTCTTAATTTAAGTAATTTATTATTTCGAATTTTAATAAAAATCTAAAAAATAAGTCATGTTAGGATATGTTAAGTCATTATAGGTTGCATGTTAATTTAGGCATATTTTTATTCCGAATTTCATCAGAAAATACCAAAAATAAATCATTTGCCTGTCATCAGAATTAGGTCACGTCGTCGCATGACATATAGTTTGCATGCTAGGTCGCTTTACTTGCATGTCATTTTTGCACGTCATTGCATGTAGGTTAGCTTTCATTTAAATAAGCGAAAATCCAAAAATATTGAGTGAACTGCTTGTTAATTAGAAATCATATTAAGATGGTTGATGTGATTTTCTAGCTAACCATGCAGATGCTTACGTTGCTTCGAGGTAAGTAATTCTCCCAATCTTGCAATTTATTTAATGTTTTGATTATTGGGTGTTACTTTGGTGGTTTGCGCACCCGCACGAACACCTCACATGTTAGTGATTAAGTTGAAATGGATCCAGATTGCTTGCCAAAATATTTTTGAAAAGAAAAGGTACCGAAAGGGCGTTAGACTAGATCTAGCGTAATCAAGTCCCCGAGCTTAGAATCTCTGGTTCGTAGGAATAAAACATATCTCCCTATGTTTTATTTAGGTTTCTAATCGACCTACCACAAATAGATTAGTGGCGACTCCGAGCATGAAAACTTTTGCATGTTAAAAACTTAAACCTAAGTTGCGAATTGGTAGGGATTGGGAGGGCCCGAGTTAGGCTTAGTCTTAATAATCCATTAGCCTGAGAAGGAAAAATTTAGGTCGCGACAGCTTGGCGACTCCGCTGGGGACTAGTTGATTTAAAACTCTTAGTGGACTTAGGCTAGTTTTTCTTTTCAAAAAATATTTTTTGCTTGGCAGCAAGGATCCCAGGTACGTCCCTAACGTTTAAGGTGTTAAATGTTTTTGCATAATGGGAGGTATAAGGGGAGGCGTGATTGTTAACCCTTGTTTTGCAGGGAGGTGTTGGATGTATGGTTTATTTTATGCACGAAGCGCTGTTTGATATAACATGTTGTGCATGCCTTGCATTTACACTACACCGCATACACTACCCGCTGCCGGACCTGGGTGGCGTAGGTTTAGGATGGTACTGAGACAACGGACACCTCGACCACACCCGCGTGGTATGGGTCGCCCTCCTTGGTCCCGAAAATTCTTTCATGGTGTCATTGAATACCTACCACGGTTGCACCCTTTGCAACCCGGGTCGGCTCTTTGACTAAGCCGGAGTCAGGGGAATCCCAGCCTAACCACCACCATGACTGGTTTAGCTCGGTAATCCTCATGTCTCCATTTTGCAAGCCAGAGTCTAGGTAGAAATCGAACCTCACGTTTCATGCGCATGTCTATGTGATTGCCATCATTCTACCGGGTGAAGTAAGATTTCTGAACCTTTATCTCGCAATTTATTTATATTTCGTCTTTTTCTTTGGTCGGTCCATGACATTAGGTCGGTCGTGAGTCTTGGTCTATACACTATGGGAGGGGCAGACATCCGGATTCTTGATGCTCCTAAGGAGGAGCTCCGTGCCTGGTGGAATCTACTCAGTCCGACCAACCGCAAGCTAGTTGAGGGCCACATCGGGAGGCTGCTCCCCCTACTGGAGGTCAAAGTCCGTACCGGCCTCGTTCGAGCATTAGCGCACTTCTGGTGTCCCGAAACCTCTACCTTTATATTCGGTAAGCACGAGCTCACCCCGACGTTGGAAGAATATAGCGTGCTCATTGGAAAACCATTGGAGTCGGAGTTAGTCACACCACCTTTGGGAATTGATTCTACTTTAATGTTGGCTGAATTTTTGAATGTCGGAAAAGATGAATTGGGAAAAGTTTTAAAAGCAAATCGTGGCACGTGTCCTTTTTCATTCCTGAGTCAGTGTTTTGAAAAAGCCACATCTTTTCAAAAAGGCAGAATCTTTTTGCTAGCATTTTTCGGGTTCGTGATTTTTCCTTACTGTAAGAATGCATGTAGTCCGTTAATCGCATGGTTGGTCCAACAAGTCTATCTTGAAAAGAATTTTATCAACACCATTTTAGCCGAGACTTTCATTTCCCTTACTAAATTTAAGCAACATGTTGACAAAACTTTTCATGCCCCCCTCGAACTTTTGCAAATCTGGTTTTTGTCTCACATAAAAGGGTGTGGCGATTTACTCACAATATCCGAGCTTAGTGATTCTAGCCATCCCGTCTTGAGGTATAAAGAAAAACAAGGGGGTGCACCCGATTATCATTACTCTAAATGGATTATTTTCATGAAAAACGCTAGACCCCAAAGTTTCCAATGGCATGCTAACTGGTTCAAAGTCAAGGAAGCTCGGCTTACATCTAATGGTATTGGACCGGTTCCACTATTGGGTTTCACCGGAGCAATTGAATATTACCCCGCCAGAGTGTCTCGTCAGTATCAGATTCTCCAAGGGCTCCCTCCAGCGTTACAACTAGAACTCCTCCAAGTTGACTTCGCCGATGATGATAAAGACCACGAAGCGACCGTAGCTCAGCTCAATAAGATGTGGAGGAAGTGTCGTGTGTTAAAGATAGCTCGGCCCGAAGGAGAACTAAAGGGAGAGCAGAAGTCCTATTTCGCGACGACCCAGTACATTCGTCGGCACAGAATCCCGCAGGATTTGCTCCCGAAGATACCCAAGGTGCCTCTCAAGTCCGCCAATCGCTCAGAGAACAATCGCCTCAAAAGGAAGGCCGAAGAAGCTGAAGAAAAGGCATCCAAGATAGCTCGAGCTTATGAGCAATTGAAGAAGGAAGTCGCCTCCCATATGTCTATAGATCAAGCTAAATAAAAAGCTCGAAGTTCTTTTCTCATTTCAGTTTCAGTTTTTAAAATTTGTTTAGGAATTGAGTCATTTGTCTTTATATTCAGTTCAATTTCAAGTCATTAATTGGTGTAAAAATTTTCGCCATTTCAATAAAGGGGTCCTTTCAATTCAAAGCGGTTAGACCAATGTCATGGATTGGCGTATGATTTTGCTTAACACTCATGTATGCCTGTTTCGTTCCAAAATTAGGTAGCTACGGACCGATCACGATCGCCCATTCGTACACGGTCGAGAGCCAGAATGGCCGATCAAACCGACTTGCAAGAGCGTGTTGTTGGTGTGGAAGACCAGATCAAGCAACTTGTCATCGCAATGCAACAAATGTCCGCTGAGATCAAAGCTCTCCGGTCGGTTCCTGTTTCGGCACCCCTCGAAGCGTCAATCCCAAAGCAGAAAATCAGAAAAAGTGTCGATGTTGACAGAGATGACGATATTCCTGATTTAGAAGATGACCCCGTCCAGATTATCGTCAACGAAGACAAACTTGATGAACGGGTCAACAAACTTGAAGAAAGAGTGAAGCAGCTGGAAGGTTCGCAGGATTCACCTTCGATCGATCTGTCCCTGTACTCACAGATCAAAATCCCAAAGAAGTTCAAAATGCCGGATTTCGACAAGTACAATGGCACCACATGTCCAAAAGCCCACCTACAGCTCTATCACGTACAGATGACTTCGTACGTTGATAACGAACTCTTGATGATCCATGCCTTTCAAGCAAGTTTGACGGGTCCTGCTTTGAACTGGTATCTCATGAAGAAGATAAATGGCCTCAAAACTTGGAAAGAAGCCAGTGAAGCATTCTTGAAGCAGTACAAATTCATAACGGACATCATTCCTATCCGTGATGATCTCGAACGTGCTCAAATGAAAAAGACTGAGTCCTTCAAAGACTATGCTATCAGATGGAGGAATTTAGCTGCTCAGGTTGTCCCAGAACCCATAGACAGTGAGTTAAAGAGGATGTTCGTGAAAACTCTCCCGTTCGAATACCGTAATCGGATGGTTGCCATTCCGGCTGACAACTTCAACCAACTCATCCCCATAGGCGAACAAATTGAGATAGGGCTGAAGGATGGATGGTTTGTTGAGCCATCCCCCTCGACCAGAAGATTTGGTGCGAGAAAAGAGAAAGAACCGGCAGCTGAAGTGAATGTGGCTTATAACCAACCGAGCCGGCGGAATGCTAACTCCGCCCCAGCGATCCAAGTAGCAGAAGCTCAGCAACAAAACTCGGGTCGTCAACCCTTTCAAAGGAGGAACAACAGGAGGCAATTCATCCCCCTCCCTGGATCATTGTCTCAAGTACTGACAGTGCTCCAGAAGAAAGGCTTGCTTACTACTGAACCAAAGCGGCCCAATCCTGAGCGGTTCTATAACTTCGACCCTTCAAAGAAATGTGATTATCACATGGGTGAGCTGGGACACTCAACCGATGATTGCTATACCCTCAAGCACCGAGTCCAAAACCTCCTAGACACGAAGGCTTTCTCATTTCAACCTGCTAAGTCGAATGTTCAGAGCAACCCACTCCCTGATCACGCAGGCAATGTGAATGCCATATTTAGCTTCGACGCTGGTCGAATCAAGAATGTTAAGGTGTATACTACTGACGTCTACGGTGAGTTAGTGAAAGCCGGTTGTTACCCGAGTAATGAAGACCTTCCCCTTGCCATCATGAGAGAAAGAATCTCAAGGATGGTAGAAGCTGGGATGATCGTTTATGCTGACCACACTGGCATCGTTTCTACTATCTCTGAAGTGGTTATTAATTGGGAGGAGGAGTTTGCTTCGTTGAACACCGGGAGCGACGAGGGCGACCCTCTGCTTGAAGACATGCCTCCGCTTGAAGACGCGTCCGATAATGAGGAGATCATTGTAAGCACGCCTACAACTGATGAAGGGATAGTGATCGAGATACCTCAACCGTATGAGTACAGTGATAATAGGGCAGTTCCTTGGTCCTACAGTCTCGATGTCGACTTAGTTACCAGATCTGGGCGTTCCTACGGCCAAGCTAATGCTCAACCTGCAAAACCTGTTACTGATGAAGAAGCCAAGGAATTTCTAGCTGTGATTAAGGCTAGCGAATACAACATAGTTGAACAATTGCGCAAGCTGCCCGTGCAAATCTCTCTGCTTGAGCTGCTCCAGACGTCTGTCAAGCATCAGAAGGCCTTAATGAAGGTGTTAAGTGAAGTCCACGTGCCAGAAACGATCGATCATGACAAATTAGAGGAATTTGTGGGTTCTATACTCCTCAGGGACCTCATAGCATTTTCAGATGAAGAATTCCCTCTAGAAGGGAAGGGGCATACCAAAGCACTCTATATTTTCGTCAAATACAAGGCCTCACATGTAGCCCGGGTACTCATTGACAACGGATCAGCCCTGAACATCTGTCCTTTGGCAACTTTACACCGCCTCAAGATAGATCCTTCTAGGATAAATTCTGCAAAGACCTCCGTACGAGCCTTTGACGGAACGAAGAAAGAAGTGATGGGAGAAATCTACCTTGACATCCAGATCGGACCAATTGTGTTCAATGTCCTATTTCAAGTTATGGACATTCCCACTGCATTCAATTTTCTGTTGGGTCGTCCATGGATTCATACTGCCGGAGCTGTGCCATCCAGTCTACATCAGATGGTGAAGTTCGTCGTGGAGAGAAAGTTAATCACAGTTCACGGTGAAGAAGAGCACCCAATCTACCACGCAACGGCTATCCCCTATATTGAACCGAATTGCAAAATAGAATCGAGCTATCAGTCACTCGAGCTTGTATCAACCATACATGCGTCCAGAGGATCATCACCGCCTATTCCCGAGGTGTCAAATGCTGCAGTCATGGTTGGCAAAGTAATGATGTCCCATGGCTTTACTCCAGGTGAAGGCCTCGGTAGGAATGGTTAAGGTATCCGCCAATCGGTGGAAGTTTCTCAGAGGCCCCGCATTACTGGGTTGGGATACCTGGGGTCAAGTGAGTCAAATAATGGGGCACGTAGACGTGGACGTGGATGTGGTCGAGGTCAAGGACGAAGAAATGGACAGAATAGATCGCGATCCGAGGAAGAGCCGAATGGTGAAGAACGTGGGCGTGGTAGGTTGCTTCCACATATCCGCACCACATTCCCGGGCCCTGCAAGAATGATGTATGAAGAAAAGGAGGTGATCGACACTTTGGGGCAACCAAGCGGCAAGTTCGATTATTATGTAAAATATTCAGCACCCCCGAGCTTCTATGTTGACCCCCGTGACATTGTCCCGGATGGATGGGGAGGTATGGATGATTCAACACCTCTAGTGACAGAAGATTCTGATGATGCAATGGAGGGAATCACTGCCCTGTTCGATAATTTCTTAATTGGAGCCATCGAGGAAGGACCGTTGAAGGGAATGGGCATTGGCCCGCAAGAGTAACACATTTACCTTTTTCGCACACTCCCCTACGCGGGAATTTTTACTGCTTTTTAGGACTTGCCCCGTCTCGGGAGCTGCTTTTTAGTACTTTTCATTTCTAGGATTTGATTGTTGCAATTTCCATTCCAATAAATGTAATTCATTTGGTGATGATCAATGAAATTACAAGTTATTTTCGTTTTGAGGGCATGTTGAGGTACATCAAACCAGCCCGGTGATGATATCCAACCGATAAAAGAAAATATAGTCCAAGGAGAATTCTGAGGCCTGGGCTTCTTCATGCTTCCTCGTGTTAAAACCTTTTTGAAAAGAATTTCAAAATAAATAAAAAAATCAAAAGAAATAAAAATACACTATTTAGCCCTGTTTGTCCTACTGAACCCCCTACTTTATGTTTCAGGGGCAATTTTGTGACACGTAAGGGTATGGGAACGGTCCAATCTGATGAATTATGTGCCACCGAACCTGATCTCGATGACACCAATGAACTCGAAGATTCCTCGGACCTCCAGCGTGATCTAGAGCATCATGAAAGACCTAAAGTCCTAACGGTAGACCAAACTATCACTGTCAATTTGAGTGATTCCGAAGAACCCAAAGAGGTGAAGATAGGGGCAACCCTTCCCGAAGGTGAAGCTAAACGCCTGGTCCAACTGCTGAAGGATTACCGGGATATCTTTGCCTGGTCGTATGTCGATATGCCGGGTCTAGACCCTTCTATCGTGGAGTATAGTCTACCCACTAATCCAGACATGCCGCCCAAGAAACAGAAGTTGCGAAGGACCAAGCCTGAACTTTCCAAGAAAATAGAGGAGGAAGTCATGAAGCTCTTGAAAGTGGGATTCATCGAAGTCACCCAATACCCCAGCTGGGTGGCTAATATTGTGCCAGTCATGAAGAAAGATGGTCGAGTTCGGGTTTGCATCGACTATCGCGATTTAAACAAGGCTAGCCTTAAAGACGATTTCCCATTGCCACATATAGACGTTTTGGTGGACAGTACTGCAGGGTTTAAGCTGTTTTCCTTCATGGATGGTTTTTCGGGCTATAATCAGATAAAAATGAAAGACGATGATAAGGAGAAAATGGCATTCATCACTCCTTGGGGGACATTCCACTATAAGGTCATGCCCTTCGGCCTTAAAAATGCCGGGGCAACATATCAACGGGCAATGGTGACGCTCTTCCATGATATGATGCATAAGGAGATTGAGGTTTATGTCGATGACATGATCGCCAAGTCTCGACCTAGGAAGAGTCACGTCGATACTTTGAAGAAATTATTCGAGAGGCTCCGTGAGTTTAAGCTCCGTCTCAATCCAGCAAAGTGCGTATTCGGAGCAACCTCGGGTAAATTACTTGGGTTCATAGTAAGCAGTAAAGGCATTGAAATTGACCCCTCCAAAGTGAAGGCTATATGTGAGTTACAACCCCCGTCGACCGTGAAAGAAGTACGAAGCCTCCTGGGTAGATTGAACTACATAGCCCGTTTTATTTCCCAACTCTGTGCAACTGCTAAGCCATTCTTCAAATTTCTAAGGAAGAATGCTCAAGTGAAATGGGACGATGATTGTCGGGAAGCGTTTAACGAACTAAAGCAATACCTGATGAAACCACAAGTGCTAGTCCCACCAATGCCGGGCCAGCCTTTGATCCTTTACCTCACAATTCATAGTGAGTCTTTAGGTGCGATGCTAGCCCAGAAAAGTCCTGAAGATGGAAAAGAGCGAGCCATTTATTACCTAAGCAAGAAGTTCACTGTCTCGGAGTTGAATTATTCTGAAGCCGAGAAGACTTGCGCTGCGCTAGTATGGGTGCTCCATAGGCTGCGACAATATACACTGCATCACCAGACTTTACTTGTGACTGAGAACGATCCCATTAAGTATTTACTTGATCAGCCAGCTTTGGTAGGAAAGTTAGCCAAGTGGCAGATTTTAATTTCAGAGTTTGATATCCAGATGAAGCCACAGAAGTCAGTTAAAGGTCGAGTAATTGCTGATGTGTTAGCTGAAAATCCTGGAGTCTCTGATGATGATAGATATTCTCCAGAAGATCGTATTTTGGTAATAAAGGAAGACACATGGACCATGTTTTTCGATGGAGCTGTAAACTTGGCCGGTTCCGGCACTGGGGCAGTTTTAATATCCCCAGATGGGTAACATTATCCAGTAGCAGCAAAGTTGGTGTTCCCCTGTACCAACAACATAGCCGAGTACGAAGCTTGCATCCTCGGACTCCAAGCCGCAGTGGAAATGAGGATAACCAAGTTGAAAGTGTTTGGTGATTCTGCTTTGATTATTCTCCAAACTGTGGGAGAGTGGAAGACGAGAGACACCAAACTAGTGCCGTACCATGAATACCTCGAAGAAATCATAGAGGAATTCGAAAATATCTCTTTTGAGTACTTATCGAGGTCTCATAATCAGTTTGCTGATGCGCTAGCTACGTTATCATCCATGTTGCAAGTGATTGATGGGTTGGAGGTAGAACCCTTGAAGATTGAAGTCCTGACAAAACCAGCCTACTGTATGGTTGTGACCGGAGAACCTGATGAAAAGCCATGGTATTATGATATCATGAGTTACATCCAAAGACAAGAATTCCCTGAGGGAAGCACCCCGGCCGACAGGAAGTACATAATGAAAATGGCTTCAAAATTCTTTGTTAGTGGTGAGAAGCTGTACAAAAGATCATATGATTCGATCCTATTGAGGTGTATGGATGCGGATGAAGCTACCAGAATCATGCAAGAAGTACACGAAGGGATATGTGGTCCACACATGAATGGCCACATGTTAGCTAAGAAGATTATGAGGTTGGGTTATTATTGGCTCAGTCTTGAGAGTGACTGCATCCAACATGTTCGAAGATGTCATCGCTGTCAGGTTCATGGGGATAAAATAAATGTTCCCCCGACGGAATTACATCAGCCGTCTGAGCCATGGCCCTTTTCAATGTGGGGCATCAATGTGATTGGCCCAATTAATCCTAAGGCATCGAATGGACACCGATTTATCCTGGTCGCGATTGATTATTTCTCTAAGTGGATCGAGGCGGCATCTTATGCAAACGTCACTGCAAGGAATGTTGTAAAATTCATCAGACGAGACATAGTTGCTCGTTATGGTGTCCCTGAGGCTATCGTCACTGACAATGGGACAAATTTGAACAACAAGTTCATTGATCAGTTATTCAACGAGTTCAAAATTCGGCACCTGAATTCATCTCCTTATCGTCCACAGATGAATGGAGCAGTTGAAGCCGCTAACAAGAACATCAAGAAGATCTTGGCCAAAACGGCTGAAAACTATCGTGACTGGCATGAAAGGTTACCATTTGCACTAATGGCGTATCGAACTTCGATCCGAACCTCTGTTGGAGCAACCCCTTTTTCCTTGGTGTATGGCATGGAAGCAGTCCTACCCGTCGAAGTGGAGATCCCTTCCTTGCGAGTATTGTCTCAAGTGGAGTTGTCCGAGGCAGAATGGATGCGACAAAGGCATGAGCAGTTGAACCTAATTGATGAGAAGCGATTGAGAGCCATTTGCCACGGTCAAACCTATCAGCAGAGGATAGCTAGATCCTTCAATCAAAAGGTGCGTCCAAGACACTTCGAGGTAAATGATCTAGTCCTAAGGAAGGTACTGCCAGTCTTTCCTGTCCCTGGAGGAAAATTTGCCCCAAACTACATTGGTCCGTATGTGGTTAAAAAGGTGCTTCCCGGAGGTGCCCTGATTCTCGCAGAAATGGATGGTCGTGAGTTTTCCACTCCTGTTAATTCTGATGCTGTGAAGATCTATTATCCCTGATGGAATTTAACATTTTGTAGCAAAAGTTTTCAAAAGTTTGGTTTTATACTCTGAATTGCAAACATTGCATTTATGAATAAATGGTTTCAATCAATTTCAAGTTAAGATGTTTGCATTGGCTTTAATTTCTGCATGGTTATTTGTCAACCTGTATCATTGACCTCAAAGGGGGAATCTATTTAGACAATATGATAATTGAATGTGTTGAATGAGGTACATCGGGATGATGAAAGGCAAGCCATATCCTATACACAGTCCTATGCACTAATCCCCAGTGAATTGAGTGGAAAAATTCCATGTCTGCAAGGTAAAGGGTTATTTCGCAAAAGGTACGGCAACTGAAATGACGAGAGGCAGTTCATTTCTCTATCCCAAACACTACAGGTTATCCATTGTTTCGCCACTTTGAGCCTAAACACTTGGAGAAATTCATTCAAATTACCCCTGTCAAGAACCACCCCACATCGGGGTAAACTGGAGGTAAGTCAGCGTCATAAGGTGAAAAATGAGTAGAAATTTTCATGCTCTCACTTGCATCAATCTTCGAGTGTTGCTTTTTCAGATGAATTCACGTGAAGTTCAAGTGCCTTAGGATGACGAAGAGCATTTCTTTCTCTATCCTATACACACTTTATCCTTTATTAAGCCCAATTGAGCCTACAAATTTATTTCTTAAACCCAGTTGGTGATCATCCCCCACACTGGGGCAAGGCAAAAGTCATCATTGTTCAGGCAGCATATCCGGAGCGCCGATAAAAGACGAAGACCCTGAAAGTCCAAATGTTAGTCATTCGGTCAAAACAAGCCAAAGTGTGACTGGCCAATGTATGCATTGTAGACAGTGTGTGTCAAAAGTCAAAAAAAAAACTAGAGGGCATGAAAAAGCAGTGTGCTTGGTAAAAGCAAGGCCGATGCCCGTGAAAGAAAAGAAAAGAGAAGAAAAAATGGAGAAAAGTGACGACTTTAGAAAATGTTGAGATGTGTCAAAGTCACAAAAATATCTAGAGTCTTAAGGAATCAAGTGATGAATTCTTGAAGCCAATGGAGCATTTACCGAGAAGACAATCCCTGGTGAAGAAGAAGACCGGTGACAATGCCGAGATGATCACCAACTCTCACCCCAATTATATACATTTTGAGCCTTATGATCCATTCATTTCTCAACCCATGAGCCTAGCCTGCGTTACATCCCTTGCAAAGTCTCTTCAGATTAGGGCACTTGAACTAACGTAGAGTTTCTGATGTTTATAAGCTTAGCTCGAAGAAGTGCGAGCAAGTCCATTTCTATCTCATTTTGTAGGTTCTTGACTTGTAAACCCGGAGACAATTGCAGAGTATTTTCTTTCAGTAGCCTCGACTCGAAGAGTCTCTTTTGCTAAGCCATTGACCAAGCCCTATGTTACGGTCCTAACAAAGACCTCTCAGATTGGTAAAGTCGTACTGCTTGCGAGAATACTCGGACCCTTGTCAACATGATGATGGTGAGATGGAGCGATTCTCCATAAATCAGCCTTTCGATGAGAATGAGAGAAAGCCCTTTTGGACCGGAAGTCCCTCATTCGACATTTTCAAGATATCCGCTTGTGAGTTCGGATTGTCTTGTCATGATTTTTCCCCAGCGAAGTTTGTAATGCTGATTTGACACCACCATCGTGCATGAAAATCAGTTGAAATCATAGTGCATGTATATATGTATTCTTAACAGTGTGCGAATGCATATTACATGTTACTTAAAATCGTGTCTAACAGGAGACACACCCTCAGAGTTGGAGATATCACCAGGTAAGTATATCTCTATCCCAAGGATGTCTATGAATATCTAGGTATCCCTAACCTGTTCAAGCAATTGTCAGGTCCCACATTTGATCATTTTTGTGATCTCTAAATGCCTTTGATTGTGTTCAGGTGTCTATTGATCAAACCTTTTCAGGTATTTCTGATGATATCCAGGTACTTTGTCAAGGAACTCTTGAACACTTGGGCTAGCCCCTTTGTTCATCAAATCACAGATTTTCATACAATCTCGAGAAGATTCCCCCGTTACATGACTATGAGCAGGTATAGACATGGCGGCCAAATCTTTACATGTGAGCAGGTATATGTAAAGGTCGGAATATTCTCCCCAAACCTTAGGTATTCCCCCGCTACTCACCTATGAGCAGGTATAGGTGAAGCGGCCAAATCTTTGCATATGAGCAGGTATGTGTAAAGATCGGAATACTCTTATTATCTCAGATATTCCCCCGCTACTCACCTATGAGCAGGTATAGGTGAAGCGGCCAAATCTTTGCATATGAGTAGGTATATGTACAGATCGGAATATTCTCTCAACCCCAGGTGTTCCCCCGCAGTTCACCTATGAGCAGGTATAGGTGAAGCGGCCAAATCTTTGCATATGAGCAGGTATATGTAAAGGTTGGAATATCCTCTTGATTTCAAAAGTTTTCCCGCAATTCACTTATGAGCAGGTATAAGTGAAGCGACCAAATCTTTGCAAATACCTAGAGAGATGTATAGGTAGTTCGTAAGGATCGGAACTATTCTCACGAATCCAAATGATGATTGGGTACGTCGAGCTTTCTTCGTGTGTTTTGACTTGACTACAGATCACCGAAGTTCATCAACATATATCAGGCAATACCGATGGGGACTGAGCCCATACATTTGCCAAAACAACATACAAGTTAAAGTTGTGCCTCGAATTGCATTATCTCGCTCTTGTCAGGTAAGTGATTCCAGGTATGTTTTCTACTCATGTCAGCATGCATCATTTCTTAATGCATTGTAAAATGGGATTCATAATCCCGACAAAAACAACATTCATTGCATTTGCATAAGTGAAATTTAGGTATCATTTAGTCTTTGAATGCAACCTCTGCGAGCTCACCTTCAAAGAGGGGCAGCTGTTGACACCTAAATTTTAGTGACCATTTAGTATAATTTGCATAGAAAATTAGGGATTAAAATTTTTAACCCCTAAACAAAAAATATTTAAATTGCATAACATATAGTTTAAATTCATTTTAGATTAATTGCATTTTTGCATCGGACTGGCGATGACGAACGAGCTTAAATTTCATCGAATGGGACTCAGCTCGTTTGAAGTGCAAGGGCCGGGAATTACAAGTCAAACGGGCTTGGTTGTTTTAATTTGAACTTAATTCAGCCCATTGTCATTAATTAATTCAGCCCATTGTCATTAATTAATTCAGCCCATCATCATTAATTAATCTAGCCCAATAAAATCTAAGCCCATTAGGACTAGAGAGCCCATCTAATTGACCTAGATTAGGGTTATATATACTTCATTAGGTCAGAATTTTAGAGTGGGGGGGACAATTTTCAGAACACAATTTTTTAGGGCACGAGAGACACACGTGAGCGAGAAAGAGTAAGAGAGGGAGAGAAGGAGACCGGCTCCCGCCGCCGCCGCGCCTGCCGCTGCCGCCTCCCGCCGACGCCGTTGCTGCTTCCTGCTGTCGCCTCTCCCTGCTGCGCCTCACGTTGCTTCCCTGCCGACGCCGCTGCTGCTTCCTGCTGCCGCGTGCTGCCGCTTCCTGCTGCCGCGTGCTGCCGCCTCTCCCTGCTGCGCCTCACGTCGACGCTGCTGCTGCCGTCGCTTCCCACCGACGCCTGCTGTCGTCGCGCTTCATGTCGCTGCTGCCGCTTCCCACGCCGACGCTGTTGCTGCCGCTTCCCGCCGGTGCTGCTGCTGCCGCGCCCTACACCGCCGGAGTCACCCTTCGTCGCTGTGCCCCGCCGTTGCTGCTTTTGCTTCCCTGCCGACGCTGCTGCTGCCGCCGCTTCCCACCGACGCCTGCTGCCGTCGCGCCTCACGTCGCTGCTGCCGCTTCCCACGCCGACGCTGTTGCTGTCGCTTCCCGCCGGTGCTGCTGCTGCTGACGCCACTACCGCCGCTGCTGCCCTCTGTTGCTGTGTGCTGCTGCCGCCGGAGCCGTCTCACGCCGACGCAGCCGCACCGCCGCTGCCGTCGTCGCTCTGCCACCGCTGCTGTCCCGGAGTTACGCTATCACCAGCACCATCGTAAACAGCGTTGCCGCCGTCCTCGTGGTTGCGCCACCGGCTGTCCGCCGTTCGCCGCTCATCCCGATCCGCGATCCCGATCCGCGAGTTCAAATTTGGAAATATTTCGAAATTAGGTAAGGATGTTATCCGATATTTTCAGAATATTTGATTTCTTAATTTTTAGATGCTTGAATATTCTGTGAATATTGTGTGTATTGCTAGATATCTTAGGATGATGTTTGCCTTGTTCGCAATATTCGAAAATATTCAAAATTAGGAAAACTTTCCTAATTCAGCAACGTATTTGGACAACTATCCGACCTTATCCCTAAGGTATGATACGTGGCGATACGGAGAATCATTATCCTACCCATATTCACTTGGGTACGACAATGAATTTTATCTGCTTTCCAAATTTGAATGATCGAATTTCCGTCAATATCTATAACCCTATAGATATGACTGATAATTCGATTTTTGTGCCTAATCCGAGTTTGAAACGAATTTTGCGGATTGCGTGGTTGTTTTAAATGTGGATGCTATCTCTGTTTAAATTGTCTTTCCTTTTCAAATAAAAAAGAAAATTCAAAAAATATCAGTTAGGATTTGAATTTGAGTTTTGCATGTTTAGGAATCCTAAATATATCTAGACGATAGAGTAATTATTTAATTTAAATTAGGACTTGAGATAATCTATTTCCTAGTCTAAATTAAATAATTTTCTAATCTTAATAGATTATTTAGGTTACTTTTTAATTCCGAATTTTCATGAAAATCCCAAAAAAGAATGAATTACTTTATGGTAGATTAGGATAGATTGCATTCTTAATTTAAGTAATTTATTATTTCGAATTTTAATAAAAATCCCAAAAATAAGTCATGTTAGGATATGTTAAGTCATTATAGGTTGCATGTTAATTTAGGCATATTTTTATTCCGAATTTCATCAGAAAATACCAAAAATAAATCATTTGCCTGTCATCAGAATTAGGTCACGTCGTCGCATGACATATAGTTTGCATGCTAGGTCGCTTTACTTGCATGTCATTTTTGCACGTCATTGCATGTAGGTTAGCTTTCATTTAAATAAGCGAAAATTCAAAAATATTGAGTGAACTGCTTGTTAATTAGAAATCATATTAGGATGGTTGATGTGATTTTCTAGCTAACCATGCAGATGCTTACGTTGCTTCGAGGTAAGTAATTCTCCCAATCTTGCAATTTATTTAATGTTTTGATTATTGGGTGTTACTTTGGTGGTTTGCGCACCCGCACGAACACCTCACATGTTAGTGATTAAGTTGAAATGGATCCAGATTGCTTGCCAAAATATTTTTGAAAAGAAAAGGTACTGAAAGGGCGTTAGACTAGATCTAGCGTAATCAAGTCCCCGAACTTAGAATCTCTGGTTCGTAGGAATAAAACATATCTCCCTATGTTTTATTTAGGTTTCTAATCGACCTACCACAAATAGATTAGTGGCGACTCCGAGCATGAAAACTTTTGCATGTTAAAAACTTAAACCTAAGTTGCGAATTGGTAGGGCTTGGGAGGGCCCGAGTTAGGCTTAGTCTTAATAATCCATTAGCCTGAGAAGGAAAAATTTAGGTCGCGACAACTGTCACGTGAGGTATGGTCTGGGAGAGATCCTTATATGGAAATACCTCCTTGCTGCGCAAATCCTGAAAAAAAAAAACCCTGAAAGCGCGGCGTGACAGGTTTGGCGACTCCGCTGGGGAAAATGAACTTTTTCTAAGTGGACTTAGGTCTAGATAGAATGATATGCTTGTGTTTTATACTTGTAAGGATCTCAGGTATGTCCCGCTAATGATAGTGTTAAATGTTTTTACAGACGGGTGTTATAAGGGATGTTGTCTTTGCTAACCCTTGTTTTGCAGGATGGTGTTGGGATTGAATGTGTTTTGAATGAACTTTAGAAGTGTTGTTTGGTTATTAATTGCTATGCATGTCTTTAAATTGCTTTAGCACTACACCATTAGCACACACCACCCGTGGCCCATCCCCGGCTACATTTAGGATTACCTTTAGGAGGTATGTATTTAGGCGACACTATGGGCCGATTGCTCATGGGATCGTTTAAATACAATGGCGATCACTGAGGTGGAATAATATTCCATTACTTTAGATCGATTATCTATTGGAATGGAATCCCTTGTCCATTAAGGTGATGACCTTGAGCCTTTAGTATATCTTACCCTTTTTAGGCATCAAAACTTCACTGGTTGCATTTGCTTGTCCTTGTGGTTGGTATACCTAAAACCAAACCAAAATATCATGGTAAGCAAGTATCGTTCTATTCCATTTCTTTACAATTATACATGATTAGTTGGCACATTTTCAAAAAAATGCCTAAATGACATTCAATACTTGGTCTAAATGCCCTTTCATTTAGAATGCATGATTAGAATGTCATACTCCATTTGACCATTTTTTTTTATTTTTAGATGAAATGTATAGGTTCATGGCGGATTTCTCATGAAATTCAAAGGCTTATTTCAATATGTTTGAAGTTGCAAATCATAGTTTAGGACTTTATGGTCTAAATGGAGTATGACAAAATGGGCATTTACATCACACATTGAATTTGTCCATAATCTCAACTTTATGTTCTTTTAAAGTTCAAACATACTCAAAATGACATTTGCATTTCTTTCGAGGCATGCAAATGTACTTTACCTCCGTTTTATCTCAAAAGGACATATGATAGAAATGGAGGCATTAAAATTGATTAGCAACCATGGTGACTAATGACAAATCTTTTTGCATAATTAGGCTCAATGGGAAAATTAGACATCCAAGTAATTCCCATTCCTCGGAAGGAACTTGTTGCTTGGTGGAAAGGCATGTCTAAGAAAGGCTTGGATACCTTCTCGAACTTATGCATGTGGAACATAAAGTCAGCTCAGTCCAAGCTTTGGTACATTTTTGGGAGGCTTCCACTACCACATTCCATCTTGGAGAACATGAATTGGTACCAACATTAGAAGAATATCAAGCCGCTATTGGAATTAATTCTAAACCTAAGATCGTAGAGCCACTTGTTGAACTTAATCCCGTGAGCCTTTAGCCGAATTCCTTAACCTCAAAGCTTCCAAAATAGAAAAACTAATCAAATCAAACACGGGTAGATTTCCATTATCCTTCCTAGTGGATAACTTTTCAAAACTTCCTAGGGAAATAGGAAACACTTCAGCTTGAGTATTCATTCTAGCTTTCTTTGATTTTGTTCTATTCCTCATGTCTAGAACGGCATTAGACCCTTTAATGGCTGTGATCGTAAGACAAGCATGTCTTAAACAGGACTTCTCTAATATACTTCTTACCCAAACCGTCATCTCCTTAAACACATACCAAAATCATGAGAAGGGTATCTTCCAAGCTTCTACTGGTTTTTTGTCATTATGATTCATTTCACACATTCGACCTTGGTGTCGTTTCATGAACATTCGCGAAATTTGTTTGGCGATAAATCCAATTGAGCAATACATTCATATCCAAAACAAATTACCAAAACAATCTTTCTTAGATTGGGTCAATTTCATTAGAGCCTTAACTCCTGATCAAATCCAATGGCAGATCAATTGGCCAAAGATTAGCAAGGTGAAGATCACGAGCCAAGAGGGTAATGCGGTGCCATTGCTTGGTTTGAGTGGAGGAGCAGCTTATTGCCCTCTAAGGGTTATTAGACAATTCGAGATACTTTAGCAGGTATCGCCGGTATGGAATCCCGAAGAGTTTGCCTTTGATATCCCAAGTGGAATTACACCCGAATAGGAGAAGAATGTCCTTCAAGCCAAAATTCACAAGAACATCTTATCTTTAGATAACCCACTCGAACAAATAATCGAGTGGCCAACAAGCTTAGAAGAAGACATGAAGATTTGCATGGCCTCCAAAGATTACATCAAATGGATAGAAAATAAGCGTTCAATTGATGTCGAGCCATATGTCCCGTTGAGCATGGTACCGAATCCTGTAGATGAGTATGTCCTAAAATACATTGTTCCAAGCATGCCTGGAGTGGAACCCTATGTCCCGGAAGAGGTTGTAATCGATGTAGAAGAATGAGAGTCTCGAGCCAAGAAATGGAAAAAATACGAAAAGGCGGAAGCTATCTGAGCTAGCAAGAAGTCTAGGATTGGATGATTTAGATTCCCATTTGAGTTTAAAATCATGATGTCAAATAATTTCAAATTTTATATGCAATGATGGATTGATCATTTTCTAAATATGCATAGATAATTTCAAAACATGATTTCAAAACATAAAGGAATCACCATGGATTGCAATTTTTTGAATTGTATGATTCTTTGAGAAAAACATTGATGAAAAATTTTATACAGGGCTAAGACTTGTATAGAATTTCTTATCCTTGACGATCTCACGAAACCATATAATTAAAAGAATGTAGGGTTTCATGATTATTTTACTATGTTGATATCAGGTCTTTTTTTGGCAAAGCAGGTTGTTTAGCAACGGAAAGTAAAAGACCTCATACTCGCCTATAAGTTAGAATAGCAGAAGAAGAAACCCATACTCGACTAGCTGAAGTCAGAATCAAATGACCCAAACGGTTGTAATGATGGCAAAAATGAAGATCTTTATTCTCGCATCTCAAGGAACTTGTCCTACTACTCTAAATGTGGGAGCGTCAAACGCTTCCGAAACACCAATTGAAGACCTAGTCAGAAATAAAGAACTAATTCAAGAGAATCCTCCAAAGACTACACCCGAGGTAGTGAATTTAGAAGAGGATGATCAAATCAAAAAGGCATCCAAAATAAAGGATGAGGAAGAGGCCAAGAGATTAGCCAAAATTGAAGAATGCTTAGCAAGTCAAGGCTATGAGCTTCAAAGGTTCGACAAGTTCTCACCGTATGCAAAGGTGATTGTTCCAAAAAAAAAAACTATAAGGAACGAGAGTTCGTATGCAAGTATGATGACACTGATTGTCCCAAAAGTCATTTGAAGTATTATCTCCGCAAGATGGCAATATATTCAAATAACATACCACTTCTTATCAGTACATTTCAAGATAGTTTGAGAGGGGTGGCCCTTGCATGGTATACAGCCCTCGACATAGAAGACTTCACTGAATGGGATCATTTGGCGGGAGAATTCCTCACCAACATAAGTTTATTATTGAAGTATTCCTAACTAGAGAGGATCTCGTCAGGACTGAGAAACGAAGGAATGAAGGGTTCAGAGCCTATGCTCACATATGGAAAGCTGTTGCTTCATAAGTAAAGCCTGCCATAAGTGAAGACGAACTCATTGAGCTCTTTCTAAAATCATTGCCAATTGAGTATTACGACAAGCTTCGTGTATCAGGCTGTCAAACATTCACCAAGTTGGTCAAAGTAGGTGAGAGAATTGAATAGGGTTTGAAAGAAAAGATGGCTAAAAAAACAGCAGCACGAAGGCCGTACCCCGGGAAAAAAGACAAAGAACCCATTCGAGAAGTGGCTATGGTGTCGAGCCCAAGTACTCATCAAGCATCATTTCCGAAGCATTCAAATGTTGCTTGGAAAAATCCAAGGCAATTCGAGCCAAATAAAAGGCCCGTGAGGAAAAATTTACATCGTTGCCCCGACCCTTGTCAAAGTTATTATCAATGCTTCTGGAAAGGCATTTGGTGGCCAAGGAAGTACTGAGAGACAATCCTGCGAGATTTTCTTAGTATGATGAGTCAAAAACTTGCGCCTATCATATGGGAGAAAGGGGACATGATGTGCATAATTGTCCCGTTCTAAAGTACAAGGTTCAACAGCTCATTGACAAGAAAATATTGAACTTCCAAGAGCCCAAGCCAAATGTACATCAGAATCCTCTTCCTGAGCATAATACGGTAAACATGATTAAGGATGAGGAAACGGTGATCGAGTACGATGATGAAGATGAATATGGAGTCAAGATTAAAGCTTCTTGATTAGGAGATGCTCGCTTTCGCCAAGAAGCACTCCTAAAAGGTGAGATTGTAGACAACTTCGGAGAAGACTCCGGAAAATATAACTTTCAAGTGAAATATACCCCACCGCCATGGGCATTTAAAAATGAAGTAATTGTGCCTAATGGCTGGGGTGGTATGGACAATGAAACCAGTCCTGAGGAGAAAGCTCTACCCAAGAAAGAAACACTTCAAGATGAAATAGATCCGGATGAAAAGGAGAAAGAAAAAGTCCGTTACGGCGAAAGGTGTTTCACCCAGAAAGCGGCCAGGAAAGGCGAAACTGTAGACCTATTCGATCAAGACAGTGGTAAATATAATTACTGTGTCAAATATACCCCACTGCCATAGGCGTTCAAAAATGAAGTAATTGTACCGGACGGATGGGGTGGCATGGATGAGGTCCCGATCAGCCAATTGAATCTCGAGGAGAAGGAAGATCAAGAAGAGAAAAAGAAGAAAAAGACTCGCCTAGGTGATAGGCAATTTGTTCAAAAAGAACGAAGACAATGTGAAGTTGTTGATTATCTGGGTCAAGACAGCGGTAAATACAATTACCGTGTCAAATATACACCTTCTTCATGGGCATTCAAAAACGAAACAATCACACCATATGGTTAGAGTGGAATGAATGCTGACGAAGCCGACAGAAGCATGGTATCCATGATTATACCATTTCTAATCAAGCTTGATGAGGTAGATAAATATAAGGAAGAGAAAGGTCCCATCACACCAGTTACTATTCAACTTCCCATTGATTAGCTGAGGATCGAAGAAGAAATACACAACCTGTGATCATCACTCTCCTTCAAAAAGAAAAGTTTGATACTAAGTGTGTACCTTGGGATTACTCTCCCAAAGAAATTGATGCCATAACCTGATCGAGGAGATGTAATGCCTCGAAGGAAAGTGAACACGAAAAGAAAGGGGTAACCGAAGAAGATGTTAAATAGTTACTCTCAGTTATGAAGACGAGCAAATTCGAGGTAATTGAATAGCTAAGAAAAATGCCAGCACAAATTTCTCTGTTGGATCTCTTCAAGACTTCAGAAAGCCACAAAATGGTGCCTATGAAGCTTTTCAATGAAGTGCGCATCCCGGAGATGATTAATGAAGTACAATTGGAAGACTTTATCGATGCCATTCTTTTAAAGGATCAAATTGCATTCTCTGATGAAGATTTCTCAATTGACGGGCGCTCCTACAATAAAGCCTTGTATATTGCTATCAAATGTTGAGGTAAGGAGGTGTCACGGGTGTTGATCGATAATGGTTCCACACTTAATTTGTGTCTACTAAGCACACTACATCGCTTGAGGATTAGTGAAGAGCTCATCAAACCTTCTAAGGTAACCGTGCGCTCGTTTGATGGAATGAAGAAAGACGTTATTAGCAATATCGAGCTCAAGGTAGACATAGGCCCTGTGCCTTTCATGATTGACTTTCAAGTAGTGGATATTCTAAGGACTTTCAACTTATTGCTCAGAAGACCTTAGATTTATATGGCTAGCGCCATTCCTTCAAGTCTCCATCAGAAGGTCAGATTTGTCATTAATAGCAAGATGATCAACGTCATGGGAAGACAGATTTCACCACCTACAAGGATAGTGCAATACCGTATATTGAACCCGAAGTGAAAGAAGAACCAAGTTATCATTCCTTCGAAATGATCTCAATCGTGCAAATTCTTGCTGGTTACATCATAAAATCCCTGAAGTTCTCAAAGCTATCCATTATGTCTGGAAGGATGTTATGCCAGTATGGATTTACTCTCGATAATGGTTTTGGATCAAAGTCTCAAGGAATTAAAGAACCTATCACTCCTCTCGCTACAAGGATGAAGTACGGAATAGGTTATATTCCAAATAACTCTAAAGATCGACATGGAGGCCAAGGCCGAGGTCGAAAGAACCATGGAGGCTATGAAAGCGAAGGTTATCGCATCATTAATCCATCCGTATGGAAGGGTAAAGCTAAAGAGCTTCCCTATCATCAAATTCACATCAAAGAAACTTTTCCTAGACCTTTCAAGCTATTTCAAGAAGAAGACTTACATGCAGAGGAAGAATTTATTCTGCCTAGTTTATTCAAAGAGAATACCATCAATGTCATCATAACCGAAGCAGAAGATACCTACGCACTGGAATAGGAAGATTCTTTTAACTTTTGATACCAGCTTTTTTCATTGCATTTTATTGATTACACTTTCAAATTTCTTGTGATTTCATTTGCAATTTTAGTTCAATTGCAATTTACATTCCTATTGATATTGATGTAATCACGTCTTTCAATTCAATAAAAGTGGTCAAATGTTTTGTTAAGGGTATATAGAAACAAAACCAAACCTATGATGAATATTGTCCTCATTCGAGAGATTTGAGGCTTTGGGTTTCTATATTGTTTCTCATTGTGAAAATGATTTTAAGAGTAAGGAAATCTGATGATATGAGGATTAACTTTGTCTTTATATTCTTCCAAAATAAATTTCAAAAAGAATTTCCAAAAGGTTTTTCATAAGACCACATGTATTATTTTGCTTTGTATGCGATTACTAATCATGTTTGTTACATATCAGGCATGAGCATTAGCATATCTATAATAGGTTCTTATATGACCCAAATCTTTCCGAGGAGATCACTTGCGACATTGAAGAGGATAACGAGGATGAGGAATGGGTCAGAAAGGAATGGATTCATCATGAAGAATCAAAGCCACTCACATTAGAGAAAACGATCATTGTTAATCTGGGAGATAAAGAGAATCCCAAGGAAGTTAATATTGGAGAAAGTCTTCCTTCAGCAGAAGCAGAAAAAATCACGGATTTACTCAGAGAATATCAAGATATATTTACATGGTCTTATGCTGACATGCCAGGCCCTAATTTGAGCATAGTTGAACTTTCTTTTCCAATCGATCCAAGTATTCCGCCAAAGAAGCAAAAACTTAAGCGAACGAAGCCGGAATTGGCAAAGAAGATAGAAGAAGAAGTTATAAAGTTGCTCAAAGTCGATTTCATCGAAGTAGTACCATATCCAAAATGGATTGCCAACATAGTATCCGCAATGAAGAAAGATGGTCGAGTACGGTTGTGCGTTGATTATCGCGATCTAAATAAAGTAAGCCCTAAGGATGATTTCCCGCTTCCACATATCGATGTATTAATGGATAGTACTACTGGGTTCGAAATATTTTCATTCATGGATGGTTTCTCAAGATATAATCAAATCCTCAAGAAGAAAGAGGATAAGGCGAAGACATCCTTCATAATACCATAGGGCACATTTTGTTATAAGGTAATGCTTTTCGGTTTGAAAAATGCCGGTTCCACATATCGAAGGGTAATGGTAAGTTTATTCTATGACATGATGCATAAAGAAATCGAAGTATATGTGGATGACATGATTGCAAAATCTAAACAAGGAGAAGATCATGTTGAGGTGCTTCGCAAATTATTTGAAAGACTTAGAAAGTACAAGTTGCGGCTGAACCTCAATAAATGTGTATTTAGGAAAAAATCAGACAAACTGCTAGGAGACCAAATGATAGTAAAGAATAAGCCATTTATTACTTGAGCAAGAAATTCACAACATCAATAGTGAATTACCCAGTGGTTGAGAAGACATGCGTTATATTGATTTGGGTATTACATAGATTAAGACAGTACACCATTCATCACCAAATCATGCTAATGATCGAGAATGATCCAATCAAGTATCTTCTTGAGAAATCCTCCTTGGTCGGGAAATTGGTAAAGTGGCAAGTTTTGTTATTTGAGTTCGATATCAAAAGTTCATCGCAAAAGTCAGTCAAAGGACGAGCAATAGCAGACATGTTGATAGAAAATTCGCAGAATATCACGTGTTCTGAAGAACAACTTGATGACCACATATTGACATTGGTCGACGGCAAATGGGCCATGTATTTTGATGGTGTAATCAACTTATCTGGATCAGGAACTAGGGTAGTACTAATCTTTCCAGAAGGCCAACACTATCCGGTATCTACGAAATTAGTATTTCCATGCACCAATAACATCGCTGAATACGAAGCATGCATTCTCGGCTTACAATTAGCCTTTTCAATGAGAGTAAAAAGCTTACAAGTATATGGAGATTCTATACTCATCATATTGCAAATAACTGGTGAATGGCAAACTTGAGATGCCAAGCTGATTCCTTATCATAGATATTTAGAAAAGATGATGGAAAGTTTCGAAGAGGTAACATTCGATTATCATCCAAGAGCTCAGAATCATTTTGCGGATGCTCTTGCAACTTTGTCATCCTTATTACAAGCTGAATATGGTATGGATATAAAACCATTAAGAATCAATATTCTTGAATAACCAGCTCATTACATGATGGTCCAAGCAGAGTTCGACAACGAACCATGGTATCATGACATCAAAAGGTATCTTCAATCAGGGGAATTTCCTGAAGAAAGCTTACCAAGTGACAGGAAATTTATAAGAAAGATAGCCAACAAATTCTTCCTCAGTGGTCAAATTCTCTACAAAAAAATCATTTGATTCAACCATGTCAAGATGTGTGGATGCTACAGAAGCTAAACAGATCATGAAAGAAATTCACGAAGGTGAATGTGGACCACATATGAATGGACATCTTATAGCCCGAAAGATTATGAGATTGGGATATTATTGGATGACAATGGAATCAGATTGCATCCAACATGTGAGATGTCGCCATCGATGTCAGGTTTATGGAGATAAAATCAATGCACCGCCAAATGAGCTACATCAAATGTCCAAGCCATGGCCATTTTCAATGTGAGGCATTGATATGATTGGTCCAATCAACCCCAAGGCCTCAAATGGACACTGATTTATCCTGGTTGTTATCGACTATTTCACTAAATGGATTGAAGTAAACTCCTACACAAATGTTACTGCCAAGAATGTCGCAAGATTCATCAAGCTGGACATCATTACTAGGTACAGAGTTCCAGAAGCAATAATTACGGATAATAGCTCAAATCTAAACAACAGGATCATAGATGATTTACTCGAACACTTCCATGTTCGACATCTAAACTCATCTCCATATCGTCTACAAATGAATGGAGCAGTTGAAGCGGCAAATAAGAATATCAAGAAGATACTGGCCAAGACAGCCGAAAATTATCGTGACTGGCACGAAAGGTTGTTATATGCTCTGATGGCATACTGAACTTCAATTCGAACATCAACTGGAGCAATCCCATTTTCTTTGGTCTACGGAATAGAAGCAGTGCTACCTATTGAAGTAGAAGTTCCTTCATTAAGGATACTATATCAGTTAAAGCTTTCAAAAGCTGAGTGGATTCAACAAAGATATGAACAACTCAACATGATCGATGAAAAGAGATTAAGAGCCATATGCCATGGATAAGCCTATCAAAGACGAGTGGCTAAATCCTTTAATTGAAAGGTGAAACCGAGGAATTTCAAAATAGAGGATTTAGTAGTGAAGAAAGTCATATTCAACAATTCTGATCCTCGTGGAAAATTCACTCTAAATTATGAGGGTCCATATATTGTCAAGAAGGTTCTTCCTGAAGGAGCATTGATTCTTGTAGATATGACAGGAATAGAATTGGCCTATCCTGTAAATGCAGATGCTGTCAAGATTTTTTACACATGAAATAAAGACGAACATTCATGAAAAGATACAAGTCACTTTAGAACATGTGCATGCCATGCATATCATGCATGCTATGCATTTCATGAACATGTTTATCTGTTTTACAGAAGAAAGTAAAAAGAATCTAAACCAGTTGATGATTTTCGAATTCCCAATGGAGTTATCAAATAGTAGAGGGAAGTATCACTTCCAATTCTATTTTTCATTGATATCCTCTAATGTGCTTTCCTTTTTATTATCCCCAGAAAGACAAAGGGAGCAATAACAGAAGAATCCTCCGTGTAACCAAAAGTAAAAACATGCAAACAAGAGGAATCTTGGTAAGTTGATTAAACATGCATCCTTAAATCGTGAGGGCATGTGCTAGAAAAGGGTTGCCTTTCTAAGAGAAAAATCAAATATTTTTCTTCCCCAAGCGAAATGACACTAAGGATGACCAAAAACAAAACAAATTATTTTGAAAAGGAAAATACTTCAGAAATGTTTCAATCAAAGATTTTGAAACAAACTTTCTTTGAAAATGCACTAAGCATCAAAATTCCCTAAAAGGGATAATTTGACAAAAGGCTTTGAAAAATTTCATAGAAAAAGTTTGGATCAAATTGAATGGAAAGACCTTTAAATGATAAAAGGTAAGCCATATCCAAACACGCCCCTTATACATTCAAAGTCAAAATGTAGAAGTGAGTGAAAAAAACTTATCTGAAGGAAATAGGGGATATTCACAATGATTATATGGATTGAAATGATGAAAGGCAATCATTTCACTATCCTAAAGACAAGCTTATCCCTTGCAAATCAAATTTGAGCCAAAACAATAGAGAAGTTTTCCCAAAATAATCTTGTTAAGAACCACCCCACATTAGGGTAAATCAGAAGGTTTGTGGATTGATAACTATGGAGAATAGGATCAAAAAAGATTTTATTGCATACTCTTGTATCAATCTTTCTGAGATAACTTCATACGAAGTCATATGGAAGCTCAAAACATCCCAAGAGGAAGAAGAGCACTTCATTTCTTATAACCAAACACATTACCTTTGACAAAGCCTAATTGAGCCTGAATATTCATTTTAGAATCCTAAATTGATGATCATCTCTTCACACTAGAGCATGAGCATATGATCCACTTTAATAAATAGGAAACAAAAGGGCAAAACACAGAATCCTTAGAATTCAAAAAAAAAGATCAAAGACAAAAAGTCTGGGGTATGAAAAAGCAGTGTGTCTAGTAAAAGTAAGGCCAAATGTCCGAGAAAAATGAAAAAGAAAAGAGTGTACAAAAGAAAGCTCAAAACTATAAAAGGTCGTGACAAAGCAAAGTCAAGACCATGAGAGATCATAGATCACAACAAGTGAGAATGAGCAAAAGAAAAAAGATTGTGATGAATGTTAGAGGACTCTGATGTTCATAGAAGAAAATATCTCTAGTGAAAAAAGAAGAAAAGAAAAAGTGGTGATGCCAAGAAGATCGTCAATTTCATGAAAACCCTGAATTCAAATAAATGAGCCTTTTGAGCGTACTCAATATCAACAATATAACCTCTCTCCAAAGACTCTTCAGATTGGGATGTTGAGGGTAGAAACATGACTTTATGACAAGAAATCATCACTCAAAGAAGTGTATGCAATACTATCTTGTCTTATCCTCGAGGTTCTTAACTTGTACACCCGAAGTCAAATATGATGAAATTATTTTTCTTGGCCTTAGAATACCTATCCTTTGAATAGCCATTGACCAAGCGAACATTACAGTCCTCCGAAAGATCTTATCGGATCAATTAGATTGTACACATTGCGAACATCTCCGAACACCTAAGGATTGGTTAAGAGAGAAAAATTAAGGGATATCAGACAAGTCCCCTTTCAATCAAATGAAAGAAAGACCAAGTTCATATATTGAAATAAATCTTTTCTAATGAAGGTCTTCCAAACGATCATTTCAAGCATTTCTTGAAAGATTGCAAGCATTTTGTTCAAATAATTTCTTGAAAAGGAAATTTGATTGTCTGAAATGCATTTAATACAAAGAATGCATATTTCAAAACTAGGTTTTAAAAGTTTTTGGTCAACTTAAAATCAAGTTTTCAAATAGTTTGTGGTAAGCTAAAAGAAAAACCACATTTCAAACGGTTTTGATTAATTTCAAAATTACTTTTCAAAATAGTTTTTGGTTAACTAAAAACCACATAAAGCTTAGTGAAACCTCAAAATCACAAAACTCATAGTCAAGGCATTCACATGGCAAGTCTCCAAAACTCAAGTCCTATTGGCGAAGAGCCTTTAAGCAATTTCCAAAATCCTACGGGTGAGGAATCACATGGCAAGTCTCCAAAATTCAAATCCTATTGGCGAGGAGCCTCTAGGCAATTTCCAAAATCCTACGAGTGAGGAACCATATGGCAAGTCTCCAAAATTAACGTCCTATTGGTAAGGAGCCTTTAGGCAATTTCCAAAATCCTACGGGTGAGGAATCACATGGCAAGTCTCCAAAATTCAAGTCCTATTGGCGATGAGTTTTTAGGCAATTTCCAAAATTCTACGGGTGAGGAACCACATGGCAAGTCCCCAAAATTCAAGTCCTATTGGCAAGGAGTCTTTAGGCAATTTCTAAAATCCTACGGGTGCGGAACCACATGGCAAGTCTTCAAAATTTAAGTCCTATTCGCGAGGAGCCTTTAGGCAATTTCCAAAATCCTACGGGTGAGGAATCACATGGCAAGTGTCCAAAATTCAAGTCTTATTGGCGAGGAGCTTTTAGGCAATTTCCAAAATCCTATAGGTGAGGAACTACATGGCAAGTCTCCAAAATTCAAGTTCTATTGGCGAGGAGCCTTTAGGCAATTTTCAAAATCTTACGGGTGAGGAATCACATGGCAAGTCTCCAAAATTCAAGTTCTATTGGCGAGAAGCCTTTAGGCAATTTCCAAAATCTTACAAGTGAGGAACCACATGGCAAGTCTCCAAAATCCAAGTCCTATTAGCGAGGAGCTACTAGGTAAATTCAAAGTCCTACTGATGAGGAACTACTAGACAAATTCAAAGTCCTATAAGCAAGGAGCCCCTAGGTAAATTCAAAATCCTACAGACGAGGAGCCCCTAAGTAAATTCAAAGTCCTACAGGCGAGGAACCCCTAGGCAAATTCAAAATCCTTTATCGATATGTGCTTTTGGGCATGAGAATAGTTTGGAATGTGCATGTGATTTGAAATTCGTGTATTTAAGACTAGTGTGTAGGTCGAGCCTAGGTAAGTGCATTTGTGTGCATGATACATATGCATTGAATGATTGTGTGTTTGAACTTATCTGGAGATACGCGGTAGCTTAAGTGGGGTTTAGGCTGTCAACTTATTGAGATTTATCTCATGGTTGTTTATCCAAACCATTTCAGAACCTCGTCCTGAGCCATGAATCTACCACCGCTGCCGCCCCAGCGTTTTGGGATTCCGATGCATACCAACCATAATGTTGTAGAGTACTCGATATATGATAATATGACCTGGATCAAGTACACTACTGTAGTATGGGTAGATATAGGGCTACCTCTTTGGTAGGCCCACACTTATACCACTTGGATGTTTTGGGATGGGATGGATGAGTTTAGCCCTGTTCATGGCTTTGATGTCCCATTTGATGGAGTTGGGGATTGGGATCCGTCAGCCATACCCTCTCCTGACGATAAGATGACTAGTTTGGAGACTAGCTTAGCGCAATCCGGACATCAACCTGCACCTGCAGCACTCGAACCTTTATTGGCCGAACCAGATCCAGAGTCGAAAGAATCCCAGGTTGGGTATGATCCTATGGAAGTAGATCTAGGTGTAATACCAGAGGAGGAACTCAGAGAAGAATACCCCGAAGAAGAGCCTGAAGAGGTACCAGAAGAAGAACCTGAGGACGAGCCAGACGATGAGCCAAAGAATGAGCCAGAGGAAGAGCCGGAAGAGGAGTCTGATGAGGAGGAGCGGGTTGAGGTTCCACTAGAGTCGGGTGATGAGGATAAACCGATTGAGATCGAGGCAAATTTGGAGTTCTCAGAAGAACAAGAGGCTCAGGGGGATTCAAACTCGAGCTCGGGAGAGTCGGCCTCGGAGTGGATGCCATCTAGAGGGCGTAGGGGCTAGTTTTAAGGGTTAGGTAAACCTTTTGAAGTGTTCAATTTTTGGAGCTAGTATATACCCAGGCTGCTCATTCTTTTTGATATCGGTGGTGTATAGTTTAGAAATTCGGTGTGTATGTATATATTGTGTTTTGTATATGGTAGATATTGTAGAAGTTTGAATCAGTAATGGATGTTTATTCTCCCTTTTACTCCTAGTTAATATTGTCTGGGTGTTAGTGGCTTTCGCTAGTGCTTTATATATCTGATGAGTTGATTTGGGTCGGCGATATTCTCGGACATCGCACTAATTCGATCAAAGAGGGATGTTGCGAGCTCGATAGGGTTCGGGGCGTGACACGACTAGCTAAAGTCGAGAATCAAATGACCCAAATGGCTACAATGATGGTAGAAATGAAGGCTCTTATTCTCACATCCCGAGGACAATATCCTACTACTTCAAATTCCGAAACTTTAAACTGTCATGCCCCGAAGCCCTTCGAGCAGCAACACACTACTCTAGTCGAATAATGCGATGTCCCAGGGTATCGCCAACCCAATCCAACTTATCAAAGATTTACATCCATTAGCAAAAGCCACAATCAATACCCGGACAATAATAACTGGGGTAAACAGGGAGAACAAACATATTCATTGCTCATCCAAACTTATATAATATTCACAATTTACAAATCACCATATACACAAGCACATCGAACCTCTACACTATAAACTACCGATATCCAAAATGATCGATAGCCTGGATACCCCATCGCCCAAAAATGGAACACCTCAACAATCCTATCCCCAACCCCTACGTTAGCCCTACGCCCTTTGCTTGGCATCCACTCCGAATCTGATTCCTCATCATCTAAATCTGAATCCCCCTGAATCGTCTGCTCCTCAGAGGACTTCGGCTCGGCCTCGATCTCAATCGGGATGTTTATATCACCCGACTTTGCTGGAACTTCGACCCGCTCCTCCTCGATTGGCTCTTCATCAGACTCGTTCTCTGGCATAAACTCGGGGTCGAGCCATTGCTCATACTCAGGTACGCCCTCCGGTTCCTCTTCAGGCTCATCTTTAGGCTCTTCTTCCGATGCCTCTTCAGGTTCGTCCTCAAGGTCTTCATCTTCTAGTTCTTCTTCGGGTATTACCTCGAGGTCCACGTCCATCGGATTGTACCTCGCCTGGGATTCTTCCGGCTCTGGTTCATGCTCAGCCCCCGAAGGCTCAGGTGCTGCAGGCGCTTGCTGGAGTCCAGACTGCACCAAACTAGTCTCTAGACTCGTCATCTCGCTGTCGGGAGGGGGTATGGCTGCTAGGTCCCAATCTCCAACTCCATCAAAGGAGACATCAAATCCGCAGATAGAGCCAAACTCATCTACCCCGTCTCGAAAGAACCAAGCGGTATATATATAGGCTTGCCAAAGGGGTAATCCTACGTCTACCCAGACTACCGTGGTATGCTTGATCCAGGTCATATGATCATCTATAGGGTACTCTACAATGTCGTGATTGGTGTGCATCGGTACTCCAAAACGTTCAGGTGGCGGCGGTGGCAGATTCATTGCTCAGGCCGGGGTTTTGAAATTATTGGTTGAAATAATCATGAGATTATATCTCAATAAGCACACACCCTAAATCCCACCTAAGCTATCACGTACCTCCAGATAACCACAATCACAATCACATTCACACTCAGCCATCACATTGTAGGCACGCAATTTATACTTACTTGGGCTTTTCCTGCGTGCGACCTGTACGTTAGTCACAGTAGTATAATTTCCAATCACATGCACGTTCTGATTACATATCCCACACTCATTCCTGACTCATCACATTATCTCCACACAACTCACCAGTGACCCGCGTAATAGTACCGCCTCGGGTTCACTGCGACCATCTCACACTCGCCTCGCCAGTGACCTACGTAATAGTACCATCTCAGGTTCACTGCGACTAACTCATATTTAACTCGCCAATGACCCGCGTAGTAGTACCGCCTCAGGTTCACTACGACTAACTCGTAACACACTTCAAGGCCCGCGTAATGGTACCACCTTAGGTCTTGTATCTTGCCCGAGTAGTGGTACCACCTCAGGCTCAACACCCACCACCTACGACACAACCCGTGCAATGGTACCGCCTCAGGTTGGCCGTCCTCCGGTAATACTGGACATCATCTCGCGTAGTCGTACCCCCTCAGGACGGACCAATTTCCCGCATAATGATACCGCCTCAGGGATTTTCGTAACCTCATGCCTAACATTCCATACACTTTCTCATTCAATTACTCACTCGATTCTCACACCAACCAGCCCAATTACTAGCGGATTAAATCTGGCTCATGCATGCATCCACTCCACGCATTTCACATACGCAAACAAGGCCTAAAATGGCCAAACGCAACTCAGCCCATGCGTGCACACAACAACTCATATTTCAATCAAATATTTCACAAACTAACGAGCAATCACGGCCACCATCAGGCCCACAATCACAGCCACAACCACAGCCACAAATTCAACATTTCCACGCATATTTCAAGCCATAATCGGCACAACACAGCCACATCACAGCACATCAAACCGACACAAATCGTCTACAAATCGGACCATATGTCTGTCATTTCATTTCCCGATTTTTCAGCATCTAACTTAACACCAAAACAGCCATGAAATCATCATAATTTCATTCATAAACCCGCCATAATTAGTCTCTAAATCGGTCCACTAATATAATCGCTAAACAGCCTCTAATTAACCCCTAGACCAACACCTAACAACCCGATTCAACTCAATTTAGTCCGTCGATACCCGAAGTCCTAAATAGAATTTAGGGTGTGACTTACCCGAACTCTAGACTAGCTCGGCTAGAGTGGAAAGGGGCGGTGGTGGTGGTCGGCGGTCTCACGGTGGCATGCTACTCGGCGACGACGGCGGCAGCGACGGCTTCCTTGGCCGCGGTCACTCACGGCCACAAAAGGAGAGAGAGAAATCGCCGAGAGGGAGAGAGAGAAAGAGAGGGATGGCGTGAGGGTGGGGGTGTCACGGTTCGGTGATGGGACAGCGGTAGCATGGCGGACGGCGGCCGGCGAGCGGCAGTGTGGCAAAGGGGAGGGGTGGTCTCGGTCGATGAGGGAGGAGAGGGAGCCGAGAGAGGGAGAAAGTGAGGAGAGAGGGGAAAAATTGTAACGGCCTGAATTTCGATGCAATTTCAGGATCAATAAATTTGACATTATTTCTCATTTCATTTTAGTAAGTCTCACCTAGAGCCGATCATTCTTGGGATACTAACTAATGGGATATGGTTAACTGGAAAAATGGTACGTGGACTAGGGATCTGATCGCGAATCGGACACCAATCACAAGAAATGATGAGGGAATATTTTAAATTGATGTAGGCCGATTTTAGGAAAAGTAATGGATTTGGCTTGGCTAAGGCCAATGATATACAATCAGATTGCAGGTGATTCTGCACGATCGAAAGTGCACGTGGCCAACCAGTCTTGAACTTAAACCGAACGATTGCGACCTCTAGGACTAGTGATAATTTCTCATTCTCTTAATGATCGAGACTGTCATGACTCAGATAATCCTAGGTCGATACGCGTAACCCCTAAATAGCTGCCTGTTAGTAAGAGACCCTGAAATTGGAAATTTAGCGAGATTTGGTCATGAAAATTTATCCGGACTTGGTCATCGATTTTCGGGCCCGTATATGACTATTTTGCAAGGCCGATGTCATTTTAGAGTGGCCAAGTATATTTGGAGTTATTATAGTCGAAAAATGGAATTTCGAATCGGAAGTGAAAATTTACGATTTTACCCTCCGGACTTCGAAGTTGATTTTCGAGGGCTTGTACGACTATTTTTGCGATTCCGACACCATATTATGTTGGCCACACACATTTGGGGTTGGTACGGGCGAAAAATGAAATTTTGACCCGGGACCGGAAAAATGACCATTTTGCCCCTAGGCCAAAATTAATTTCGAAAATTTCAGAAATTAAGGAAATTATTTAATATTGGGATCAGCTCAATTATTGGGGCTAAAGACCCTTTTGCCCCTCAATTATTTGGATAAGAATAACGAGGGCTGTTGGATCAAGGGCAAAACGGGAAATCGCCTAGGATCGCGACACGTGTCCACACGAGCCACTATTTTGACCAGCCTTGACTCTCTCTCTCTCCTCATTTTCCCCCTCTCCTCCTGCCAAGACCCCTACGATCAGCCCTCCTCCGTCGGTCCTCCTCCCGCCGTTCTTGAGCCGAACAAGCTGCCAGACGCCACCGCCGTGCCGCCGCCGTCCACCGGTGCTGCTGCTCCGCCTAGCACGATCTCATCACCACCATCCCATCTCATCTCTCTCTCTCTCTCTCTCTCTCTCTCCCTCAGTCGCTTGGAGGCCGATCCGCCGGACGCCATCGCCTCCGGAAAGCCACGCCGCTCGCCACCGGAGCTCGTCACCATCCACGCCACTCAAGCCACCGTCCTTCACCCTCACCGTACCACTTCCCCTTCGCCATCCTCGCCACCGTCCGGATTGGCCAAAGGACCGCTGTTCGTACACCGTACCGCCGTGAGCTGTCGCCGTTCATTGGAACGCCGCCGCCGGTTCCACCATTCAATGGTTGTTGGCTGCCGTTCCTCATCGTCGTGAAGTTGGATTAACTGAGTGTACCTCCTAAACCCAGATTAGGACTGATAGTGCATTTTCTGGATAGGTTTGAGTACTATTAGTGAATCGATTAGGGTAGGTTATTATCGAGAAAATTTTAGTGGATTAGTATGATTTTATTGGGGACAAATATTGGCCTAGGAATGATTGATCTGATGGCAGTTCATTGATGAAATATTGGACTAGAATTGGCCAATTGAGGTCTATAGGGCTAAATTACCGGATTAGTGATTGATGATTGATTGTACTCAGTTGTGATAAATTATGTATTGCCATACCGTGTACTCGTCTAGTCGAATCGTGCGAAGTGTGATTGGTCAACTGGTGGCTTGTACTAACTCTTGAATTGTGAATTGTGAATTGGGCTGCACGGTATTAATTGGCCAAGTGAGCATGCTATTTGTGATTTAGACACCAGGTGGTGATGTTAATTTGATTGAGTGCCTGAATTATATTTGATGCTCATGGTATATTGTGATGCATTGCATAGTCACGCATTGTGTATGCCTAGTGTGAGGCATGTGACAAAATTGTGCGAGAATGCATGCATGCCATGAGCATGTGATTACCTAAATACCCTAAATCATTTTATGCGGGGTTCAGATAATAACTGGCTATGTATATGTGTGATCACAATTCGTCCTGATGCATGTTATGTGAGGTGTGCCGTCCTCATGCACTTTGTAGTAGGACGATGCCCGGTATGTCCGGAAGACGACCAGCCTTATGCACTTTGTAGCAGGCTTGGGTTCGTAAGGAGATCAGTATTTTGCCTCATGCACTTTGTAGCAGGCTAGAGATACTGGGCCAAGTAATGCGTTTTTACGTTGGCCGCGAAGTGTTGTGGGCCTTCGGGTCGTGGCCTTCGGGTCGTATAATGATAAATTGAGCATTTGTTAGTTTGCTAGTGTGGGCTAGTGAGCTAAGACATAAGTATGGCATAATGATAGCATGTGCATGCATAAGAATGCATGGCTAGTACGCGAGTATGCGAGACTCGGTGAAGGGCATGTGGTAGGAACATTGATGAACGTGAGCATGCGTATGACGTATGTATGAATAGCGCGTTCGTGTTTGTGAATTGATCATTATTTTGAAATGCTTAGCTTGCAGGGTCAGCCAGGTAAGTGATCGGGGGCCGAGGGCCCGGGTCGGAGAAAGATTGTGATTTGAGTTGTCACGTTGATTATGTTATGCCTGTCAGGAAAATGCATGTTAGCCTAGCCTAGGTTTAGGGGTTGTACTCGCTGAGATTCATCTTACGGTTGTAATAACCCACCTTTTCAGACCCCCAGCCCTGAGTATGCTGAAGCTATCGCCTCTTTTTAGGATCCCTACGCAGATCTATTCGACTTCGAGGGTGTACCTTGCTGGGAACGGGGAGGCGTATATGAGATACCATTCTGTGGTCTTTATGAACGTGGGTGAGTATTTTTACCAGACTCAAGAATACGTAGCTTGGTGCCTGAAAGATGTAGATGGAAATATTGGGCGACCCCTCAGGACATTCGACGTTCCGGTAGATATAGGTGGGATGATGATACCTCAGATGGCCGACAGTGAGATCGTGGATCCCCCGACTGTAGACGAGCCTATGGCTATGAACCAAGAGCTAGGGGTGTGGTATGAGGATCTTGAGCCGATGGATGATGAGGAGCAGGAGTCGGAAGCCATGGAGTTAGACTTGGAACAGGACGGAGAGATCGCTGAAGTGGGATTAGATGTAGAGCTAGGATCAGATGAAGAGTTAGGGCTGTATATGGACCCTGAGTTGGAGCCGGATTCAGAGGATGATTGGGCAGCTGTCTAGGCCACAGAGTCAGAGTCCGAGTCGAGCGAGAGATCTTCAAAGGATCTTTGGAGTCCTCAAACCCTGACTGGGAGCCTTAGAAGAGACCCGAGTTTGGTAGGGAGGATTGTACCTTTTTTACGGTAGTTCTCCTTATAGGTTTAGCTTGACTCACCCTAGCCACCTACTCTTTTTGTTTAGTAGTGGCTGTTCACCGACCCTTTTTCTTTTGGATGTGTTTATGTTGTGTATATATAAATGCTGTAAAAGAGCTTTGATAGGTATTATAAAGAATACATATTTTCAGTATTGTTTGATTGTTTGCAGTGCTATCTATTGTCTCATATTAATATTATTGTCAAGGTTTGTTTATTTAATTGCTTCCGCTTGTGCTTGTCATCTGTTTGGGGCGTCGGGTCGGTGACGCTTTTTGGGACGTCGCACTCAAATCGACCAAGGTAGGGATGATTGCGTGCCGAGGGGTTCGAGGCATGACAAAAATGGGTTTAAATGACCCAAGCCAATAATTGAGGTCCTAATTGACCATCTTGCCTTTCTCTCACAATTCCAATCGACGGCCTAGATTCGATCTTATTTTGAGATCGACAATTCGGATCGAATCTTTTCCAAAATATCCAAGGGTAATTTGGGAATTTCTCAAAAAGTCCAAGGGCAAAATTGTCCAATGTTGACACCTAAATTTTGGCGTATCACTTAGTGTAATTTGCATAGAAAATTAGGGATTAAATTTTTAACCCCCAAACAAAAAATATTTAAATTGCATAACATATAGTTTAATTTCATTTTAGATTAATTGCATTTTGCATCGGACTGGCGGTGACGAACGAGCTTAAATTTCATTGAATGGGACTCGGCTCGCTTGGAATGCAAGGGCCGAGAATTACAAGTCAAACGGGCTCGGTTGTTTTAACTTGAACTTAATTCAGCCCATTATCGTTAATTAATTCAGCCCATTTAAATTAAACTAAAATCTAAGCCCAAGCCTAAGCCCATTAGGACTAGAGAGCCCATCTAATTGACCTAGATTAGTGTTATATATACGTCATTAGGTCAGAAAAAGCGGGGGGAGATCAGAATTTTTTAGAAAGGGTGAGAGTGAGAAAGAGAGAGAGAAGGAGACCGGCGCACGTCCCCGCCGCCGGAGCCACCCCACGTCACCGCGCTTTGCGCCGCCCTGCTGCCCTCCGTCGCTGTGCGCCGCCGCCGTCCTGCTGCCCTCCGTCGCCGTGCGCCACCGCCGCCCGTCGCTGTGCACCGCCGCCCTGCTGCCCTCCGTCGCTGTGCGCCGCCGCCGCCCTGCTGCCCTCCGTCGCCGTGCGCCGCCGCCCTGCTGCCCTCCGTCGCTGTGCGCCACCGCTGCTGCTGCTGCCGCCCTCCGTCGCTGTGCGCCACCGTCGCCGCTGCTGCCCTCCGTCGCCGTGCGCCGCTGCCTACCGCTGCTGTTCCGTCGCCGTGCGCCACCGCCTGCTGCCGCTGCCTCACGCCGCGCGCCATCGCCTGTCGCGCGCTCCTGCACCGCTGTTGTCCGGACGTGTCATCGCCGCGAGCTGCCATCGCCCCCGATACCGCGCCGCCGGTCCACCGTTCGCCGCTCATCCCGACCCGCAAGTTCGAATTTGGAAATTATCTGCAAATTAGGTAATTGGACATTATCTGATATTTTTCAGAATATTTAATTTACTAATTTGAGTGTTTGAATATTGCGTGAATATCGTGTGGAGTATTAGATATATTAGGATAATTATCTGATATCCGCAATATTTTTAAAATATTCAAAATTAGGAAACTTTCCTAATTCGGCAATGTATCTGGACAACTATCTGACCTTATCCCTAAGGTACGATACGTGGCGATACAGAAAATCATTATTCTATCCATAATCATTTGGGTACGATAATGACTTTTATCTGCTTTCCAAATTTGAATGATCGACTTTCCGTCAATATCTATAACCCTATAGATATGACTGATAGTTCGATTTTTGTGCCTAATCCGAGTTTGAAACGAATCTTGTGGATCGCGTGGCTGTTTTAAATGTGGATGCTATCTCTGTTTAAATTGTCTTTCCTTTTCAAATAAAAAAGAAAATTCAAAAATATCAGTTAGGATTTGAATTTGAGTTTTGCATGTTTAGGAATCCTAAATATATCTAGACGATAGAGTAATTGTTTAATTTAAATTAGGACTTGAGATAATCTATTTCCTAGTTTAAATTAAGTAATTTTCTAATCTTAATAGATTATTTAGGTTATTTTTTAATTCCGAATTTTCATGAAAACCCAAAAAAAAGAATGAATTGTTTTATGGTAGATTAGGATAGATTGCATTCTTAATTTAAGTAATTTATTATTTCGAATTTTAACAAAAACCTCAAAAATAAGTCATGTTAGGATATGTTAAGTCATCATAAGTTGCATGTTAATTTAGGCATATTTTTATTCCGAATTTCATTAGAAAATACTAAAAATAAATCATTTGCCCGTCATCAGAATTAGGTCACGTCGTCGCATGACATATAGTTTGCATGCTAGGTTGCATTACTTGCATGTCATTTTTGCACGTCATTACATATAGGTTAGCTTTCATTTAAATAAGCGAAAATCCGAAAATTGAGTGAATTCCTCGTTAATTAGAAATCATATTAGGTTGTTGATGTGATTTTCTAGCTAACAATGCATATGCTTACGTTGCTTCGAGGTAAGTAATTCTTCCAACTTGCAATTTATTTAATGCTTTCTTGGGTGTTAAATTGGTGGTTTGCGTACCCGCATGAACACCTCACATGTTAGTGACTAAGTTAAAATGGATCCAAATTGCTTGCTAAAACATTTTTGAAAAGAAAAGGTACCGAAAGGGCGTTAGACTAGATCTAGCGTAATCAAGTCCCCGAGCTTAGAATCTCTGGTTCGTAGGAATAAAACATATCTCCCTATGTTTTATTTAGGTTTCTAATCGACCTACCACAAATAGATTAGTGGCGACTCTAAGCATGAAAACTTTTGCATGTTAAAAATTTAAACCCTAAGTTGCGAATTGGTAGGGCTTGGGAGGTCCCGAGTTAAGTTTAGTCTTAATAATCCATTAGCCTAAGAGGAAATTTTAGGTCGCGACAGCTTGGCGACTCCGCTGGGGACTTGAGTTAAAACTCTTAATGGACTTAGGCCAGTTTTTCTTTTAAAAAAATATTTTTGCTTGGCAGCGAGGATCCCAGGTACGTCCCTAACATTTTAGGTATTAAATGTTTTTGCAGAATGGGAGGTATAAGGGGAGGCGTGATTGTTAACCCTTGTTTTGCAGGGAGGTGTTTGAATGAATGGTTTATTTTATGCACGAAGCGCTGTATGATATAACCTGTTGTGCATGCCTTGCATTTACACTACACCGCACACACTTCCCGCTGCCGGACCTGGGCGGCACAGGTTTAGGATGGTACTGAGATAGCGAACACCCCAACCACACCCGCGTGGTACGGGTCGCCCTCCTTGGTCCCGAAAGTTTTTTTCAAGGGGTCATTGAATACCTACCATGGTTGCACCCTTTGCAACCCGGGTCGGCTCTTTGACTAAGCCGGAGTCAGGGGAATCCCAGCCTAACCACCACCATGACTGGTTTAGCTCGGTAATCCTCATGTCTCCATTTTGCAAGCCAGAGTCTAGGTAGAAATCGAACCTCACGTTTCATGCGCATGTCTATGTGATTGCCATCATTCTGCCGGGTGAAGTAAGATTTCTGAACCTTTATCTCGCAATTTATTTATGTTTCGTCTTTTTCTTTGGTCGGTCCATGACATTAGGTCGGTCGTGAGTCTTAGTCTATACACTATGGGAGGAGCAGACATCCGGATTCTTGATGCTCCTAAGGACGAGCTCCGTGCCTGGTGGAATCTCCTCAGTCCGACCAACCGCAAGCTAGTTGAGGGTCACATCGGGAGGCTGCTCCCCCTACTGGAGGTCAAAGTCCGTACCGGCCTCGTTCGAGCATTAGCACACTTCTGGTGTCCCGAAACCTCTACCTTTATATTCGGTAAGCACGAGCTCACCCCGACGTTGGAAGAATATAGCGTGCTCATTGGAAAACCATTGGAGTCGGAGTTAGTCACACCACCTTTGGGAATTGATTCCACTTTAATATTGGCTGAATTTTTGAATGTCGGAAAAGATGAATTGGGAAAAGTTTTAAAAGCAAATCGTGGCACATGTCCTTTTTCATTCCTGAGTCAGTGTTTTGAAAAAGCCACATCTTTTCAAAAAGGCAGAATCTTTTTGCTAGCATTTTTCGGGTTCGTGATTTTTCCTTACCGTAAGAATGCATGTAGTCCGTCAATCACATGATTGGTCCAACAGGTCTGTCTTGAAAAGAATTTTATCAACACCATTTTAGCAGAGACTTTCATTTCCCTCACTAAATTTAAGCAACATGTTGACAAAACTTTTCATGCCCCCCTCGAACTTTTGCAAATCTGGTTTTTGTCTCACATAAAAGGGTATGGAGATTTACTCACAATATCCGAGCTTAGTTATTCTAGCCATCCCGTCTTGAGGTATAAAGAAAAACAAGGGGGTGCACCCGATTATCATTACTCTGAATGGATCATTTTCATGAAAAATGCTAGACCCCAAGGTTTCCAATGGCATGCTAACTGGTTCAAAGTCGAGGAAGCTCGGCTTACATGTAATGGTATTGGACCGGTTCCACTATTGGGTTTCACCGGTGCAATTGAATACTACCCCGCCAAAGTGTCTCGTCAGTATCAGATTCTCCAAGGGCTCCCTCCAGCGTTACAACCAGAACTCCTCCAAGTCGACTTCGCCGATGATGATAAAGACCACGAAGGGACCGTAGCTCAGCTCAATAAGATGTGGAGGAAGTGCCGTGTGTTAAAGATAGCTCGGCCCGAAGGAGAACTAAAGGGAGAGCAGAAGTCCTATTTCGCGACGACCCAGTACATTCGACGGCACAGAATCCCGCAGGATTTGCTCCCGAAGATACCCAAGGTGCCTCTCAAGTCCGCCAATCGCTCAGAGAACAATCGCCTCAAAAGGAAGGCCGAAGAAGCTGAAGAAAAGGCATCCAAGATAGCTCGAGCTTATGAGCAATTGAAGAAGGAAGTCGCCTCCCATATGTCCATAGATCAAGCTAAATAAAAAGCTTGAAGTTCTTTTCTCATTTCAGTTTCAGTTTTTAAAATTTGTTTAGGAATTGACTCATTTGTCTTCAGTTCAATTTCAAGTCATTAATTGGTGTAAAAATTTTCGCCATTTCAATAAAGGGGTCTTTTCAATTCAAAGCGGTTAGACCAATGTCATGGAATGGCGTATGATTTTGCTTGACACTTATGTATGCCTGTTTCGTTTCGAAATTAGGTAGCTACGGACCGATCACGATCGCCCATTCGTACACGGTCGAGAGCCAGAATGGCCGATCAAACCGACTTGCAAGAGCGTGTTGTTGGTATGGAAGACCAGATGAAGCAACTTGTCATCGCGATGCAACAAATGTCCGCTGAGATCAAAGCTCTCCGGTCGATTCCTGTTTTGGCATCCCTCGAAACATCAGTCCCAAAGCAGAAAATCAGAAAAAGTGTCGATGTTGACAGAGATGACGATATTCCTGATTTAGAAGATGACCCCGTCCAGATTATCGTCAACAAAGACAAACCTGATGAACGGGTCAACAAACTTGAAGAAAGAGTGAAGCAGCTGGAAGGTTCGCAGGATTCACCTTCGATCGATCTGTCCCTGTACTCACAGATCAAAATCCCAAAGAAGTTCAAAATGCCAAATTTCGACAAGTACAATGGCACCACATGTCCAAAAGGCCACCTACAGCTCTATCACGTACAGATGACTTCGTACGTTGATAACGAACTCCTGATGATCCATGCCTTTCAAGCAAGTTTGACGGGTCCTGCTTTGAACTGGTATCTCATGAAGAAGATAAATGGCCTCAAAACTTGGAAAGAAGCCAGTGAAGCATTCTTGAAGCAGTACAGATTCATAACGGACATCATTCCTACCCGTGATGATCTCGAACGTGCTCAGATGAAAAAGACTGAGTCCTTCAAAGACTATGCTATCAGATGGAGGAATTTAGCTGCTCAGGTTGTCCCAGAACCCATAGACAGTGAGTTAAAGAGGATGTTCGTGAAAACTCTCCCGTTCGAATACCGTAATCGGATGGTTGCCATTCCGGCTGACAACTTCAACCAACTCATCCCCATAGGCGAACAAATTGAAATAGGGCTGAAAGATGGATGGTTTGTCGAGCCGTCCTCCTCGACCAGAAGATTTGGTGCGAGAAAAGAGAAAGAACCGGCAGCTGAAGTGAATGTGGCTTATAACCAACCGAGCCGGCGGAATGCTAACTCCGCCCCAGCAATCCAAGTAGCAGAAGCTCAGCAACAAAACTCGGGTCGTCAACCTTTTCAGAGGAGGAACAACAGGAGGCAATTCACCCCCCTCCCTGGATCGTTGTCTCAAGTATTGACAGTACTCCAGAAGAAAGGCTTGCTTACTACTGAGCCAAAGCGGCCCAATCCTGAGCGGTTCTATAACTTCGACCCGTCAAAGAAATGTGATTATCACATGGGCGAGCTGGGACACTCAACCGATGATTGCTATGCCCTCAAGCACCGAATCCAGAACCTCCTAGATACGAAGGCTTTCTCATTTCAACCTGCTAAGCCGAATGTTCAGAACAACCCACTCCCTGATCACGCAGGCAATGTGAATGCCATATTTAGCTTCGATGCTGATCGAATCAAGAATGTTAAGGTGTATACTACCGACGTCTACGGTGAGTTAGTGAAAGCCGATTGTTACCCAAGTAATGAGGACCTTCCCCTCGCCATCATGAGAGAAAGAATCTCAAAAATGGTAGAAGCTGGGATGATTGTTTATGCTGACCACACTAGCATCGTTTCCACTATCTCCGAAGTGATTATTAATTGGGAGGAGGAGTTTTCTACATTGAACACCAGCCAGGACGAGGGCGACCCTCTGCTCGAAGACATGCCTCCGCTTGAAGACGGGTCCGATAATGAAGAGATCATTGTAAGCACGCCTACAACTGATGAAGGGATAGTGATCGAGATACCTCAACCGTATGAGTACCGTGATAATAAGGCAGTCCCTTGGTCCTACAGTCTCGATGTCGACTTGATTACCAGATCCGGACGTTCCTATGGCCAAGCTAATGCTCAACCTGCAAAACCTGTTACTGATAAAGAAGCCAAGGAGTTCCTAGCCGTGATTAAGGCTAGCGAATACAACATAGTTGAACAATTGCGTAAGCTGCCCGCACAAATCTCTCTGCTTGAGCTACTCCAGACATCTGTCAAGCATCAGAAGGCCTTAATGAAGGTGTTAAGTGAAGTCCACGTGCCAGAAACGATCGATCATGACAAATTAGAGGAATTTGTGGGTTCTATACTCCTCAAGGACCTCATAGCCTTTTCAGATGAAGAGTTCCCTCTAGAAGGGAGGGGGCATACCAAAGCACTTTATATTTCCGTCAAATACAAGGCCTCACATGTAGCCCGGGTACTCATTGACAACGGATCAGCCTTGAACATCTGTCCTTTGACGACTTTACACCGCCTTAAGATAGATCCTTCTAGGATAAATTCTGCAAAGACCTCTGTACGAGCCTTTGACGGAACGAAGAAAGAAGTAATGAGAGAAATCCACCTTGACATACTGATAGGACCAACAATGTTCAATGTCCTATTTCAAGTTATGGACATTCCTACTGCATTCAATTTTCTGTTGGGTCGTCCATGAATTCATACTGCCGGAGCTGTGCCATCCAGTCTATATCATAAGGTGAAGTTCGTTGTGGAGAGAAAGTTAATCACAGTCCACGGTGAAGAAGAGCACCCAATTTACCACGCAACGGCTATCTCCTATATTGAGCCGGATTACAAAATAGAATCGAGCTATCAGTCGCTCGAGCTCGTATCAACCATACATGCATCTAGAGGATCATCACCGCTTATTCCTGAGGTGTCAAATGCTGCAGTCATGGTTGGAAGGGTAATGGTCTCTCATGGCTTTACTCCGGGTGAAAGCCTTGGTAGAAATGGTCAAGGTATCCGCCAACCGGTGGAAGTTTCTCAGAGGCCCCGCATTACTGGGTTGGGATACCTGGGGTCAAGTGAGCCAAATAATGGGGCACGTGGACGTGGACGTGGACGTGGTCAAGGTCGAGGTCAAGGTCGAGGAGACGGACAGAACAGATCGCGATCCGAAGAAGAGCCGAATGATGAAGAACGTGGGCGTAGTAGGTTGCTTCCACACCTCCGTACCACATTCCCGGGCCCTGCGAGAATGATGCATGAAGAGAAGGAGGTGATCGACACTTTGGGGCAACCAAGCGGCAAGTTCGATTATTATGTGAAATACTCAGCACCCCCGAGCTTCTATGTTGACCCCCGTGACATTGTCCCGGATGGATGGGGAGGTATGGATGATCCAACACCTCTAGTGACAGAAGATCCTGATGATGCAATGGAGGGAATCACTGCCCTGTTCGATGATTTCTTCATTGGAGCTATCGAGGAAGGACCGTTGGAGGAAATGGGCATTGGCCCGCAAGAGTAACACATTTACCTTTTTCGCACACTCCCCTACGCGGGAATTTTTACTACTTTTTAGGACTTGCCCTGTCTCGGGAGCTACTTTTTAGGACTTTTCATTTCTAGGATTTGATTGTTGCAATTTCCATTCCAATAAATGTAATTCATTTGGTGATAATCAATGAAATTACAAGTTATTTTCGTTTTGAGGGCATGTTGAGGTACATCAAACCAGCCCGATGATGATATTCAACCGATAAAAGAAAAATATAGTTCAAGGAGAATTTTGAGGCCTGGGCTTCTTCATGCTTCCTCGTGTTAAAACCTTTTGGAAAAGAATTTCAAAATAAATAAATTAATCAAAAGAAATAAAAATACACTGTTTGACCCTGTTTGTCCTACTGAACCCCCTACTTTATGTTTCAGGGGCAATTTTGTGACACGTAAGGGTATGGGAACGGTCCAATCTGATGAATTATGTGCCACCGAACCTGATCTCGATGACACCAATGAACTCGAAGATTCCTCGGACCTTCGGCGTGATTTAGAGCATCATGAAAGACCTAAAGTCCTAACGGTAGACCAAACTATCACTGTCAATTTGAGTGATTCCGGAGAACCCAAAGAGGTGAAGATCGGGGCAACCCTTCCCGAAGATGAAGCTAAACGCCTGGTCCAACTGCTGAAGGATTACCGGGATATCTTTGCCTGGTCGTATGTCGATATGCCGGGTTTAGACCCTTCTATCGTGGAGCATAGTCTACCTATTAATCCGGACATGCCGCCCAAGAAACAGAAGCTGCGAAGAACCAAACCTGAACTTTCGAAAAAGATAGAGGAAGAGGTCATGAAACTTTTGAAAGTAGGGTTTATAGAAGTCACCCGATACCCCAGTTAGGTGGCCAATATCGTGCCAGTCATGAAGAAAGATGGTCGAGTTCGCATTTGCATCGACTATCGCGATCTAAACAAGACCAGCCCTAAAGACGATTTCCCATTGCCACATATAGACGTTTTGGTGGACAATACTGCAGGGTTCGAGCTGTTTTCCTTCATGGATGGTTTCTCGGGTTATAATCAGATAAAAATGAAGGACGATGATAAGGAAAAAACGGCGTTCATCACTCCTTGGGGGACATTCCACTATAAGGTCATGCCCTTCGGCCTTAAAAATGCCGGGGCAACATATCAACGGGCAATGGTGACGCTCTTCCATGATATGATGCATAAGGAGATCGAGGTCTATGTTGATGACATGATCGCCAAGTCTTGGCCTGGGAAGAGTCACGTCGATACCTTAAAGAAATTATTCGAGAGACTTCGTGAGTTTAAGCTCCGTCTCAACCCAGCAAAGTGCATATTTGGAGCAACCTCGGGCAAATTACTTGGGTTCATCGTAAGTAGTAAAGGCATTGAAGTTGACCCCTCTAAAGTGAAGGCTATATGTGAGTTATAACCCCCATCGACCGTGAAAGAAGTGCGAAGCCTCCTAGGTAGATTGAACTATATAGCCCGTTTTATTTCCCAACTCTCCGTAACTGCTAAGCCCTTCTTCAAACTTCTAAAGAAGAATGCTCAAGTGGAATGGGACGATGATTGTCGGGAAGCATTTAATGAATTAAAACGGTACCTGATGGAACCACCACTGCTAGTCCCACCAATGCCGGGCCAGCCTTTGATCCTTTACCTCACGATTTATAGTGAGTCTTTAAGTGCGATGCTAGCCTAGAAAAGTCCTGAAGATGGAAAAGAGCGAGCCATTTACTACCTAAGCAAGAAGTTCACCGTCTCGGAGTTGAATTATTCTGAAGCCGAGAAGACTTGCGCTGCGCTAGTATAGGTGCTCCATAGGCTGCGACAATATACACTGCATCACCAGACTTTGCTTGTGACTGAGAACGATCCCATTAAGTATTTACTTGATCAACCAGCTTTGGTAGGGAAGTTAGCCAAGTGGCAGATTTTAATTTCAGAGTTTGATATCTAGATGAACCCACAGAAGTCAGTTAAAGGTCAAGTAATTACTGATGTATTAGTTGAAAATCCTGGAGTCCCTGATGATGATAGATATTCTCCAGAAGATCGTATTTTTGTAATAAAGGAAGACACATGGACCATGTTTTTCGATGGAGCTGTAAACTTGGCCGGTTCCGGCACTGGGGTAGTTTTAATATCCCCAGATAGGCAACATTATCTAGTAGCAGCAAAGTTGGTGTTCCCATGTACCAACAACATAGCCGAGTACGAAGCTTGCATCCTCGGACTCCAAGCCGCAGTGGAAATGGGGATAACCAAGTTGAAAGTGTTTGGTGATTCTGCTCTGATTATTCTTCAAACTGTGGGAGAGTGGAAGACGAGAGACACTAAACTAGTGCCGTACCATGAATATCTCGAAGAAATCATAGAGGAATTCGAAAATATCTCTTTTGAGTACTTATCGAGGTCTCATAATCAGTTTGCTGATGCGCTAGCTACGTTATCATCCATGTTGCAAGTGGTTGGTGGGTTAGAGGTAGAACCCTTGAAGATTGAAGTCCTGATAAAACCGGCCTACTGTATGGTTGTGACCAGAGAACCTGACGAGAAGCCATGGTATTACGATATCATGAGTTACATCCAGAGACAAGAATTTCCTGAGGGAAGTACCCCGGCCGACAGGAAGTACATAATGAAAATGGCTTCAAAATTCTTTGTTAGTGGTGAGAAGCTGTATAAAAGATCATATGATTCGATCCTATTGAGGTGTGTGGATGCGGCTGAAGCTACCAGAATCATGTAAGAAGTACACGAGGGGATATGTGGTCTATACATGAATGGCCACATGTTAGCTAAGAAGATCATGAGGTTGGGTTATTATTGGCTCAGCCTTGAGAGTGACTGCATCCAACATGTTCAAAGATGTCATCGCTGTCAGGTTCATGGGGATAAAATAAATGTTCCCCCGACAGAATTACATCAGCCGTCTGAGCCATGGCCCTTTTCAATGTGGGGCATTGATGTGATTGGTCCAATTAATCCTAAGGCGTCAAATGGACACCGATTTATCCTGGTCGCGATTGATTATTTCTCTAAGTGGATTGAGGCGGCATCTTATGCAAACGTCACCGCAAAGAATGTTGTAAAATTCATCAGGCGAGACATAGTTGCTCGTTATGGTGTCCCTGAGGCTATCGTCACTGACAATAGGACAAATTTGAACAACAAGTTCATTGATCAGTTGTTCAACGAGTTCAAAATCCGGCACCTGAATTCATCTCCTTATCGTCCACAGATGAATGGAGCAGTTGAAGCCGCTAACAAGAACATCAAGAAGATCTTGACCAAAACGGCTGAAAACTATCGTGACTGGCATGAAAGGTTACCATTTGCACTAATGGCGTATCGAACTTCGATCCGAACCTCTGTCGGAGCAACCCCTTTTTCCTTGGTGTATGGCATGGAAGCAGTCCTACCTGTCGAAGTAGAGATCCCTTCCTTGCGAGTATTGTCTCAAGTGGAGTTGTCTGAGGTAGAATGGATGCGACAAAGGCATGAGCAGTTAAACCTAATTGATGAGAAGCGATTGAAAGCCATTTGCCACGGTCAAACCTATCAGCAGAGGATAGCTAGATCCTTCAATCAAAAGGTGCGTCCAAGACACTTCGAGGTAAATGATCTAGTCCTAAGGAAGGTACTGCCAGTCTTTCCTGTTCCTGGAGGAAAATTTGCCCCAAACTACATTGGTCCGTATGTGGTTAAAAAGGTGCTTCCTGAAGGTGCCTTGATTCTCGCAGAAATGGATGGTCGTGAGTTTTCCACTCCTGTTAATTCTGATGCTGTGAAGATATATTATCCCTGATAAGATCTAACATTTTTGCGGCGAAAATTTTCAAGTGTTTGGTTTTATATTCTGAATTGCAAACATTTCACTTATGAATAAATGGTTTCAATCAATTTAAAGATGGAATGTGTGACTTGGCTTTAAATTATGCTTGATCATTTTGTCAGTCTACATTATCGATTTCAAAAGGGGAATCTATTTGGACAATCTGATAACTCATGTGGAATGAATTGAATGTGTTGAATGAGGTACATCGGGATGATGAAAGGCAAGCTTTATCCTATATACAGTCCTATGCACTAATCCCTAGTGAGTTGAGTGAAAAAATTCCATGTCTGCAAGGCAAAGGGTTATCTCGCAAAAGGTACGGCAACTGAAATAACGAAAGGCGGTTCATTTCTCTATCCCAAACACTACAGGTTATCCATTGTTTTGCCACTTTGAGCCTAAACGTTTGGAGAAATTCATTCAAATTACCCCTGTCGAGAACCACCCCATATCGGGACAAACTGGAGGTAAGTCAGCGTCATAAGGTAAAAAATGAGTAGAAATTTTCATGCTCTTACTTGCATCAATCTTCGAGTGTTGCTTTTTCAGATGAATTCACGTGAAGTTCAAGTGCCTTAGGATGACGAAGAGCATTTCTTTCTCTATCCTATACACATTTTATCCTTTGCTAAGCCCAATTGAGCCTGCAAATTCATTTCTTAAACCCAATTGGTGATCATCCCCCACACTGGGGCAAGGCAAAAGTCATCATTGTTCAAGCAGCATATCCGGAGCGCCGATAAAAGACGAAGACCCTGAGAGTCCAAATGTTAGTCATTCGATCAAAACAAGCCAAAGTGTGACTGGCCAATATATGCATTGTAGACAGTGTGTGTCAAAAAAAAAAACTAGAGGGCATAAAAAAGCAGTGTGCCTGGTAAAAGCAAGGCCAATGCCCGTGAAAGAAAAGAAGAAGAAGAGAATGATAAAAAATGGAGAAAAGGCGATGACTTTGGATTAGAAAATGTTGAGATGTGTCGAAGTCACAAAAATATCCAGAGTCTTAAGGAGTCAAGTGATGAACTCTCGAAGCCAATGGAACATCTACCAAGGAGACAGTCCCCAGTGAAGAAAAAGACCGGTGACAATGCCGAGATGATCACCAACTTATTCACCCCAGTTATATACATTTTGAGCCTTATGATCCATTCATTTCTCAACCCATGAGCCTAGCCTATGTTACGTCCTTTACAAAGTCTCTTCAGATTAGGGCACTTGAACTAACGTAGAGTTTCTGATGTTTATAAGCTTAGCTCGAAGAAGTGCGAGCAAGTCCATTTCTATCTCATTTTGCAGGGTTCTTGACTTGTAAACCCGGAGACAATTACAGAGTATTTTCTTTCAGTAGCCTCGACTCGAAGAGTCTCTTTTGCTAAGCCATTGACCAAGCCCATGTTACGGTCCTAACAAAGACCTCTCAGATTGGTAAAGTCGTACTGCTTGCGAGAATACTCAGACCCTTGTCAACATGATGATGGTGAGATGGAACGATTCTCCATAAATCAGCCTTTTCGATGAGAATGAGAGAAAGCCCTTTTGGACCGGAAGTCCCTCATTCGACATTTTCAAGATACCCGCTTGTGAGTTCGGATTGTCTTGTCATGATTTTTCCCCAGCGAAGTTTGTAATGCTGATTTGACAAAACCATCGTGCATGAAAATCAGTTGAAATCATAGTGCATGTGTATATGTGTTCTTGATAGTGTGCGAATGTATATTACATGTTACTTAAAATCGTGTCTAACAGGAGACACATCTTCAGATTTGGAGATATCACCAGGTAAGTATATCTCTATCCCTTGGATGTCTATGACTATCTAGGTATCCCTAACCTGTTCAAGCAATTGTCAGGTCCCACATTTGATCATTTTGGCGATCTCTAGATGCCTTTGATGATGTTCAGGTGTCTATTGATCAAACCTTTTCAGGTACTTCTGATGATATCCAGGTGCTTTGTCAAGGAACTCTTGAACACTTGGGCTAGCCCCTTTGTTCATCAAATCACAGATTTTCATACAATCTCGAGAAGATTCCCCCGTTACATGACTATGAGCAGGTATAGGCATGGCGGCCAAATCTTTACATATGAGCAGGTATATGTAAAGGTCGGAATATTTTCCCCAAATCTCAGGTATTCCCCCGCTACTCACCTATGAGCAGGTATAGGTGAAGCGGCTAAATCTTTGCATATGAGCAGGTATATGTAAAGGTCGGAATATTCTCTCAAATCTCAGGTATTCCCCCGCTACTCACCTATAAGCAGGTATAGGTGAAGCGGCCAAATCTTTGCATATGAGCAGGTATATGTAAAGGTCAGAATATCCTCTTGATTTCAAAAATTTCCCCCGCAGTTCACTTATGAGCAGGTATAAGTGAAGCGACCAAATCTTTGCAAACACCTAGAGAGATGTATAGGTAGTTCGTAAGGATCGGAACTGTTCTCACGAATCCAGATGATGATTAGATACGTTGAGCTTTCTTCGTGTGTTTTGACTTAACTACAGATCACCGAAGTTCATCAACGTATATCAGGCAATACCTATGGGACTGAGCCCATACATTTGCCAAAACAACATACAAGTTAAAGTTGTGCCTCGAATTGCATTATCTCGCTCCTGTCAGGTAAGTAATTCCAGGTATGTTTTCTATTCAAGTCAACATGCATCATTTCTTAATGCATTGTAAAATGGGACTCATAATCCCGACAAAAACAATATTCATTGCATTTGCATGGTTGAAATTTAGGTATCATTTAGTCTTTGAATGCAACCTCTACGAGCTCACCTTCAAAGAGGGGCAGCTGTTGACACCTAAATTTTGGCGTATCACTTAGTGTAATTTGCATAGAAAATTAGGGATTAAATTTTTAACCCCCAAACAAAAAATATTTAAATTGCATAACATATAGTTTAAATTCATTTTAGATTAATTGCATTTTGCATCGGACTGGCGGTGACGAACGAGCTTAAATTTCATTGAATGGGACTCGGCTCGCTTGGAATGCAAGGGCCGGGAATTACAAGTCAAACGGGCTTGGTTGTTTTAACTTGAACTTAATTCAGCCCATTATCGTTAATTAATTCAGCCCATTTAAATTAAACTAAAATCTAAGCCCAAGCCTAAGCCCATTAGGACTAGAGAGCCCATCTAATTGACCTAGATTAATGTTATATATACGTCATTAGGTCAGAAAAAGCGGGGGGAGATCAGAATTTTTTAGAAAGGGTGAGAGTGAGAAAGAGAGAGAGAAGGAGACGGGTGCACGCCCCCGCCGCCGGAGCCACCCCACGTCACCGCGCTTTGCGCCGCCCTGCTGCCCTCCGTCGCTGTGCGCCGCCGCCGTCCTGCTGCCCTCCGTCGCCGTGCGCCACCGCCGCCCGTCGCTGTGCACCGTCGCCCTGCTGCCCTCCGTCGCTGTGCGCCGCCGCCGCCCTGCTGCCCTCTGTCGCCATGCGCCGCCGCCCTGCTGCCCTCCGTCGCTGTGCGCCACCGCTGCTGCTGCTGCCCTCCGTCGCTGTGCACCACCGCCGCCGCTGCTGCCCTCCGTCGCCGTGCGCCGCTGCCTACCGCTACTGTTCCGTCGCCGTGCGCCACCGCCTGCTGCCGCTGCCTCACGCCGCGCGCCATTTCCTGCCGCCGCTGCTCCCTGCCGCGCGCTCCTGCACCGCTGCTGTTCGGAGGTGTCATCGCCGCGAGCTGCCATCGCCCCTGATACCGCGCCGCCGGTCCACCGTTCGCCGCTCATCCCGACCCGCAAGTTCGAATTTGGGAATTATCTGCAAATTAGGTAATTGGACATTATCTGATATTTTTCAGAATATTTAATTTACTAATTTGAGTGTTTGAATATTGCGTGAATATCGTGTGGAGTATTAGATATATTAGGATAATTATCTGATATCCGCAATATTTTTAAAATATTCAAAATTAGGAAACTTTCCTAATTCGGCAATGTATCTGGACAACTATCTGACCTTATCCCTAAGGTACGATACGTGGCGATACAGAAAATCATTATTCTATCCATAATCATTTGGGTACGATAGTGACTTTTATCTACTTTTCAAATTTGAATGATCGACTTTCCGTCAATATCTATAACCCTATAGATATGACTGATAGTTCGATTTTTGTGCCTAATCCGAGTTTGAAACGAATCTTGTGGATCGCGTGGCTGTTTTAAATGTGGATGCTATCTCTGTTTAAATTGTCTTTCCTTTTCAAATAAAAAAGAAAATTCAAAAATATCAGTTAGGATTTGAATTTGAGTTTTGCATGTTTAGGAATCCTAAATATATCTAGACGATAGAGTAATTGTTTAATTTAAATTAGGACTTGAGATAATCTATTTCCTAGTTTAAATTAAGTAATTTTCTAATCTTAATAGATTATTTAGGTTATTTTTTAATTCCGAATTTTCATGAAAACCCCAAAAAAAAGAATGAATTATTTTATGGTAGATTAGGATAGATTGCATTCTTAATTTAAGTAATTTATTATTTCGAATTTTAACAAAAACCTCAAAAATAAGTCATGTTAGGATATGTTAAGTCATCATAAGTTGCATGTTAATTTAGGCATATTTTTATTCCGAATTTCATTAGAAAATACCAAAAATAAATCATTTGCCCGTCATCAGAATTAGGTCACGTCGTCGCATGACATATAGTTTGCATGCTAGGTTGCATTACTTGCATGTCATTTTTGCACGTCATTACATATAGGTTAGCTTTCATTTAAATAAGCGAAAATCCGAAAATTGAGTGAATTCCTTGTTAATTAGAAATCATATTAGGTTGTTGATGTGATTTTCTAGCTAACAATGCATATGCTTACGTTGCTTCGAGGTAAGTAATTCTTCCAACTTGCAATTTATTTAATGCTTTCTTGGGTGTTAAATTGGTGGTTTGCGTACCCGCATGAACACCTCACATGTTAGTGACTAAGTTAAAATGGATCCAAATTGCTTGCTAAAACATTTTTGAAAAGAAAAGGTACCGAAAGGGCGTTAAACTAGATCTAGCGTAATCAAGTCCCCGAGCTTAGAATCTCTGGTTCGTAGGAATAAAACATATCTCCCTATGTTTTATTTAGGTTTCTAATCGACCTACCACAAATAGATTAGTGGCGACTCCGAGCATGAAAACTTTTGCATGTTAAAAATTTAAACCCTAACTTGCGAATTGGTAGGGTTTGGGAGGTCCCGAGTTAAGTTTAGTCTTAATAATCCATTAGCCTAAGAGGAAATTTTAGGTCGCGACATCCAAAAATCTCTAATTCTAAGGCTAGGGCAAAATTACCAAAATGCCCTTCCCAAATTACATTGGCCTTAATAAATTTCTAGGGGTAAAATGGTCATTTGTCATTTCTCGATGAAATTCAATTTTTCTGAAGGATTCGGGTAAATCCAAGGCTACCTGAGCAAATGACAACATCGTCCAAGTGATCTGTCATGACTTTCTAAATTTCTAATGCCCAACTCGATCTCTAATTAATGACTAAGTTCTAAATAACATAACTTGCGTATATCTCATACTAACGGGCGACTTTTGGGGAAATTCGCATTATTGACCCGTGGCCAATACTAAATCATGCCACATATAAGTTTACTCGAGTTGTGACGATCTCCATTGTCAACTAATCGCGAGGATCGATCGCTAGATCTGACAACTAATATAACAATGGCGAACTGATCCCTGACTATCCTTGGATCGGCCTACATTGGCTTAAAATGTCACCTCAACAATTTTCATGGTCGAAAGTCGGTTAACGATTGAGTTCTTTGGTCGCCCGAATTTAAATCCCTTATTAGCCTTTCCCTAACGGTTAGTATTCCCGAAGTGATCAATTTCGGGCAAAATCTAACTACAAGCACGTACATAAACTACTCATTTCATAAATCCCAAGTGAGTCGGATTTCAAAATGTCACACAAACACTACTGAAACACCAATTGAAGAACTAGTTAGAAAAAAAGAACCGGTTCAAGAAAATATTCTAAAAACTACACCTGAGATAGTCAATTTGGAAGAAAGCGATCCAACCAAGAAGACATTCAAGATAAAGGATGAAGAAGAGGTCAAGAGATTGGCCAAAATTGAAGAGTGCTTAGCAAGTCAAGGTTATGAAATTCAAAGGTTCGACAAGTTCTCGCTGTATGCGAAGGTGGTTGTTCCATAACATTATAAAGAACTAGAGTTTGTGAGCAAGTATGATGACACTGGTTATCCCAAAAGCCATTTCAAATATTATCTCTATAAAATTGCGAGATATTCAGATAACACGCCACTTCTTATTAGCACATTTCAAGATAGTTTGAGAGGAGCAGCCCTCGCATGGTACACCGCCCTCGACATAGAAGACTTCACTGAATGGGACCATTTGGCGAGAGAATTTTTTTGCAAGGTGAAGTTTAAGGTGGAAGTACTCCCAACTAGAGAAGATCTCGTCAGAATCGAGAAACGAAAGAATGAAGAATTTAGAGCCTATGCTCAGAGATGGAAAGCTGTTGCCTTAAAAGTAAAGTTTGCCATAAGTAAATATGAGTTCATTGAGCTCTTTCTGAAATCATTGTCAATTGAGTATTATGATAAGCTTTATGTATCAGGCTATCAAACATTCACCATGTTGGTAAAAGTGGGTGAGAGAATTGAATGGAGATTAAAAAAGAAGAAGGCTCAAGAAACAGCAGCATGAAGGCCCTACCTCAGGAGAAAAGACAAGGAACCCATCCGATAAGTGGCTATGGTATCTAGTCAAAATACTCATCAAGCATCATTTTCAAAGCAATCAAATGTCGCTTGAAAAAACCCAAAGCAGTTCGAGCCAAAGAAAAGGCCCATAAGGCAATATACACTATTGTCCCGACCCTTATCAAAGCTATTACCAATGCTTCTAGAAAGGCATTTGGTGGCTAAAGAGGTACCGAGGGACAATCTCGCAAGATTTTCTTGGTACGATGAATCAAAATCCTGCACCTATCACATGAGAGAAAGGAGACATGATATAGATAATTGTCCCACTCTAAAGTATAAGGTTCAATAGCTCATTGACAAGAAGATATTGAACTTTCAAGAGCCCAAGCCAAATATATATCAGAATCCCCTTCCTAAGCATAATACAGTAAACATGATCAAAGATAAAAAAGCAATGATCAAGTCTAACAATGAAGATGAATATGAAGTCAAGATTAAAGCCTCCCGATTAGGAGATGCCCGCTTTCATCAATAAGCACTCCTAAGAAACAAGATCGTAGACAACTCGGGAGAAGACTCCGAAAGGTATAACTTCCAAGTGAAATATACCCCCACTACCATAGGCATTCAAGAATAAAGTAATTGTACCTAATGGCTTAGGTGATATGGATGACGAAATCGGTCCTGAGGAGAAAGCTCCGTCTAAGAAGGAAATACTTCAAGATGAAATAGATAGGAATGAAAAGAAGAAAGAAAAAGTCCAACAGGATGAAAGGCATTTCACCCAAAAATCATTCAGGGAAGGTAAAACTGTAGATTTATTCAGTCAAGACAGCGGTAAATATAATTACCGTGTCAAATATACTCCACCACCATGGGCGTTTAAAAATGAAGACATTGTACCTAATGGATGGGGTGGCATGGACGAGGTCTCGATCAGCCAACTAAATCTCAAAGAAAATGAAGATCAACAAGAGAAAAAAAAGAAAAAGACTCACCGAGGTAATAGGCGATTTGCTCGCAAAGCACGGAAACAAGGTGAAGTTGTTGATTTTCTAGGTCAAGATAGTGGCCGGTATAATTACCGTGTCAAATATACACCCCTCCGTGGGCATTCAAGAATGAAATGATCACACCTGATGGTTGGGGTAGAATGGATGCTGATGAAGTCTATAGAAGCATGGTATCCATGAATACACCATTTCTGATCAAGCTTGAAGAGGTAGATAAATATAATGAGGAAGAAGGTCCTGTCGAACCAATCACTATCCAACTTCCCATTGATCAATTAAGGATTGAAGAAGAAGAAACACAGCCTGTGATCATCACTCTCTCTCCAAAAGAAAAGTTTGATACTAAGTGTGTGATGCGAGAGCATCCGACTTAGCTTTATTGAACAAATCGGAACCATCGATGCTTATTCAAGCCAATAAAGAATTTGGGCATCATGTGCTTCGATGGGTCATTTCCAACAACTCTGAATGAAACAAAACCTATCGATAATGTATCGACGATAACTTGTCGATACTCTAACGTATGTCGATAACATATCGATATGATGAAGAATATCGATAATTTGAAGTACATCGATGACATATCGATGGGAGGCTACTATGGACTATTTCAAAGAGCATTTGAAGAGTTTTCAATAAGGTTATCTTCTGGTCAAAGGGGGAGCACGAATTTTGCAAATGTTGAAAGACTCAAGAATGCAAGTTCCCATGCTATTAATTGCATTTCTGAGTTCCTAGGTGTCTTTACTATTTTACAAGTTTCAAAGACTCAAAGTTTGTAGAACCTAGGTGCTTTATTATGTTTCTTAGTTCCAAGATTTTTCTTTTAATATTTTGGTTGATTCCTAGACTTCGTTCTCCTATAAATAGAGGACGATTCTCCATTGGAAGAGCTGATTTTGATGAATGAAAATTTGTGAGATTTCCTCTGCTTGGGTGAATATCTTCATAGTGTGGATAACTCCTTCCGATCTCTTTATTCTTGGAGCATGGATTACTCCTTGGTGGTGAGCCAAGAAGCCCTTTATCCTTGACTGGTGGTATCTGTAGGTCTTGGTGGTGAGCTTCTCCTATCTCGAAGTCCTTTATCTTTGGCTGGTGGAATCTTTAGGCTTTGGTGGTGAACTTCGTAGACCCCGATCCTCATCCTTGGTTGGTGGCATGGCCTTTATACCTTGAAAGGAGATCGTTTTGTCTTATTTTATATCTACATTTTTCCCTTCAGTTCCATCCTCATACACTCCATTCCATACACTTATCTAGAAAATTACTCGTTTCGGAATCACTCACCTATCAACGCATCAAATTGGTATCAGAGCTCAAGGTTGAACTTGTTTGAGTGATTCCTTTTTGTTTTCCAATCCTTATTCAAAATGGATGATCGGGTTCCAAGAGGCTTGACTTTGGAACAAGCGCACAATGAAAGGCAGGATCGTGCTATCCAAAACATTCAGCAACAAATGGAGCGAGTCCTCAATCTTCTAGAGGATCCGGCGAGACAAGGCCAACCGGAGAGGCGTCCGAATGATCGACGTCGGTGTGACGATTTAGAATCTTGTCAAAGTTCTAGTGGCGATTCCAATTCCACTGGGAGCAGCTCTAGTGATTCTGAATCTTGTATCCGAAGATGAAGAGGAAGGCATAAGGAGAATGATCAAGACATCAAAGTGGAGGTCCCTAAATTTGTAGGTAGTCTCAATCCCGACGACTTTGTGGATTGGCTACCTACAATTGAACGGATTTTTGACTTCAAGTCCTACTCGGACGAGAAGAGGTGCAAGGTTGTTGTCCTAAAGTTGACAAAGTATGCTTCTCTATGGTGGGAGAATCTAAAGCATCAGCAAGCAAGAGAAGGAAAAGGCCGAATCAAGTCTTGGGAAAAACTCAAGAAGTTGATGAAGAAGAGTTTCTTACCCGACAACTATAGACAAGATCTTTTCCTAAAACTGAATTCCCTAAGACAACAAGAGATGAGTATTGAAGAATACATCCGTGAGTTTGAACAACTCAAATTGAGATGCGACGTTCCAGAAGTTTCGGAGCAAACCGTCGCTCGTTTCCTTGGCGGCATTAATAGAGAAATTGCTGATTTGGTTGAACTTCAACCGTATTGGTCCTTTGAAGACGTTTGTAAGCTAGCCATAAAAGTTGAGAAGCAACTGAAAGGCAAGAGGTTTTCCTCCGGAACCTCAACCAAGGTAACATCCTATTTTAAGGGTGCTTCCTCAAGCAAGGTCGAGAGCACGTTGACCAAAGACAAAGGAAAGGAGAAGAGTACATAGCCTTCCAAAGAATTCTAGAAGAAACCTGAAGGCGATGCAAGGAAATGCTTTAAGTGCCATGGTTTTAGGCATTTTCAAGCAAATTGTCCAAATTGGTGAGTTGTGACTCTTCAAGAAATTGAGGAGATCAATTCGGCACTTCAAGAGGCTGAAGCAATCCAGACCAAAATGGTTCCAAATCTGAAAAAGAAGTTGTGGAGAAAGCAGATGATGGCGAAATATTGATCATACGAAGAGCATTGCATACTGAAGTTTCTCTTGATAATGAGCAAAGGGAGAACATCTTTCACACCCGTTGCACTATTAACGGGAAGGTATGTTCGGTGATTATCAATGGTGGGAGTTGCACCAACGTTGCTTCGACAACCCTTGTCGACAAGCTGAAGCTTCCAACAACGAAACATCCTCAACCGTACAAGCTCCAATGGCTCAATCAAGGAAATGATCTCAAGGTAACCAAACGAGCTCTTATATTGTTTTCGATTGGAAAGAACTATTGAGATCAAGTTCTGTGTGATGTGATTCCCATGGATGCATGTCACTTGTTATTGGGAAGACCTTGGCAATATGATATGAATGCTGTGCATGATGGTCATTCGAACACATACTCTTTTCGGAAGGAACAAAAATGCATCACCCTTTTACCCTTGAATCCTTCATTGATACATTGAAATCAACCTGGGAGGAAAACACTGGTAAGGAAAGTTTGTTCTTAAATGAAACACGGGTTGAGAGACCCATTAGCAAACAAAAGAATGTATTTGCTTTGCTTATGGTAGAGAAAAAGAGTGAGATAGAGCGACCCATTCATCTAAAGATGCATCGCTTGTTGAAAGATTTTGCAGATGTGTTCCCGGAGGATTTGCCACCTGGATTACCTCCCATAAGAGGTATTAAGCATCAAATTGATTTGATCCCCGGTGCTCCTCTACCAAACAAACCAACTTATCGATGTAATCAGGAGGAAACAAAGGAGTTACAAAAACAAGTCGATGAACTTATTGATAGAGGATATGTTCGAGAAAGCATGAGTCCATGTTCTGTTCCGACTCTACTCGTGCCCAAGAAAGATGGTTCATTCAGAATGTGCGTCGATAGCCGAGCCATCAACAATATCACCATTAAGTATAGGTATCCTATACCTAGACTTGATGATATGCTTTATGAATTGTATGGTTCTACTGTCTTCTCAAAGATAGATTTGCGGAGTGGTTATCACCAAATCAGAATGCGAGAAGGTGATGAATGGAAGACGGCTTTCAAAACCAAGGGAGGCCTTTATGAGTGGTTGGTAATGCCATTCGGGTTATCGAATGCTCCAAGTACCTTCATGAGACTTATGAACGAAGTTCTTCGTTCCTTTATTGGTCAATTTGTTGTTGTTTATTTCGACGATATTCTTGTTTATAGCAGGAACGAGGAGGAGCATATCTCTCATTTAAAATAGGTCTTTAATGTCTTGAGAGAAGAGAAACTCTATGCCAAAATGGAGAAATGTGAGTTCTTCTCTCCAAGCATTGTGTTTCTTGGTTATGCAGTTTCCAAAGATGGAATTTCCGTCGATCAATCCAAGGTGGAAGCTATGAAGACTTGGCCGATTCCGAAGTCCATTTTTGATGTAAGAAGTTTTCATGGACTTGTTTCTTTCTATCGATGGTTTGTTACAAATTTTTGTACCATCATGGCTCCTATAACTGAATGCATGAAGAAGGGAGCTTTTGAATGGACAAAGGCTGCTCAAAATGCTTTTGAGGTAATCAAGCAAAAACTTTGTGAGTCCCCTACTCTTGCCCTTCCTGATTTTGATAAAGTATTTGAAGTTGAGTGTGATGCAAGTGGAGTTGGCATTGGTGTTGTTCTTGTGCAAGCAAAAAAACCTTTGGCGTATTTCAGCGAGAAGCTCACTGATTCGAAGAAGAATTATTCAACTTATGATAAAGAGTTCTATGCCATTGTCCAAGCTCTTGATCATTGGAGTCATCATTTGAGACCAAAGCAATTTGTCCTTCATTCTGAGCATGATGCTCTCAAATTCATTAGCGGCCAACGCAAGCTTAATTCGAGACGTGCAAAATGGGTAGAATTTCTTCAATCCTTTTGTTTTGTCTCAAAGTATAAACCTGGACACACTAATGTTATAGCACATGCTTTATCGAGGAGATATTCTATGCTTGCTATTCTGGACTCTAGGATTCTTGGATTTCAATTGATGAAAGAACTTTATTCTGAAGATGCTGAGTTCTCATCCACCATCGATAACTGTAAGCGAGGAGTTCAAGGTACATATTCCTTACAAGATGGGTTTCTTTTTAAAGGAAATCGATTATGTGTACCGAAGAGTTCTTTTCGCGAGTTGCTAATTCGAGAAGCACATGGTGGTGGAATGGCTGGTCATTTTGGAGTTAACAAAACTCTTGAGGTTCTTCGAGAACATTTTTACTGGCCAAAGATGAATAGAGTTGTGCATGCTATTATCTCGAGGTGTGCAACTTGTCAAAGAGCAAAAAGTCATTTCCATCAAGGGTTGTATACTCCACTTCTGGTTCCATTGCAGCCCTGGGAAGATGTTAGCATGGATTTCATTGTGGCTCTACCGAGAACTCAAAGGGGAAAGATGCCATCATGGTGGTTGTCGATCGGTTCTCTAAAATGGCTCATTTTGTGCCATGTCACAAAACCGATGATGCATCTCTTGTTGCTGACTTATATTTCAAAGAGATTATTCGTCTCCATGGAGTACCAAAGACCATTGTGTCAGATCGTGATTCCAAGTTCTTAAGCTACCTCTGGAAGACACTATGGATAATGCTTGGTACCAAACTCTTATTCAGCACTGCTTATCATCCTCAAATCGATGGCCAAATGGAGGTAACCAATAGTACTCTTACCACTCTTCTTCATGGCATGGTGAATAAATCTTTGAAAGATTGGGATTTGAAGCTTGCGCATGCTGAATTTGCTTACAATCGATCACCAATTTACACTACTGGTCGATCACCATTTGAAGTTGTTTATGGAATTAATCCTCTCACACCCATCGATTTGATTCCAATTCCATCTAACTCTCAAGTAAGCTTTGATGGCAAAGATAGAGCTAAATCGATGAAGAAGCTTCATGAGCAAATTCAAACAAAGATCGAGAAGGCCAATGAGTCTTACTAGAAGAAAGCAAATCAGTTTCGGAAGAAGGCCCAATTTCAACCGGGTGATCTTGTGTGGCTTCACTTAAGGAAGGAAAGATTTCCATCTCGACGCAAGAACAAGCTCATGCCACGAGCTGATGGTCTGTTTAAAGTTATCAAGCGAATTGGGAACAATGCTTACAAGATTGATCTTCCTGGAAAGTTTGGAGTTTCGGCAACTTTCAATGTGGGAGACCTTTCTCCTTACTTGGAAGATGAAGACTTCTTAGATTTGAGGACAAATCTCAAACAACCCGAGGAGAATGATGCGGAAGCATCCGACTTAGCTTTATTGAACAAATCGGAACCATCAATGCTTATTCAAGCCAATAAAGAATTTGGGTGTCATGTGCGTCGATGGGTCATTTCCAACGACTCTAAATGAAACAAAATGTATCGATGATAACTTGTCGATACTCTAAAGTATGTCGATAACATATCGATATGATGAAGAATGTCGATAATTTGAAGTACATCGATGACATATCGATGGGAGGCTACTATGGACTATTTCAAAGAGTATTTAAAGAGTTTTCAACAAGATTATCGTCTGGTCAAAGGGGGAGCACGAATTTTACAAATGTTGAAAGACTCAAGAATGCAAGTTCCCATGCTATTAATTGCATTTCTGAGTTCCTAGGTGCCTTTACTATTTTACAAGTTTCAAAGACTCAAAGTTTGTAGAACCTAGGTGCTTTATTATGTTTCTTAGTTCCAAGATTTTTCTTTTAATATTTCGATTGATTCCTAGACTTCGTTTCTCCTATAAATAGAGGACGATTCTCCATTGTAAGAGATGATTTTGATGAATGAAAATTTGTGAGATTTCCTCTGCTTGGGTGAATATCTTCGGAGAGTGGATAACTCCTTCCGGTCTCTTTATCCTTGGAGCGTGGATTACTCATTGGTGGTGAGCCAAGAAGCCCTTTGTCCTTGACTGGTGGTATCTTTAGGTCTTGGTGGTGAGCTTCTCCTATCCCAAAGTCCTTTATCCTTGGCTGGTGGAATCTTTAGGATTTGGTGGTGAACTTCATAGATCCCGATCTTCATCCTTGGTTGGTGGCGTGGCCTTTATACCTTGGAAGGAGATCATTCTGTCTTATTTTATTTCTGCATTTTTCCCTTCAGTTCCATCCTCATACACTCCATTCCATACACTTATCTAGAAAATTACCCATTCCAGAATCACTCACCCATCAACGCATCAGTATGTATCTTGGGATTACCCTCCTAAAGAAATTGATGCCACAACCCGATCGGGGAGATGCTATATCTCGAAAGAAGATGAGCACAAAAAGAAAGGAGTAACCGAAGAAGATGTCAAACAATTGCTTTCAGTCATGAAGATGAGCGAATTTGAGATAATTGAATAACTAAGAAAGATGCCGGTACAGATTTCTCTATTTGATCTCTTCAAGACTTCAGAAAGCCACAAAATGGTGCTTATGAAGTTTCTCAATGAATTGTATGTCCCGGAGATAATTAATGAAGTACAATTGGAAGACTTTGTTGGTACTATTCTTTTGAAAGATGAAATTGCCTTCTTCGATGAAGATTTCTCAATTGACGGACATTCCCATAATAAGGCTCTATATATTACCATCAAATGCCGGGGCAAAGAGGTATCACGTATGCTAATCGATAATAGTTCCGCACTTAATTTGTGTCCACTAAACACACTACATCGCTTGGGGATTAGCGTAGAGCTCATCAAACCTTCTAAGGTAACTGTGCGCTCGTTTGATGGAATGAAGAAAGACATTATTGGCGATATTGAGCTCGACGTGAACATAGGCCTTATGTCTTTCCTAATTGACTTCCAAGTAGTGGATATTCCAAGGACTTTCAACTTGTTACTCGGAAGAATTTGGATTCTTATGGCTAGCGCTATTCCTTTAAATCTCCATCAGAACATCGGGTTCGTCATTAATGGCAAGATGATCACCGTACACGGGGAGACGAATTTTACCACTTACAAAGAAAGTGCAATATCTTATGTCGAACCTGAAGTGAAAGAAGAACTAAGCTATCATTCCTTTGAAATGAACTCAATGGTGCAAATCCCTACCGGTTGCATCATAAAATCCCCAGAGTTCTCAACATTATCCATTATATCTAGAAAGGTGCTATGCCAATATGGATTTACTTCCATTAATGGTCTTGGATTGAAATCCCAAGGAATTAGGGAACCTATCACTCCGCTTGCTATAAGAATGAAACACGGAGTAGGTTATATTTAAGATAGTTTGAAAAATCACTATGGAGGCCAAGGCTAAGGTCGAAAGAACCATAGAGGCTATGGAAGCCGAGGTGATCGCATCATTAATCCATCTGTATGGAAGGGTAAAGCTAAAGAGCTTCCCTATCATCATATTCACATCAAGGAAACTTTTTCTGGACCTTCCAAATTACTTCAAGAAGAAAACTTACATGTAGTGAAAGAATCTGTTCTACCTAGTTTATTCGAAGAGAATATAATCAACGTTATGATAACCGAAGCAGAAGATACCTACGCACTAGAGTAGGAAGATTCTCTTGAACTTTTGCTACTAGCCTTTTCTATTGCATTTTGTTTATTACAGTTTCAAATTTCCTGTGATTTCGTTTGCAATTTTAGTTCAGTTGTAATTTACATTCCTAGTGATATGGATGTAATCACGTCTTTCAATTCAATAAAAGTGGTCAAATGTTTTGTTAAGGATATGTAGAAATGAAACCAAACCTATGATGAACATTATCCTCATTTGTGAGGCTTGAGGCTTTGGGTTTCTATGTTGCTCCTCATTGCGAAAATGATTTTTTAAGAGCAAGGAAGTTTGATGATACGAGGACTAGCTCTGTCTTGATATTCTTCCAAAATAAATTTCAAAATGAATTTCCAGAAGGTTTTTCATAGGACCACATGCATTACTTACTTCGTATGCGATTACTAATCATGTTTATTACATGTTAAGCATGAGCATTCGCATATCCATAATAGGTTCTTATATGGCCCAAATCTTTCCAAAGAGATCACTTGTGATATTGAAGAAAATAACGAGGATGAGGAATGGGTTAGAAAGGAATGGATTCGTCATGAAGAATCAAAGCCACTCATATTAGAGAAAACGATCATTGTTAATCTAGGCAATAAAGAGAATCTCAAAGAAGTTAATATTGGAGAAAGTCTTCCCTCAGCAGAAGTATAAAGAATAATAGATTTGCTCAGAGAATATCAAGATATATTCGCATGGTCTTATGATGACATGCCAGGCCTTGATCCAAGCATAGTTGAACATACTTTGCCAATTGATCCAAGTATTCCACTAAAGAAGCAAAAACTTAGGCAAACGAAATTGGATTTGATAAAGAAAATAGAAGAAGAAATTATGAAATTGCTCAAAGTTTGTTTCATCAAAGTAGCACCATATCAAGAATGGGTTGCTAACATAGTACCCGTAATGAAGAAAGATGCTTGAGAATGGGTGTGCATTGATTATCGCAACTTAAATAAAGCAAGGCCTAAGAATGATTTCCCGCTTCCACATATCGATGTATTAGTGGATAGTACTACTGGGTTCGAAACATTTTCATTCATAGATGTTGTCTCAGGATATAATCAAATCCTCATGAAGAAAGAGGATAAGGCGAAGACATCCTTCATAACACCATGGGGCACATTTTGTTACAAGGTGATGCCTTTCGATTTGAAAAATGCTGGCACCACATATCAAAGGGCAATAGTAACTTTGTTCCATGACATGATGCATAAAGAAATCAAAGTATATGTGGATGACATGATCGCAAAATCCAAACAAAGCGAAGATCATGTTGAAATGCTTCGCAAGTTGTTCGAAAGACTCAGAAAATACAAGTTGCGACTAAACCCCAATAAGTGAGTATTTAGAGCAAAATTTGGCAAATTGCTAGGATTTGTGGTCAGTAACATGGGCATCGAAATAGATCCCTCCAAGATTAAGGCAATATATGACTTAAAGACTCCTTCTATAGTAAAAGAAGTGAGAAGCCTATTAGGGTGGTTAAACTACATTGCTCGTTTCATCTATCAGCTTTCTAAGATTGCTAAACCATTCTTCAAATTGTTGAAGAAAAATGTCAAAGTGAAGTGGAATGTAGAATGTCAACAAGCCTTTGACAAGATAAAAAAATATTTGGTGTGCCCACCAGTGTTGGTACCACCAATCCCTAAGGTTCCGCTAATCTTATATTTAACGATTCACTATGAGTCGTTAGGAGCTATGCTTGTACAAAGAAGACCAAATGATGGTAAAGACAAGCCATTTATTACTTGAATAAGAAGTTCACAACATCATAAATGAATTACCCGGCAGTTGAAAAGACGTGCGTTGGATTGATTTGGGTATTACACATATTAAGGCAATACACCCTCCATCATCAAATTTTGCTAGTGACTGAGAATGATCCGATCAAGTACCTTCTTGAGAAATCCTCCTTGGTCGGGAAATTAGCAAAGTGGTAAGTCTTATTATCTGAATTTGACATTAGAAGTTCATCCCAAAAGTCAATCAAAGGACGAGCAATAGCAGACATGCTGGCAAAAAATTCATAGAATATCGCCAATCCTGAAGAAGAACAACTTGATGATCATATATTAATATTGGTTGACGATAGATGGACCATGTATTTCGATGGTACAATCAACTTATCTGGATCAGGGACTGGGGCAGTACTAATCTCCCCATAAGGACAACACTATCCGGTATCTGCGAAACTAATATTTCCATGCACCAATAACATCGCTGAATACGAAGCATGCATTCTCAGCTTGCAATTAGCCCTCTTGATGAAAGTAAAGAGGTTGCAAGTATATGGAGATTCTATGTTCATCATATTGCAAATAACTAGTAAATGGCAAACTCGAAATGCCAAACTAATTCCTTATCGGATATACTTAGAAGAGATGATAGAAAACTTCAAAGAAGTAATATTCGATTATCTCTCAAGAGCTCAAAATCATTTTGCAGATACTCTTGCAACTTTGTCATCCTTACTACAAGTTGAAAATGGTATGGTTATAAAACCATTGAGAATTAATATTCTTGAACAACTAGCTCATTGCATGATGGTCTAGGTAGAGTTTGACAACGAACCATGGTTTCATGACATTAAAAAGTATCTTTAATCGCGAGAATTTCCTAAAGAAAGCCAACTAGGTGACAGGAAATTTATAAGGAAGATAGCCAACAAATTTTTTCTCAGTAGTCAAACCCTTTACAAGAAATCATTTGATTCAACCTTACTAAGATGTGTGGATGCTGCAGAAGCTTAACAGATCATGAAAGAGATTTATGAGGGTGAATGTAGACCGCACATGAATGGACATCTTCTAGCTCAAAAGATTATGAGGTTGGGATATTATTGGATGACAATGGAAACAAATTACATCCAACATGTGAGATGTTGTCATCAATGTCAAGTTTATGAGGATAGAATCAATGCACCGTCAAATGAGCTACATCAAATGTCCAAGCCATGGCCATTTTCAATATAGAGCATTGATATGATTAGTCCAATCAACCCCAAGGCCTCAAATGGGCACCGGTTTATCCTAGTTGTTATTGACTATTTCACTAAATGGATTGAAGCAAACTCTTACACAAATGATACTATCAAGAATGTTGCAAGATTCATTAGGCGGGATATCATTGCTAGATATGAAGTTTCAGAAGTAATAATTACGAACAACGGCTCAAATCTAAACAACAAGATTGTGGATGGTTTACTCGAACACTTCCACATCCGACATCTGAACTCATCCCCATATCGACCATAAATGAATGGAGTAGTTGAAGTGACAAATAAGAATATCAAGAAGATATTGGCCAAAACAGTGGAAAATTATCGTGATTGGCATGAAAGGTTACCGTATGCTCTGATGGCATACCGAACTTCAATTCGAATATTAACTGGAGCAACTCCATTTTCCTTGATTTATGGAATGGAAGCAGTGCTACCTGTTAAAGCAGAAATTCCTTCGTTAAGGATACTATCCCATTTGAAACTTTCAGAAGCTGAGTGGATTCAACAAAGATATGAACAACTTAACATAATCGATGAAAAGAGATTAAGAGCTATATGATATAGGCAAGCCTATTAGAGAAGAGTGGCCGAATCCTTTAATTAAAATGTAAAATCAAGGCATTTCAAAATAGAGAATTTAGTAGTGAAGAAAGTCATCTTCAATAATTCATATCCCCATAGCAAATTCACTCCAAACTATGAAGGTCCACACATTGTCAAGAAAGTCCTTCCTGGAGGAGCTTGATTCTTATAAATATGGCTAGAACAGAATTGGCCTTTCTTGTAAATGCAAATGTTGTCAAGATTTTCTACCCATGAAATGAAGACGAACGTTCAAGAAGAGATTTGAGTCACTTTAGAACATGTGCATATCATGCATATCATGCATACCATGCATTTCATAAATATGTTTATCTGTTTTGCAGAAAAAAACAAAAGGAGTCTGAACTAATCAATGGTTTCAGAATCCCCAACGAAGTTGTCAAATAAAAGAGGAAAGTATCACTTCCAATTCAATTTTCCATTGATATTGCCTAACATACTTTTCTTTTTTATCATCCCTAGGGAGATAAAGAAAAGGGAGCAACAAAAGAAGAATCTCCAGTGGAATCAAAGCAAAAACATGTAAATAAGAGGGATCTTGGTAAGTTGATTAAATAGGTATCCCTAAATCGTGAGTGCATGTGCTGAAGAAGTTGTCTTTTTAAGAGAAAATCGAACTTCTTTTTCCCCAAGCGGAATGACATTAAGACTGAGCAAAACAAAACAAATTGTTTTGAAAAGAAAATACCTCAGAAATGTTTCAAATCAAAAGTTTTGAAACATGGTTTCTTTAAAAATGCATTAAGTATCAAAATTCCCTAAAAATGGATAATTTGACAAAAGGTTTTGAAACATTTCAAAGAAAAGGTTTAGATCAAATCAAATGGAAAGACCTTCAAATGATGAAAGGTAAACTGTATCCAAACATGTCTCTTATACACTCAAAACCAAAGTAAAGGAATGAGTGAGAAAGAAAACTTATCCGAAGGAAATAGGGGATGTTCACAATGATTACATGAATTAAAATGATGAAAGGCAGTCATTTCATTATCCTAAACACATGCTTACCTCTTGCAAATCAAATTTGAGCCGAAATGGCAGAGAAGTTTTTCCAAAACAACCTTGTTAAGAACCACTCTATACTAGGGCAAACTAGGAGGTTTGTGATTGACAGTTGTGGAGAATAGAATCAAGAAAGATTTTATTGTATACTCTTGCATCAATCTTTCTGTGATAACTTCAGATGAAGTCATATGGTAGCTCAAGACGTCCCAAGAGGAAGAAGAACACTTCATTTCTAATACCTAAACACATTACCTTTGGCAAACCCTAATTAAGCCTAAATATTCATTTCAGAACCCTAAATTGATGATCATCTCTTCACATTAGAGCATGAGCATATGATCTACTTTGAATAGATAAGAAATAAAACGGATGACACAGAGTCTTTAGAACTCAAACAGGTCAAAAGCTAAAAGATTAGAGGATGCAAAAGTATTAGTGGTATGAAAAAGCAGTGTACCTAGTAAAAGGAAGGCCAAATGCCCAATAAAAATGAAAAAAAGAGGGTTTAAAAGAAAGCACGAAATGACAAAAAAGTCATGACAAAGCAAAGCCAAGATTATGAGAGATCATAGATTACAACAAGTGAGAATGAGCAAAAGAAAAGAGATCATAATGAACGTTTAGGGGGCTTTGATGTTCATAAAAGAAAGATCCCTAATAGACAAAAGAAAAACGGTGGTGATGCCAAGAAGATCACTAATTTCATAAAAACCCTAAATTCAAATAAATGAGCCTTTTGAGTCTACCCAATACTAAAAATACAACTTCTCCCCAAAGACTCTTCAGATTGGGATGTTGAGAGTAGAAACATGACTTTATGATAAGAAGTCGTCGCTCAAAGAAGTATTTGCAACAATATCTTGTCTTGTCCTCAAGGTTCTTAACTTGTAAACCTAAAGCAAGTTATGATGAAATCGTTTTTCTTGGCCTCAAAATGCCTATCTTTTGAATAGCCATTGACCAAGCCAATATTACAGTCCTCCGAAAGACCTTATCGGATCAATTGGATTTTGCAAACATCTCTGAACACCTAAGGATTAGTTAAGAGAGATAAAATTGAGGGATATCAGACAAGTTCCATTTCAATCAGATAAAGAAAAGACCAAGTTCATTTATTGAGACAAATCCTTTCTAATGAAGGTCTTTCAAACGATTATTTTAAGCATTTCTTGAAAGATTGCAAGTACTTTGTTCAAATAATTCCTTGAAGAAGAAATATAGATTGTCTGAAATGCATTAATGTAAAGAATGCATGTTTCTAAACCAAGTTTCAAAAGTTTTGGGTCAACCTAAAATCAAGTTTTCAAACAGTTTTGATTAATTTCAAAAGCACTTTTCAAAATAGTTTTTGGTCAACTAAAAACCATACAAAGGTTGGTGAAACCTCAAAATCACATAGCTCATGGTCAAGGCATTCATTATTTGAAGCCTTCCCAAAGTCCTATAGGCGAGGAACCCCTAAGTAAATTCAAGTCCTATAGGCAAGGAGCCCCTAGGCAAATTCAAGTCAAATAAACGAGAAGCCCCTAGGTAAATTCAAAGTCCTACTGGCGAAGAGCTCCTAGGCAAATTCAAGTTCTACAAGCAAGGAGCCCCTAGGCAAATTCAAGTCCTACATGCGAAGAACCCCTAGGCAAAGTCAAAGTCCTACAGGCAAGAAGCCCCTAGGCAAATTTCGAAAGTCCTATTGGGGAAAAACCACTAGACAATTTTCAAAATCCTACAAGCGAGGAGCCCCTAGGCAATTTCCAAAGTCCTATGACAAGGAGTCGCTAAGCAAATTTTAAAGTTCTACTGGTGAGGAACTACTAGGCAAATTTTCAAATACTCAGTCGAGGAGCCTCAGGTGTTCATGATTTGTGTGTTCATCCTTAAACGACGAAATCAGAATAATCATCATAATCATCATTGCCATCAATTCATACTCTGGGATAAGCAATAAAGAGACTCTTATAAACAGGTAAATTTCTATCCCTCAATTATTAAGAACCTTTCAAAATGTGTTCTGAAAAGAAAACCTTTAGATTAGATCACGAATTTCAAAAGCAATATCCCTAATTAGTTGTTGTGAAATTTCCATCTTATCTTGTTCATTAAGTCAACTAAAAATTCAGATGTCACCTTTGTTGACACCTAATTTTTAGTTCATTTTTGTCATGTTTTCGAAAATTTCAAAATTAGGTCTAGGGATCTTGGCCAAGTCTAGAAACCTATTTCTAAACCAAAAAAGTAATTTTTTAGCATTTTTCTGCATTTTTCTGAATTTCTTTTAGTCAAAATAAGCAAGAAAATCAAGAAAAATAGTAAATGGAATCAGAAAATTTCATAAAAATAGTCAATAATTTTATTTTAAACTCAATTTCATGAAGACACTGTCAATTTTAGAAAATCTCAATCAGGTGTACATTTTTTCCCAAAATTGGGCAAAATTAAACCCGAATTGAACTAAAAGTGAAATTAAATTTTTTCTAGACCTTTTTAGGTCATAATATTTTCACAACAATTGATTCTGGGACATTTAATTGCACAACAGTCAGTCCAATTCCACAATTTGGTGAAAAAATCAAAAACCCCCAAAAATTGATTGAAAATTGAGAATTTTGAACCTAAATTGGGAATTGTGCCCAAAATGAAATTGCCGAAATGTGAGACTATCATTTCTAAAGTTAATCAGGGGTGGACAATGCAATTTTGGCATCAAACCTAGAAGAAAAACGGTTTTGAGCCCGTGACTTCGTTGACCAATTCCGATTAACAAACACGTTTTTAATCAAATTTTCCAGCTGGAAAATGTCCAGCTGACATCACTCAACAACCCAAATCGATTATGATTCAGTTCCAACGGGTTTTGAGCGGGAGATCAATGAACAAAAAAACCAGAAAAAACTTAACGTTGCAGAGAAGGTATTCGACGAAATTTTAGGGAGAGATTAGAGAGAGAAAGGGAGCAAAACATTGAGAAATCTAGAGAGAGAGGGTTGAGGATCCCCTTATGAGTGTCCAGCGCCGCCATATACGGCGGAGCGCCGGCGAATCGTGAAAAGGTTGTGATTTTCCCCTCACGGCTTGAACCGGACGAAGCTAATCGGGAATGTTTGAAACCGGACGTCGTCCGGATGATTTCGACCTACTCCGGCGAAACCGAGCACACTAGGAGGAAGACTAAGAGTCAAGGAACAATCTCCGAGGTCCCATTCGGTTCAACAATTTCATTTGATCATTGGACGAATCAGGTAAATACTCTTCTCGATCAACTTTATTGAAGGATTCCAGAATTTGATTTTGTCATCAATGTGCATGTTTGAGTGATTGCTTTGACTAATCTTGGTATATTGATGTTCAAAACATGTTTCTGACCATGATTTATCTGTTTGATTGCATTTGTGGATGAAAATCGGCGTAAACTGAGTCGGCCATGTTTTAAAACCTTCTCACCGGAGCTCCGATGACCTTGTCGGATAGTCGTCGTGGCCTTAGGCCATTCAAGTAGGTTTCCTTAAACTTTGATTGTTGATTTTCTAGTCATTAGGTTTGTGATAGACGGTTAGGGCGGTGTAGATTAGGAATTCAAGTTCTGGAAATGAAAAATTAAGAAAAGTGAAAATTAGGTTTTTTTTTACCGGTTTTTCGCCAGCCGGCGAAGGTCCGACGGTGACCGGAATAGGATAAATGGAAAATAGAACATGTGGGCTTGCTAATAGTTTAATCAGATTGACCAAAAGTTCGTCGGAGACTCGCCGTCGGTGAGCTCAAACCGGCGGTCTTGAGAACATTAAACCGAAATTCATACACACCACTTGTTTGTAAAAATACCAAAATGAGAAATGCCTAAACGACACCATTTTTGGACGTTGTGTTCACCAGAAGAGGTGACCGACGACGGCCGGTTCGGTCTCGGACGAACCGGTCTGAATCGGTCCAGTCCAGTTCAACCCTCGGCAGGAAAAATCAAAAATAAAAAAGAAAAAAGAAAAATTCAAAAAATATAGAAAAATTAGAAAATTAAAAAAAACAAAAAATCTAAAAAAATAGATTTTCTTGGAAAATTAGAAAAAAAATTAGAAAATTCACAAAAATTAGAAAAATTACAGAAAATTCAGAAAAAATAGAAAAGCTTTTGGAAAATTCAAAAAAATTTCAAAAAAATTCAGAAAATAAAAATAAAAATTTGAAAATTCTGAAAAATCAATAAAGAAATTGAAAAATTGGAAAATTCACAGAAGTTTCCAGAAAATCATAAAAAAATCATTTCTCAATTTAAAAATTTTTTCGAAAAAAAAGAAAAAAAATCAAAAATTAAAATTTCCAAAAATTTTGAAAATTCACATGAAGGTCCAGAATCATCGTGGTCAGTCATAAAAAATGAAATTGGAATTTTTGAAGTGTTCAAATGGCACTAAAAAAAATCAAATTTTTTGAAAATCCACAGAATGATTACAAATCATCATGGCCAATCTTGAAAAGTGAAATTTGGATTTTCCAAAATGCCTAAGTGGCATAATTTGGAAAATTCCAAATTTAGGGCCAAAACCCCTAAAAAACCCTAAACCCTAAAAAATGAAATGAACAAGCTATTAAAACTTTGTTAGGGTTTTAGTAAGTTTTCATTTCTAGTGACCAAATTAGGGTTGCTGTGATTGATTTGCCATTGGATGTGCAATTGATTTTTGGATGCTTAATTGTTTGTCCATGATTAGATTAGTGAATTGAACTTAGGGATCCGTGTGATGCACTAGACATGCTATAATCGCTCTTAGGTATCGAAAGGGTGTCGCGACCTCCCCGAATCGGCCTCGTTGCTTAGGGGGTCAGGCTAATGGATTACTAAGTTAAACCTAGCTCGAGCTCTCCCAAGCCCATACCAATTCGCAACTTGAGTATAAGTTATCAACATACAAATCAATTTCATTTAGGAGTCGCCACTAATCAATTTTTGGTGGGTCGATTAAACACCCAAGTGAAGCACGGGAGAAATGCTTCACTTCTACGAACTAGAGATTCAATAGGTACGGGTATTTGATTACACTAATTGACTAATTAGTGCCCTTCCGGTACCTAATCTTGTTCAATTCACCACCTAATGTGTTCACACTAATCGGAAGTCTCAAAATTCAATTCCTAACTAAGCTAAGGGAAGCAACAATTAATACCTAAACCTAACATGCATAGTTGACCACATGCGAGATTAAATTAAACGCGCAACTCAAAGCGTGCGAATCAAACAAGGTGCAATCAAACATAAGCTAATAATACAAAATGGGAGAGAAAAACAATTTTAAAACTCAATTTCCAATTTCTGATTTTCGATTTTTTTTATTTTTTATATATTAAAATAATAAATATAATGTTAAAAAAATAATATAAAACGGATCCGGATCGGATCTCTACACCCGACCCGGATTAGGACCGACTCGAGCGTGCCAGCCCGGGTCCACCGCCGAACCAGGCTCATTTGTAGAGCCCGGGAAGGTAAAATTTTTTTTAAAAAAAAAGAACAACAGAAAAGGCCCAGCCCGAAAAAAAAAAAAGAAAGACAAGAAAAAGAATAGTTTAGCCCAATTTTCAAACTCGGCCCATCCGTGAAAGGCCCAAGACCTAATAAAACCCACTCTAATAACTAATAGGCCCAAAACATTAAATGCCAAATAAATATGAAATCGGCCCAAATACTAACAAAACCCTACCCGATTGCGACCCGACTTGCGGCCGCGGACCCAAATCGTCGGAAACCCTACCAGCCACCGGTCGCCGATCCCTTTTTCTTTTCTGATTTTTTTATTATTTCTATTTTCCTTCTTTTCTTTTACTTTTTCTTCTCTTGTTTTTTCTTTTCTTTTCTACTTTTTTTTCTTTTCCTTTGGACGCCTTCTCCTCTTGACTTTTCCTCCGCTTTTTCTTCTGCTTCTTTTTCCTCTTTTTTTTTCTTTTTTGGACGTCTTCGTTCCATCGCCCAAAAGCTAATACATGAAGCCAGAATGCCAACTTTTGCTTCACACTCTTGCTACCCAGAAACTTTTAACGCTACGCATTTGTTCTAAAATACCAGAACTTCAACAACAATAATAACGTCCTATGCTCAACAAGAACAATACTATCTCGTACTACCAAACCAAACATTAGAGTTAACGAGTTTTACCATCGTCCGTCGCAATGACCAGCCAAACACATCACATGCGCAGCTACATCATCAGAGAATACCGAAGACGGAGGAACAGAAAAAAAAGCACAAACATGGAACAACAAGGGCATTTGTCATGAGCCGTGCCGTTCGGGGAATCATACAACCCAACCCATCTTCACACATCATAAACCAACATGCATCCTGGCATTTCAACAACCCGGACTCGAGAGAAAAGTTTACGGATCTAGTTGACGCATTTCAGCAAACACGTGGCGGGTGTCAATCGAAGGATAAAAAAAACGAGCAAGCTGAGGCTCAAATACACAACCACAAAGAACGCAGCATTAAGGACAACAACCACGACAGCTGGGGAAGGCTCGCTGACGCTCGAAACCATGTACGGTCGGGCGCCGGCGAGTCTCAACCCCGGTCAGCCAAAACCCAAAAACAGAGCACTGTTCGGGCGAAACAGGGGGATCAACGGAGTTCCCTACTTGGCTCGGGAGCGACGAATGAGGACAAGTTTGACAGATCGGACCATGTCCGGTCACCTTGCGCGCTTCCGAGCCGAGATCCTCGGAAAATCGACCCTCCAAATCAAGCAAAACTTGGCGAAAACTCGGATCTAAACTTACCAAAGAAAATGACGTGGAGGGAAGGATGGGCGATTCTCGGCTACGACACCAAACGACGAGTGTCGGGGGATGTGGCCGAGTTCTCTCTCTCTTGAATCTCTCTCTCAGGAGCTCTCTCTCGCTCTCTCTATTTTTCCCCCTGCTTTCTTTTTTGTTCTACCTTTTAACGCCAAGAGAAGGAGGAGTATCTCTTCCTCTCGGCTTCCCCGCGGCCATCCTCGCCATTCTATTTCCAGCTCAAAAATCCCTTCGATCAGAACGCCTTCTCCATTTGTGCTCATGCCATCAACCAGTCCTCTCCTTGGGGGTTGAATCACGCCCGTTTCTTTGCTAAAACGGCTGTGGGATTTCTTGGGTCCTTGCGCCATCAAGGTGCAGCGCTGCGCCACTGCTTCCTGCTTCTGGAATCGTAGCTTCGGCCTCCTCGTGCAGAGCACACCTCCGTTTGTCTGCTCCGGCTTCTGGCTTCTGCGTTGTGCTTCTATTCCGCTTCGTCTGCCTCGTTCCTGTCTTCTGCATCGCTTCCTTCTGGCTTCTCAGAGGTGCACAGCATAAGGTTGGAGAAGTGGGCCCGCATTGACTAATTCAACGCTGGCCTCCCTCTCCCTTTTTTTTAAATTTAATTAATTTTTAATTTTTAATTTTTTTTCTTAATTTAATTTTTTTTGAACTTAAACAAGGAAAGCATGTTCTAATATTCCTTATTAATGTAAATGCGCCTAAAGTCTATATGCCAATTATTTTAATGAAGATATTTTTGGTTTAGGGATTAAAAATTAAACCCTAATTTTTATGCGATAACACCTTAAATGATTTGGGCAAAATTTAGGTGTCAACAAAGGGCATTAACGGTTTCAATTTGGGATCGTTAATGTAACCATATCCCTTACCTAGAATCTTTGGTTTGTAGGATTGCGGTACTTCTCTCGTACCACAATAAGGTTTCTAGTCGACCTACCATAAACGACTAGTGGCGACTCTAAGTTTAATTTTAGATCAAATAAACCCCGCTGTCACGCGAGGTATGGCTTGGGAGAGGCCCGTATAAAAAATACCTCCATTAGAAAAGCACGCGAGAACGTGGCGCGACAACCTTGTCTTTGAGATCAACCTCTAATGAGCTAAATCTTAAAGAGGGGCAGCTGTTGATACCTGATTTTTAGCTCTTTTTTTTTTCATATCTTCAAAAATCATAAAATTAGGATTAAGAACCTTGGCCAAGCCTAGAAACCTATTTCTAAACAACAAATAATTTTTTTTTAGCATTTTCCTGCATTTTTCTTTAATTTCTTTTGGTCAAAATAAGTAAGAAAATCAAGAAAAATAGCAAATGGAATCAGAAAATTCCATAAAAATAGTCATTAGTCTTCTTTAAAATCTAATTTCGTTAATGCATCATCAATTTTGAAAAATCTCAATCGGATATGTGTTTTTCCCAAAATTGGGCAAAATCAAACTCGAATTGAACCAAAAATGCAATTAAATCTTTTCTAGTCATTTTTAAGTCATAGTGTCTTCACAAAAAAATGATTTTGGAACCTTGAATTACATGATGGTCAGTCCAATTGCACAATTTGTCAAAGAAATAAAAAATCTCAAAATTTAATTGAAAATTAGGAATTTTAAGCCCAAATTGGGAATCGTGCCCAATTCGAAATTTTCGAAACATGAGACTATCATTTCTAGGGATAATCAGATGTGGGTAATTCAATTTTGACACTAATTTTGTCTAATCAGGTCATTAAGGCACCAAATTAAACAAAGCCCCAATAACCCAAACACAAAAGTTCAAAAATCCTGGACATGATTTTATCAAAAATTGGGGAAAATTACATATTTGGGTTTAGAATGTTATGAGGAATTCAATTTTGGGATTTAATTTGAAAAATTGGGTCAAAATTGAGCTCAATTTGAATTTTTAGCCAAAATCGAGACTGTCGGGTCGATCAGGTCAACCTGACCCGACCTGGCGACTTGTCTTCTTAGCCCGACTCACCCAAAATGCACAATGAACCTAGAAAAAAAACGATTCAAACCCGTGACTTTGCCGACTTAATTCGAACAATTTAACACGTGAAAAACTTAAATTTCAGCTAGAGAAACTCCAGTTGGCATTGGAGATTCGTTACAACTGATTTGGAGGTTGGTGATAACCAACTTCACCGCTACATTCCAACTTGGAGAACATGAATTTGTACCAATATTAGAAGAATATTAAGCCGCCATTGGAATTAAATTTAAGATTAGGATTGTAGAGCCACCCATCGGACTTAATCCTATGAGCCTTCTAGCTAAATTTCTTAACCTTAAAACTTCTAAAATCAAAAAGCTAATCAGATCAAACACGGGTGGATTTTCATTATTCTTCCTAGTAGCCAACTTTTCAAAACTTCCTAGGGAAATGGAAAGCACTTCAGCCCGGGTATTCATTATAGCTTTCTTCGGCTTTATTCTATTCCCTGTGTCTAAAACGGGATTAGACCCTTTAGTCACTGTGATCGCAAGACAAGCATATCTTAAGTGAGACTTTTCTAATATGCTTCTTGCCCAAAGTATCATTTCCTTAAACACATATCAAAATCGTGGGAGGGGCATTTTTCAAGCTTTTACTGGTCTTTTGTCATTATGGTTCATCTCATACATTCGACCATGGTGTCGTTTTATAAACATTCGCGAAATTTGTTCAACGATAAATCCAATTGAACGATGTATTCGTTTCCAAAGCAAATTACCCAAACAATCTTTCTTAGATTAGTCCAATTTCATTAGAGCCCTAACTCCTGATCAAATTCAATGGCCGATCAATTGGCCAAAGATTAACAAGGCGAAGATTACAAGCCGAGAGGGGAATGCGGTATCATTACTTGATTTGAGTGGAGGAGCAGCTTATTGCCCTCCAAGGGTTATTAGACAATTCGGGATACTTCAGCAAGTTCCACCAACATGGAATCCTGAAGAGTTCACCTTTGACATCCTAAGTAGAACTATACCCGGAGAGGAAAAGAATAGCTTTCAAGCCAAAATTCACAACATCATCTGGTCTTTGGATAACCCACTCGAACAAATAATCGAGTGGCCAATTAAAGAAGATATGAAGAATTGCATGGCCTCCAAAGAAATACATCAAATGGATAGAAAATAAGTGTCCAGTTGATGTCAAGCCATAAGTCCCATTGAGCATTGTACCAAATCCTGTAGATGAATATATCCTAGAATATATTGTTCCAAGTATGCCCGGAGTGGAACCCTACGTCCTTGAAGAGATCGTGATCGATGTCAAAGAATGGGAATCTTGAGCCAAGGAATGGGAGAAATACCAAAAGGTGGAAGCTACCTTAGCTAGCAAGAAGCCTGAGATTGGATGATTTAGATTCCCATTTGAGTTTAAAATCATGATGTTAAACAATTTCAAAATTTATATGTAATGATGGGTTGATCACTTTCTAAAACATGCATAGATAATTTCACAACATGATTTCAAAACATAAAGGAATCACCATGGATTATAATTCTTTGAATTGTATGATTACTTGAGAAAGACATTGATGAAGAATTTTATATAAGACTAAGGCTTGTATGAAAATTCTTATCCGTGGCAATCTCACGAAACCATACAATTAAAAGAATATAGGGTTTCATGATCATTTTACTATGCTAACATCGGGTCATTTTATGGATTAGGTTTTTAGCAACGGAAGGAAAAAAACCTCGAACACGCTTACAAGTTAGAATGGCAGAAGAAGAAACTCGTGCTCAACTAGCTGAAGTCGAGAATCAAATGACCCAAATGGCTACAATGATGGCAGAGATGAAGGCTCTTATTCTCACATCCCGAGGACACTATCCTACTACTCCAAATGCGGGAACTTCAAACACTACTGAAATACCAATTGAAAAACTAGTTAGAAACAAAGAATCGATTCAAGAAAATCCTCCAAAAACTACACCCGAGGTAGTAAATTTAGAAGAAAATGATCCAATTAAGAAGACATTCAAGACAAAGGATGAAGAAGAGGCCAAGAGATTGGCCAAAATTAAAGAGTGCTTAGCAAGTCAAGGTTATGAATTTCAAAGGTTTGACAAGTTCTCGCCGTATGCGAAAGTGGTTATTCCAGAAAATTATAAAGAACCAGAGTTCGTGAGCAAGTATGATGGCACTGGTTGTCCCAAAAGCCATTTGAAATATTATCTCCGTAAGATGGCGAGATATTTAGATGACACACCACTTCTTATTATCACATTTCAAGATAGTTTGAGAGGAGCGGCCCTCGCATGGTACACCGCCCTTAACATAGAAGACTTCACTGAATGGGACTATTTGGAGGGAGAATTTCTTTGCCAGTATAAGTTTAATGTTGAAGTACTTCCAACTAGAGAAGATCTCGTCAGAACTGAGAAATGGAAGAATGAAGGGTTTAGAGCCTATGCTCAGAGATGGAAAGCTGTTGCCTCGCAAGTAAAGCCTGCCATAAGTGAAGATGAACTCATTGACCTCTTTCTGAAATCATTGTCAATTGAGTACTATGATAAGCTTCATGTATCAGGCTGTCAAACATTCACCATGTTGATAAAAGTGGGTGAGAGAATTGAATGGGGATTGAAAGAAAAGAAGGCTCAAGAAACAACAACACGAAGGCCTTAACTCAGGAGAAAAGACAAGGTACCTATATGAGAAGTGGCTATGGTGTCTAACCCAAATACTCATCAAGCATCATTTACAAAGCAATCAAATGTTGCTTGGAAAAACCCAAGGTAGTTCGAGCTAAAGAAAAGGCCCATGAGGCAATATGCACCATTGCCCCGACCCTTGTCAAAACTATTATCAATGCTTCTAAAAAGGCATTTGATGGCCAAAGAGGTACCGAGGGACAATCCCGCAAGATTTTCTTGGTATTATGAATCAAAAACCTGCACCTATCACATGGGAGAAAGAGGACATGATGTAGATAATTATCCCACTCTGAAGTATAAGGTTCCACAGTTCATTGATAAGAAGATATTGACGTTTCAAGAGCCTGAGCCAAATGTATATCAAAATCCTCTTCCTGAGCACAATACAGTAAACATGATCAAAGATAAAGAAGCAATAATCAAGTCTGACGATGAAGATGAATATGAAGCCAAGATTGAAGCCTCTCGATTAGAAGATGCCCGCTTTCGTCAAGAAGTACCCCTAAAACGAGATCGTAGATAACTTGGGAGAAAACTCCAGAAGGTATAACTTCCAAGTGAAATATACCCCATCGCCATAGACATTCAAAAATGAAGTAATTGTGCCTGATGGTTAAGGTGATATTGATGACGAAATCGATCCTGAGGAGAAAAATCAATCTAAAAAGGAAATGCTTCAAGATGAAATAAATGGGGATGAAAAGGACAAAGAAAAAGTCCGACACGGTGAAAGATGTTTCACCCAGAAATCATCCAGGCAAGGCGAAACCGTAGATTTACTCAGTCAAGATAGCGGTAAATACATTTACCATGTCAAATATACTCCACCACCATGGGCGTTTAAAAATGAAGACATTGTACCTGATGGATGGGGTGGCATGGACAAGGTCCCGATCAACCAACTAAATCTCAAAGAGAATGAAGATTAAGAAGAGAAAAAGAAGAAAAAGACTCGCCGAGGTGATAGGCGATTTGCTTACAAAGTACAGAAACAAGGTAAAGTTGTTGATTTTCTGGGTTAAGATAGTGGTCGGTATAATTACCGTGTTAATTATACACCCCTCCATGGACATTCAAGAATGAAATGATCACACCTGATGGCTGGGGTGGAATAGATGCTGACGAAGCTAATAGAACCATGGTATATATGATTGCACCATTTTTGATCAAGCTCGATGAGGTAGATAAATATAAGGAGGAAGAAGGTCATGTCGAACCAATCGCTACCCATTTCCCATTGATTAACTAAGGATTGAAAGAGAAGAAACACAGCCTGTGATCATCACTTTACCTCCAAAAGAAAATTTTAATACTAAGTGTGTACCTTGGGATTACTCTCTTAAAGAAATTGATGCCATAACCTGATCAGGGAGAAGCTATATCCCGAAAGAAGGTTGTTGGTACTTGATTTTTAGCTCATTTTTTTATATTTTCAAAAATCTTAAAATTAGGACTAGGAATCTTGGCCAAGCCTAGAAACCTACTTCTAAACCAAAAATAAATTTTTTAGCATTTTCCTTTAATTTCTTTTAGTCAAAATAAGTGAAAAAATCAAGAAAAATAGCAAATGGAATCAGAAAATTCCATAAAAATAGTCATTAGTCTCCGTTAAATCCAATTTCATTAATACATCATTAATTTTGAAAAATCTCAATCGGGTATGTGTTTTTCCCAAAATTGGGCAAAATCAAACCCGAATTGAACCAAAAATGCAATTAAATATTTTCTAGTCATTTTTAAGTCATAGTATCTTCACAAAAAATGATTCCAGGACCTTGAATTAGATGATGGTCAGTCCAATTATACAATTTGTTAAATAAATTAAAAAAACCCCAAAATTCAATTGAAAATTAAGAATTTTGAGCTCAAATTGAGAATCATGTCAAGTTCAAAATTGTCGAACCATGAGACTATCATTTCAAGGGTTAATCTAATATGGGTAATTCAATTTTGGCACTAATTTTTCCTAATCAGATCATTTAGACATCGAATGGAACAAAACCCTATTAACCCGATTACAAAAATTTAAAAATTTAGGACATGATTTTGACAAAAATTATGGAAAATCACATATTTGGGTTTAGAATGTTATGAGGAATTCAATTTTGGGATTTTAATTCAGAAAATTTGATGAAAATCAAGTTTAATTTGAATTTTTGGTCAAAATCGGGCCTGCCGGGTCGATTGGGTCAACCCGACCCGACCCGGGTTGTTCTTCTTCCTTACCCGACTCACCCAAAACGTGCACTAAACCTAGAAAAACATTTCAAACCAACCACTTTGCCAACCTTCTCCAGTCAAATAAACACGTGTTTGACCTAAATGACAGCCGGAGAATCTCTAGCTGTTGTCGGAGATCGGTTATAACCAATCGGAAGGCGGTGGAAACAAATTTTGGGTCGGAATTTTGATCAACAAAAAGAAAGAAAAACTGAACATTGAAGAAGAGAACATGTTCAACGAAATTACCGAGAGAGAGGAGAGAGATAAATGAGTGAAACCAAAGAGAAAAATCTAGAGAGAGAGGGTCAAGGGTCTCCTCGCGAGTGTCCGGCGCCGCCGTAGACAGCGGAACACTGGCGAATCGTGGATAGGCCGTGAACCTCCCCTCATCGTTCTAGCCGAACCAGCTTGTCATGAAGGCCTGAAACTCAAGCTCAGTCGGTGTGATTAGGCATTCTTCGGCGAAGTCAAGCTTACTGGTATGAAGTTCAAGTGACGAGGAACAATTTTGCGAGTTCCGATTAGCTTGAAAACCTCATCTAATCATCAAACAAAACAGGTAAAGTATGATCTTCATTATAATTTTCCAGAAATTCCAGAAAATGAAGATGAACTTGATATTGTTAAATCGGTGATTTCTTTGTTGATCTTGAGTGCCTTGATGTCAAAAATGAGTTTCTGATCATGTTTCTCTTTTTTTGATTGCAAAACATGGATTGAATATGCATCGAATGAGTCGGCCCGCATTTTTAAACCATGCCAGAACTTGAAGAATCCTCGTCGAAGCATCGCCGTGGCCATGGGCCAATCAAGTTAGCATTCATTTACCTTGTTTGATGTTTCTTTAAATGTTAGGATCATTGTAGATGGCTAGGGCGATCAGAATAAGAGTTTAAGTCTTAGCAAAAATGGAGTAGTTCAATTCTGATTTGGTGTTTTTCCAACCGGCTTTTTGTCGACCGGCGGAAGTTCGACGGCGAAGCTATAGACTAAGACTAATAGACGGTAATACAAGGAAGACATAGGATCAAAATTCAAATAAAATGATTGTCGGAAGGTCGCTGGAGAAGGCTTGAAGTGGCGGTCTCGAGAACTTAGAATTAGGATTCATTAACACCAAGTGCTCGGCAAAATGCTGAAGAGAAAGAAGATCGAAACGACGCTGTTTTTGGCACTGTGCTCGTCGAAGAAGACGACCGGTGACCGACGACCGGCACCGACAAGGCCCGGTTCCGTCAAGCCGAACTGGGTTGAATCGGGTCGGTCCGGTTCATTTTCCTGGCAGGAAAATTCAATAACAAATCTAAAAAAATCTAAAAAAATTGAAAAATCACTAAAAAAAAGTTCAAAAAAAGTGCATAAAAAATAAAAATTCAGAAAAATTTTGGAAAACATAAAAAAATTTGAGAAAATAAGAAAATTTCGTAAAAATTCAAAAATTTTTTGAAAATTCATAAAAATCAAGAAATTCCAAAAAATCCAAATAAAAAATGTGAAAAATTCAGAAAAAATCTAAAATTTGGAAAATTGGAAAATTTATAAAAATATTTTAAAAAATTCATAAAAACCAATTCTCAGTTAATGAAATTCTCTGAAATTCAATTTTTGGAAAAAAATCAAAAAATTCAAAAATTCACAGAATGGTTAAAAAACATCGTGGCCAACCTTGAAAAGTGAAATTTGAATTTTTGGAGATGCCCAAGTGGTATTTTTAGAAAAATCTCAAATTCAGGAGCTATAATCCCTAAAAAACCCTAAAACCCTAAAAAATACAAATCATGAAATGAACAAGTCTCTAGGGCTTCATTAGGGTTCTAATGTTTTGATTGATTTTTATTTTGAGAGACCATTTAGGATTGATTGATTTGATTGACATTGATTGCGCATTTAATTCTTGATTGATTTTCCTTGTGATTAGAATGGATAGAATTAGTGGGTAAGCCTCAGAAACTTGCATGACACATTAGGCATTGTATCGTTCTTAGGTACTGAAAGGGAGTTAGGGATCTCAATTTGGGATCATTAGCGTAACCAAGTTCCCGTACTCAGAATCTCTTGTTCATAGAATCGTGGTATTTCTCCCATACCCCGATTAGATTTCTAGTCTACCCACCAATAATAATTAGTGGCGACTCCAAAATTAAAAACTTAGATCAAATAGGAAATTACCATCTGCTATCACGTGAGGTATGATCTGGGAGAGACCCTTTCACGAAAATACCTCTTTAGCGCGTAAATCTCAAAAGTCCCCCAAACCAAAAAAGCGTGGCGCGACAAGCTTAGCGACTCCACTGGGGAATGACCTTTTCTAAGTAGACTTAGGTCTAGATAGAACAATATGCATGTGATTTGTGCTCGCAAGGATCCTAGGTACGTACTGCTAATGATAATGTTAAATAGTTTTGCAGGCGGGTGGTATAAGGGGTGTAGTCTATGTTAATCCTTATTTAGCAGGATGGTGTTGGGATTGAATGTGGTTTGAATGAATTTTAGAAGTGCTGTTTGGTCATTAATTGCTATGTATGTCTTTAAATTGCTTTAGCACTACACCATTAGCACACACCACCCGTGGCCCAACCCCGGCTACATTTAGTATTACTCTTAGGAGGTACGTGTTTAAGCAAAACTATGAGCTGATTGCTCATGTGATCGTTTAAATGCAATACCGATCACCGAGATGGAATAATATTCCATTACTTTAGGCCGATTGCTGATTGGAATGAAATCCCTTGTCCATTAAGGTGGTGATATTGAGCCTTTAGCATATCCTACCCTTTTAGGCATCAAAAATTCATTGGTTGCATTCGCTTGTCTTTGTGGTTTGTATACCTAAAACCAAACAAAAACGTTTTGGTAAGTAAGTATCGTTCCATTCCATTCTTTCACAATTATACAAATTCGTTGGCATATTTTCAAAAAAATGCCTAAATGACATTCAATGTTTGGTCTAAATGCCCTTTCATATTAGAATGCATGATTAGAATGTCATACTTTATTTGACCATTTTTTCATTTTTAGATGAAATGTATAGGTCCATGATAGATTTTTCATGTAATTCAAGTGCTTATTCGTTCATTTCAATGTATTCGAAGTTGTAAACCATAGTTTAGGACTTTATGGTCTAAGTGGAGTATGACAGAATGGGTATTTACATCACACATTGAATTTGTCCATGATTTCAAGTATATGCTATTTTAAGGTCTAAATGGACTCAAAATGACATTTGTATTACTTTCTAGGCATGCAAGTGTATTTTACCTCCATTTTACCTCAAAAGGACATATGATTGAAATGGAGGCATTAAAATTGATTCGTAATCCATGGTGATTAATAACAAATATTTTTGCATGATTAGGCTTAATGAGAAAACTAGACATCTAGGTAGTTCCCATTAATCAGAAGGAGCTCGTTGCTTGGTGGAAAGGCATGTCTAAGGACAGCCAAACTTATGTCCAAGAGAGGCTTGGATACCTTCTCGAGCTCATGCATGTAGAACATCAAGTCAGTTTAGTCTAAGCTTTGGCACATTTTTGGGAGATTTCTACCGCCACATTCCAACTTGGAGAACATGAATTGGTACCAATGTTAGAAGAATATCAAGCTGCCATTGAAATTAAATTTAAGCCTAGGATAATAGAGTCACTCGTCAGACTTAATCCTGTAAGCCTTCTAGCTGAATTTCTTAACCTTAAAACTTCTAAAATCAAAAAGCTAATCAAATCAAACATGGGTAGATTTCTATTATCCTTTCTAGTAGCCAACTTTTCAAAACTTCCTAGGGAAATGGGAAACGCTTTAGCCCGGGTATTCATTCTAGCTTTCTTCGGCTTTATTCTATTCCCCGTGCCTAAAACAGGATTAGACCCTTTAGTCACTGTGATTGCAAGATAAACATGTTTTAAGTGAGACTTTTCTAATATGCTTCTTGCCCAAACTATCATTTCCTTAAACACATACCAAAATCGTGAGAGAGGTATTTTTCAAGGTTCTATTGGTCTTTTGTCATTATGGTTCATCTCATACATTCGACCATGGTGTCGTTTCATGAACATTCGCAAAATTTGTTGAGCGATAAATCTAATTGAATGATATATTCATTTCTAAAGCAAATGATCCAAACAATCTTTCTTAGATTGGGCCAATTTCATCAGAGCCCTAACTCCTTGTTGACACCTGATTTTTGGCCAATTTTTCTAAATTTTTCAAAAATCACAAAATTAGGATTAGGAATGTTACCCAAGCCTAGGAGCCTATTTCTAAACCAAAAATAATTTTTTTAGAATTTTCTTGGATTTTTACTTAATTTCTTTTAGTCAAAATAGATAAGAAAATCAAGAAAAATAGCAAATGGAATCCAAAAATTCCATAAAAATAGTCATTGGTCTTCTTTTATACCCAATTTCATTACTGCAGCTTCAATTTCATAAAATTTCAATTGGGAATGTGTTTTTCCCAAATTGGGTAAAAATCAAACCCAAATTGAACCAAAAATATAAATAAATACTTTCTAGTCATTTTTAGGTCATAGTTTCTTCACAACAAATGATTCTAGGACCTTGAATTGCATAATAGTTAGTCCAATTGCACAATTTAATAGATAAATAAAAAATCCCCAAAAATCAATTGGAAATTAGGAATTTTGAACCCAAATTGGGAATCGTGTCCAATTCGAAATTGTCTAATCCTAAGACCATCAATCCTAGGGTTAATCAGGTATGGGTAATCTAATTTTGGCATCAATTTTATCTAATCAGGTCATTACGGCATTGAATTGAATAAAACCCCAATAACCTGAATGTTGTGAATTAAAAATCTTGGGTTAAATTGAGTAAAAAATTGGGCAAACTCACATATTTTGATGTAAAATGTCATGGGTAATTCGATGCTGGGGTTTAATTGAAAATTTTGATCAAAATTTGGGTTAATTCATGATTTTAGACCAACCCGGGTCTGCCGGGTCAGTCAGGTCAACCCGACCCGACTCGGGTCGGTCATCCCATTCGCTCGGATTGCCCAACACACGATAAACCCAGAAAAAAACATCTTGAACCCGCGACTTCGGCGACCTCTTCCGATCAATCTAGCACGTGGAAATCAAACGTGCCAGCCAGAGAATCTCCGGCTGGCGCTAGGGAATCGTTGTAACCGATTCCGAGTCGGTGCTAACGAACTTTAGGCGAGAGAATTCAATCAACAAAAAGGCGAAAAATGTTATCGCACGCATGGAAGTCATTCGAAAAAATTCTAGAGAGAGAGGAGAGAGAGAAACGATCGCAAAAGAAAGCCCGAACGAGAGAGGTTATGCAAAGAGGTCTTGGGAGTTGAGCAATCGGCGTTTTTCCGGCGAAAAACGCCGGCAAATTAGCTCCGATTGTGGAGCTCTGCACTTGAGAATCCAGAGACAAAGTTGATCATCAAGGCCTGAAAATCAAGCTCGGTAGGCGAGTTCAGGTGTTGTCCGGTGAAGCAGAGGTCACAAACTGAGAGATCAATTGTTAAAGAATAGTCCTACGACGGCAGATTAGCTCGGAGACTCCTATTTGTCCTCCGACGAAGCAAGTAAACTTCGTTCGTCGTCACAGTTTTCTCGATTTTCCAAAATAGGTTTTTAGTTCAATCGTGTATGTGCTTCTCGATTTTAGCTATGATTGATAATTAAAACATGTTCTGATCACATATTTCATTATTTGGTTGCATTTTGAATGATAAATCCTGCATAAACTGAGTCGGCCACCATTGATGAACCTCGTCGGATTTCGGACACCCTCGCCGGAGCATCACCGTAGTCTTAGGCCGTTCAAGTAGGCTTTCTTGAACTTTGTTTGTTGATTTTTTAGTCATTAGGTTCGTGTTAGACAGCTAGGGTGATGTAGAATGGTGATATAAGTTTTGTAATCACAGGTTTAGTTAGAGATGAATTAGGTTTTTTAGTTTCGGTTTTCGCCAGCCGACGGAGGTTTGGCAGCGTACCGAATAGGCTAGATCAATAGCTGGTAACATGGAGATTATCCAGAACCAAAAATCAGCTCCGGAACACCACCGAAAGGTCGCCGGATTTCAATCCAAAGTTCTGACCTTGAGAACTTTAGAACGGAGATTGAGCCCACCATGTGTTCGGCAAAATGCCGAAGAGAAAAATGGCAAAACGGCGCCGTTTTTGGCGTCATGCTCGTCGGATGAGATGATCGGCGCCGGCGCCGGTGCCGACCGATTTGGTCTCAACCGAACCGGTCTGAACTGATTCGGTCCGATTCAATTTTTCGGCAGGAAATAAAAAATTCGAATAAAGATTAGGAAAATCAGAAAATTAAATAAAAAATAAAAAATAATCAGAAAAATCGAAAAAAATTAGAGAAAATCAGAAAAAATCATAAAAAATTAGATTTTTTTCTAGAAAATTAGAAATTTATGGAATTTTAGAGAAATTCATAAAAATTCCAAGAAATCTCAGAAAATTCATAAAAATTCAGAAAATTCAGAAAAATATTAAAAAAAATAGAAAATTCGAAAATCCATAAAAAAATTTTCAAATTTCTGAAAATTCAAAAATTTTGCAGAAAAATAAAAAATTCTGATTCTCGGTTAATGAAATTAGGATTAAACATTTTTCGAAAAAATAAAAAAAATAATAATAGAAAATTCCAAAAATTCACAGAATGGCCTAGAATCATTGTGGCCAACCTCAGGAAGTGAAATTTAAATTTTCGGAAGTGCCTAAGTGGCATTTCTAGGAAAAACCCCTAAAAAAATCCTAAACCCAAAAATGCACTATTAAATGAATAAGCCTCTAGAGCTTCATTAGGGTTTGGGTGTTTTGCTTGATCTTCATTTCTAGTGGCCAAATTAGGATTGCTATGATTGATTTGCCATTGATTGCACATTTAATTCTTGGGTGTTTAATTGTTTGTCCATGATTATATTAGTAAATTGACCTTAGGGATCTGTGTGACACGTTAGACATGTCATATCATTCTTAGGTACCGAAAGGGCATTAATGGTCTTAATTTGAGATCGTTAATGTAACTAAGTCTCTTATCTAGAATCTCTAATTCGTAAGATTGTGGTATTTCTACTGTACCTTGATTAGGTTTCTAATTAACCTACCGTAAATGACTAGTGGCGACTCTAAGTTCAAGTTTAGATCAAATAAACCATGCTCTCACGTGAGGTATGGTCTGGGAGACACCCGTGTAGAAAAATATCTCCATTCTAGCACTTGAAAGCGTGGCGCAATAGGCTTGGCGACTTCGCTAGGGATCTCCTTGGGTTTCTAAGTGGACTTAGGCCTAAAATAGAACGATATGTATGTGTTTGTGCTCGCGAGAATCCCAGGTACGTTCCACTAATGACGTGTTAAATGATAATGCAGGCGGGAGGTATAAGGGGTGTAGTCTGTGCTTACCTTTGTTTTGTAGGATGGTGTTGGGATTGAATGTGATTTTACCAAATTTTAGAAGTGTTGTTTGGTTATAAATTGTTGTGCTAGCCTTTAAATTGCTTTAGCACTACACTTTTCGCACACACCACCCGTGGTCCAACCTCGGCTACATTTAGGATCACCCTTAAGAGATATGTGTTTAGGCGAAACTGTGAGCCAATTGCTCATGGGATCGTCTAAATACAATATCGATCACCGAGATGGAATAATATTCTATTACTTTAGGCTGATTGCCTATTGGAATAGAATCTCTTGTCCATTAAGGTGGTGACCTTGAACCTTTAGTATATCCTACCCTTTTAGGTGTCAAACCTCACTTGTTGCATATGCTTATCTTTGTGGTTGGTATACCTAAAACCAAGCAAAAATATGTCGGTAAATAAGTGTTGTTCCACTTCTCTCATCTTAATTATGCAAATTTAGTTGACAAAATTTTGTTAAAAAAATACCCAAATGACAATCAATGTTTGATTAATATGCCTTTTTATACTAGAACGAATGAATAGGGTGACATGCTCCATTTGGTTATATTTTTCATTTCTAGATGGAATGCATAGGTCCATGGCGATTTTCAATGTAATTCAAGTAGATTGAATGCTCAAGATTTGACATGTACATCCCATTTGCCAAAAGTCTATTTTTGATGTATTTGAAGTTGTAAACCATAGGATATGACTTTATGGTCAAAATGGAGCATGATAAAAGGCACTTGCATTAAACAGTGGTTTTATTCACATTTTTAAGTATATGCTCTTTTAAGGCATAAATGGATTAGAAGTGGCATTTGTATTACGTCATAAGTATGCAAATGTACTTTACCTCCATTTTTTCCATAAAAGGACATACAATTAAAATGGGGGCATTTAAAATTGATGTGGAGTCCATGGTGATTAATAATGAATTTTTTTGCATGATTAGGCTCGATGGAAAAACTAGACATGCAAGTGGTTTCCATTCCACGAAAAGAGCTCATGGCTTGGTGGAAGGACATGACAAAAGATAACCAAGTTTATGTCCAAGATGGTTGGGATACCTTCTAGACTTGACCCATGCAGAACATCAAGTCAGTTTAATCCAAGCTTTGGCGTAATTTTGGGAAGTTTCCACCGCCACCTTTCAATTTGGAGAGTATGAATTGATACTGACTTTGGAAGAATATCAAGCCGCCATTGGAATGGATTCCAAGCCTAGGGTCGTAGAGCTACCCGTTGGATTTAATCCCATAAGCATTCTTGCGGAATTCCTTAACCTCAAAGCTTCCAAAATCAAAAAGTTAATCAAGTCAAACACAAGTAGATTTCCATTATTCTTTCTAATAGCCAATTTTTCCAAACTTCCTAGGGAAATAGGAAACACTTCGGCTCGGGTTTTCATTTTAGTCTTCTTTGGCTTAGTTCTATTCCCCGTATCTAGAACGGGATTTGACCCTTTAGTTGCAATAATCGCAAGGCAAGCATGTCTCATATGGGATTTCTCTAATATGCTTCTTGCCCAAACCATGATTTCCTTGAACACATATCAAAATCATGGAAAGGGAATCTTTCAAGCTTCTATGGGTCTCCTATCTCTATGGTTCATCTCACATATGTCATTTCATGAATATTCGTGAGATTTGCCCAACGATAAATCCTATAGAATGATACCTTCGTATTCAACAAAAATTACCCAAACAATCTTTCTTAGATTGGGCTAATTTCCTTTGTACTAGTTCCCTCCAACAAATTCAGTAGCGGATTAAATGGCCAAAGATTGACAAGGCAAGGATTACAAGCCAAGAAGGGAACGCGGTACTATTATTCGAGCTGAATGGAGGAGCCGCTTATTGTCCCTTGAGAGTTGTCAGACAATTTGGGATGCTTCAACAAGTTTTACCGGCATGGAACCCTGAGGAGTTTACCTTTGACATCCTAAGTGGAATTATACCCGAAGAAGAGAAGAAAGACCTTTAAGCCAAGGTTCACAAAATTATCCTTTCTTTAAATAATTCACCTTCACAAGTAGTGGAATGGCCAAAGAACTTGGAAGGAGATATGGAGATTTATATGGCATCCAAGGAATACATCAAGTGGATGGAAAGTAAACGACCAATTGATGTGGAGCCTCACGTTCCATTGAGCATTATAACGGATCCCGAGGAGGAGTATGTCCCAGAATACATTGTCCCACACGTGTCTGGAGTTGAGCCTTATATTTCCGAAGAAGTCGTGATCGATGTCGAAGAATGGGAATCTCAAATCAAGGAATGGAAGGATTACCACGGGGTGGAAGCTACCTTAGTTAGAAAGAAGCCTAGACTTGGATGATTTAGAATTCCCATTCGAGTTTAAAATCTTTTTTTGTAAAGCAATCTTGGATTTTATATGAAATACTCATTTTTCAAAATCCGTTTGGATAAATTCAAAGACGATTAAAAAGAAGGATCACCATGGATTACAATTCTTTGAATGGTATAATTCCTTGAGAAAAATATTAATGAGAAGTTTTATGCAAGGCTAAGGCTTGTGTAAAAGTTTCTATCCTTGTTAATCACAAGAAACCACAGTTCTGCATGCTATTCATATCTACTGGGCTTCTATTTTCTCCTTGTCGAAGTCTGTTTTGTCCCGAATTGAGTTGATCCTAAGACAATTTTTGTGGAAAGGACCGGATTTGGGTGTGGGTGGCGCTAAAGTTCCATGGGAGAAGGTTTGTCTTCCCAAAAACGAGGGTGGATTGGGGATCTGTAGGTTGTTAGATTGTAATCGGACAACCATGCTTAAACATATTTGGATCTTATTTACGGATAGCGAATCTCTGTGGTGCAAATGGATCCACTTTACCTTCCTAAAGAACAAGAATTTTTGGGTAGCCTTGAAACCCACCTACTGCTCTTGGGTTTGGAAGAAAATCCTTGACACCCGAGCTGACCACTTCTTGCTTTTCAATTGGTGGATTGGAAATGGGAGATCAACTTCCTTTAGGTTTGACCCCTAGCATGATAGAGGTTCGTTATGCAAGCTTTTCACGGATAGAGACATCTACCGATCTGGCATTTCGAGACATGTAACAGTTCGAGACTTCTTCTCTCAAGTTTGGCAACCATCAATAGTTTTGAACTCCATCATAGCTTGGCCAAAAGCTATCCCCACCTTTATTGAGGATAGGACGGATCGGTTCGTGTGGCAAGGGCACCCCACTGGGGAATTCTCTTTTGCCTTTGGCTGGGAGAACATTAGAATCGCTGGACAAGTGGTACATTGGCATTCTTTCATGTGGGATCGGTCTCTAGGGCCGAGACACAGCTTCCTTCTTTGGCTTATAATGCTCAACCGCTTCCCAACTCAGGTTTTTCTTCTATCGTATCACAGAATCTCGAAAGGGGCGTGTCCCTTTTATCGATATAGGCCAAACTCCATAGATTATCTCTTCTTTGGATGCTCCATTACCGAGGGCGATTGCGCTCGTATGGGCATCCAAGTGCAACCTATCATGGCAAAATGGTTTGTGGCAAGAAACCATCCTCTGGGCCAAACAGAACTTTAGAGGTCAGAGCTTTCACCATGTTATTGCTCGATTCTCTTTTGGGGTGCTTTGTCATATCATTTGGACGGAACGGAACCAGATCCTCTTCCGTAGTAAATCTCTCTTTGTGCCAGCTAAAATCAAGCACCTCATGAAGGTTGTCAAAGATAAGAGCCTCACTTTCCACCGTGTCGAAGATCATCCCCGTAATAGGAGAATGGAAACAGCGTGGGACATCTCACCCTTTATTTTTTAGGACACTTCTAGGTCTTCCTAGTCCCCCCTGTTCTTTCTTGTTTTCATCCCTCTTTCAGTGATGTATTGCCGTTTTGTCCTTGACTCCGCTTGGAGTTCCCTTTCTTTGCTTGGTCGATACACCTTTGTACCCCTTAGATACTCTTAGGTATCTCATTGGATACGAGGTTTTTGTGTACGACTCTTGTTATGTATCTTCCTTTGTGAAAAGTCAATATACTACTCATTTTACCCAAAAAAAAAGAAACCATGCAATTAAAAGAATGTGGATTTTCATATTCATTTCACCAATTCTAATATCCCGATGGTTTTCATGAAGACAAGTTTTCTAGCAATGGAAGGCAAAAGACCCTGAACCCGTTTACAAATTAAAATGGCCGAGGAAGAAACTCGCACTCGACTAGCTGAAGTGGAGAACTAGATGATGCAAATGGCTGCCATGATGGTAGAAATAAAGGCCTTCATTATAGCTATGAAGGGATTTTATCCTACAGTTTCAAATCCAGGAGCTGCAAATACCATTGAAGTACCTATTGAAGAGTCAATGAGAAGTAAAGAGCCAGTTCAGGAGAATCCTCCAAAAGTTGCACCTAAAATAGTGGATCTGGAAGAAGACATTCGGGTTAAAAATACATTCAAGGATGAAGAGGAGGCCAAACGATTGGCCAAAATTGAAGAATGCCTTGCAAGCCAAGGATATGAGCTTCAAAAGTTTGATAAATTCTCACCTTACGCAAAGGTGGTGGTTCTAGAAAACTATAAAGAACCGGAGTTCGTGCATAAATATGATGGAACTGGCTGTCTTAAAAGCCATTTGAAATATTATCTTCACAAGATGACAAGATATTCAGATAACACTCCTTTCCTTATTAGTACTTTTCAAGATAGTTTGCAGGGAGCAATCCTAGCATGATATACTGCTCTCGACATAGAAGATTTTACCGAATGGGACCATTTGACGGGAGAATTTTTTCGCCAATATAAATTCAATGTTAAAGTACTTCCAACCCGGGAGGACTTAGTCAGAATCGAGAAATGAAGAAGCAAAGGATTCAGAGCCTACGCTTAAAGGTGGAAAGCTGTAGCCTCATAAGTTAAACTGGCTATAAGTGAGGATGAGCTTATTGAATTTTTCTTGAAGTCGTTATCAACTGAGTATTACGACAAGCTACATATATCGGGCTGCCAAACATTCACCATGTTAGTGAAGGTCGATGAAAGAATCGAATGGACATTGAAGAAAAAGAAATCTCAAGAAGTGACAACACGGAGACCGCATCTTGAAAGAAAGGATAAAGAACCTGTATGTGACGTGGCTATAGTATCTAGGCCCAATGTTAATCAGGCTTAATTCCTAAAACAGTCTAACATCCCTTGAAGAAATCCAAAATAGTTTGAGCCGAAGAAAAGACCCATAAGGCAATTCACTCCGTTGTCACGGCCACTGTCGAAATTACTACCAATGCTATTAGAAAGGCATTTGGTTACCAAAGAAGTGCCAAGAGATAATCCTGCAAGTTTCCCCCGGTACGATGAGTCAAAGACTTGCACATATCATATGGGAGAAAGATGACATAATGTAGACAACTGTCTAATCCTGAAATACAAAGTTCAGCAGCTCATCGACAAGAAGATATTAAGTTTTCAAGAGCCAGAGCCAAATATGCATAAGAACCCTCTTCCTGAGCACAATGTGATAAATATGGTCCTTACAGAAGGAGAAATAATAAGGCCTAATGATGAAGATGAATATGAAACTAAATTAAAGACTGCTTGATAGGGAGATGCTCGCTTTCATCGTGAAGCATTCTTAAAAGGAGAAATTATAGACAACTTGGGAGAAGGTCTAGCAAATACAATTTCCAAGTAAAGTATACTCTACCACCATGGGTTTTTAAAAGTGAAGTGATTATGCTCGATGGTTAGGGTGGCATGGATGATGAGCTTAACAAATAAAATGAGACTCTATCCTGTGATAAAATGGATCAATTTGAAGAGCAAAAAGAAAGGATTTGGCGGGGTAAAAGGCAATTTACCCAAACATTACTTGAGTAAGGTGACACTGTAGACCTCCTTGGTCAAGACAGTGGAAAATACAACTTCCGTGTTAAGTACACACCTCCACCGTGGGTTTTTAAAAACAAAATTATTGTGCCTGATGAATGGGGAGGCATAGATGAAATCCCAATCAACGAATTAAGTCTTGAGGAGAAAGAAGATTAAGACGAGAAAATGAAGAAAAAGGCTCGTCAAGAAGACAGACGATTTGTTCGCAAAGCACGAAAACAAGGCGAAATTATGGATTATATGGGACAAGACAGTAGCCGATATAACTACCGTGTCAAATACACACTACCTTTATGGGCATCCAAAGATGAAAATATCGTGCATGACGGTTGGGGTGGAATGGATACTATTGAAGTTGACAAAAGTATGGTGTCCATGATTACACCACTATTGATCAATCTTGATGAAGTGGATATGCTTGAGGAAGAGAAGGATCATGTTGAACCAATTACCATTGAGTTCCCAATTGGTCAACTAAAGATCGAAGAGAAAGAGGTTCAGCCTGTGATTATTACTTTGCCTCCAAAGGAGAAATTTGATACCAGATGTGTACCATGGGACTATACACCTAAAGAAGTTAATGCAATAACCGGATCGGGAAGATGTTATGTTCCAAAAGAAAGTGAGCACGAAAAGAAAGGAGTAACTGAAGAAGATGTCAAGCAGTTATTGTCAGTCATGAGGACAAGTGAATATGAGGTAATTGAGCAATTGAGGAAGATGCCATCACAAATTTCATTACTGGATCTTTTCAAAACCTCAGAAAGTCACAAAATGGTGCTTATGAAGCTTCTTAATGAAGTACATGTTCCCGAAATGATCAACGAGGTGCAATTAAAAGATTTCGTTGGGGCTATTCTTTTGAAAGATCAGATAGCTTTTTCTACGAAGATTTTCCAATGAATGGCCATTCACATAACAAGGCTTTATATATTGCCGTCAAATGCCGGGACAAGGAAGTATCCCGTGTACTGATTAATAATGGCTCCGCGCTTAATTTGTGTCCATTAAGCACGCTGCATTGTTTAGGAATTAATGAAGAGTTCTTTAAGCCTTCAAAGGTGACTGTACGTTCGTTTGATGGGATAAAGAAAGATGTTATCGGTGACATTGAGCTGGAAGTAAATATAGGCCCTGTACCTTTCCTGATCGATTTTCAAGTGGTAGACATTCCAAGGACTTTCAACCTACTGCTGGGGAGGCCTTGAATTCATATGACTGGCATTATTCCTTCTAGTCTTCATCAAAAAGTTAGATTCGTTATTAATGGTAAAATGATTACCGTGCACGAGGAGACGGACTTCACCACTTACAAGGAAAGTGCCATACCTTATGTTGAGCCTGAGATAAAAGAAGAGCCAAGCTATCATTCCTTTGAGATGATTTCTATGATACAAATTCCCGTTGGTAGTGTCATGAAGTCTTCGGAACTTTCAGCATCGTCTATTATGTCTAGAAAAGTATTATGCCAATATGGATTCAATCTTGATGATGGACTTGGGATAAAAGTGCAAGGAATTAAAGAACCCATTATCTCATTTGGCACAAAGAAAAAGTATGGGGTGGGATATGAAGTCACTAGTAATCACCATGGAGGCTAAGACCAGGGTCAAAAGAATCATGAAGGCCGTAGAAGCCGAGGTGATCGAATCATTAAGCCATTAATGTGAAAGGGTAAGGCTAGACAGTTACCCTATCATCATATTCATATCAGAAAAAACTTTCCTGGGCCTCCCAAACTACTTTCAGAAGAAAATTTACATGCAAAAGCAGAGTCTATTTTGCTGGGTTTATTTGAAGAGGACATTATTAACGTCATTATAACTGAAGATGAAGACACCTATGCACTGGAGTAGAAAGATTCTTTTGAACCCTTTCCTTATTGTTGCTTTTACAATTTGTCTATTTCATATTAGTGTTGTTTGCAATTTCAGCTTAGTTGCAATTCTCATTCTTGTTAATACAGTTGTAATCATGTTTTGTAATTAAATAAAAGTGTTCAATGTTTTGTTAAGGACATATGGAAACAAAACCAAACCAATGATGAATATTACTCTCACACATAAGGCTTGAGGCTTTGGGTTTCCATATGGCTCCTAATTGTGAAAACGATTTTAAGAGCGAGGATGTCCAAGGATATGAGGACTAGCTCTATCCTTTTGATCTCTTCAAAAAAGATTTCAAAATAATTTTTGAAAATGATTTTTCATTAAACCTCATGCACCAATTCATTTCATATGCGATTACTAACCATGTTTATTGCATGTTAGGCATGAGCATTCACACATCCATAATAGGTTCGTATGTGACCCAAATCTTTTTGAGAAGATCACTTACGATATTGAAGTGGATAAAAAAGATGAGGAATGGATCAGAAGAGAATGGATCCATCATGAAGATTCAAAGTCACTCACATTAGAAAAAACGATTACTATTAATCTGGGTGATAAAGAGAACGCCAAAGAGGTTAAAATTGGAGAAAGTCTTCCCTTAGCAGAAGTAGAAAGAATAAAAGATTTGCTCAAGGAATATCAAGATATATTCGCATGGTCTTATGTTGACATGCCAGGCCTTGATCCAAGTATAGTTGAACATGCTTTGCCAATTGATCCAAGTATTCCACCAAAGAAGCAAAAATTAAGGCGAATAAAGCCGGAATTGACAAAGAAAATAGAAGAAGAGGTGATAAAATTACTCAAGTTTCATCAAAGTAATGCCATGTCCAGAATGGGTTGTCAATATAGTACCCGTAATGAAGAAAGATGGTCGAGTACGGGTATGCATTGATTATCGCGACCTAAATAAAGCAAGCCCTAAGGATGATTTCCCACTTCCACATATTGATGTATTAGTGGATAGCATTGCTTGGTTCGAAATATTTTCATTCATGGATGGTTTCTCAGGATATAATCAAATCCTCATGAAGAAAGAGGATAAGGCAAAAACGTCCTTCATAACACCATGGGGCATATTTTGTTATAAGGTGATGCCTTTCGGTCTGAAAAATGCTGGTGCCACATATCAAAGGGCAATGGTAACTCTGTTCCATAACATGATGCACAAAGAAATCGAGGTATATGTGGATGACATGATTGTAAAATCCAAATAAGGAGAAGATCATATTAAGGTGCTTCACAAATTGTTCGAAAGACTTAGAAAGTACAAGTTGCGGTTGAACCCCAATAAATGTGTATTTGGGGCAAAATCTGGCAAGCTGCTAGGATTTGTGATCAGTAACAAAAGAATCAAAATTGACCCTTCCCAGATCAAGGCAATATGACTTAAAGACTCCTTCTACGGTAAAAGAAGTATGAAGTTTGTTGGGGCGATTAAACTACATTGCCCATTTTATCTATCAGCTTTCAGAGACCACTAATGTTCAAGAAAAATGCTAAAGTAAAATGGGATACACAATGTCAACAAGCCTTTGACAAGATCAAAGAATATCCGGTATACCTACCAGTGTTGGTACCACTAATTCCTAGAGTCCTGTTGATCTTATATTTGACGATTCACCATGAGTCGCTAGGAGCGGTGCTTATACAAAGAATACCAAATGATGGTAAAGAACAAGCTATTTATTACTTGAGCAAGAAATTCACAACATCATAAGTGAATTACCCAGCAGTTGAGAAGACATGCGTTACATTGATTTAGGTATTACACATATTAAGACAGTACACCCTTTATCACCAAATTTTGCTAGTGACCGAGAATGGTCCGATCAAGTACCTTCTTGAGAAATCCTCCTTGGTCAGAAAATTAGCAAAATGGCAAGTCTTGTTATCTAAGTTCGACATCAGAAGTTTATCCCAAAAGTCAGTTAAAGGACGAGCGATAGTAGACATGCTGCAGAAAATTCGCAGACTATCGCCAGTTCTGAAGAACGACTTGATGACCACATATTGACATTAGTCGATGACAAATGGACCATGTATTTTGATGGTGCAATCAACTTATCTGAATCAGGAATCGAGACAGTATTGATCTCCCCAGAATGCCAACACTATCTAGTATCTACGAAATTAGTATTTCCATGTACCAATAATGTCGCCGAATACGAAGCATGCATTCTTGGCTTACAATTAGCCTTTTCAATGAGAGTAAAAAGGTTGCAAGTATATGGAGATTCTATGCTCATCATATTGCAAACAACTGGTGAATGGCAAACTCGAGATGCCAAGCTGATTCCTTATCACAAATATTTAGAAGAGATGATGGAAAGTTTTGAAGAGGTAACATTCGATTATCTTTCAAGAGCTCAAAATCATTTTGCGGATGCTCTTACGATCTTGTCATTCTTATTATAAGCTGAAGATGGTATGGATATAAAACCATTGAGAATCAATATTCTCAAACAACCAGCTCATTGCATGATGGTCCAAGCAGAGTTTGACAACGAACCATGGTATCATGATATCAAGAAGTATCTTCAGTCAGGAGAATTTCCTAAAGAAAGCCAATCGGGTGACAGGAAATTCATAAGAAAGATAGCCAACAAATTCTTCCTCAGTGGTTAAACCCTCTACAAGAAATCATTTGATTCAACTCTATTAAGATGTGTGGATGCTACGGAAGCTGAACAGGTCATAAAAGAAATTCATGAGGGTGAATGTAGACCACACATAAATGGACATCTTCTAGCTGGAAAGATTATAAGATTGAGATATTATTGGATGACAATGGAATTAGATTGCATCCAACACGTGAGATGTTGTCATCAATGTTAGGTTTATAGAGATAAAATCAATGCACCGCCAAATGAGCTACATCAAATGTCCGAGCCATGGCCATTTTCAATGTGGGATATTGATATGATTGGTCCAATCAACCCCAAGGCCTCAAATGGACACTGGTTCATCCTGGTTGCTATTGACTATTTCATTAAATGGATTGAAGCAAACTCCTACACAAATGTTATTGCCAAGAGCGTTGCAAGATTCATCAGGCGGGACATTATTGCTAGGTATGGAGTTCCAGAAGCAATAATTACGGACAATGGCTCAAATCTAAACAACAGAATTGTAGATGATTTACTTGAGCACTTCCATATCCGACATCTGAACTCATCTCCATATCGTCCATAAATGAATGAAGCAGTTGAAGCAGCAAATAAGAATATCAAAAGATACTAGCCAAGACAGCAAAAAATGATCGTGATTGGCACGAAAGGTTGCCGTATGCTCTGATGGCATACCGAACTTCAACTCGAACATCAACTGGAGCAACCCCATTTTCTTTGGTTTATGGAATGGAAGCAGTGCTTCCAGTTGAAGTGAAAATTCCTTTATTAAGGGTACTATCTCAGTTAAAGCTTTTAGAAACTGAATGGAATCAATAAAGGTATGAACAGCTTAACATGATTGATGAAAATAGATTAAGAGCTATATGTCATGGACAAGCTTATCAAAGACGAATGGCTAAATCCTTTAATCAAAAGGTGAAATCGAGGAATTTCAAAACAGAAGATTTAGTAGTGAGGAAAATCATCTTCAACAATTCAGATCCTCGGGGTAAATTCACTTTGAATTATGAGGGTCCATATATTATCAAGAAGGTTCTCCCTGGAGGACCATTGATTCTTGAGGATATGACAGGAACAAAACTGGCCTATCCTGTAAATGCAGATGCTGTCAAGATTTTTTATCCATGAAATGAAGATGAATATTCAAGAAAAGATTCGGGTCACTTTAGAGCATGTGTATATCATGCATATCATGCACGCCATGCATTTCATGAACATGTTTATCTATTTTGCAAAAAAAAGCAAATTTGAATCCGAACCAATTGACAATTTCAAAATTCCCAATTGAGTTATCAAATAGTAGAGGGAAGTATCATTTCCAATTTTATTTTCTATTGATATCCTCTAATGTTCTTTCCTTTTTACCATCCCCAGAGAGACAAAGAAAGAGAGCAACAACAGAAGAATCCCTAGTGTAACTAAAGCAAAAGCATGCAAACAAGAGGGATCTTGATAAATTGATTAGACAGGTATCCCTAAATCGTGAGGACATATGAGGTTACCTTTCTAAGAGAAAAAAATCAAACCTTTTCTTCCCCTAGCGGAATGACATTAAGGCTAAGCAAAGGAAAATAATTCAAAAATATTTCAATCAAAGATTTTGAAACATGCTTTCTTTAAAAATGCAATAAGCATCAAAGTTCCCTAAAAGGGATAATTTGACAAAAGGCTTTGAAAAATTTCATAGAAAAAGTTTAGATCAAATCAAATGGAAAGACCTTTAAATGATGAAAGGTAAGTCATATCCAAACACGTCCCCTATATGCTCATAGTCAAAATGTTGAAGTGAGTGAGAAAAACTCATCCGAAGGAAATAGGGGATATTCGCAATGATTACATGGATTGAAATGATGAAAGGCAATCATTTAACTATCCTAAACACATGCTTATCCCTTGCAAATCAAATTTGAGCCAAAACAATGGAGAAGCTTTTCCCAAAACAACCCTGTTAAGAACCATCCCACATTGAGGCAAATCAGGTGGTTTGTGGATTGACAACTATGGAAAATAGGATCAAGAAAGATTTTATTGCATACTCTTGCATTAATCTTTCTGTGATAACTTCATATGAAGTCATATGGAAGCTCAAAACATCTCAAGAGGAAGAAGAGCACTTCATCTCTTATACCTAAACACATTACCTTTGGCAAAGCCTAATTGAGCCTAAATATTGTAACATCCCAAATTTCGACTCATTTCCGGGATCAATAATATTGATATTATTCCTCATTTAATTTTAGTAAGTCTCGCTCGAAATTGAGCTCTCTCGGGATACTAACCGAAAGGGAATGGCTAATTAGGAAACCGTACGTAGACCAGGGACCCGATCGCGATTCGGACACCGATTCCGAGAAACGACGAGGAAATATTTTGGGCTAATGTGGGCCGATCCTCAGAAGGTAACGGATTTAGTTTGGCCAATGACGTATAATCGGATCGCGAGTGATTCCGCACGACCGAGAGTACGCGTGGCGAACAAATCCCGAACTTAAACCGAACGATCGCGACCTCCAGAACTAGCGATAATTTCTCACATTCTTCCGGTAATCGAGGCTATCATGACTCAAGTAACCCTAAGTCGATACACATAACTCTTAAACAACCGCCCATTAGTGAGAGGCCCTAAAATTTTACATTGAGCAATTTTGATCACGAAATTGGATTCGGACTTGGACGTCGGATTTCGAGATCGTAAGCGACTATTTTGCAAGGACGATGTCATTTTAGTGTAGCCACATGTATTTAGGGTTAGTATGGTTGAAAAATGGAATTTCGGCCCGAAATTGGAAAATGACCATTTTGCCCCTAGGCTATTTTGGGGTATTCCGAATTTTGAAAAATTGTTGGGGATTAATTTAAGGATTAAATTAAGCATTGTATCAGCCCAATAATTCAATAAGTGAATGACCAAAGTGCCCCTCAATTATTAGATAAGAATGAATGAGAGCCAAGTGCTCAAGGGCATTTTGGGAATTCGGAAAAGATGGTCAAAGTTAATAAATGCCCTTGTCTCTCTCTCTCTTGATCATTTCTTTCCCCACAGGCCAAGTCTTCTCTCTCTTCGTCTCCCTATCCACCGCCGGCCATCTCTTTCCCCCTCTCTTCCCCTTTCTCGGTTGCGTGATCATCATGCCGGTGGAGCGCCGTCGTCGTGCCGCCGGTCAGCCAAGTGCCGCCGCTCACCCATCCCCGTCACTACCATCGTCCCATCACTCTCTCTCTCATCTCTCTCTCCCATTCGGCCAAGGAAAGCCATAATCGTCTAAGCCGTGGACGCCGGCGTGAAGAAGCCGTCGGACCGCCGCTCGCCCAAACCGGCCGCCGTCTCGCCGTCCATGCCACCCCACCGATCACCCTCCCTCTCTCTCTCTCTATATTTCCTTTCTAGGCCGTGTGTAAGGACCACACGCTGCCGCTCGCCGGGCCGCCACCCGCCGAGACCGCCATCGCCGCGGAAGCACCGGGACGTCGCCGTTGATTTCGTTGCTCGCCGGCAATCAGCCGCTCGTTTCCCGTCGTTTAGCTAAGCTTGGAGCTTAGGTTTTAGGGTGAGAATTATCCTCTAATCCTTAATTAGGACTAATTTTGCCTCTCTATATAGGATTAATTAGTTTTATGGGTAAATTAGATTGGTATTAGGCTTGATTATGGGCTGATGATTAGTGGATGATTTTGGGGTATATTTGGAAGTTAAATGAGCCAATTAGGAGGTGGATTAATGCCCTAATATGGACTGATTTGTGGCTGCCCTCATAGAACCGAATTTGACCTAGTTTGGCTAAGTTGAGATTTAAGTGGGCCTTTGCCGGGATTGATCAATTAGTGGTTGGTTGGTACCTTGTTGTGCTCATTTATATGATGCCATGCCGCATGGTTGTGTGATCGATTAATGCGGTGTGTGATTGGCCATTGATTTGACGTGAATTATAATGCCCAAGAGTGTAAATTTCGTGTTGTGCCGAAATGTATTAAATTGCATAATCGGCCATACCGTGGCTGAATTGCATTGTTGAATTGATTGGTGTGTTGAAATGCACTTCAGTTTAGCCATTTGATGATTATGTGCTTTCGAGAAATTTGACACTCATTATACATGGCATTGTCGCCTGAGTGTGAGAATTGCATGGCCAAGCATTCGAGTGTCAATAATGGACATGAGGTGAAACATTTGTGGGCCTTCAGGTCGGAATATTTGTGGGCTTTCGGGTTGGAATATTTGTTGGCCTTCGGGTCGGAATAATTGTTGGCCTTCAGGTCGGAATATTTGTGGGCCTTCGGGTCAGTTTATAATTGTTGGCCTACGGGTCGTGGCCTACGGATCGGTTTATAAATTGCAAAATGAACCGTGTGCTAGAGTGCATCATTTGAGCCAAATCATGAGCATAGTAAATGAGTGCCAGAGTATGTGGCTAATGTGCGTGACGGTGACTTGTGTGTGAGATGGGCACTATGGAGCATGAGCATGCGTATGGCGTACGTATGACCAACGTGTCGCATATGTGCCGTGAGTATTATTGTAAAATGCCTAACCTGTAGAGTCATTTATATGCTCGATCTAGGCTCGAGGGCCTAGGTCATTTGGTTGGAAAATGTTGTTGTTATGTGTAATTATTTGCTTGTCAGGAAGTGCATGTTAGCCTAGTTTAGGTTTAGGGGTTTTTACTCGCTGAGATTCATCTCATTGTTGTATAAACCCAAACTTTTCAGACCCCTGGACTTGAGGATGCCATATGCTCTAGTGCATTTTGGGATTCCGCGCCAGTTAGAGCGGACGTCGATCGTGCATCCTTTATGGAAAGGGAATGCGTATGTTAGATATCGTACTGTATTACTGGTTGATGTAGGAGAGGCGTACCCCCAGCACCACGAATACATAGCCTGGTGTTTTAGGGACCAATTCGAAGAGCATGGACCTCTTTGTACCTTTGATGTCTCGGTTAATGGGTAGGGTGAGGTAGACCCGCAGTGTCCTGATGGAGAAGTAGTTAGCTCCGAAGCCTCATTTGATGGGAGTTCGAGTGCTGGAGTTGAACCTGTTGTCTAGGAAGCATATGATCTGGGGCCGATGGAAGCAGAGGAAGAACCAGAACCCATGGAGTAGGACATGGAGTTGGAAGACATAGACGAGCAAATGGACGCGGAGGCTGAGTCTGAGTTGGACTCATTAGATTCCGAGGAGGAGCTGCCTGATAGCTCTTCATCCTCTGAGTCTTCTGGTTCTAACCCGGACTGGGTCCTCTAGGTTAGTCCCAGTTTTAGATAGATCAGGCTGTACCTTTTTTACTAGAGCCTATCTAAGTCTAGTGTCCCTAACCCTTGGCCACTGACCCTTTTTGACCTAGTGGCCATTGACCGTTTTATTGTTGTTGTTGTACTTGTTGTAAATGGATATTGTACATATTTTAATAATAATGAAATGAATATGTTTCACTCATGTTGATTTCCATTGTGGTGCTACCCATGGTGATAGTATTTATTGTACAGGTGTATATATATTTGTATACGTTGCTTCCGCTTATGTATTGATCTCTGATTGTTGGGCGTTGGGTCGGTGACGCGTCCTGGGACGTCGCACCAAATTCGACCTGTGCACGGGATACTCGCACTTCGTGGGGTACGGGGCGTGATATCCCCATTTGATTTGGTATCAGAGCAAGGTCAACTCGGTCCAATCAGGTCGAAACCTGGAGTGATAAGGAGCGATGACCTTGGGTAGCCAGTAGGGTGATCTCGTGTGCTAAGTGTGCCTCTTGACTATTTGTGATTGATCGAATGCATAGGTAAATTGACCCGTGTAGTGCAGGTGCGGCAGGACCTGAGGTGAGTATATGTACCTCCTTATTTGAGGTCATGTGTTGTTTGTGCTTAGCCACATGTTGAGTGATTGATTGTTGTTATGTTAGCTACCTGCCTAGGACTTTAGACCAGTTTAGTTGGTTAGGTCTCTAATTCCTAGTGGAATTATAGCAGGTAGGCGGGTAGTGAAATCAGTACCATGAGGCATCGAGGAAAGGAACCCTAGGGGCAGCCGAGTGCAGGAGGCCAAGAGGCCAGAGACCCTAAAATGGAAGATGTTATTCAGACCCTGCACGAGATAGGGAATATTATGGGTAGGTAAGCTCAGGAAAGGGCCGCTACTATTACCGAGATTGCTGAGGTTGCAGCAGCTGCTACTGTGAATGGAAACCAAGCCAATATTGGGCAAGCTCAGATAGCTGGGAACAGGCAAATGCATCAGCTGGTAGAACAGTTTTTAAAGTTAAAGTCGCCCAAGTTTACTAGTGTTGACACCTAAATTTTGGCGCATCACTTAGTGTAATTTGCATAGAAAATTAGGGATTAAATTTTAACTCCTAAACAAAAAATATTTAAATTGCATAACATATAGTTTAAATTCATTAATTGCATTTTGCATCGAACTGGCGGTGACGAACGAGCTTAAATTTCATCGAACGGGACTTGGCTCGCTTGAAATGCAAGGGCCGACAATTACAAGTCAAACGGGCTCGGTCGTTTTAATTTGAACTTAATTCAGCCCATTATCATTAATTAATTCAGCCCATTTAAATTAAATTAAGCCCAAGCCTAAGCCCATTAGGACTAGAGAGCCCATCTAATTGACCTAGATTAGCGTTATATATACATCATTAGGTCAGAATTTTAAAAGCGGGGAGATCAGAATTTTTAGAGTGTGAGAGTGAGAAAGAGAGGGAGAGAAGGAGACCGGCCGGAGCACCCCCCACACGGCCAGAACCGTGCGATGCCGCCGCTGCCGCTTCCCGCGCCTGCTGCCGCGCCCGCTGCTGCTCCCCACCGCGCCTGCTGCCGCCTCTCCCTGCCGCGCACCGCTGTTCCCTGCCTGCTGCTGCGTTGCTGCCGTCGCGCGCGCCACCACCGCTGTGCCCCACGCGCCGACGTGTTGCTGCCGCGCACCGCCGTGCCCCGCCTGCCGCTGCCCGCCGACGCTGTCGCTGCCGCTCCACACCGCCTGCTGCCGCGCCTCACGCCACGCGACACCACTGCTGCCGCTCCACATCGCCGGACTCACGCCGTCGCCGCTGCTGCCGCCCCATCTTGAGCCAACTCGCGCTGCTGCCGCCGCGTCCTGACGCCGCCGCTTGCCTCCCGCCGCACGTCGGAGCCAACTCACGCCGTCGCCGCTGCTGCCGTCCCATCCGGAGCTAACCCACGCCGTCGCACAGCCGCGCCGTCACACCGCCGGAGCCATCACACGCCGCCGTGCTTCACGCCGTCGCACAGCTCCGCCCCTCCGCCGTGTGTTGCCGCTGCAGTCACCGCTGTTCCCACCGCACCGCCACGCCGGCGCTGCTGTCCCGGAGCTGCGTCATCACAAGCACCATCGTAAACAGCGCAGCCGCCGTCCTCGTGGTCGCGCCACCGCCGGTCCGCCGTTCGCCGCTCGTCCCGATCCGCAATCCCAGCGATTCAAATTTGGAAAGTAATCCAGAAATCAGGTAAAGATCTCTATCCGGTATGTTTTCAAAATATTTAGATTCCTAGTTTGAATATTTTGAATATTCCGTGAATATTGCGTGGATTATTATATATCTTAGGATAATATTTGCGATATCCGTAATGTTCTAAGATATCTTAAATTAGGAATTTTTCCTAATTTGGCAACGTATCTGGACGACTATCCGACCTTATCCCTAAGGTACGATACGCGGCGATATGGAAAATCGTTATCTTATCCATCATCACTCGGATACGATGATAGATTTTATCTGCTTTCGATTTTTGTGCCTAATCCGAGTTTGAAACGAATCTTGCGGATCGTGTGGCTGTTTTAAATGTGGATGCTATCTCTGTTTAAATTATTTTTCCTTTTCAAATAAAAAAGAAAATTCAAAAAATATCAGTTAGGATTTGAATTTGAGTTTTGCATGTTTAGGAATCCTAAATATATCTAGACGATAGAGTAATTATTTAATTTAAATTAGAACTTGAGATAATCTATTTCCTAGTTTAAATTAAGTAATTTTCTAATCTTAATAGATTATTTAGGTTATTTTTTTAATTCCGAATTTTCATGAAAACCCCAAAAAAGAATGAATTGTTTTATGGTAGATTAGGATAGATTGCATTCTTAATTTAAGTAATTTATTATTTCGAATTTTAACAAAAACCTCAAAAATAAGTCATGTTAGGATATGTTAAGTCATCATAGGTTGCATGTTAATTTAGACATATTTTTATTCCGAATTTCATTAGAAAATACCAAAAATAAATCATTTGCCCGTCATCAGAATTAGGTCACGTCATCGCATGACATATAGTTTGTATGCTAGGTTGCATTACTTGCATGTCATTTTTGCATGTCATTACATATAGGTTAGCTTTCATTTAAATAAGCGAAAATCCGAAAATTGAGTTAATTCCTTGTTAATTAGAAATCATATTAGGTTGTTGATGTGATTTTCTAGCTAACAATGCAGATGCTTACGTTGCTTTGAGGTAAGTAATTCTTCCAACTTGCAATTTATTTAATGCTTTCTTGGGTGTTAAATTGGTGGTTTGCATACCTGCATGAACACCTCACATGTTAGTGACTAAGTTAAAATGGATCCAGATTGCTCGCCAAAACATTTTTGAAAAGAAAAGGTACCGAAAGGGCGTTAGACTAGATCTAGCGTAATCAAGTCCCCGGGCTTAGAATCTCTGGTTCGTAGGAATAAAACATACCTCCCTATGTTTTATTTAGGTTTCTAATCGACCTACCACAAATAGATTAGTGGCGACTCCAAGCATGAAAACATTTGCATGTTAAAAACTTAAACCTTAAGTTGCGAATTGGTAGGGCTTGGGAGGGCCCGAGTTAAGTTTAGTCTTAACAATCCATTAGCCTGAGAAGGTGAAATTTTTTAGGTCGTGACAGCTTGGCGACTCCGCTGGGGAATTGAGTTAAAACTCTTAGTAGACTTAGGCCAGTTTTTCTTCTAAAAAAAAATATTTTTTGCTTGGCAGCAAGGATCCCAGGTACGTCCCTAACGTTTAAGGTGTTAAATATTTTTGCAGAATGGGAGGTATAAGGGGAGGCGTGATTGTTAACCCTTGTTTTGCAGGGAGGTGTTGGATGTATGGTTTATTTTATGCACGAAGCGCCGTTTGATATAACATGTTGTGCATGCCTTGCATTTACACTACACCACACACACTACCCACTGCCGGACCTGGGTGGTGCAGGTTTAGGATGGTACTGAGACAGCGGACACCCCGACCACACCCGCGTGGTATGGGTCGCCCTCCTTGGTCCCGAAAATTCTTTCATGGTGTCATTGAATACCTACCATGGTTGCACCCTTTGCAACCCGGGTCGACTCTTTGACTAAGCCGGAGTCAGGGGAATCCCAGCCTAACCACCACCATGACTGGTTTAGCTCGGTAATCCTCATGTCTCCATTTTGCAAGCCAGAGTCTAGGTAGAAATCGAACCTCACGTTTCATGCGCATGTCTATGTGATTGCCATCATTCTACCGGGTGAAGTAAGATTTCTGAACCTTTATCTCGCAATTTATTTATGTTTCGTCTTTTTCTTTGGTCGGTCCATGACATTAGGTCGGTCGTGAGTCTTGGTCTATACACTATGGGAGGGGCAGACATCCGGATTCTTGATGCTCCTAAGGACGAGCTCCGTGCCTGGTGGAATCTACTCAGTCCGACCAACCGCAAGCTAGTTGAGGGCCACATCGGGAGGCTGCTCCCCCTACTGGAGGTCAAAGTCCGTACCGGCCTCGTTCGAGCATTAGTGCACTTCTGGTGTCCCGAGACCTCTACCTTTATATTCGGTAAGCACGAGCTCACCCCGACGTTGGAAGAATATAGCGTGCTCATTGGAAAACCATTGGAGTCGGAGTTAGTCACACCACCTTTGGGAATTGATTCCACTTTAATGTTGGCTGAATTTTTGAATGTCGGAAAAGATGAATTGGGAAAAGTGTTAAAAGCAAATCGCGGCACATGTCCTTTTTCATTCCTGAGTCAGTGTTTTGAAAAAGTCACATCTTTTCAAAAAGGCAGAATCTTTTTGCTAGCATTTTTCGGGTTCGTGATTTTTCCTTACTGTAAGAATGCATGTAGTCCGTCAATCGCATGGTTGGTCCAACAAGTCTATCTTGAAAAGAATTTTATCAACACCATTTTAGCCGAGACTTTCATTTCCCTCACTAAATTTAAGCAACATGTTAACAAAACTTTTCATGCCCCCCTCGAACTTTTGCAAATCTGGTTTTTGTCTCATATAAAAGGGTGCGGCGATTTACTCACAATATCCGAGCTTAGTGATTCTAGCCATCCAGTTTTAAGGTACAAAGAAAAACAAGGGGGTGCACCCGATTATCATTACTCTGAATGGATCATTTTCATGAAAAATGCTAGACCCCAAGGTTTCCAATGGCATGCTAACTGGTTCAAAGTCGAGGAAGCTCGGCTTACATGTAATGGTATTGGACCGGTTCCACTATTGGGTTTCACCGATGCAATTGAATACTACCCCGCCAGAGTGTCTCGTTAGTATCAGATTCTCCAAGGGCTCCCTCCAGCGTTACAACCAGAACTCCTCCAAGTCGACTTCGCCGATGATGATAAAGACCACGAAGGGACCGTAGCTCAGCTCAATAAGATGTGGAGGAAGTGCCGTGTGTTAAAGATAGCTCGGCCCGAAGAAGAACTAAAGGGAGAGCAGAAGTCCTATTTCGCGACGACCCAGTACATTCGTCGGCACAGAATCCCGCAGGATTTGCTCCCGAAGATACCCAAGGTGCCTCTCAAGTCCGCCAATCGCTCAGAGAACAATCGCCTCAAAAGGAAGGCCGAAGAAGCTGAAGAAAAGGCATCCAAGATAGCTCGAGCTTATGAGCAATTGAAGAAGAAAGTCGCCTCCCATATGTCTATAGATCAAGCTAAATAAAAAGCTCGACGTTCTTTTCTCATTTCAATTTCAATTTTTAAAATTTGTTTAGGAATTGAGTCATTTGTCTTTATATTCAGTTCAATTTCAAGTCATCAATTGGTGTAAAAATTTTCGCCATTTCAATAAAGGGGTCCTTTCAATTCAAAGCGGTTAGACCAATGTCATGGATTGGCGTATGATTTTGCTTGACACTTCTGTATGCCTGTTTCGTTCCAAAATTAGGTAGCTACGGACCGATCACGATCGCCCATTCGTACACGGTCGAGAGCCAGAATGGCCGATCAAACCGACTTGTAAGAGCGTGTTGTTGGTATGGAAGACCAGATGAAGCAACTTGTCATCGCGATGCAACAAATGTCCGCTGAGATCAAAGCTCTCCGGTCGGTTCCTGTTTCGGCATCCCTCGAAACATCAGTCCCAAAGCAGAAAATCAGAAAAAGTGTCGATGTTGACGGAGATGACGATCTTCCTGATTTAGAAGATGACCCCGTCCAGATTATCGTCAACAAGGACAAACCTGATGAACGGGTCAACAAACTTGAGGAAAGAGTGAAGCAGCTGGAAGGTTCACAGGATTCACCTTCAATCGACTTGTCTCTGTACACACAAATCAAGATCCCAAAGAAGTTCAAGATGCCAAACTTTGACAAGTACAATGGCACCTCCTGCCCAAAAGCCCACCTGCAGCTATATCACGTACAAATGACCCCGTACGTTGATAATGAACTCCTGATGATTCATGCATTTCAAGTAAGTTTGAAGGGTCCTGCCTTGAACTGGTATCTCATGAAGAAGATAAATAGCCTCAAAACCTGGAAGGAAGTTAGTGAAGCATTTCTAAAACAGTACAGGTTCATAACGGACATCATTCCCACCCGCGATGACCTCGAGCGTGCTCAGATGAAGAAGAATGAGTCATTCAAGGATTATGCTATCAGATGGAGAAACATAGCCGCTCAGATTATCCCAGAACCCATAGACAGTGAATTGAAGAGGATGTTCATTAAAACTCTTCCGTTCGAGTACCGTAATCGGATGGTAGCCACTCCGGCTGACAATTTCAATCAACTCATCCCTATAGGCGAGCAGATTGAGATTGGGCTGAAAGATGGGTGGTTTGTGGAGCCGTCTTCTTCAACCAAGAGATTTAGCACAAGAAAGGAGAAAGAACCGGCAGCTGAAGTGAATGTGGCTTATAACCAACCGAGCCGGCGGAATGCTAACTCCGCCCCAGCAATCCAAGTAGCAGAAGCTCAGCAGCAAAACTCGGGTCGTCAACCTTTTCAGAGGAGGAACAACAGGAGGCAATTCACCCCCCTCCCCGGATCGTTGTCTCAAGTATTGACAGTGCTCCAGAAGAAAGGCTTGCTTACTACTGAGCCAAAGCGGCCCAATCCTGAGCGGTTCTATAACTACGACCCGTCAAAGAAATGTGATTATCACATGGGTGAGCTGGGACACTCAACCGATGATTGCTATGCCCTCAAGCACCGAATCCAGAACCTCCTAGATACGAAGGCTTTCTCATTTCAACCTGCTAAGCCGAATGTTCAGAGTAACCCACTCCCTGATCACGCAGGCGATGTGAATGCCATATTTAGCTTCGATGCTGGTCGAATCAAGAATGTTAAGGTGTATACTACTGACGTCTACGGTGAGTTAGTGAAAGCCGGTTGTTACCCGAGTAATGAGGACCTTCCCCTTGCCATCATGAGAGGAAGAATCTCAAGAATGGTAGAAGCTAGGATGATCGTTTATGCTGATCATGCTGGCATCATTTCCACTATCTCTGAAGTGGTTATTAATTGGGAGGAGGAGTTTGCTTCATTGAACACCAGGAGCGATAAGGGCGACCCTCTGTCTGAAGACATGCCTCCGCTTGAAGACGCGTCCGATAATGAAGAGATCATTGTAAGCACGCCTACAACTGACGAAAGGATAGTGATCGAGATACCTCAACCGTATGAGTACAGTGATAACAAGGCGGTTCCTTGGTCCTACAGTCTCGATGTCGACTTAGTTACCAGATCTAGGCGTTCCTACGACCAAGCTAATGCTCAACCTACAAAACCTGTTACTGATGAAGAAGCCAAGGAATTTCTAGCTGTGATTAAGGCTAGTGAATACAACATAGTTGAACAATTACGCAAGCTGCCCGCACAAATCTCTCTGCTTGAGTTACTCCAGACATCTGTCAAGCATCAGAAGGCCTTAATGAAGGTCTTAAGTGAAGTCCACGTGCCAGAGACGATCGATCATGACAAATTAGAGGAATTTGTGGGTTCTATACTCCTCAAGGACCTCATAGCCTTTTCAGATGAAGAGTTCCCTCTGGAAGGGAGGGGGCATACCAAGGCACTCTACATTTCTGTCAAATACAAGGCCTCGCATGTAGCCCGGGTACTCATCGATAATGGATCAGCCTTGAACATCTGTCCTCTGGCAACTTTACACCGGCTTAAGATAGATCCTTCTAAGATAAATTCTGCGAAGACCTCCGTTCGAGCCTTTGACGGAACGAAGAAAGAAGTGATGGGAGAAATTCACCTTGACATACAAATTGGACCAACGGTGTTTAATGTCCTATTCCAAGTGATGGACATTCCCACTGCATTCAATTTTCTATTGGGTCGTCCATGGATTCATACTGCCGGAGCTGTGCCATCCAGTCTACATCAGAAGGTGAAGTTCGTTGTGGAGAGAAAGTTAGTCACGGTCCACGGTAAAGAAGAGCACCCAATTTACCACGCAACGGCTATCCCCTATGTTGAGTCGGATTGCAAAATAGAATCGAGCTATCAGTCGCTCGAGCTCGTATCAACCATACATGCGTCTAGAGGATCATCACCGCCTATTCCCGAGGTGTCAAATGCTGCAGTCATAATTGGAAGGGTAATGGTCTCTCATGGCTTTACTCCGGGAAAAGGCCTTGGTAAAAATGGTCAAGGTATCCGCCAACCGGTAGAAGTTTCTCAGAGGCCCCGCATTACTGGGTTGGGATACCTGGGGTCAAGCGAGCCAAATGATGGGGGACGTGGACGTGGACGTGGACGTGGTCGAGGTCGAAGTCGAGGAAATGGACATGACAGATCGCGATCCGAAGAAGAGCCAAATGGCAAAGAACGTGGGCGTGGTAGGTTGTTTCCACACATCCGCACCACATTCCCGGGCCCTGCAAGAATGATGCATGAAGAGAAAGAGGTGATCGACACTTTGGGGCAACCGAGCGGCAAGTTCGATTATTATGTGAAATACTCAGCACCCCCGAGCTTTTATGTCGACCCCCGTGACATTGTCCCGGATGGATGGGGAGGTATGGATGATCCAACGCCTCTAGTGACAGAAGATCCTGATGATGCAATGGAGGGAATCACTGCCCTGTTCGATGATTTCTTCATTGGAGCTATCGAGGAAGGACCGTTGGAGGGAATGGGCATTGGCCCGCAAGAGTAACACATTTACCTTTTTCGCACACTCCCCTACGCGGGAATTTTTACTGCTTTTTAGGACTTGCCCCGTCTCGGGAGCTGCTTTTTAGTACTTTTCGTTTCTAGGATTTGATTGTTGCAATTTCCATTCCAATAAATGTAATTCATTTGGTGATAATCAATGAAATTACAAGTTATTTTCGTTTTGAGGGCATGTTGAGGTACATCAAACCAACCCGGTGATGATATCCAACCGATAAAAGAAAAATATAGTCCAAGGAGAATTCTGAGGCCTGGGCTTCTTCATGCTTCCTCGTGTTAAAACCTTTTGGAAAAGAATTTCAAAATAAATAAATTAATTAATCAAAAGAAATAAAAATACACTGTTTAGCCCTGTTTGTCCTACTGAACCCCCTACTTTATGTTTCAGGGGCATTTATGTGACATGTAAGGGTATGGGAGCGGTCCAATCTGATGAATTATGTGCCACCGAACCTGATCTCGATGACACCAATGAACTCGAAGATTCCTCGGACCTCCAGCGTGATCTAGAGCATCATGAAAGACCTAAAGTCCTAACGGTAGACCAAACTATCACGGTCAACTTGAGTGATTCCGGAGAACCCAAGGAGGTGAAGATAGGGGCAACCCTTCCCGAAGGTGAAGCGAAATGCCTGGTCCAACTGCTGAAGGATTACCAGGATATCTTTGCCTGGTCGTATGTCGATATGCCGGGTTTAGACCCTTCTATCGTGGAGCATAGTCTACCTACTAATCCGGACATGCCGCCCAAGAAACAGAAGCTGCGAAGAACCAAACCTGAACTTTCGAAGAAGATAGAGGAGGAGGTCATGAAACTTTTGAAAGTAGGGTTTATTGAAGTCACCCGATACCCCAGTTGGGTGGCTAATATCGTGCCAGTCATGAAGAAGGATGGTCGAGTTCGGGTTTGCATCGACTATCGCGATTTAAATAAGGCTAGCCCTAAAGACGATTTCCTATTGCCACATATAGACGTTTTGGTGGACAGTACTGCTGGGTTCGAGCTGTTTTCCTTCATGGATGGTTTTTCGGGTTATAATCAGATAAAAATGAAGGACGATGATAAGGAGAAAACGGCGTTCATCACTCCTTGGGGGACATTCCACTATAAGGTCATGCCTTTCGGCCTTAAAAATGCCGGGGCAACATATCAACGGGCAATGGTGACGCTCTTCCATGATATGATGCATAAGGAGATGGAGGTTTATGTCGATGACATGATCGCCAAGTCTCGACCTGGGAAGAGTCACGTCGATACTTTGAATAAATTATTCGAGAGGCTCCGTGAGTTTAAGCTCCGTCTCAATCCAGCAAAGTGTGTATTCGGAGCAACTTCGGGTAAATTACTTAGGTTCATAGTAAGCAGTAAAGGCATTGAAATTGACCCCTCCAAGGTAAAGGCTATATGTGAGTTGCAACCCCCGTCGACCGTAAAAGAAGTGCGAAGCCTCCTGGGTAGATTGAACTACATAGCCCGTTTTATTTCTCAGCTCTCCGCAACTGCTAAGCCATTCTTCAAACTTCTAAGGAAGAATGCTCAAGTGAAATGGGATGATGATTGTCGGGAAGCGTTTAACGAACTAAAGCAATACTTGATGAAACCACCAGTGCTAGTCCCACCAATGCCGGGCCAGCCTTTGATCCTTTACCTCACGATTCATAGTGAGTCTTTAGGTGCGATGCTAGCCCAGAAAAGTCCTGAAGATGGAAAAGAGCGAGCCATTTATTACCTAAGCAAGAAGTTCACCGTCTCGGAGTTGAATTATTCTGAAGCCGAGAAGACTTGCGCTGCGCTAGTATGGGTGCTCCATAGGCTGCGACAATATACACTGCATCACCAGACTTTGCTTGTGACTGAGACCGATCCCATTAAGTATTTACTTGATCAACCAGCTTTGGTAGGGAAGTTAGCCAAGTGGCAGATTTTAATTTCAGAGTTTGATATCCAGATGAAGCCACAGAAGTCAGTTAAAGGTCGAGTAATTGCTGATGTGTTAGCTGAAAATCCTGGAGTCCCTGATGATGATAGATATTCTCCAGAAGATCGTATTTTAGTAATAAAGGAAGACACATGGACCATGTTTTTCGATGGAGCTGTAAACCTGACTGGTTCCGGCACTGGGGCAGTTTTAATATCCCCAGATGGGCAACATTATCCAGTAGCAGCAAAGTTGGTGTTCCCCTGTACCAACAACATAGCCGAGTACGAAGCTTGCATCCTCGGACTCCAAGCCGCAGTGGAAATGGGAATAATCAAGTTGAAAGTGTTTGGTGATTCTGCTTTGATTATTCTCCAAACTGTCGGAGAGTGGAAGACGAGAGACACCAAACTAGTGCCGTATCATGAATACCTCGAAGAAATCATAAAAGAATTCGAAAATATCTCTTTTGAGTACTTATCGAGGTCTCATAATCAGTTTGCTGATGCGCTAGCTACGTTATCATCCATGTTGCAAGTGATTGATGGGTTAGAGGTAGAACCCTTGAAGATTGAAGTCCTAACAAAACCGGCCTACTGTATGGTTGTGACCAGAGAACCTGATGAAAAACCATGGTATTATAATATCATGAGTTACATCCAGAAACAAGAATTTCCTGAGAGAAGCACCCCGGCTGACAAGAAGTACATAATGAAAATGGCTTCAAAATTCTTTGTTAGTGGTGAAAAGCTGTACAAAAGATCATATAATTCGATCCTATTAAGGTGTGTGGATGCGGCTGAAGCTACCAGAATCATGCAAGAAGTACACGAGGGGATATGTGGTCCACACATGAATGGCCACATGTTAGCTAAGAAGATCATGAGGTTGGGTTATTATTGGCTCAGTCTTGAGAGTGACTGCATCCAATATGTTCGAAGATGTCATCGCTGTCAAGTTCATGGGGATAAAATAAATGTTCCCCCGACGGAATTACATCAGTCGTCTGAGCCATGGCCTTTTTCAATGTGGGGCATCGATGTGATTGGCCCGATTAATCCCAAGGCATCAAATGGACACCGATTTATCTTGGTCGCGATTGACTATTTCTCTAAGTAGATTGAGGCGTCATCTTATGCAAACGTCACCGCAAAGAATGTTGTAAAATTCATCAGGCGGGACATAGTTGCTCGTTATGGTATCCCTGAGGCTATCGTCACTGACAATGGGACAAATTTGAACAACAAGTTCATTGATCAGTTGTTCAACGAGTTCAAAATCCGGCACCTGAATTCATCTCCTTATCGTCCACAGATGAATGGAGCAGTTGAAGCCGCTAACAAGAACATCAAGAAGATCTTGGCCAAAACGGCTGAAAACTATCGTGACTGGCATGAAAGGTTGCCATTTGCACTAATGGCGTATCGAACTTCGATCCGAACCTCTGTCGGAGCAACTCCTTTTTCCTTGGTGTATGGCATGGAAGCAGTCCTACCCGTCGAAGTAGAGATCCCTTCCTTACGAGTCTTGTCTCGAGTGGAGTTGTCCGAGGCGGAATGGATGCGACAAAGGCATGAGCAGTTGAACCTAATTGATGAGAAGCAATTGAGAGCCATTTGCCACGGTCAAACCTATCAGCAGAGGATAGCTAGATCCTTCAATCAAAAGGTGCGTCCAAGACACTTCGAGGTAAATGATCTAGTCCTAAGGAAGGTACTGCCAGTCTTTCCTATTCCTGGAGGAAAATTTGCCCCAAACTACATTGGTCCGTATGTGGTTAAAAAGGTGCTTCCCGGAGGTGCCCTGATCCTCGCAGAAATGGATGGTCGTGAGTTCTCCACTCCTGTTAATTCTGATGCTGTGACGATCTATTATCCCTGATGGAATTTAACATTTTGCAGCAAAAGTTTTCAAAAGTTTGGTTTTATACTCTGAATTGCAAACATTGCATTTATGAATAAATGGTTTCAATCAATTTCAAGTTAAGATGTTTGCATTGGCTTTAATTTCTGCATGGTTATTTGTCAACCTGTATCATTGACCTCAAAGGGGGAATCTATTTAGACAATATGATAATTCATGTGGAATGAATTGAATGTGTTGAATGAGGTACATCGGGATGATGAAAGGCAAGCCATATCCTATACACAGTCCCATGCACTAATCCCCAGTGAGTTGAGTGGAAAAATTCCATGTCTGCAAGGTAAAGGGTTATCTCGCAAAAGGTACGGCAACTGAAATGACGAGAGGCAGTTCATTTCTCTATCCCAAACACTACAGGTTATCCATTGTTTCGCTACTTTGAGCCTAAACACTTGGAGAAATTCATTCAAATTACCCCTGTCGAGAACCACCCCACATCGGGGCAAACTGGAGGTAAGTCAGCGTCATAAGGTGAAAAATGAGTAGAAATTTTTATGCTTTCACTTGCATCAATCTTCGAGTGTTGCTTTTCAGATGAATTCACGTGAAGTTCAAGTGCCTTAGGATGACGAAGAGCATTTCTTTCTCTATCCTATACACACTTTATCCTTTGCTAAGCCCAATTGAGCCTGCAAATTCATTTCTTAAACCTAGTTGGTGATCATCCCCCACACTGGGGCAAGGCAAAAGTCATCATTGTTCAGGCAGCATATCCGGAGCGCCGATAAAAGACGAAGACCCTGAAAGTCCAAATGTTAGTCATTCGATCAAAACAAGCCAAAGTGTGACTGGCCAATGTGTGCATTGTAGACAGTGTGTGTCAAAAGTCCAAAAAAAACAAAAAAAAAACTAGAGGGCATGAAAAAGCAGTGTGCCTGGTAAAAGCAAGGCCAATGCCCGTGAAAGAAAAGAAAAGAAGAAGAAAAAATGGAGAAAAAGTGACGACTTTGGATTAGAAAATGTTGAGATGTGTCAAAGTCACAAAAATATCCAGAGTTTTAAGGAATCAAGTGATGAATTCTCGAAGTCGATGGAACATCTACCGAGAAGACAATCCCTGACGGAAAAGAGCACCGGTGATAATGCCGAAATGATCACCAACTCTCACCCCAATTATACACATTTTGAGCCTTATGATCCATTCATTTCTCAACCCATGAGCCTAGCCTGCGTTACGTCCCTTGCAAAGTCTCTTCAGATTAGGGCACTTGAACTAACGTAGAGTTTCTGATGTTTATAAGCTTAGCTCGAAGAAGTGCGAGCAAGTCCATTTCTATCTCATTTTGTAGGTTCTTGACTTGTAAACCCGGAGATAATTACAGAATATTTTCTTTCAATAGCCTCGACTCGAAGAGTCTCTTTTGCTAAGCCATTGACCAAGCCCATGTTACGGTCCTAACAAAGACCTCTCAGATCGGTAAAGTCGTACTGCTTGCGAGAATACTCGGACCCTTGTCAACATGATGATGGTGAGATGGAGCGATTCCCCATAAATCAGCCTTTCGATGAGAATGAGAGAAAGCCCTTTTGGACCGGAAGTCCCTCATTCGACATTTTCAAGATATCCGCTTGTGAGTTCGGATTGTCTTGTCATGATTTTTCCCCAGCGAAGTTTGTAATACTGATTTGACAAAACCATCGTGCATGAAAATCAGTTGAAATCATAGTTCATGTGTATATGTATTCTTGACAGTGTGCGAATGCATATTACATAAAATCGTGTCTAACAGGAGACACACCTTCAGAGTTGGAGATGTCACCAGGTAAGTATGTCTCTATCCCTAGGATGTCTATGATTATCTAGGTATCCCTGACCTGTTCAAGCAATTGTCAGGTCCCACATTTGGTCATTTTTGCGATCTCTAAATGCCTTTGATTGTGTTCAGGTGTCTATTGATCAAACCTTTTCAGGTACTTCTGATGATATCCAGGTACTTTGTCAAGGAACTCTTGAACACTTGGACTAGCCCTTTTGTTCATCAAATCACAGATTTTCATACAATCTCGAGAAGATTCCCCCGTTACATGACTATGAGCAGGTATAGGCATGGCGGCCAAATCTTTGCATATGAGCAGATATATGTAAAGGTCGGAATACTCTCATTATCTCAGATGTTCCCCCGCTACTCACCTATAAGCAGGTATAGGTGAAGCGGCCAAATCTTTGCATATGAGCAGGTATATGTAAAGGTCGGAATATTCTCTCAACCCCAGGTGTTCTCCCGCAGTTCACTTATGAGCAGGTATAAGTGAGGCGGCCAAATCTTTGCATATGAGTAGGTATATGTAAAGGTCAGAATATCCTCTTGATTTCAAAAATTTCCCCCGCAATTCACTTATTAGCAGGTATAAGTGAAGCGACCAAATCTTTGCAAACACCTAGAGAGATGTATAGGTAGTTTGTAAGGATCGGAACTATTCTCACGAATCCAAATGATGATTGGATACGTCGAGCTTTCTTCGTGTGTTTTGACTTAACTGCAGATCACCGAAGTTCATCAACGTATATCAGGCAAGACCTATGGGACTAAGCCCATACATTTGCCAAAACAACATACAAGTTGAAGTTGTGCCTTGAATTGCATTATCTCGCTCCTGTCAGGTAAGTAATTCCAGGTATGTTTTCTACTCATGTCAGCATGCATCATTTCTTAATGCATTGAAAAATGGGATTCGTAATCCCGACAAAAACAACATTCATTGCACTTTCATGGTCGAAATTTAGGTATCATTTAGTCTTTGAATGCAACCTCTACGAGCTCACCTTCAAAGAGGGGCAGCTGTTGACACCTAAATTTTGGCGCATCACTTAGTGTAATTTGCATAGAAAATTAGGGATTAAATTTTAACTCCTAAACAAAAAATATTTAAATTGCATAACATATAGTTTAAATTCATTAATTGCATTTTGCATCGAACTGGCGGTGACGAACGAGCTTAAATTTCATCGAACGGGACTTGGCTCGCTTGAAATGCAAGGGCCGACAATTACAAGTCAAACGGGCTCGGTCGTTTTAATTTGAACTTAATTCAGCCCATTATCATTAATTAATTCAGCCCATTTAAATTAAATTAAGCCCAAGCCTAAGCCCATTAGGACTAGAGAGCCCATCTAATTGACATAGATTAGCGTTATATATACATCATTAGGTCAGAATTTTAAAAGTGGGGAGATCAGAATTTTTAGAGTGTGAGAGTGAGAAAGAGAGGGAGAGAAGGAGACCGGCCGGAGCACCCCCCACACGGCCAGAACCGTGCGATGCCGCCGCTGCCGCTTCCCGCGCCTGCTGCTGCGCTCGCTGCTGCTCCCCACCGCGCCTGCTGCCGCCTCTCCCTGCCGCGCACCGCTGTTCCCTGCCTGCTGCTGCGTTGCTGCCGTCGTGCGCGCCACCACCGCCGTGCCTCGCGCGCCGCCGTGTTGCTGCCGCGCACCGCCTGCCGCTGCCCGCCGACGTTGTCGCTGCCGCTCCACACCGCCTGCTGCCGCGCCTCACGCCACGCGACGCCACTGCTGCCGCTCCACATCGCCGGACTCACGCCGTCGCCGCTGCTGCCGCCCCATCTTGAGCCAACTCGCGCTGCTGCCGCCGCGTCCTGACGCCGCCGCTTGCCTCCCGCCGCACGTCGGAGCCAACTCACGCCGTCGCCGCTGCTGCCGTCCCATCCGGAGCTAACCCACGCCGTCGCACAGCCGCGCCGTCACACCGCCGGAGCCATCACACGCCGCCGTGCTTCACGCCGTCGCACAGCTCCGCCCCTCCGCCGTGTGTTGCCGCTGCAGTCACCGCTGTTCCCACCGCACCTCCACGCCGGCGCTGCTGTCCCGGAGCTGCGTCATCACAAGCACCACCGTAAACAGTGCAGCCGCCGTCCTCGTGGTCGCGCCACCGCCGGTCCGCCGTTCGCCGCTCGTCCCGATCCGCAATCCCAGCGATTCAAATTTGGAAAGTAATCCAGAAATCAGGTAAAGATCTCTATCCGGTATGTTTTCAAAATATTTAGATTCCTAGTTTGAATATTTTGAATATTCCGTGAATATTGCGTGCATTATTATATATCTTAGGATAATATTTGCGATATCCGTAATGTTCTAAGATATCTTAAATTAGGAATTTTTCCTAATTTGGCAACGTATCTGGACGACTATCCGACCTTATCCCTAAGGTACGATACGCGGCGATATGGAAAATCGTTATCTTATCCATCATCACTCGGATACGATGATAGATTTTATCTGCTTTCGATTTTTGTGCCTAATCCGAGTTTGAAACGAATCTTGCGGATCGTGTGGCTGTTTTAAATGTGGATGCTATCTCTGTTTAAATTATTTTTCCTTTTCAAATAAAAAAGAAAATTCAAAAAATATCAGTTAGGATTTGAATTTGAGTTTTGCATGTTTAGGAATCCTAAATATATCTAGACGATAGAGTAATTATTTAATTTAAATTAGAACTTGAGATAATCTATTTCCTAGTTTAAATTAAGTAATTTTCTAATCTTAATAGATTATTTAGGTTATTTTTTTAATTCCGAATTTTCATGAAAACCCCAAAAAAGAATGAATTGTTTTATGGTAGATTAGGATAGATTGCATTCTTAATTTAAGTAATTTATTATTTCGAATTTTAACAAAAACCTCAAAAATAAGTCATGTTAGGATATGTTAAGTCATCATAGGTTGCATGTTAATTTAGACATATTTTTATTCCGAATTTCATTAGAAAATACCAAAAATAAATCATTTGCCCGTCATCAGAATTAGGTCACGTCATCGCATGACATATAGTTTGTATGCTAGGTTGCATTACTTGCATGTCATTTTTGCATGTCATTACATATAGGTTAGCTTTCATTTAAATAAGCGAAAATCCGAAAATTGAGTTAATTCCTTGTTAATTAGAAATCATATTAGGTTGTTGATGTGATTTTCTAGCTAACAATGCAGATGCTTACGTTGCTTTGAGGTAAGTAATTCTTCCAACTTGCAATTTATTTAATGCTTTCTTGGGTGTTAAATTGGTGGTTTGCGTACCTGCATGAACACCTCACATGTTAGTGACTAAGTTAAAATGGATCCAGATTGCTCGCCAAAACATTTTTGAAAAGAAAAGGTACCGAAAGGGCGTTAGACTAGATCTAGCGTAATCAAGTCCCCGGGCTTAGAATCTCTGGTTCGTAGGAATAAAACATACCTCCCTATGTTTTATTTAGGTTTCTAATCGACCTCCCACAAATAGATTAGTGGCGACTCCAAGCATGAAAACATTTGCATGTTAAAAACTTAAACCTTAAGTTGCGAATTGGTAGGGCTTGGGAGGGCCCGAGTTAAGTTTAGTCTTAACAATCCATTAGCCTGAGAAGGTGAAATTTTTTAGGTCGTGACAACTAGAAAAGGTAACCCCGAAGCTACACCCAGATAGGTAGAGGAACTGGAAAAGGCATTTGAAGTATTGGGGTGCACCGAGCAGGAGAAGGTAACCCTAGTGGTATACCAGTTACAGGAAAATGTGAATGATTGGTGGAAGGCTACCAGGGGTAGAGTATTTCCGGAAGGTGTCGCCTAGACTTGGGTCGTGTTCACTGAAAATTTTTATGGAAAATATTTCTTGGAAAGTGCTAGAGAAAGAAAGATAGCAAAATTTATGCGGCTCCGCCAAGGTCAGATGACTGTAGATTAGTACGAAGCGGAATTTGCTAGATTGTCCAAGTTTGCACCGAGGATGGTGGAGCATTTCTAGGATAAGGCACGAAGGTTCCGAGAAGAATTGAAACCTGATAGTCGTACCTAGTTGATACCGGCAAATTTGAGGACCTATGAGGACATTTATGATAGAGCTCAGGCTCTTGAGCGGGGCTAGATGGAAAGGGCAGTCGCATTTGGATCGCGGTTCGCTCAGAACAGGGATAACTGCCGCTTCAGAAAGAAGCCGATGACGGGAAATAGGCATTTCGTCCCACCCGCCAGAAGGAATATTGTTGCCAAACCCTCCGTCGAACCGATTTGGGGCATACTTTAGATGTGGGAGTTTGGAGCATCGAATTAAGAATTGTCCCTAGCAGTGTCCTCCAGTACCCCCAGGGCAACCACAGCAACCCCGCGTAGGGAATCAGGCCGAGAATCCCCCACCGGCTAACCAATACAGGCCGCCAGTATAAGGACGTGTTTGTGCTATGGCGCGTAGAGAGGCGGAAGACACGCATGGCATGGTCACAGGTACGATTTCTTTATGTAATCATGCTGCCTATGCATTATTTGACCCGAGAGTGACCCATTCATTTATTTCAGAACAATTTGTTAGACTGGTTGGGATTAAACCTGTTGTGCTTGAGACCATGCTTTGTGTCACAACCCATTGAATGATAAAGTGTTAGTGTTATTGGGGTGTCCTAGTTGTAAAATAGTGATTAGGGGTAGAGAAGAAAGTATCGATTTGGCAGTGTTGGCCATGTTCGATTTTGATGTGATAATTGATATGGATTGGCTGATTAAACAGAAAGCCGTAGTGGATTGCGGCAATAGGGTAATTCAATTTAATCCAATTGGACATCCTAGATTTGAATTTCAGGAAAACCGAGGAGGAACCTCGATCCTTTGGATTTCCTCGCTTGAAGTCATTAAGTTGCTGGATGAAGGGTGCGAAGGATATTTAGTGAATGTGGTTGATTCGACAGTGGCAGAACTTAAGTTGGAAGAGATACCGGTAGTGTGCAATTTCCTTGAGGTATTTCCTTAGGAATTGCCAGGTTTGCCACTAGAGTAAGAAGTGGAATTTGTGATAGAATTGGCCCCAGGTACAGAATCGATTTCAAAGGTACCGTATCAGATGTCGTTGTCAGAATTGAAAGAACTGAAAGTTCAGATGCAAGAGTTATTGGATAAAAGTTTTATTCGTCCTAGTGTGTCTCCATAGGGAGCACCGGTCCTATTTGTAAGGAAGAAAGACGGGACATTGAGGTTGTGCATTGATTACCGGCAGTTGAATCAGGTGATGATTAAGAATAAGTACCCACTACCGAGGATTGATGATTTGTTTGATCAATGGAGCGTTCGTGTTTTCTAGGATTGATTTACGGATTGGATACCATTAGCTGAGAATTCGGAAGGAGGACATTCCTAAGACCACTTTTAGGACACGGTATGGGCACTATGAGTTTACAGTGATGCCCTTCGGATTGACTAATGCTCCTGCGGCTTTCATGGACCTAATGAACAGGGTGTTCAAGGAGTTCTTGGATAGATTTGTCATAGTGTTCATCGACGACATATTGATATATTCAAGGAATCCTAAGGACCACGAGGTATATTTGACTGAGGTTCTACGGACCCTAAGAGAACACGCACTCTTTACCAAGTTTAGTAAGTGTGAATTCTGGCTAAGTAGAGTGGCATTTCTTGGACACATAGTCTCGGAAGATGGAATTTCTATAGACCCGATAAAGATTGAGGCAATAATGAAGTGGCAAAGACCGACCTCAGTAACTGAGATCCGAAGCTTCTTAGGACTGGCTGACTATTATCGATGTTTGGTAGAAGGATTCTCGTCAATAGCCATGCCATTGACGTGATTGCTTAAGAAGGAAACTAAGTTCGTATGGGACGACAAATGTGAGAAAAGTTTTTAAGAATTGAAGCATAGGCTGACAACTGCCCCGGTATTGACTATTCCATCAGGGCCAGGAGGATTTGAAGTCTATAGCGATGTGTCGCTAAGGGGACTTGGTTGTGTGCTAATGCAGCACGGAAAGGTAGTCGCGTATGCATCGCGCCAGTTGAGGCTACATGAAATGAACTATCCAACGCATGATTTAGAATTGGCAGCGATAGTCTTTGCCCTTAAGATTTGGAGGCATTATTTATGTGGGGAAAAGTTCCAGATTTATACTGATCATCAAAGCCTCAAGTACCTGTTCTCACAGAAGGAATTAAATACGAGGCAGCGCCGATGGATGGAGCTTTTGAAGGAGTACGATTGCGACATCTTGTATCATCCGAGGAAGGCGAATAGAGCAGCGGATGCGCTAAGTCATAAGTCGAGTATGGCACATATGATGGTCAAAGAGTGGACCTTACTGGAAGAACTCAGAGACTTGGAATTTAAGTTTGAGGTGAGTCAGATATCTAGCCTGATGGCCGCATTGAGAATTGAACCGGTGATCTAGGCAAGGATCAAGGCACTCTAGTCTACGGATCAAGAAATACAAAAGATTGTTGGATTGGATGCCGCTCCCAGAAAACCGGAATTCCAAGTGAATGAGGACGGAATTTTGAAGTTTCAAGGGCGATTGTGCGTGCCTGATGACTCGGAGCTTAAGGAGGAAATTTTAAGTGAGGTACATCGCAGTAATTACAGTATTCACCCAGGTAGTACAAAGATGTACCAAAATTTGTGACAACATTATTGGTGGAATGGACTGAAGAAAGATATGGCCAAGCATGTGGCCAAGTGCTTGACGTGCCAACAAGTGAAGGTACAGCACTATAAGTCGAGAGGATTGCTGCGACCGTTAGAGATCCCAGAATGGAAATGGGAGCACCTCACGATGGATTTTGTCTTAGGACTATCGAGAAGCCAGAGAGGGCATGATTCCATTTGGGTGATAGTAGATCGACTGACAAAGTCAGCGCACTTTCTGGCAGTGCGAAAGGATTTTGAATTGGAAAGGTACGCAGAATTATATATTCGACAGATCGTCAGATTGCATATAGTACCTATATCGATCACGTCGGACTGAGATCCGAGGTTTACAGTCAACTTTTGGAAAAGTTTGCAATCGGCCTTAGGAACGAAGTTGCAGTTTAGTACTACCTATCATCCACAAACGGATGGCCAGTCTGAAAGGACGATTTAGACTCTGAAAGATATGTTGCGTGCTTGTGTTTTGGACTTCCAAGGCAAATGGGAAGAACATCTGCACCTAGTAGAATTCGCTTACAATAATAGCTACCAGCAAAGCATCCAGATGGCACCATTTGAGGCCTTATATGGCCGGGCATGCAAAATGCCAGTATGTTGGGATGAAGTCGGTGAAAAGAGTATCACAGGGCTAGAATTGGTTCAACAGTCGGTCGAATCAGTTGAAATTATTCGGGAAAGGTTAAGGACCGCACAAAGTCATCAAAAAGTTATGTCGATCGAAGGCGACGACCTTTAGAATTTCAAGTGGAAGATCATGTATTTCTCAAGGTATCGCCTATGAAGGGATTATCCAGATTCGGCAAGAAAGGAAAATTAAGTCCGAGGTTTGTCAGTCCATTTGAGGTTCTGGAAAAGATTGGCGACATAGCTTATCGACTTGCCTTACCGCCCAATTTGTCCCAAGTACATAATATTTTCCACGTGTCGATGTTGAGAAAGTATGAATCAAATCCGACCCATGTTCTAAGGTACGAGGAGATAGACGTGGACGACAAAGTGTCGTACGTGGAGAGACCAGTCATGATCGAAGACAGAAAAGAGTGTGTACTTCGAAATAAGACGATCCCGATGGTCAAGGTTATATGGGAGCACTACAGAACCGAAGGCGCTACTTGGGAAAGTGAAGAGGCCATGAGACGTCAGCACCATCATCTGTTTAAGTAGATAGGTTTGAATTGCAAATTTCGAGGATGAAATTTTTGTAAGGGGGAAGAGTTGTAACATCCCGAATTTTGACTCATTTCCAGGATCAATAATATTGATATTATTCCTCATTTAATTTTAGTAAGTCTCGCTCGAAATTGAGCTCTCTCGGGATACTAACCGAAAGGGAATGACTAATTAGGAAACGGTACGTAGACCAGTGACCCGATCGCGATTCTGGCACCGATTTCGAGAAACGACGAGGAAATATTTTGGGCCAACGTGGGTCGATCCTAGAAAGGTAACAGATTTAGTTTGGCCAATGACATATGATCGGATCGCGGGTGATTCTACACGATCGAAAGTACGCATGGCGAACAAATCCCAAACTTAAACTGAATGATCGCGACCTCCGAAACTAGTGATAATTCTTCACGTTCTCGCAGTAATCGAGGCCGTCATGACTCGAGTAACCCTAAGTTGATATGCGTAACTCCTAAATAACTGCCCGTTAGTAAGAGACCCTAAAATTTTACATTGACCAATTTTGATCATGGAATTGAATCCGGAATTGGATGTTGGATTTCGGGGTCGTGAGCGATTATTTTGTGAGGACGATGTCATTTTAGTTTGGCCACATGTATTTAGGGTTAGTACGGTCGAAAAATGAAATTTCGGCCTGAAATCGGAAAATGACCATTTTGCCCCTAGGTTATTTTGGGGTATTCCGAATTTTGAAAAATTGTTGGGGATTAATTTAAGGATTAAATTAAGCATTGTATCAGCCCAATAATTCAACAAGTGGATGACCAAAGTGCCCCTCAATTATTGGATGAGAATGAATGAGGGTTAAGTGTTCAAGGGCATTTTGGGAATTCGGAAAAGATGGTCAAAGTTAATAAATGCCCTTGTCTCTCTCTTGATCATTTCTTTCCCCACAAGCCAAGTCTTCTCTCTCTTCCTCTCCCTCTCCACCGCCAGCCATCTCTCTCCCCCTCTCCTCCCCTTTCTCGGCCGCGTGATCATCACGGCGGTGGAGCGCTGCCGTCGTACTGTCGATCAGCCAAGTGCCGCCGCTCATCCATCCCCGTCACCACCACCATCCCATCACTCTCTCTCTCGTCTCTCTCTCTCTCTCTCTCTCTCTCTCTCTCTCTCTCTCTCTCTCTCTCTCTCTCGTTCGGCCAAAGAAAGCCGAAACCGTCCAAGCCGTGGACGCCGACGTGAGCAAGCCGCCGGACTGCTGCTCGCCCAAACTGGCCGCCGTCTCGCCGTCCACGTCACCCCATCGATCACCCTCCCTCTCTCTCTCTATTTCCCTTCTCGGCCATATGTGAGGACCACACGCCGCCGCTCGCCAGGCTGCCACCCGCCGAGACCGTCGTCGCTGCGGAAGCACCGGGACGCCGCCGCTGATTTCACCGCTCGCCGGCAATCAGCCACTTGTTCCCCGTCATTTAGCTGAGCTTGGAGCTTAGGTTTTAGGGTGAGTATTATCCTCTAATCCTTAATTAGGACTAATTTTGCCTCTCTAGATAGGATTAGTTGGTTTTATGGGTAAATTAGATTGGTATTAGGCTTGATTATGGGCTGATGATTAGTGGATGATTTTGGGGTATATTTGGAAGTTAAATGAGCCAATTAAGAGGTGGATTAATGCCCTAATATGGACTGATTTGTGGCTGTCCTCATAGAGCCGAATTTGACCTAGTTTGGCTAAGTTGAGATTTAAGTGGGCCTTTGCCGGGATTGATCGATTAGTGGTTGGTTGGTGCCTTGTTGTGCTCATTTATATGATGCCATGCCGCGTGGTTGTGTGACCGATTAATGCGGTATGCGATTGGCCATTGATTTGACGTGAATTATAATGGCTAAGAGTGTAAATTTCGTGTTGTGCCGAAATGTATTAAATTGCATAATTGGGCATGCCGTGGCTAAATTGCATTGTTGAATTGATTGGCATGTTGAAATGCACTTCAGTTCGGCCATTTGATGATTATGTACTTTCGAGAAATTTGACACTCATTGTGCATGGCATTATCGCCTGAGTGTGAGAATTGCATGGCCAAGCATTCGTGTATCAAGAATGGACATGAGGTGAAACATTTGTGGGCCTTCGGGTTGGAATATTTATGGGCCTTCAGGTCGGAATATTTGTTGGCCTTCGAGTCGGAATAATTGTTGGCCTTCGAGTCGGAATATTTGTTGGCCTTCGGGTCGGAATAATTTGTTGGCCTTTGGGTCGGAATATTTGTGGGCCTTCGGATCGGTTTATAATTGTTGGCCTACGGGTCGTGGCCTACGGGTCGGTTTATAAATTGCAAAATGAACCGTGTGCCAGAGTGCATCATTTGAGCCAAATCATGAGCATAGTAATGTGTGCCAGAGTATGTGGCTAATGTGCGTGACGGTGACTCGTGTGTGAGATGGGCACTATGAAGCATAAGCATACGTATGGCGTATGTATGAACAGTGTGTCGCGTATGTGCCATGAGTATTATTGTAAAATGCCTAACCTGCAAGGTCATTTATATGCTCGATCTAGGCCCGAGGGCTTAGGTCATTTGGTTGGCAAATATTGTTGCTGTGTGTAATTGTTTGCCTGTCAGGAGGTGCATGTTAGCCTAGTTTAGGTTTAGGGGTTTTTACTCGTTGAGATTCGTCTCATTGTTATATAAACCCAAACTTTTCAGACCCCCGAACTTGAGGATGCCGGATGCTCCACTGCATTTTGGGATTCCGCGCCAGCTAGGGCAGACGTCGATCGTGCACCCTTTATGGAATGGGAATGCGTATGTTAGATATCATATTATATTACTGGTTGATGTGGGAGAGGCGTACCCCCAGCACCACGAATACGTAGCTTGGTATTTTAGGGACCAATTCAGAGAGCATGGACCTCTTTGTACCTTTGATGTCCCGGTTAACGGGACGGTGAGGTAGACCCGCAGTGTCCTGATGGAGAAGTAGTTAGCCCCAAAGCCTTATCTGATGGGAGTTCGAGTGCTGGAGTTAAACCTGTTGTCTGGGAAGCAGATGATCTGGAGCCGATGGAAGCAGAGGAAGAACCAAAACCCATGGAGCAGGACATGGAGTTGGAAGACATAGACGAGCCAATGGACGTGGATGAGGAGGACGCGGAGGCTGAGTCCGAGTTGGACTCATTAGATTTTGAGGAGGAGCTGCCTGATAGCTCTTCATCCTCTGAGTTTTCTAAATTTGACCCGGACTGGGTCCCCTAGGTTAGTCCCGGTTTTAGATAGATTGGGCTGTACCTTTTTGACTAGAGCCCATCTAAGTCTAGTGTCCCTGACCCTTGGCCACGGACCCTTTTTAACCTAGTGGCCGTTGACCGTTTTGTTGTTGTTGTACTTGCTGTAAATGGATGTTGTACATATTTTAATAGTAATGAAATGAATATGTTTCACTTATGTTGATTTCCATTGTGGTGCTACCCATGGTTATAGTGTTTATTGTACGGGTGTATATATATTTATATACGTTGCTTTCGCTTGTGTATTGATCTCTGAGTGTTAGGCATTCGGTCGGCAACGCGTCCTGGGACGTCACACCAAATTCGACCTGTGCGTGCGATGCTCGCGCTTCGTGGGGTACGGGTTAATCAGGTGTGGGTAATCCAATTTTTGCATCAATTTTGCCTAATCAAATCATTACGGCATTGAATTGAATAAAACCCCAATAACCTGAATGTTGTGAATTAAAAATCTTGGGTTAAATTGAGACAAAAATTGGGCAAAATCACATATTTTGATGTAAAATGTCATGGGTAATTCAATGATGGGGTTTAATTTGAAAATTTTGATCAAAATTCAGGTTAATTCATGATTTTAGACCAACCCGGGTCAACTGGGTCGACTTGACTCGACCCGGGTCGGTCATCCCCTTTGCATGGATTGCCCAACACGTGATAAACCCAGAAAAAGAACATCTTGAACCCGCGACTTCGACGACCTCTCCTGATCAATCTAGCACGTGGTAATCGAATGCGCTAGCTGGAGAATCTCTAGTTGGCGCCAGGTAATCGTTCTAGCCGATTTCGAGTCAGTGCTAACGAACTTTGGGTGGGAGAATTCGATCAACAAAAAGGCAAAAAATTTTATCGCGCGCATGGAAGTCATTCAAAAAAATTCCAGAGAGAGAGGAGAGAGAGAAACGATCGCAAAAGATAGCCCGAATGAGAGAGGTTGTGCATAGAGGTCTTAGGAGTTGAGCGATTGGCATTTTTCCGGCGAAAAACGCCGGCAAATTAGCTCCGATTGTGGACCTCCGCACCTAAGAATCCAGAGACAAAGTTGATCGTCATGGCCTGAAAATCAAGCTCGGTTGGCGAGTTCAGGTGTTGTCCAGCGAAGCAAAGGTCACAGACTGAGAGATCAATTGTCAAAGAATAGTCCTATGGTGGCAGATTAGCTCGAAGACTCCTATTTGCCCTTCGACAAAGCAAGTAAACTTCGTTCATCGTCACAATTTTCCCGATTTTCCAGAATAGGTTTTTAGTTCAATCGTGTATGTGCTTCTCGATTTTAGCTATGATTGATAATTAAAACATGTTCTGATCACATATTTCATTATTTGGTTGCATTTAGAACGATAAATCCTGCATAAACTGAGTCGGCCACCATTGATGAACCTCGTCGGATTTCAGACACCCTCGCCGGAGCATCACTGCAATCTTAGGCCGTTCATGTAGGCTTTCTTGAACTTTGTTTGTTGATTTTTTAGTCATTAGGTTCGTGTTAGATGGCTAGGGTGATGTAGAATTGCGATATAAGTTCTGTAATCACAGGTTTAGTTAGAGATGAATTAGGTTTTCTAGGCTCGATTTTCGCAAGTCGGCGGAGGTCCGGCAGCGTACCGAATAGGCTAGATCAATAGCTGGTAACATGGAGATTATCTAGAACGAAAAATTAGCTCCGGAACACCATCGGAAGGTCTCCGGATTTCAATCCAAAGTTGCGACCTTGAGAACTTTAGAACGGAGATTGTGCCCACCATATGTTCGGCAAAATGCTGAAGAGAAAAATGGCAAAACGGCACCGTTTTTGGCGTCGTGCTCGCCAGAGGAGGTGATCGGTGCCGGCGCCGGTGCCGGTCGGTTCGGTCTCGATTGAACCAGTCTAAGCCAGTTCGGTCTGGTTCAATTTTCCGGTGGGAAATAAAAAATTCAAATAAAAAATAAAAAAAATCAGAAAATCAAATAAAAATTAGGAAAATCAGAAAATCAAATAAAAAATAAAAAAAAATCAGAAAAATCGGAAAAAATTAGAGAAAATCAGAAAAAATCATAAAAAATTAGATTTTTTTAGAAAATTAGAAATTTCAGGAATTTTAGAGAAATTCATAAAAATTCCAAAAAATTTCTTAGAAAATTCATAAAAAATTCAGAAAAATCATAAAAAAATAGAAAATTTGAAAATCCATAAAAAAATTTCAAATTTCTAAAAATTCAAAAATTTTGTAGAAAAATAAAAAATTCAGTTTCTCGGTTAATGAAATTAGGATTAAACATTTTTCGAAAATAAATAAATAAAAAAAAATCGAAAATTTCAAAAATTCACAGAATGGCCCAGAATCATTGTGGACAACCTCAGGAAGTGAAATTTGAATGTTCGGAAGTGCCAAAGTGGCATTTCTAGGAAAAACTCCTAAAAAACCCTAAACCCAAAAATGCAGTATTAAATGAATAAGCCTCTAGGGCTTCATTAGGGTTTGGGTGTTTTGCTTGATTTTCATTTCTAGTGGCCAAATTAGGGTCGCTATGATTGATTTGCTATTGATTGCACATTTAATTCTTGGTTGTTTAATTGTTTATCCATGATTAGATTAGTAAATTGACCTTAGGGATCCGTGTGACAAGTTGGACATGCCATATAATTTTTAGGTACTGAAAGGGCGTTAATGGTCTTAATTTGAGATCGTTAATGTAATCAAGTCCCTTATCTAGAATCTCTGATTTGTACCTTGATTAGGTTTCTAATCAACCTACCGTAAATGACTAGTGGCGACTCTAAGTTCAAGTTTAGATCAAATAAACCCCGCTCTCACGTAAGATATGGTCTTGGAGAGACCCGTGTAGAAAAATACCTCTATTCTAGCACGCAAAACCGTGGTGCGACACTCTTGATCAAATCTAATGACGGATCAATTGGCCAAAGATTAACAAGGCGAAGATCACAAGCCGAGAGGGGAATGTGGTACCATTACTTGGTTTGAGTGGAGAAGTAGCTTATTGCTCTCTAAGGATTATTAGACAATTCAGGATACTTCAGCAAGTACCGCCGGTATGGAATATCGAAGAGTTCACCTTTGACATCCCAAGTGGAACTATACCCGAAGAGGAGAAGAATAGCCTTCAAGTCAAAATTTACAAGATCATCCTATCTTTGGATAACCCACTTGAAAAAATAATTGAGTGGCCAAAAAGCTTAGAAGAAGATATAAAGATTTGTATGGCCTCCAAAGAATACATCAAATGGATAGAAAATAAACGTTCAATTGATGTCGAACCATACATCCTATTGAGCATTGCACCGGATCTTGTAGATGAATATGTCCCAGAATACATTGTTCCAATCGTGCTTGGAGTGGAACTTTACATCCCTGAAGAGGTTGTGATTGATGTTGAAGAATGGGAATCTCGAGCTAAGGAATGGCAGGAATACCAAAAGGCGGAAGCTACCTTAGCTATCGAGAAGCCTAGGATTGGATGATCTAGATTCCCATTTGAGTTTAAAATCACAATGTTAAACAATTCCAAATTTTATATATAATGATGGGTTGATCACTTTCTAAACATACACAGATAATTTCATAACATGATTTCAAAACATAAAGGAATCACCATGGATTATAATTCTTTGAATTGTATGATTTTTTGAGAAAGATATTGATGAAGAATTTTATATAAGGCTAAGGCTTATATGAAATTTATTATCCTCGACAATCTCATGAAACCATACAATTAAAAAATATGTAGGATTTCATAATCATTTTACTGTGCTAACATTGGGTCTTTGACGGAGCAGGTTTTCTAGTAATAGAAGGCAAAAGACCTAGAACACGCTTACAAGTTAGAATGGTGGAAGAAGAAACCCGTGCTCGATTAGCTGAAGTTGAGAATCAAATGACCCAAATGGCTGCAATAATGGTAGAAATGAAGGCTTTTATTCTTACATCCCCAGGATAGTATCCTACTACTCCAGATGCGAAAACTTCAAACACTATTGAAACACCAATTGAAAAACCAGTCAGAAACAAAGAACCGGTTCAAGAAAATCCTCCAAAAACTACACCTAAGTTAGTAAACTTGGAAGAAAACAATTCAACCAAAAAGGCATCCAAAACAAAGAATGAAGAAGAGGCTAAGAGATTGGCCAAAATTGAAGAATGTCTAACAAGTCAAGGTTATTAACTTCAAAGGTTCGATAAGTTCTCGCCGTATGCGAAGGTGGTTGTTCTAGAAAATTATAAAGAACCAGAGTTTGTGACCAAGTATGATGGCACCGGTTGTCCCAAAAGCCATTTGAAGTATTATCTCCATAAGATGGCGAGATATTCAGATAACATGCCACTTTATATTAGCACATTTCAAGATAGTTTGAGAGGAGTGGCCCTCACATGGTACATCGCCCTTGACATAAAAGACTTTACTGAATGGGACCATTTGGTGGGAGAATTTCTTCGCTAGTACAAGTTTAATGTTGAAGTGCTCCCAGCCACAGAAGATCTCATCAGAACCGAGAAACGGAAGAATGAAGGGTTTAGAGCCTATGCTTAGAGATGGAAAGTTGTTACCTTACAAGTAAAGCCCGCCATAAGTGAAGATGAGCTCATTGAGCTCTTTCTAAAATCATTGCCAATTGAGTATTATGACAAGCTTCATGTATCAGGTTGTCAAACATTCACCATGTTGGTGAAAGTGGGTGAGAGAATTGAATGGGGATTGAAAGAGAAGAAGGGCTCAAGAAACAGCAGCACGATGGCCTTACCCTGGGAAAAAAGACAAAGTGCCCATCCAAGAAGTGGTTATCGTGTATAGTCCAGATACTCATCAAGCATCATTTCTACAGTAATCAAACGTCGCTTGGAAAAACCCAAGGCAGTTCGAGTCAAATAAAAGGACAGTGAGACAATATACACTGTTGTCTCGACCTCTGTCAAAACTATTACTAATGCTTCTAGAAAGGCATTTGGTAGCCAAAGAAGTACTGAGAGACAATCCTGTAAGATTTTCTTGGTACAATGAATGAAAAACCTGCACCTATCACATGGGAGAAAGGGGACATGATGTAGATAATTATCCCACTCTAAAGTACAAAGTTCAATAGCTCATTGACAAGAAGATATTGAATTTTCAAGAGCCCAAGCCAAATGTACATCAGAATCCTCTTCCTGAGCACAATATAGTAAACATAATCAAAGATGAAGAAGCAATGATTAGGTCTAACAATAAAGATGAATATGAAGTCAAAATTAAAGCTTCTCGATTAGGAGATGCCTGCTTTCGTCAAGAAATACTCCTAAAAGGTGAGATTGTAGACAACTTAGGAGAAGACTCTGGAAGATATAACTTCTAAGTGAAATATACCCCACCGTCATGGATATTCAAGAATGAAGTAATTGTGCTTGATGGCTAGGATGGTATGGATGACGAAATCGGTCTTGAGGAGAAAGCCTCATCTAAGAAGGAAATGCTTCAAGATAAAACAGATGAGGATGAAAAGGAGAAAGAAAAAGTCTGATGGGGTGAAAGCCGTTTCACCTAGAAATCATTCAAGGATGGCGAAATCGTAGACTTACTCGGTCAAGACAGTGATAAATATAATTTGTAACATCCCGAGCCTACCTCATTCAATAACTCACCACATGTCCACGACCCAAGCCTGAATACAGAGTTATGTACTCACTCCACTATCGGCTTCGAACCTGCTCACTAGTTTCAAAATCCCCCTACGACGTTACTTGGCACTTCACTCGCACTCTGAATTATTCGCCGCCACCTTAAATTCCAATTCTATTTACAACACCTCAAAACCCACTATCAGCTGTACTCACTCGGATACATACCCGCAGAATTCATGTTTTGCCAATCACCCTCTGACCAATAACCCGACGAAGGTACAATTGTGAGGCAAGATGCACTAATGTCCACTACGGTCTCTCTCATCTCGTCCAACAGTACTTAGATTCTAACAATCACAGCAACTTACCAGCCTATTCATGACCCAAATTCTCATGTAAGCGACTATCGGATAGTACAGGATGACAGAAGTTCACTTGCCTCTCGGTGGCTTCGGCGATGTCGTTCTAAAGCAACGAGAAAAGATTGTGGCCCGACCTGGTGCCTTGCTGCCCTCCTCGAGCTCTCGGACACCGGAGAAAACCCTCAATATAAAGTCTTGGACGGTGAAGTAGCTTCAGACGGAGCATGGTGAGGCGAAAAACCTGAAGGAGGAGCTGATCGGGGAAAAGAAAACAGAAGGAAATTTCGGGGTTTATTTTCCCTTTGCATGAAGCAAGTGACAAGGTAGTGGTGTGGCGTAAGAAGAGAAGGCCAGGTGGCAGAGGAAAATAAATTAATGTGGTAGAGTCAAAGTAAACGATGGTGTTAGCGTGAAGGGCAGAAGGCAGTGGCAATGAGAAGAGTGTTAACGTGGTAAGAGGAGCAGAGGGATGGGTGGCAAAGAACATAATTCATCGTGCCAAGAAGAGGAGTCAGTTTGGTGGTGTTGGCGTGAAGGATGGGAAGAGGAAATTGTAGCACGAATTCAGCTAACATAATTATCGTGTACAACCTCGACGCGTTGGAATACGTAATTAAATTTATAAAGTGAACGTTTAAGTTGTAAGACGACGCTTATTCTAATACCCACGTAACGTTGCATTACGTACTTTCGTTAAACAACTACTAATGAAATTTTAGGATGCCATAACTCTCCTCACCTTATGAAATTTCGTTCTCAAAATTTAGGCCATCACTAGTCTCTTCAAACTAATGTGGATACTGAAGTCTCATATCTTCTTCACTTTCCCACGTAGCCTCTTCCGTGTCATGATGTTGCCATAACACCTTAACTAGGGGGATGATTTTGTTCCTGTGAGTCCGTTCACTTCGGTCCACTATTCGCATCGATTTCTCAACATAATTTACCTTGTCATCAATACCTATAGTCTCAAAATCTAACACATGTATAGAATCAAGTTCGTACTTTCTCAGCATAGACACATGAAAAACATTATGTGCACTGGATAGATTTGGTGGCAGTGCTAAGCGATATGCCAATTCTCCAATTCTCTCTAGTATTTCAAAAGGTCCCATAAACCTGGGACTCAATTTTTCTTTCTTTCCAAACCTTAAGATACCTTTCATTGGTGATACTTTCAGGAATACGTGATCACCAACTTTGAATTCTAAGGGCCTCCGACGTCGGTTGGCATAACTTTTTCTGTCAACTCTGAGTGGTTTTAAGTCTATCTCGTATCACTTACACTGTCTCAGACGTGACCTGTACTAATTCCGGCCCTATTAAATTCCACTCTCCAACCTCATTCCAACAAACTGGAGTTCTACATGCTCTTCCATGTAATGCCTCAAATGAGGCCATACCAATATTTTTCTGAAAACTGTTATTATATGCAAACTCCACCAGATGCAGTTTTTCATCCCAATTGCCCTTGAAGTCGATAGTACAAGCTCGCAACATATCCTCCAATATTTGTATTACCCGTTCTGACTATCTATCCATATGAGGATGAAATGTGGTACTATACTGAACTTTAGTACCCAGAGCCACATGAAGACTCTTCTAGAAATTCGAGGTGAATCTTGGATCTCGATCTGACGTGATGGTCATAGGTACTCCATGCAATCTCACTATTTGCTTAACATATAAATATGCATACTTCTCAAGTGAATAGTCTATTCATACTGCTAGAAAATGAGCAAACTTAGTCAAACGATCTACAATCACCAAAATGGAATCATGACCACTTGATGTCCTTGGTAAACCTTGCACAAAATCTATCGTTATATGTTCCCACTTCCATTGAGGAATTTCTAAAGATTTCAGTATTCCAGCCGGTTTACGATGCTCTACCTTGGCTTGTCGACACGTTAAACACCTTGCAACATGTTTGGCTATATCCAACTTCATTCCATTCCACCAATAATATTAACAAAGATTATGGTACATCTTCGTATTTCCCGGGTGAATACTGTAATTACTTCGATGAGCCTCTGTCGAGATTTCTCTTCTCAACTCATCATCTTTAGGTACACAAAGGCGTCCACAAAATTTCACAATCCCTTCACCCATCACTTGATAATCTGTTTTCTTTCCTTTTGTTATTTCTTCTCGCACTTTCGAGATTTCAGGGTCTATCTATTGTAGTATCTTAATCCTTTGTCCGATTTCTGGCTCAATTCTAAGTATAGCCAACACACTAGAAAGATTATCTACCTCGAGTTTAAAATCAGATTCTGATACTTCCTCAAGTAAACACCATTCCTTGACCATTAAACTTGCCACCATCAAAGTAGGCTTTTGACTAAGAGCATATGCTACTTTATTTGCTTTCCCTGGATGGTACAGGATTTCGCAATCATAATCCTTAAATAATTCCATCCATCGCCGTTGTCTCACATTTAACTCCTTTTGAGAAAACAAATACTTTAAGCTCTTATGGTCGGTATAAATTTCAAACTTTCCTCCATATAAATAATGTCTCCAAATTTTTAATGCAAAGATAATGGCTGCCAATTCTAAATCATGCGTCGGATAATTTAATTCATATGGCTTTAATTGTCTTGATGCATAAGCAATGACCTTCCCGTATTACATCAAAACACATCTAAGACCTTTATGGGAAGCATCGCTATACACTACAAATCCTTCTGATCCATATGGTATTGTCAAGATTGGGGCTGTAGTAAGTTTTCTCTTAAGCTCTTGGAAACTTTGTTCACATTCCTCATTCCACTCAAATTTTGTGTTTTTTCTTGTCAGTCGGGTCAGTGGGCTAGCAAGACGCGAAAATCCTTTCACAAATTTTCGATAGTAGCTGGCAAGTTCTAAGAAACTCCGAATTTCAGTTATCGTTGTTGGTTTGGGCCAATTGATTACTGCTTCAACTTTAGCTAGGTCTACTGCCATACCTTCTCCGGTTACTACGTGACCCAAAAATGCTACTTGATCCAACTAGAACTCACACTTACTAAACTTCGCGTACAACTTATGCCCTCTAAGAGTTTGAAGTGTAACCTTTAGATGTCGTTCATGCTCTTCTAGTCCTTTCGAGTATATCAGAATATCATCAATTAAACTATCATGAATTGATCCAGGTAAGGTTTAAACACTCTATTCATCAAATCCATGAATGCAGCTAGCACGTTAGTCAACCCAAATGGCATGACCAAGAACTCATAATGTCCATATCGAGTCCTAAACGCCGTTTTCAGAATGTCTTCTTTCTTAATCTTGAGCTGATGATAACCTGATCTTAAGTCAATCTTTGAGAATACGGATGTCCCATGCAATTGGTCAAATAGGTCATCAATCCTCGGCAAAAGACACTTGTTCTTGATTGTAATCTGATTCAGTTGTCTATAGTCGATGTAGAGACACACCGATCCATTTTCTTCTTTACAAATAGAATAGGTGCGCCCCATAGTGACGCACTTAGCTGAATAAATCCTCTATCAAGCAGTTCTTGTAACTGTACTTTTAACTCCTTTAGCTCTATTAATGCCATCCTGTATGGGGCTTTCGAAATGGGTTCTGCTCCTGGGGCCAATTTAATAACAAACTCAACTTATCGCTTGGGTGGTATTCCTGGCAACTCTTCAGGAAATACATCTGGAAATTCTTGGACTACTAGAATTTCCTCAAGTATAGATTCCTTCTTAACTTGATTCTTAACCGTTGCTAAGTATCCTTGATAGCCGTTATTGAGGAGTCTATGTACCTCAAGTGCTGAGATGAGTGGCATGGAAGACCTCATTCCATTCCCGACAAATTCAAAGCTAGGATGATCTGATAGGTTAAACTGAATCACCTTCTTATAACAATCTACATTAGCCTGTTGCTTACTAAGCCAATCCATTCCTATAATAACGTCAAAGTCGTACATAACTAAAACTACTAGATCTATCCTCTGATCCATTCCACCTATAGACATCTTACAATCCCTACATGCCAATGTTGATAATGCCATATCCTTTAGAGGTGTAGGGATAGTAAGAGGCACTTCAAGCAATTCAGATTTCAATCCAGCTAATCGTATAAACCTTGCAGACACAAAGGAATGCGTGGTACCCGTATCAAATAATGCGTATGCCATTTGATCACATAAGGAGAGCGTACCTGAAATAACGGTCTTGGAAGCTTCTGCTTCCTCTTGAGTGACCGCATACACTTTTCCTTGCATCGGGGCCCTTTGCACATTTCTTGGTGGTGGTGCTCCACCTTTAGTTGATTGTTGTTGTTGTCGCATTGGTGGTGTACGTGATTGTGGTCCCCCTTGAGGGCAATCCTTAACAACATGTCCAAGCTATCCACACCCAAAACACCTCTTTAGCATCGGACATGGTGCATTCCTGTGTTGTCTCCCACACTGGTGACAGTTTTCCTTTGGAAATGACCTTCGCTCCATTGGCTGGTTATTCCACGATCTCATATTGTTACGTCTCTTATCGAGAACAAAAGAAGGTTTTCCAAACTGGAGGGGTCTTTTGCCAAATCTGGCATTATCCCGTGTGACTTGATGACTTGCCCTACCTTGTCTCATGGCCTCCAATTCTCCTTTTGCTAACTCCTATTCAATAAGTTGGGCACGTCTGTAAAGTACATTATAGTCCCCCATGGCCTCCAATTCTCTTCTTCTAACTATCTCCTGATATCAGTCTTTAGCTCATTCAGAAATCTCTTGGCTTTATCCTCCCTATTTTCCACCATGCGAGGTGCAAACCTAGAGAGCTCGGAAAACTTAGCCTCGTATTAATTCACCGTCAGATTATTCTAACATAGCTGTATGAATTCTGCTATTTTCTGATCCTTAACATAGTCAGAAAAATACTTCTCATAAAATGCCTCTATAAACTTCTCCCAAGCTATTTCCGTACCCACAGGGAATACTACTTCTTTCAATGCTCTCCACCAATGTTCCGCATTTCCCTCCAATTGATACTCAGCCAAGAGTAACTTATCAGCATTGGTACTAGTCAACAGGTTGAATATTTTTTCCAAACTACGTATCCACCTTTCGGCCTCGTTGGGGTCCCCTACTCCAGCAAACTTACTTGGTTTCAACTTCAGAAATTGTTCAATAAGTCCTTACACACAGCGATCACCATTCCCTACCGCCACTTGCTACTGAGCTTGTTGCTCAAATAATGCCCCTACATTGGGCAGTGCTTCTAGGATCCCATCTACTCGAGGATCCTTTCCTTGTGCAGAACCAGAAGATGATGCACCATTCCTCCTCATCTTGTCTTACCAATTTTATGCACATTGATCACCAATTACTTTAGATGATCAATCATCACATCATCCAATAAGTAAGAAACGTTAGTAAGATCACATAAGTAACCATAGTTACTTGTATCTCCCTAGCATAGAACTAACAATCACAAGCATCAGAGTCTTAGAGTAGACACACCCTAATTGGCTCGTTGTTAGTGCGCCTCATTGCTCTACTATAACCAACCTTATCACTCTGATACTTATCACTCCAATGTGAACCCATGCTTTGATACCATTCCAATACAGTTGTAACATCCCGGGCCTACCTCATTCATTAACTAACCACAAGCTTGACTAAATCTGTTCTATTAACTTCCTAGCGGAAAGTATTACCTTGTTTAATGTTCATTTAATTTAAGTTATCTCATTAACTAGTACGGAGGTAGTAAAGATAAGAATGACAACACTTACTAGAAAACTCGACTTTCTTTTATTCATAACGTTGGGTGATGTACAGGGCGAAGATCAACTTGGGATTCTATCCCTAAACTGTGTCCTAACGGATCACTTACTCGTCTCGCCTATAACATAAGTCAAAAGGTGTCACCCAACTAGCATGACTCTATACCCCAAAAAAACCGACTAGTTATGCCTAAAAAATGGTTCACCGAGTCATCTTTCTCTAGCCTACTTAGCCACACCTACCCCTTCCATTGGCTCCGTTGCTGCCGCCACCTCCATTTCCCGGATGTTTGAGTGGTCCCACTAAATTTCCACCGACATCAATGAAAATCGAAACCAGCCTAATCGGCACCATGGGGTAGAGAAATCCTACATCTACCCATAAGATAGCTTCATATTGTACCAGTCGAGCTAATGGAAATTCCGAGTCAGAAAATGGAATGAGTCAGCCCTTGAACTCGATCGTAGAATCGAAAAGGGTGACCAGAACAGCAGGCGAGAAAAAGCTCATACTTACTAATTTGAAAAAATGTATATCCACAAGGGTGAGCGAAAGCTCAGTAGTGAAATATCTATCACACTACACTATACGAATAATTCACAAGCATTACGAATCAAGTCATGTATACATGAATCATGTTCAACATTTCACCCAAACTATTGATTACTTGTAAAGCTTGCCTACCTCAATCATGAGCACCACAATATAATTCAATAACACAAGAGATCATTCAAGACATAAGGACACACACACGATTCATCTCTTCACTTGTATTTTAATTCAATTCTCAACTCCAAGTCACATGTCTGGTGCGCTCGTCGGACACACAAGAAGGAAATCTCCCATCTAGTAGGATCCGGTGGGCCTTCCAGTCTACCGCGGTGTACGCCGAAATTATCAACGGCCTACGCAGGCTTCATGATCCACTCACCATGGCATCCCGATCAAACTCCTAGGGCATCTGGGGCAGAATCTTCCCAGGCATCGTGGTTCCACCGACCACGGCATCTCGCATTCCCTACGGCTCCTTTGGGCATCATCGATTCACAGTCCGATCACATTTCAATTCTTATTCAAGCAATTACCAGCATACATATTCTTTCAATCATTAATCAAAACAATGAATACAACTAACCACGTCATTCCACGTTACTCACTTCCTCATTCTGATTCAAGTTCATGAGAACATGACAACCACTTTAATCACATTTCACACAATGTTTCAACAACAATTGTCATGATGAACCTAATGTTCTGGCCTTACAAGTCCTACGTGCATGAACAACCATTTAATTCTCATTCGTGACCCAAATGAAGTCAAGCTCACCACACGTCCACGACCCAAGCCCGAATACAGAGTTATGTACTCGCTCCACTATCAGCTTCGAACCTGCTCACTAGTTTCAAAATCCCCCCTGCGACATTACTTGGCACTTCGCTCACACTTCGAATTATTTGCCGCCACCTTAAATTCCAATTCTGTTCACAACACCTCGAAACCCACTATCAGCTGTACTCACTCGGATACATACCCACAGAATTCAAGTTTTGCCAATCACCCTTTGACCAACAACCCGACGAAGGTACAACTGTGAGGCAAGACGCACTAATGTCCACTACGGTCTCTCTCATCGCGTCCAACAATACTTAGATTCTAACAATCACAGCAACTATACCAGCCTATTCATGACCCAAATTCTCATGTAAGCGACTATCGGATAGTATAGGATGACAAAAGTTCACTTGCCTCTCGGTGGCTTCGGCAGTGTCGTTCCAAAGAAGCGAGAAAAGATTATGGCGCGACCCGGTGTCTTGCTGTCCTCCTCGAGCTCTCGAACACTGAGGAAAATCGTCGGTATAAAGTCTTAGATGGTGAAGCAGCTTCAGACGGAGCAAGGTGAGGTGGAAAAACTGAAGGAGGAGCTGATCGAGGAAAAGAAAACAGAAGGAAATTTTGGGGTTTATCTTCCCTTTGCATGAAGCAAGTGACAAGGTAGTGGTGTGGCGTAAGAAGAGAAGGCCAGGTGGCAGAGGAAAATAAATTAATGTGGTAGAGTCAAAGTAAATGGTGGTGTTGGCGTGAAGGGCATAAGGCGGTGGCAATGAGAAGAGTGTTAACGTGGCATGAGGAGTAGAGGGATGGGTGGTAGAGAACATAATCCATCGTGGCAAGAAGAGGAGTCAGTTTGGTGGTGTTGGCGTGAAGGATGGGAAGAGGAAATTGTAACATGAATTCAGTTAACAAAATTATCGTGTACAACCTCGACGTAATGGAATGCGTAATTAAATTTACAAAGTGAATGTTTAAGTCGTAAGACGACGCTTATTCTAATACCCATGTAACGTTCCATTATATACTTCCGTTAAACAACTACTAATGAAATTTTGAGATGCCACATAATTACCGTGTCAAATATACTCCACTACCATGGGCGTTTAAAAATGAAGACATTGTACCTGATGGATAGGGTGGTATGGACGAGGTCCCGGTCAGCCAACTAAATCTCGAAGAAAATGAAGATCGAGAAGAGGAAAAGAAGAAAATGAATTCGCCGAGGTGATAGGCGATTTGCTTGTAAAGCATGAAAACAAGGTGAAGTTGTCGATTTTCTGGGTAAAAATAGTGGTCGGTATATTTACCGTGTCAAAGATACACCTCTTCCGTGGGCATTCAAGAATGAAATGATCACACCTGATGGCTGGGGTGGAATGGATACTGACGAAGTCAATAGAAGCATGGTATCTATGATTACACTATTTCTGATCAAACTTGATGAGGTAAATAAATATAAGGAGGAAGAAGATCCTGTCAAACCAATCACTATCCAACTTCCCATTGATCAACTAAGGATTAAAGGAGAAGAAACACAGCTTGTGATCATCATTCTCCCTCCGAAAGAAAAGTTTGATACTAAGTGTGTACCTTGGGATTACTCTCCTAAAGAAGTTGATGCCATAACTCAATCGGAGAGATGCAATGTCCTGAAAGAAGGTGAGCACGAAAATAAAGGGGTAACCGAAGAGGATGTCAAACAATTGCTTTCAGTCATGAAGACGAGCGAATTTGAGGTAATTGAATAGCTAAGAAAGATGTCAGCATAGATTTCTCTGTTGGATCTCTTCAAGACTTCAGAAAGCCATAAAATGGTGCTTATAAAGCTTTTCAATGAAGTGCACGTCTTGGAGACAATTAATGAAGTATAACTGGAAGACTTTGTTGGCACTATTCTTTTAAAAGATCAAATCACCTTCTCCGATAAAGATTTTCCAATTGATGAGCATTCCCATAATAAGACTCTATATATTGCAGTCAAATGCCGGGGCAAAGAGGTATCGCGTGTGCTGATCGATAATGGTTTTGCACTTAATTTGTATCTACTAAGCACACTGCATCGCTTGGGAATTAACAAAGAACTCATTAAACCGTCTAAGGTAACTATGCGTTCGTTTGATGGAATGAAGAAAGACGTTATTGGCGGTATCGAGCTTGAGGTGAACATAGGCCTTGTGCCTTTCCTGATTGACTTCTAAGTAGCGGATGTTCCGAGGAATTTTAACTGTTACTCGGAAGATCTTCGATTCATATGGCTAGTACTATTCCTTCAAGTCTCTATCAGAAAGTCAGGTTTGTCATTAATGGCAAGATGATCACTATACACAGGGAAACAGATTTCACCACTTATAAAGAGAGTGCAATATCATATGTCGAAACCGAAGTGAAAGAAGAGCCAAGCTATCATTCCTTTGAAATGATCTCAATGGTGTAAATTCTTGTCAGTTGCATCATAAAATCCCTAGAGTTCTCAACATCATCCATTATATTTCGAAGGGTGTTATGCCAATATAGATTTACTTCCGGTAATGGTTGTTGACACCTAAATTTTGGCGCATCACTTAGTGTAATTTGCATAGAAAATTAGGGATTAAATTTTTAACCCTAAACAAAAAATATTTAAATCGCATAACATATAGTTTAAATTCATTTTAGATTAATTGCATTTTGCATCGGACTGGCGGTGACGAACGAGCTTAAATTTCATCGAATGGGACTCGGCTCGCTTGAAATGCAAGGGCCGGGAATTACAAGTCAAACGGGCTCGGTTATTTTAATTTGAACTTAATTCAGTCCATTATCATTAATTAATTCAGCCCATTTAAATTAAATTAAAATCTAAGCCCATTAGGACTAGAGAGCCCATCTAATTGACCTAGATTAGTGTTATATATACATCATTAGGTCAGGATTTTGGGGGGCTCATAATTTCAGATCAGAATTTTTAGAGTGTGAGAGTGAGAAAGAGAGAGAGAGAAAGAGACCGGCAAAAATCGTCGCTGCGTGGAGCCTCCCCGCCGCGCGCCTGCCGCCTGCCGTGCGCCGCTCCCTGCCGCGCGCTCACCGCCCGCCGCCTGCCGCGCGCCGCTCCCCGCCGCGCGCTCACCGCCCGCCTGCCGCGCGACGCTGCTCCCCGCCGCGTGTCACCGCCGACGCCGCTGCTGCCGCGCCCTCCGGTGCCTTGTCCCCGCCGCGTGTCACCGCCCGCCGCCTGCCGCGCGCCGCTCCCCGCCGCGCGCTCACCGCCTGCTGCCGCGCGACGCTGCTCCTTGCCGCGCGTCACCGCCGACGCCGCTGCTGCCGCGCCCTCCGGTGCCTTGTCCCCGCCGCGTGTCACCGCCCGCCGCCTGCCGCGCGCCGCTCCCCGCCGCGCGCTCACCGCCTGCTGCCGCGCGACGCTGCTCCCTGCCGCGCGTCACCGCCTGCTGCCGCTGCTCCCTGCCGCGCCCCACACCGCCGGAGCCACCCCTCGTCGCCGCGCCTCGCGCTGTCGCACGCCGCGCGCCACTGCCTGCCGCTGCTCCGCCTCTCCGTCGCCGTGCACTGTCGCCCGGACCCTTGCAGCACGCCGACGCTGCTGCTGCCGCGCCCTCCGGTGCCTTGTCCCCGCCGCGTGCCACCGCCTGCCGCCGTGTTCCGCCCCGAAGTCGCCGCACCGCCTGCTGCCGCTGCTCCTTGCCGCGCGCTGCTGCTTCCCACCTTGCGCCACCGCGAGCCGCCATCGCCCCCGACACCGCGCCGCCGGTCCACCGTTCGCCGTTCATCCTGATCCGCAAGTTCGAATTTAGAAATTATCTGCAAATTAGGTAATTGGACATTATCTGATATTTTTCAGAATATTTAATTTACTAATTTGTGTGTTTGAATATTTCGTGAACATCGTGTGGAATATTAGATATATTAGGATAATTATCTGATATCCGCGATATTTTTTGGAATATTCAAAATTAGGAAGGTTTCCTAATTTGGCAACGTATCTGGACGATTATCCTACCTTATCCCTAAGGTACGATACCCGGCGATATGGAAAATCGTTATCTTGTCCATCATCACTTGGATACGATAATAGATTTTATTTGCTTTCCAAATTTAAATAATCAACTTTCTGTCGATATCTATAACCCTATAGATATGACTGTTAGTTTGATTTTTGTGCCTAATCCGAGTTTGAAACGAATTTTGCGGATCGCGTGATTGTTTTAAATGTGGATGCTATCTTTGTTTAAATTATTTTTCCTTTTCAAATAAAAAAGAAAATTCAAAAAATATCAGTTAGGATTTGAATTTGAGTTTTACATGTTTAGGAATCCTAAATATATCTAGACGATAGAGTAATTATTTAATTTAAATTAGGACTTGAGATAATCTATTTCCTAGTTTAAATTAAGTAATATTCTAATCTTAGTAGATTATTTAGGTTATTTTTAATTCCGAATTTTCATGAAAACCCCAAAAAAAGAATGAATTGTTTTATGGTAGATTAGGATAGATTGCATTCTTAATTTAAGTAATTTATTATTTCGAATTTTAACAAAAACCTCAAAAATAAGTCATGATTAGGATATTTTAAGTCATTATAGGTTGCATGTTAATTTAGGCATATTTTTATTCCGAATTTCATTAGAAAATACCAAAAATAAATCATTTGCCCCGTCATTAGAATTAGGTCACGTCATCGCATGACATATAGTTTGCATGCTAGGTTGCATTACTTGCATGTCATTTTTGCACGTCATTGCATATAGGTTAGCTTTCATTTAAATAAGCGAAAATCCAAAAATATTGAGTGAACTGCTTGTTAATTAGAAATCATATTAGGTTGTTGATGTGATTTTCTAGCTAACAATGCAGATGCTTACGTTGCTCCGAGGTAAGTAATCCTTCCAACTTGCAATTTATTTAATGCTTTCTTGGGTGTTAAATTGGTGGTTTGCGCACCCGCATGAACACCTCACATGTTAGTGACTAAGTTAAAATGGATCCAGATTACTTGCCAAAATATTTTTGAAAAGAAAAGGTACCGAAAGGGCGTTAGACTAGATCTAGCGTAATCAAGTCCCCGGGCTTAGAATCTCTGGTTCGTAGGAATAAAACATATCTCCCTATGTTTTATTTAGGTTTCTAATCGACCTACCACAAATAGATTAGTGGCGACTCCGAGCATGAAAATATTTGCATGTTAAAAACTTAAACCCTAAGTTGCGAATTGGTAGGGCTTGGGAGGGCCTGAGTTAAGCTTAGTCTTAATAATCCATTAGCCTAAGAGGAAATTTTAGGTCGCGACAGCTTGGCGACTCCGCTGGGGACTTGAGTTAAAATAAACTCTTAGTGGACTTAGGCCAGTTTTTCTTTTAAAAAAAAATTTTTTTGCTTGGCAGCGAGGATCCCAGGTACGTCCCTAACATTTTAGGTGTTAAATGTTTTTGCAGAATGGGAGGTATAAGGGGAGGCGTGATTGTTAACCCTTGTTTTGCAGGGAGGTGTTTGAATGAATGGTTTATTTTATGCACGAAGCGCTGTATGATATAACTTGTTGTGCATGCCTTGCATTTACACTACACCGCACACACTTCCCGCTGCCGGACCTGGGCGGCACAAGTTTAGGACGGTACTGAGAAAATGGACACCCCGACCACACCCGCGTGGCATGGGTCGCCTTTCTTGGTCCCGAAAGTTCTTTCATGGTGTCATTGAATACCTACCACGGTTGCACCCTTTGCAACCCGGGTCGGCTCTTTGACTAAGCCGGAGTCAGGGGAATCCCAGCCTAACCACCACCATGACTGGTTTAGCTCGGTAATCCTCATGTCTCTATTTTGCAAGCCAGAGTCTAGGTAGAATCGAACCTCACGTTTCATGCGCATGTCTATGTGATTGCCATCATTCTGCCGGGTGAAGTAAGATTTCTGAACCTTTATCTCGCAATTTATTTATGTTTCGTCTTTTTCTTTGGTCGGTCCATGACATTAGGTCGGTCGTGAGTCTTGGTCTATACACTATGGGAGGGGCAGACATCCGGATTCTTGATGCTCCTAAGGACGAGCTCCGCGCCTGGTGGAATCTACTCAGTCCGACCAACCGCAAGCTAGTTGAGGGCCACATCGGGAGGCTGCTCCCCCTACTGGAGGTCAAAGTCCGTACCGGCCTCGTTCGAGCATTAGCGCACTTCTGGTGTCCCGAAACCTCTACCTTTATATTCGGTAAGCACGAGCTCACCCCGACGTTGGAAGAATATAGCGTGCTTATTGGAAAACCATTGGAGTCGGAGTTAGTCACACCACCTTTGGGAATTGATTCCACTTTAATATTGGCTGAATTTTTGAATGTCGGAAAAGATGAATTGGGAAAAGTGTTAAAAGCAAATCGCGGCACATGTCCTTTTTCATTCCTGAGTCAGTGTTTTGAAAAAGCCACATCTTTTCAAAAAGGCAGAATCTTTTTGCTAGCATTTTTCGGGTTCGTGATTTTTCCTTACTGTAAGAATGCATGTAGTCCGTCAATCGCATGGTTGGTCCAACAAGTCTATCTTGAAAAGAATTTTATCAACACCATTTTAGCCGAGACTTTCATTTCCCTCACTAAATTTAAGCAACATGTTGACAAAACTTTTCATGCCCCCCTCGAACTTTTGCAAATCTGATTTTTGTCTCATATAAAAGGGTGCGGCGATTTACTCACAATATCCGAGCTTGGTGATTCTAGCCATCCCGTCTTGAGGTATAAAGAAAAATAAGGGGGTGCACCCGATTATCATTATTCTGAATGGATCATTTTCATGAAAAACGCTAGACCCCAAGGTTTCCAATGGCATGCTAACTAGTTCAAAGTCGAGGAAGCTCGGCTTACATGTAATGGTATTGGACCGGTTCCACTATTGGGTTTCACCGGTGCAATTGAATACTACCCCGCCAGAGTGTCTCGTCAGTATCAGATTCTCCAAGGGCTCCCTCCAGCGTTACAACCAGAACTCCTCCAAGTCGACTTCGCCGATGATGATAAAGACCACGAAGGGACCGTAGCTCAGCTCAATAAGATGTGGAGGAAGTGCCGTGTGTTAAAGATAGCTCGGCCCGAAGGAAAACTAAAGGGAGAGCAGAAGTCCTATTTCGCGACGACCCAGTACATTCGACGGCACAGAATCCCGCAGGATTTGCTCCCGAAGATACCCAAGGTGCCTCTCAAGTCCGCCAATCGCTCAGAGAACAATCGCCTCAAAAGGAAGGCCGAAGAAGCTGAAGAAAAGGCATCCAAGATAGCTCGAGCTTATGAGCAATTGAAGAAGGAAGTCGCCTCCCATATGTCTATAGATCAAGCTAAATAAAAAGCTCGAAGTTCTTTTCTCATTTCAGTTTCAATTTTTAAAATTTGTTTAGGAATTGAGTCATTTGTCTTTATATTCAGTTCAATTTCAAGTCATTAATTGGTGTAAAAATTTTCGCCATTTCAATAAAGGGGTCCTTTCAATTCAAAGCGGTTAGACCAATGTCATGGATTGGCGTATAATTTTGCTTGACACTTATGTATGCCTGTTTCGTTCCAAAATTAGGTAGCTACGGACCGATCACGATCACCCATTCGTACACGGTCGAGAGCCAGAATGGCCGATCAAACCGACTTGCAAGAGCGTGTTATTGGTATAGAAGACCAGATGAAGTAACTTGTCATCGCGATGCAACAAATGTCCACTGAGATCAAAGCTCTCCGGTCGATTCCTGTTTCGGCATCCCTCGAAACATCAGTCCCAAAGCAAAAAATCAGAAAAAGTGTCGATGTTGACGGAGATGACGATATTCCTGATTTAGAAGATGACCCCGTCCAGATTATCGTCAACAAAGACAAACCTGATGAACGGGTCAACAAACTTGAAGAAAGAGTGAAGCAGCTGGAAGGTTCGCAGGATTCACCTTCGATCGATCTGTCCCTGTACTCACAGATCAAAATCCCAAAGAAGTTCAAAATGCCAGACTTCGACAAGTACAATGGCACCACATGTCCAAAAGCCCATCTACAGCTCTATCACGTACAGATAACTTCATACGTTGATAACGAACTCCTGATGATCCATGCCTTTCAAGCAAGTTTGACGGGTCCTGCTTTGAACTGGTACCTCATGAAGAAGATAAATGGCCTCAAAACTTGGAAAGAAGCTAGTGAAGCATTCTTGAAGCAGTACAGATTCATAACGGACATCATTCCTACCCGTGATGATCTCGAACGTGCTCAGATGAAAAAGACTGAGTCCTTCAAAGACTATGCTATCAGATGGAGGAATTTAGCTGCTCAGGTTGTCCCAGAACCCATAGACAGTGAGTTAAAGAGGATGTTCATGAAAACTCTCCCGTTCGAATACCGTAATCGGATGGTTGCCATTCCGGCTGACAACTTCAACCAACTCATCCCCATGGGCGAACAAATTGAAATAGGGCTGAAAGATGGATGGTTTGTCGAGCCGTCCTCCTCGACCAGAAGATTTGGTGCGAGAAAAGAGAAAGAACCGACAGTTGAAGTGAATATGTCTTATAACCAGCCGAGCCGGCGGAATGCTAATTCCGCCCAGCAATCCAAGTAGTAGAAGCTCAGCAACAAAACTCGGGTCGTCAACCTTTTCAGAGGAGGAACAACAGGAGGCAATTCACCCCCCTCCCCGGATCGTTGTCTCAAGTACTGACAGTGCTCCAGAAGAAAGGCCTGCTTACTACTGAGCCAAAGCGGCCCAATCCTGAGCGGTTCTATAACTTCGACCCTTCAAAGAAATGTGATTATCACATGGGTGAGCTGGGACACTCAACCGATGATTGCTATGCCCTCAAGCACCGAATCCAGAACCTCCTAGATACGAAGGCTTTCTCATTTCAACCTGCTAAGCCGAATGTTCAGAGCAACCCACTCCCTGATCACGCAGGCAATGTGAATGCCATATTTAGCTTCGACGCTGGTCGAATCAAGAATGTTAAGGTGTATACTACTGACGTCTACGGTGAGTTAGTGAAAGCCGGTTGTTACCCGAGTAATGAAGACCTTCCCCTTGCCATCATGAGAGAAAGAATCTCAAGAATGATAGAAGCTGGGATGATCGTTTATGCTGACCACACTGGCATCGTTTCTACTATCTCTGAAGTGGTTATTAATTGGGAGGAGGAGTTTGCTTCGTTGAACACCGGGAGCGACGAGGGCGACCCTCTGCTTGAAGACATGCCTCCGCTTGAAGACGCGTCCGATAATGAAGAGATCATTGTAAGTACGCCTACAACTAATGAAGGGATAGTGATCGAGATACCTCAACCGTATGAGTACAGTGATAACAAGGCAGTTCCTTGGTCCTACAGTCTCGATGTCGACTTAGTTACCAGATCTGGGCGTTCCTACGGCCAAGCTAATGCTCAACCTACAAAACCTGTTACTGATGAAGAAGCCAAGGAATTTCTAGCTGTGATTAAGGCTAGCGAATACGACATAGTTGAACAATTGCGCAAGCTGCCCGCACAAATCTCTCTGCTTGAGCTACTCCAGACATCTGTCAAGCATCAGAAGGCCTTAATGAAGGTGTTAAGTGAAGTCCACGTGCCAGAAACGATCGATCATGACAAATTAGAGGAATTTGTGGGTTCTATACTCCTCAAGGACCTCATAGCCTTTTCAGATGAAGAGTTCCCTCTAGAAGGGAGGGGGCATACCAAAGCACTCTATATTTCCGTCAAATACAAGGCCTCACATGTAGCCCGGGTACTCATTGACAACGGATCAGCCTTGAACATCTGTCCTTTGGCAACTTTACACCACCTTAAGATAGATCCTTCTAGGATAAATTCTGCAAAGACCTCCGTACGAGCCTTTGACGGGACGAAGAAAGAAGTAATGGGAGAAATCCACCTTGACATACAGATAGGACCAACGATGTTCAATGTCCTATTTCAAGTTATGGACATTCCCACTGCATTCAATTTTCTGTTGGGTCATCCATGGATTCATACTGCCGGAGCTGTGCCATCCAGTCTACATCAGATGGTGAAGTTCGTCGTGGAGAGAAGATTAATTACAGTTCATGGTGAAGAAGAGCACCCAATTTACCACGCAACGGCTATCCCCTATGTTGAGCCTGATTGCAAAATAGAATCGAGCTATCAGTCGCTCGAGCTCGTATCAACCATACATGCGTCTAGAGGATCATCACCGCCTATTCCTGAGGTGTCAAATGCTGCAGTCATGATTGGAAGGGTAATGGTCTCTCATGGCTTTACTCCGGGTGAAGGCCTTGGTAGAAATGGTCAAGGTATCCGCCAACCGGTGGAAGTTTCTCAGAGGCCCCGCATTACTGGGTTGGGATACCTGGGGTCAAGCGAGCCAAATGATGGGGGACGTGGACGTGGACGTGGACGTAGTCGAAGTCGAGGTCGAGGAAATGGACAGGACAGATCGCGATCCGAAGAAGAGCCGAATGGTAAAGAACGTGGGCGTGGTAGGTTGCTTTCACACTTCCGCACCACATTCCCGGGCCCTGCAAGAATGATGTATGAAGAAAATGAGGTGATCGACACTTTGGGGCAACCAAGCGGCAAGTTCGATTATTATGTGAAATACTCAGCACCCCCGAGCTTCTATGTTGACCCCCGTGACATTGTCCCGGATGGATGGGGAGGTATGGATGATCCAACACCTCTAGTGACAGAAGATCCTGATGATGCAATGGAGGGAATCACTGCCCTGTTCGATGATTTCTTCATTGGAGCTATCGAGGAAGGACCGTTGGAGGAAATGGGCATTGGCCCGCAAGAGGGCAATTTTGTGACACGTAAGGGTATGGAAACGGTCCAATCTGATGAATTATGTGCCACCGAACCTGATCTCGATGACACCAATGAACTCGAAGATTCCTCGGACCTTCGGCGTGATCTAGAACATCATGAAAGACCTAAAGTCCTAACGGTAGATCAAACTATCACCATCAACTTGAGTGATTCCGGAGAACCCAAGGAGGTGAAGATAGGGGCAACCCTTCCCGAAGGTGAAGCTAAATGCCTGATCCAACTGCTGAAGGATTACCGAGATATCTTTGCCTGGTCGTATGTCGATATGCCGGGTCTAGACCCTTCTATCGTGGAGCATAGTCTACCCACTAATCCGGACATGCCGCCCAAGAAACAGAAGTTGCGAAGGACCAAGCCTGAACTTTCCAAGAAAATAGAGGAGGAGGTCATGAAGCTCTTGAAAGTGGGATTCATCGAAGTCACCCAATACCCCAGCTGGGTAGCTAATATTGTACCAGTCATGAAGAAGGATGGTCGAGTTCGAGTTTGCATCGATTATCGCGATTTAAACAAGGTTATAATCAGATAAAAATGAAGGACGATGATAAGGAGAAAACGGCGTTCATCACTCCTTGGGGGACATTCCACTATAAGGTCATGCCTTTCGGCCTTAAAAATGCCGGGGCAATATATCAACGGGCGATGGTAACGCTCTTCCATGATATGATGCATAAGGAGATTGAGGTCTATGTCGATGACATGATCGCCAAGTCTCGACCTGGGAAGAGTCACGTCGATACTTTGAAGAAATTATTCGGGAGGCTCCGTGAGTTTAAGCTCCGCCTCAACCCAGCAAAGTGCGTATTCGGAGCAACCTCGGGTAAATTACTTGGGTTCATAGTAAGCAGTAAAGGCATTGAAGTTGACCCCTCCAAAGTGAAGGCTATATGTGAGTTACAACCCCCGTCGACCGTGAAAGAAGTGCGGAGCCTCCTGGGTAGATTGAACTACATAGCCCGTTTTATTTCTCAGCTCTCCGCAACTGCTAAGCCATTCTTCAAACTTCTAAGGAAGAATGCTCAAGTGAAATGGGACGATGATTGTCGGGAAGCGTTTAACGAACTAAAGCAATACCTGATGAAACCACCAGTGCTAGTCCCACCAATGCCGGGCCAGCCTTTGATCCTTTACCTCACGATTCATAGTGAGTCTTTAGGTGCGATGCTAGCCCAGAAAAGTCCTGAAGATAGAAAAGAGCGAGCCATTTATTACCTAAGCAAGAAGTTCACCGTCTCGGAGTTGAATTATTCTGAAGCCGAGAAGACTTGCGCTGCGCTAGTATGGGTGCTCCATAGGCTGCGACAATATACACTGCATCACCAGACTTTGCTTGTAACTGAGAACGATCCCATTAAGTATTTACTTGATCAGCCAGCTTTGGTAGGGAAGTTAGCCAAGTGGCAGATTTTAATTTCAGAGTTTGATATCCAGATGAAGCCACAGAATTCAGTTAAAGGTCGAGTAATTGCTGATGTGTTAGCTGAAAATCCTGGAGTCCCTGATGATGATAGATATTCTCCAGAAGATCGTATTTTGGTAATAAAGGAAGACACATGGACCATGTTTTTCGATGGAGCTGTAAACTTGGCCGGTTCCGGCACTGGGGCAGTTTTAATATCCCCAGATGGGCAACATTATCCAGTAGCAGCAAAGTTGGTGTTCCCCTGTACCAACAACATAGCCGAGTACGAAGCTTGCATCCTCGGACTCCAAGCCGCAGTGGAAATGGGGATAACCAAGTTGAAAGTGTTTGGTGATTCTGCTATGATTATTCTTCAAACTGTGGGAGAGTGGAAGACGAAAGACACCAAACTAGTGTCGTACCATGAATATCTCGAAGAAATCATAGAGGAATTCAAAAATATCTCTTTTGAGTACTTATCGAGGTCTCATAATCAGTTTGCTGATGCGCTAACTACGTTATCATCCATGTTGCAAGTGGTTGGTGGGTTAGAGGTAGAACCCTTGAAGATTGAAGTCCTGACAAAATCGGCCTACTGTATGGTTGTGACCAGAGAACCTGACGAAAAGCCATGGTATTACGATATCATGAGTTACATCCAGAGACAAGAATTCCCTGAGGGAAGCACCCCGGCCGACAGGAAGTACATAATGAAAATGGCTTCAAAATTCTTTGTTAGTGGTGAGAAGCTATACAAAAGATCATATGATTCAATCCTATTGAGGTGTGTGGATGCGGCTGAAGCTACCAGAATCATGCAAGAAGTACACGAGGGGATATGTGGTCCACACATGAATGGCCACATGTTAGCTAAGAAGATCATGAGGTTGGGTTATTATTGGGTCAGTCTTGAGAATGACTGCATCCAACATGTTCGAAGATGTCATCGCTGTCAGATTCATGGGGATAAAATAAATGTTCCCCCGACGGAATTACATCAGTCGTCTGAGCCATGGCCTTTTTCAATGTGGGGCATCGATGTGATTGGCCCGATTAATCCCAAGGCATCAAATGGACACCGATTTATCCTAGTCGCGATTGACTATTTCTCTAAGTGGATTGAGGCGTCATCTTATGCAAACGTCACCGCAAAGAATGTTGTAAAATTCATCAGGCGAGACATAGTTGCTCGTTATGGTGTCCCTGAGGCTATCGTCATTGACAATGGGACAAATTTGAATAACAAGTTCATTGATCAATTGTTCAACGAGTTCAAAATCCGGCACCTGAATTCGTCTCCTTATCGTCTACAGATGAATGGAGCAGTTGAAGCCGCTAACAAGAACATCAAGAAGATCTTGGTCAAAACGGCTGAAAACTATCGTGACTGGCATGAAAGGTTGCCATTGGCACTAATGGCGTATCGAACTTCGATCCGAACCTCTGTCGGAGCAACCCCTTTTTCCTTGGTGTATGGCATGGAAGCAGTCCTGCCCGTCGAAGTAGAGATCCCTTCCTTGCGAGTATTATCTCAAGTGGAGTTGTCCGAAGCAGAATGGATGCGATAAAGGCATGAGCAGTTGAACCTAATTGATGAGAAGCGATTGAGAGCCATTTACCACGGTCAAACCTATCAGCAGAGGATAGCTAGATCCTTCAATCGAAAAGTGCGTCCAAGACACTTCGAGGTAAATGATCTAGTCCTAAGGAAGGTACTGCCAGTCTTTCCTGTTCCTGGAGGAAAATTTGCCCCAAACTACATTGGTCCGTATGTGGTTAAAAAGGTGCTTCCCGGAGGTGCCCTGATCCTCGCAGAAATGGATGGTCGTGAGTTCTCTACTCCTGTTAATTCTGATACTGTGAAGATCTATTATCCCTGATGGAATTTAACATTTTGCAGCAAAAGTTTTCAAAAGTTTGGTTTTATACTCTGAATTGCAAACATTGCATTTATGAATAAATGGTTTCAATCAATTTCAAGTTAAGATGTTTGCATTGGCTTTAATTTCTGCATGGTTATTTGTCAACCTGTATCATTGACCTCAAAGGGGGAATCTATTTAGACAATATGATAATTCACGTGGAATGAATTGAATGTGTTGAATGAGGTACATCGGGATGATGAAAGGCAAGCCATATCCTATACACAGTCCCATGCACTAATCCCCAGTGAGTTGAGTGGAAAAATTCCATGTCTGCAAGGTAAAGGGTTATCTCGCAAAAGGTACGGCAACTGAAATGACGAAAGGCGGTTCATTTCTCTATCCCAAACACTACAGGTTATCCATTGTTTCGCCACTTTGAGCCTAAACACTTGGAGAAATTCATTCAAATTACCCCTGTCAAGAACCACCCCATATCGGGGCAAACTGGAGGTAAGTCAGCGTCATAAGGTGAAAAATGAGTAGAAATTTTCATGCTCTCACTTGCATCAATCTTCGAGTGTTGCTTTTCAGATGAATTCACGTAAAGTTCAAGTGCCTTAGGATGACGAAGAGCATTTCTTTCTCTATCCTATACACACTTTATCCTTTGCTAAGCCCAATTGAGCCTGCAAATTCATTTCTTAAACCCAGTTGGTGATCATCCCCCATACTGGGGCAAGGCAAAAGTCATTATTCAGGCAGCATATCCGGAGCGCCGATAAAAGACGAAGACCCTGAAAGTCCAAATGTTAGTCATTTGGTCAAAACAAGCCAAAGTGTGACTGGCCAATATATGCATTGTAGACAGTGTGTGTCAAAAAAAAAAAAGCTAGAGGGCATAAAAAGCAGTGTGCCTGGTAAAAACAAGGCCAATGCCCGTGAAAAAAAGGAAGAAGAAAAAAATGGAGAAAAAAGTGACGACTTTGGATTAGAAAATGTTGAGATGTGTCGAAGTCACAAAAGTAGCCAGAGTCTTAAGGAGTCAAGTGATGAACTCTCGAAGCCAATGGAGCATCTACTGGGAAGACAATCTCGGACGAAAGGAGCACCAGTGATGATGCCGAGATGATCACCAACTTATTCACCTCAATTATACACATTTTGAGCCTTATGATCCATTCATTTCTCAACCCATGAGCCTAGCCTGCGTTACGTCCCTTGCAAAGTCTCTTCAGATTAGGGCACTTGAACTAACGTAGAGTTTCTGATGTTTATAAGCTTAGCTCGAAGAAGTGCGAGCAAGTCCATTTCTATCTCATTTTGCAGGGTTCTTGACTTGTAAACCCGGAGACAATTGCAGAGTATTTTCTTTCAATAGCCTTGACTCGAAGAGTCTCTTTTGCTAAGCCATTGACCAAGCCCATGTTACGGTCCTAACAAAGACCTCTCGGATTGGTAAAGTCGTACCGTTTGCGAGAATACTCGAACCCTTGTCGACATGATGATGGTGAGATAGAGTGATTTTCATAAATTAGCCACTTCTCGACGAGAGTGAGTGAAAGCCCTTTCGGACCAAAAGTCCCTCATTCGACATTTTCAAGATATCTACTTGTGAATCTGGATTGTCTTGTCATGATTTTTCCCCAGCGAAGTTTGTGATGCTGATTTGACAAAACCATCGTGCATGAAAATCAGTTGAAATCATGGTGCATTCTTGACAGCATGCGAATGCATATTACATGAAATCGTGTCTAACAGGAGACACACCTTTAGAGTTGGAGATGTCACCAGGTAAGTATATCTCTATCCCTAGGATATCTATGACTATCTAGGTATTCCTAACCTGTTCAAGCAATTGTCAGGTCCCACATTTGATCATTTTTGTGATCTCTAGATGCCTTTGATTGTGTTCAGGTGTCTATTGATCAAACATTTTCAGGTACTTCTGATGATATCCAGGTACTTTGTCAAGGAACTCTTGAACATTTGGGCTAGCCCTTTTTGTTCATCAAATCACAGATTTTCATACAATTTCGAGAAGATTCCCTCGTTACATGACTATGAGCAGGTATAGACATGGCGGCTAAATCTTTACATATGAGCAAGTATATGTAAAGGTCGGAATATTCTTCCCAAGTATCAGGTATTCCCCCGCTACTCACCTATGAGCAGGTATAGGTGAAGCGGCCAAATCTTTACATATGAGCAGGTATATGTAAAGATCGGAATACTCTTGTTATCTCAGATGTTCCCCCGCCACTTACCTATGAGCAGGTATAGGTGAAGCGGCTAAATCTTTGCATATGAGCAGGTATATGTAAAGGTCATAATACTCTCATTATCTCAGATGTTCCCCCGCTACTCACCTATGAGCAGGTATAGGTGAAGCGGCCAAATCTTTGCATATGAGCAGGTATATGTAAAGGTCGGAATATTCTCATTATCCCATGTGTTCCCCCGCAGTTCACTTATGAGCAGGTATAAGTGAGGCGGCCAAATCTTTGCATATGAGCAGGTATATGTAAAGGTCAGAATATCCTCTTGATTTCAAAAGTTTCCCCCGCAATTCACTTATGAGCAGGTATAAGTGAAGCGACCAAATCTTTGCAAACACCTATGGAGATGTATAGGTAGTTCGTAAAGATCCGAACTATTCTCACGAATCCAGATGATGATTGGATACGTCGAGCTTTCTTCGTGTGTTTTGACTTAACTACAGATCACCGAAGTTCATCAACGTATATTAGGCAATACCTATGGGACTAAGCCCATACATTTGCCAAAACAACATACAAGTTAAAGTTGTGCCTCGAATTAAGCTATCGTTCATGTCAGGTAAGTAATTCCAGGTATGTTTTCTATGCAAGTCAGCATGCATCATTTCTTAAGGCATTGTAAAATGAGACTCATAATCCCGACAAAAACAACATTCATTGCACTTTCATGGTCGAAATTTAGGTATCATTTAGTCTTTGAATGCAACCTCTATGAGCTCACCTTCAAAGAGGGGCAGCTGTTGACACCTAAATTTTGGCGCATCACTTAGTGTAATTTGCATAGAAAATTAGGGATTAAATTTTTAACCCTAAACAAAAAATATTTAAATCGCATAACATATAATTTAAATTGATTTTAGATTAATTGCATTTTGCATCGGACTGGCGGTGACGAACGAGCTTAAATTTCATCGAATGGGACTCGGCTCGCTTGAAATGCAAGGGCCGAAAATTACAAGTCAAACGGGCTCGGTTATTTTAATTTGAACTTAATTCAGTCCATTATCATTAATTAATTCAGCCCATTTAAATTAAATTAAAATCTAAGCCCATTAGGACTAGAGAGCCCATCTAATTGACCTAGATTAGTGTTATATATACATCATTAGGTCAGGATTTTGGGGGTGCTCATAATTTCAGATCAGAATTTTTAGAGTGTGAGAGTGAGAAAGAGAGAGAGAGAAAGAGACCGGCAAAAATCGTCGCTGCGTGGAGCCTCCCCGCCGCGCGCCTGCCGCCTGCCGTGCGCCGCTCCCTGCCGCGCGCTCACCGCCCGCCGCCTGCCGCGCGCCGCTCCCCGCCGCGCGCTCACCGCCTGCTGCCGCGCGACGCTGCTCCCTGCCGCGCGTCACCGCCGACGCCGCTGCTGCCGCGCCCTCCGGTGCCTTGTCCCCGCCGCGTGTCACCGCCCGCCGCCTGCCGCGCGCCGCTCCCCGCCGCGCGCTCACCGCCTGCTGCCGCGCGACGCTGCTCCCTGCCGCGCGTCACCGCCTGCTGCCGCTGCTCCCTGCCGCACCCCACACCGCCGGAGCCACCCCTCGTCGCCGCGCCTCGCGCTGTCGCACGCCGCGCGCCACTGCCTGCCGCTGCTCCGCCTCTCCGTTGCCGTGCACTGTCGCCCGGACCCTTGCAGCACGCCGACGCTGCTGCTGCCGCGCCCTCCGGTGCCTTGTCCCCGCCGCGTGCCACCGCCTGCCGCCGTGTTCCGCCCCGAAGTCGCCGCACCGCCTGCTGCCGCTGCTCCTTGCCGCGCGCTGCTGCTTCCCGCCGTGCGCCACCGCGAGCCGCCGTCGCCCCCGACACCGCGCCGCCGGTCCACCGTTCGCCGTTCATCCTGATCTGCAAGTTCGAATTTAGAAATTATCTGCAAATTAGGTAATTTGACATTATCTGATATTTTTCAAAATATTTAATTTACTAATTTGTGTGTTTGAATATTTCGTGAACATCGTGTGGAATATTAGATATATTAGGATAATTATCTGATATCCGCGATATTTTTTGGAATATTCAAAATTAGGAAACCTTCCTAATTTGGCAACGTATCTGGACGATTATCCTATCTTATCCCTAAGGTACGATACGCGGCGATATGGAAAATCGTTATCTTGTCCATCATCACTTGGATACGATAATAGATTTTATTTGCTTTCCAAATTTAAATAATCAACTTTCTGTCGATATCTATAACCCTATAGATATGACTGTTAGTTTGATTTTTGTGCCTAATCCGAGTTTGAAACGAATTTTGCGGATCGCGTGATTGTTTTAAATGTGGATGCTATCTTTGTTTAAATTATTTTTCCTTTTCAAATAAAAAAGAAAATTCAAAAAATATCAGTTATGATTTGAATTTGAGTTTTACATGTTTAGGAATCCTAAATATATCTAGACGTTAGAGTAATTATTTAATTTAAATTAGGACTTGAGATAATCTATTTCCTAGTTTAAATTAAGTAATATTCTAATCTTAGTAGATTATTTAGGTTATTTTTAATTCCGAATTTTCATGAAAACCCCAAAAAAAGAATGAATTGTTTTATGGTAGATTAGGATAGATTGCATTCTTAATTTAAGTAATTTATTATTTCGAATTTTAACAAAAACCTCAAAAATAAGTCATGATTAGGATATTTTAAGTCATTATAGGTTGCATGTTAATTTAGGCATATTTTTATTCCGAATTTCATTAGAAAATACCAAAAATAAATCATTTGCCCGTCATTAGAATTAGGTCACGTCGTCGCATGACATATAGTTTGCATGCTAGGTTGCATTACTTGCATGTCATTTTTGCACGTCATTGCATATAGGTTAGCTTTCATTTAAATAAGCGAAAATCCAAAAATATTGAGTGAACTGCTTGTTAATTAGAAATCATATTAGGTTGTTGATGTGATTTTCTAGCTAACAATGCAGATGCTTACGTTGCTCCGAGGTAAGTAATTCTTCCAACTTGCAATTTATTTAATGCTTTCTTGGGTGTTAAATTGGTGGTTTGCGCACCCGCATGAACACCTCACATGTTAGTGACTAAGTTAAAATGGATCCAGATTGCTTGCCAAAACATTTTTGAAAAGAAAAGGTACCGAAAGGGCGTTAGACTAGATCTAGCGTAATCAAGTCCCCGGGCTTAGAATCTCTGGTTCGTAGGAATAAAACATATCTCCCTATGTTTTATTTAGGTTTCTAATCGACCTACCACAAATAGATTAGTGGCGACTCCGAGCATGAAAACATTTGCATGTTAAAAACTTAAACCCTAAGTTGCGAATTGGTAGGGCTTGGGAGGGCCTGAGTTAAGCTTAGTCTTAATAATCCATTAGCCTAAGAGGAAATTTTAGGTCGCGACAATGGTCTTGGATTGAAATCCCAAGGAATCTAAGAACCTATCACTTCGCTTGCCACAAGAATGAAACACGGAGTAGGTTATATTCCAGATAGCTCTAAAGATCACCATGGAGGCCAAGGCTAAGGTCGAAAGAACCATGGAGGCTATAGAGGCCAAGGTGATCGCATTATTATTCCATCTATATGGAAGGGTAAACCTAAAGAGCTTCCCTATCATCAAATTCACATCAAGGAAACTTTTCCAAGACCTTCCAAATTATTTCAAGAAGAAAGCTTACATAAAGTGGAATAATAGATTCTACCTGGTTTATTCGAAGAGAATACCATTAATGTTATCATAACCGAGGCAGAAGGTACTTACGTAATGGAGTAGGAAGATTTTCTTGAACTTTTACTATTAGTCTTTTCCATTGCATTTTTTACAGTTTCAAATTTCTTATGATTTCATTTGCAATTTATATTCCTGTTGATATAGATATAATCACGTTTTTCAATTTAATAAAAGTGGTTAAATGTTTTGTTAAGAACATATAGAAATAAAACCAAGCCTATGATGAATATTATCTTCATTCGTGAGGCTTGAGGCTTTGGATTTCTGTATTGCTCCTCATTGCGAAAATGATTTTAAGAGCAAGGAAGTCTAATGATATGAGGACTAGCTCTGTCTTTATATTCTTTCAAAATAAATTTCAAAATAAATTTCCAAAAGGTTTTTAACAGGACCACGTGCGTTACTTACTTCATATGCGATTACTAATCATGTTTGTTATATATCAGCCATGAGCATTGGCATATCTATAATAGGTTCATATGTGGCCCAAATCTTTCCAAGGAGATAACTTGCGATATTGAAGAGGGCAACGAGGATGAGGAATGGGTCAAAAAGGAAAGGATTCGTCATGAAGAATCAAAGCCACTCACATTAGAGAAAACGATCACTATTAATCTGGGCGATAAAGAGAATCCCAAGCAAGTTAAGATTGGAGAAAGTCTTTCCTCAGTAGAAGTAGAAAGAATCATAGATTTGCTCAAAAAATATCAAGATATATTCGCATGGCCCTATGCTGACATGCCAGGCCTTGATCCGAGCAAAGTTGAACATGCTTTGCCAATCGATCCAAGTATTCCATTAAAGAAGAAATACTTAGGTGAATGAAGCTTGATTTGGCAAAGAAGATAGAAGAATAAGTTATGAAATTGCTCAAAGTCGATTTCATCGAAGTAGTACCATATCCAGAATGGGTTGCCAATATAATACCCGTAATGAAGAAAGATAATCAAGTACAGGTGTGCATTAATTATCAAGGCCTAAATAAAGCAAGCCCTAAGGATGATTTCCCACTTCTACATATCGATGTATTAGTGGATAGCACTACTGGGTTCGAAATATTTTCATTCATAGATGGTTTCTCAGGATACAATCAAATCCTCATGAAGAAAGAGGATAAGGCGAAGACATCTTTTATAACACCTTGGGGCATATTTTGTTACAAGTTGATGTCTTTCGGTTTGAAAAATGTTGGTGCCACGTATCAAAGGACAATGGTAACTTTGTTCCATGATATGATGCATAAAGAAATCGAAGTATATGTGGACGACATGATTGCAAAATCCAAATAAGGAGAAGATCATGTTGAAGTGCTTCGCAAGTTGTTCGAAAGACTCAGAAGATACAAATTGCGACTGAACCCTAACAATGTCGAAACTTGAAGAATCCTTGCCGAAGCATCGCTGTGGCCATAGGCCAGTCAAGTTAGCATTCCTTTACCTTGTTTGATGTTTCTTTAAATGTTAGGATCATTGTAGATAGCTAAGGTGTCATGCCCCGAACCCTACAAGCGTATGATCATCCCTCCGAGGTCTATTCAGTTGCGACGTCCCAGGACGCGTCGCCGACCCAAAACCCAAAACAACAGAGAACAATGCACAGCGAAAGTAACACAACACCCGAACAATTTAAAACAATATGACCAAGGGAACAGTAATACCATAAATACAACTTATATTAATAACAGGGATTTACAATATCGATTGTCAGGCAATATACACCAACCAAAATGGGTCAACAGCCGCCAACATCAAAAGGGGGTACGTAGCTCGGTGGTCAAGCACTATATCTAGCCGGGGCTCCTCCCAAAACGTATCGGTATGCCTGCCATCCTCATGGCTGGGGGTCTGAAAAGTGGGGTTTAAATAACTATGAGAATAAATCTCAGCGAGTAGGCCCCCTAAACCGAAACTAGGCTAACATGCACCTCTCGGACAAGAATCATCTAAACACACAGTTGAGCAATGAAACGACCTAGGCCCTCGGGCCCCAAATCAAGTATACAATGACTCTGCAGGTTAGGCACATAATAATAATAATACTATGCCCAGCAATGCACATACACATGTTAATTGGCCACTGTCACATGCCACACACATGTTTGCACTTGTTTATGGACTCTTCGCACACTTGCCAATGTCATGCTTATGCTTGCACAATTCGATGCACACTTGCACACTTACACACGTGCCAACTTTTCATTTATTCATCGACCCGCGTTAAACGCATCAGGTCCGACCCGCGTAACATGCATCAGGTCTATCACTTTTCGATCGATCTCTGGCCCGCGTTAAACGCATCAAGCTCATGACACAACCCGCATGTGGGACGCCTCAGGTTGGCTATCTTCCGGTAATCTGGGCATCGTCCCACGTTAAACACCTCAGGACAGGTTCATTACCCCGCGTAAACGACGCCTCAGGGCGATTTAGGTGATCACATACTCATGCCAATCGTGCACATTCACATAATGCACATGCCATGCCAACACTCGGGACATCAATTGAATTCACAATAATCATTCAATTTAACCTAGTCACATGTCCAATTAACCAATCCAATGACAATCGCCATGGCACATAATTGGCACATGGAAATACATGATTAATCTATCGAAAATCATATAAATCAACGGCCCACGAAGCTTCTCATTATATGGCCACATCAAGTCCTTAGTAATGGCACCACATAATCAACCCCAAGCCATATAAAGTCAGCCACAACATGGGTAATTCAAGCACACATGGCAATTCACGCACAAACCACGCATTAGCCACACAAGGCCCAATTAAAACTCCAACGGACAGTCACTTAATCAGTCCACCCTAGGCCTCTAAACCACTTCCAAATCATCACCTTAGGCTATTAAAATCACCACAAAACAGCCAATGCTCAGCCCACACTTTGAACCCAAATTAATCCACATATTAGCTCAAATCAAGACCATAATGATCAACTAATGCTCAACCCATTCTAGGCCATCAAACCACATTTAAATCATCATACTAATCCATCAAAATAGCCACAATATCAGCCCTAATCAACCCACACTAATTAACCCCTAAAATACCCTAATAACCCCTAAAACTTGTCTAAAGTGCACATAATCCTAATTAAGGGTTAGGGTTTCCACTAACTAGGTTTAGGGCTTCAAATGGGGGTTGAACAAGGAAAGAAACGGGCCAAACAGCAGCTGGACTGAACCGATTCAGTGGCGGCGCTCTGGCGTCGTCACGGCGGCGCTCGGCGGTCAACGGTGGTGGCGACAGTGGTTGTGACTCTTGGCTGGTCACGGCGGCAAGGGGGGTGATGGTGACGGTGGTGGTGGTAGCAAAAATAGGAGAGAGAAAGGAGGGGGTAAGACGGTGAGGCGAGATGGTGGTGCGAGAGGCGTAGGCAGCTGGCGGCGATTCCGGCGAGCGGCACCGACGATGAACGGCAGTGGCTGTCCGGCGGTGGCTGACCTCACGGCCAAGGAAGAGGGGAGAATAGGAGAGAGAGACTAGTTGGTGGAGAGAGAGAATGAGATGAGAGAGAGAGAGAGAGATAGAGATATTTTATCCAAAATGGGTAGGTGGGAGTAGGTGGGGGTTGGTGGCCTACTCCACTCAAGACTAGATCTAATGGCTCAAATTTGAAGATCAATCACATCAAATCAAGATCAATGGCCAAGATGGGTTCTAGACACAAAACATTCAAGGGCTCACAATTGATCTTGTTGGACAAGCTAGATCTAAGGGCCAAGATTCATTCTTATACAAAATATCTAGGGGCACTTTAGGGAATGAGCAAGAGTGATGGAGGCACCAATGTCCAATGATTTTTGGCACTACTAGGGCTGAATAATACCAATAAAAATCTCTAAAATTCGGAATTAAGCTCATGGCCCAAGGGCAATTTGGTAATTTTCCATTTCCAGTCCGAAATTCCAATTTTCAACTATAGCAATCCCTAATATAATTGGCCATACTAATACGACGTTGTCCTTGCAAAATAGTCGTGTATGTCCATGAAATTCGACACCTAAGTCCGGACTCAATTCTACGATCAATTTCTCTCAAATGCGATTTTAGCGTCTCTTGCTAACTGACAGCTGTTTAGGGGTTACGCATATCGACCTAGGGTTACTCGAGTCGTGATGGTCTCGACTTCCAAGAGAACACGAGAATTTATCGCTAGTTTCGAGAGTCGCGATCGTCCGGAATAAGTTCAGGAATGTTTGCCACGTGTACTTTCAGTCGTGCGGAATCACCCGCGTTCCGATCATACGTCATTGGCTAAATCAAATCTGTTATCCTCCTTGGATCGGCCCACGTTGGTCCAAAATATTTTCTCATTGTTTCTCGGAATCGGACTCAATTCGCGGTCGAGTTCTTGGGTCCACGTACCGTTTTCCTAGTTAGCTTTTCCCTATTGGTGAGTATCCCGAGAAGGATCCGTTCCGGGCGAGACTTACTAAAATGAAATTAGAAATATACATCTATTTCATTAATTACGAAAGTGGGTCGAATTCAGGATGTTACATAGGGAGATTAGAATAAGAGTTTAAGTCTTAGCAAAAATGGAGTCGTTCAGTTCTGATCTGGTGTTCTTCCAACTGGCTTTTCGCCGGCGGGTAGAGGTTCGACGGCGAAGCTATAGACTAAGATTGATAGACGGTAACACAAGGAAGACATAAGATCAAAATTCAAACAAAATGATCGTCGGAAGGTCGCCGGAGAAGAGCTTGAAGTGGCAGCCTTGAGAACTTAGAACTAGGATTCATGCACATCAAGTGTTCGGCAAAATGCTGAAGAGAAAGAAGATCGAAACGGCGCCGTTTTTTGCTCTGTGCCCGCCGGAGAAGACGACCGATGACCGGTACTGGCGAGGCCTGGTTTGGCCAAGCCGAACCGTGTTGAGCCGGGCCAGTCCGGTTTATTTTCCCGGCGGGAAAATTTAATAAAAAATCTAAAAAAATCACTAAAAAAGTTCAAAAAATTTTCATAAAAAATAAAAATTCAGAAAAATTTTGGAAAACATAAAAAAATTTCAGAATATCAGAAAATTTAGTAAAAATTCAAAAAATTTAAGAAAATTCATAAAAATCAAGAAATTCCAGAAAATCCAAATAAAAAATGTGAAAAATTCAGAAAAAATCTAAACAATTGGAAAATTGGAAAGTTTATAAATTTTTTTTCAAAAATTCATAAAAACTAATTCCCGGTTAATGAAATTCTCCGAAATTCAACTTCCGAAAAAAAAATAAAAAATTTCAAAAATTTCAAAAATTCATAGAATGGTTCAAAAACATCGTGACCAACCTTGGAAAGTGAAATTTGAATTTTTGGAGATGCCCAAGTGCAATTTTTAGAAAAATCTCAAATTCACGAGTTATAACCCCTAAAAAACCCTAAAACCCTAAAAAAATACAAATCATGAAATGAACAAGCCTCTAGGGATTCATTAGAGTTTGGTTGTTTTGATTGATTTTTATTTTCAGAGGCCATTTAGAATTGATTGATTTAATTGACATTGATTGCGCATTTAATTCTTGATTGATTTTCCCCACTATTAGAATGGATAGAATTAGTGGGTAAGCCTCGGAAACTTGCATGACACGTTAGACATCGTATCATTTTTAGGTACCGAAAGGGCATTAGGGATCTCAATTTGGGATAATTAGCGTAACCAAGTCCCCGTACTCAGAATCTCTGGTTCATAAAATCTTGATATTTCTTCTATACCCCGATTAAGTTTCTAGTCTACCTACCAATAATGACTAGTGGTGACTCCAAAATAAAAAACTTAGATCAAATAGGAAATTACCATCCATTGTCACGTGAAGTATGGTCTGGGAGAGACCCTTATACGAAAATACCTCTTTAGCGCACAAATCTCGAAAGTCTCCTAAATAAAAAAAGCGCGAAAGGTGAGCACAAAAAGAAAGGAGTAACTGAAGAAGATGTCAAACAATTGCTTTTAGTCATGAAGACGAGCGAATTTGAGGTAATTGAACGGCTAAGAAAGATGTCAATGAACTGCACGTCCTAGAGATAATTAATGAAGTACAATTGGAAGACTTTGTTGGTAATATTCTTCTGAAAGATCAAATCGCCTTCTCCGATGAAGATTTCCCAATCGACAGGCATTCCCATAATAAGGCTCTATATATTGCCGTCAAATGTCGGGACAAAGAGGTATCACATGTGTTGATTGATAATGGTTTTGCACTTAATTTGTGTCCAATAAGCACACTGCATCACTTGGGAATTAGCGAAGAGCTTATCAAATCGTCTAAAGTAACATGTGCTCGTTTGATGGAATGAAGAAAGACGTTATTGGCGATATCAAGCTCAAGGTAAATATAGGCCCTGTGCCTTTCCTAATCGATTTTCAAGTAGTAGATATTTCGAGGACTTTCAACTTGTTACTCGGAAGACCTTGGATTCATATAGCTGGTGCTATTCCTTCAAGTCTCCATCAGAAGGTCAGGTTCGTCATTAATGGCAAGATGATCACCGTACATAGGGAGATGGATTTTACCACTTATAAAGAAAGTGCAATACCATATGTCGAACCAAAAGTGAAAGAATAACCAAGCTATCATTCCTTTGAAATGATCTCAATGGTGCATATCCCTGCCGGTTGCATCATGAATGTAACGTCCTGAATTCGATCCACTTTCGTGATCAATAAAATAAATTTGTATTTCTCATTTCGTTTTAGTGAGTCTCGCCAGGAACTGATCATTCTCGGGATACTGACCAATAGAAAATAGCTAACTAGGAAAACAGTACGTAGACCCAAGAACTCAACCGTGAATCGGGTCCAATTCCGAGGAACGACGAGGGAATATTTTGGGCCAATGTGGGCCGATCTAAGGAGGGTGACGGATTTAGTTTGATCAATAATGTACGATCGGATCGCGGGTGATTCCACATGACCGATAGTACGCATGGCGAACAATCTTGAACTCATTTCGAACGATCGTGACCCCCGGAACTAGTGATAAATCCTCGTGTTCTCTGAGAGATTGAGATCGTCACGACTCGATGTGACATTCTGAAATCTGATTCACTTGGAATTTATGAAATGAATAGTTTATGGACGTGCTTGTAGTCAGATCTCGCCAAGAATTGATCACTTCGGGAATACTAACCGTTAGGGAAAGGCTAATTAGGAATTTAAATTCGCGCGACCAAAAAACTCAATCGTGAACTGACTTTCGACCACGAAAATTATCAAGGTGACATTTTGAGCCAATTTAGGCCGATCCAAGGATAGTTAGGGATCAATTCGTCATTGTCATCTTAGTGGATCGTGGGTGATTCCGTTAGACCACAAAATGAATTGACGAATGATCCTGAACCTATACCAAACAATCACGCCTGTTGGAACTAGCGATCGATCCTCGCGATTAAGTGACAACCGAGGTCGTCACGACCCGAGTAAACTTGTACATGACATGATTCAGTATCGGCCATGGGTCAAAGATGTGAATTTCCCCAAAAGCCACCCGTTAGCTTGAGATACGCGCAAGTTACATTATTTAGAACTTAGTCATTAATTAGAGACCGAGTTGGGTATTGAAAATTTAGAAAGTCATGACAGAACATTTGGACGATGTTGTCATTTGCTCGGTTAGCCTCGGATTTGCTCGAATCCTTCAGAAAAATTGAATTTTGGTGAGAAATGGAAAATAACCATTTTACCCCTGGAAATTTGTTAAGGCCAATGTAATTTGGGAAGGGCATTTTGGTGATTTCACCCTAGCCTTAGAAATAGAGATTTTTGGACAATTTTGCCCTTGGACTTTTTGTGAAATTCCCAAATTGCCCTTGGATATTTTGGGAAAAAATCGATTTGGACCATTGATTTGGATTGTGAGAGAGGGGCATGATGGTCTTTTGGCACCTCAATTATTGACTTGGATTATTTAAAGCCAAATCTCTCTCTCTCTCTCTCTCTCTCTCTCTCTCTCTCTCTCTCTCTCTCTCTCCTCACTCTCTCACTTCCACTCTCGGCTCTCTCTCTCCCCCTCCTCCCGACCGAACCAGCCACCCCCTCCCTTCACTGTGACCATCGCTATCTGCCAAGGCCGGTCGCCGCCGCCGTCCACCCGTCTAGCTGATCGGCCACACGCCGGAGCTGCCGCACACCGGAGCCACTGGAGCCGCCGCTCGCCTAGCCCAACCGCTCCTCCACCGTCCTTCTCTCTCTCCTGTTCTGCCTTACCGAACCACCACCATCCCCGTCTTGTCCTATTTAGCTGCCGTCCAGCCAGCCGCCGTGCAGTCGTCGCTACCGCCAAGCCGCTCACCACCGCCGCTCGCCGCCGTGAGGCCACCGGCCTGCCGCCCCCTTCCCACTCTGGCTATGCCAGCCTAGAGTTCGTGTAAGTCGCCCCCTAAACCCTATTTAGAATGTCGGGTATCGATAGACGCGATTAAGGGTGGAATCGGACTTAATTAGATGCGATTTTGGCTAAATAAGTGGTTGTTTAGGAGTTAATTTAGAGGACCGATTTGAGGATTGATATTGGCTGAATTGAGGTTGAAATGGAGAGGTTTCGGGATTGATTTGAAGTCGAGTAAAGTGCTGGACATTGTGGATTGAATTGATGAGCATTTGGCTCGATTTAGGGGCGTATGGTGTCGGTTTGATGCGTTATGTGGTGGCTGGAATTGTGGTGTTTGATATGGCTTGAAATGAGCATGAAAATGCTGAAATTGTACTCATAATGTGGCTGTGATTGTGGGCCCATTAGTGGCCATGTATGTTTGTTGTATCGTGAGCTGATTGATTTAAATGTGGGTTATTATGTGCACGCTTGGGCTGAATTGAATTTGATTGTCAATTAGCGGTGTTGGGTACTTAATAAGATTAAGAAATGTGTGTGGTTTGGTGCATGTACGGGCTAAGTGTGATTGGCCAACATATTGGCATGTGAGTGTTGAGCATGTGAATGAGTGAAAAATCGCGTGTGGTGCGGTATGTGTGGTTATGAAAATCCCTGAGGCGATATTATTACACGAGAAATTGATCCGTCCTGAGGTGGTACGACTACGTGGGATGATGCCCGATATTACAGGAGGACGGCTAACCTGAGGCGGTACCATTACGCAAGTTGTGTCGTAGGTGGTGGGTGTTGAGCCTGAAGCAGTACCATTATGCGGGCAAGATACACGGCCTGAGACGGTACCATTACGTGGGCCATGAAGTGTTGTTATGAGTTAGTCGCAGTGAACCTAAGGCGGCACTACTACACGGGTCACTAGCCAGTCGAGTGGAAATTATGAGTTGGTCGTAGTGAACTTGAGAGGTACCATTACGCGGGTCACTGGCGAGTTGTGTGAAAATAAGGTGATGAGGCAAGAATGAGTGCGTGAAACGTAATTAGAATGTGCATGAGGTTGGAAATTGTACTACTGTGGCTAACGTGCAAGTTGCATACAGTAAAGGCTCAGGTAAGTATAAATTGTGTGCCTGCTATATGATGGCCGAGTGTGGTTATGTCTGTGAATGTCTGAAGGTACGTGATAGCCTAGGTGGGGTTTAGGGTGTGTGCTTATTAAGATGTGATCTTATGGTTGTTTCAATCAATAATTTTAGAACCCCCGCCTGAGCCATGAATCTTCTGCCACAGCCGCCGCAATGTTTTGGGATTCCTATGCACACCGATCACGACATTGTAGAATACCCTATAGATGACAACATGACCTGGTTTAAGCATACTACAGTAGCTTGGGTAGACATAAGACTACCCCTCTGACAGGCCTATATGTACACTGCCCGGATGTTTAGAGACAGGATAGATGAGTACGATCCCGTCCGTGACTTCGATGTCCCCTTTGACGGAATTAGAGACTAGGACCCATCAGCCATACCACCTCCTGATGGAGAGATGACTAGTTTGGAGACTAGTGTGGCGCAGTCTGGGCATCAGGCCGCACCTGTAGTACCTGGACCTCCTGCGGCTGATCCTGATCCGGAGCCGGAAGAGTCCAAGGTATGATACGATCCTATGGATGTGGACCTCGAGGTAATACCCGTAGAAGAACCAGAAGATGAAGACCTTGAGAACGAACCTGAAGAGGCGTCGGAAGAAGAGCCTAAGGATGAGCTTGAAGAAGACCCGGAGAGAGAACCAGAGGACGCACCCGTAGGCGAGCCAGAGTATGAACAAGAGTCTGACCCCGAGTTTGTGCTAGAGGACGAGTCTAATGAGGAGCAGTTCGAAGTTCCAGCGGAGTCGGGTGATATAAACAACCCAATTGAGATCGAGGTCGAGCCGGAGTCCTCAGAGGAGCAGACAGTTCGGGGGGATTCAGATTCGGATGATGAGGAATCAGACTCTGAGTGGATGTTAAGCAGAGGGCGTAGGGACTAGAGTAGGGGTTAGGAGTAGTTCTTTGAAGTGTTCCATTTTTGGAGATAGGGTATACTAAGCTCCTGATCTTTTTAGATGTCGTTGGTGCATAGTATAGATATTCGGTGTGCTTGTACATTATGGGTTGTGTATGTGAATATTGTATAAGTTTGGATGAGCAATGGATATGTTTATTCTCCTTTTTTACCCCAATTATTATTGTCCGGGTATTTGTGGCTTTTCGCTGATTGTCTTAAATCTCTGATAAGTTGAATTGGATCAGCGATACCCTGGGATGTCACATTATTCGACCAGAGAAAGTTGTTGCGTGCTCGATGGGGTTCGGGGCATGACATCACGGTTTGGTTTGGAATCAGAGCGAGGACAGCTCGATCTATATTGGTCAAAGTCTAGAGTGATAAGGAGCAGAGACCCTGGGGTAGTAATTTAGGGAGACCTTAGCGAGTCGTAGGGTGGAATGAGCTACACGTGCCTCCAGATTGTTTGTTATGATTGTTGGATGAATTGAGTGTTATAACGATTGAAATGCAGGTGCATTTGGACCTGAGGTAAGTGCATAGACCCTATTGATTATGGCTTTGTGCTGTGGTGATTGATTACCTACTGAGTGAATTATTGTGTTAATTCACTGCCTAGGACTAGACTGGTATAGTTGGCCTAGGTTTCTAATTCCTGAGTGGAATTATAACATGTAGTCGAGTGGTAGATATCGTGAGGATGAGTTTGCGAGGTAGAGGAACTGGGGATCCGTCCAGCTCACGAGCTCGAGCCCTACCTGCAGAAGATCCTAGGATGGATGCGGTCATGAGGACCCTATAAGAAATTGGTAATCTAATAGGACAGTAGACTCAGGAACGAGCTGCCACATTGCCCAAGCTGCTGAGACTGCTGTGGCCACTGCTGCCAATAATAATAATGGGAATCAAGGGCAGGGGCAGGTGAATATGAATAGGCAAATGCACCAATTAGTCGAGCAGTTTATAAAATTAAAGCCTCCTAAGTTTGATGGTAGAGGCGATCTTAAGAGCGCATCACTGTGAGTAGAGGAGTTGGAAAAAGCCTTTGAGGTATTAGGCTGTACCGATGAAGAGAAAGTGACATTAGCAGTATATCAATTGCAAGGAAATGCAAATGATTGGTGGAGAGCTACTAGAGGAAGGATATTCCCGGCTGGTATCGCCCAAACTTGGGCGATGTTTGTGGAAACCTTTAATGGTAAATATTTTTCTGAGAGTACCCGGGAACAGAAATTATCTGAGGTTGTGAGGCTACGTCAGGGGCAGAGGACAGTAGACCAGTACGAGGCTGAATTTACTCGATTATCTAAGTTTGCACCAAAGATAGTCGAGGACCCGTTGGATAGGGCTTGGAGGTTTCGAGACGGCTTAAAGCCGGACCTTCGTAGCCAAATGATTTCGTTAAATTTGAGGAAGTATAATGAGATTTATGATAGGGCTCAAGTGATTGAGCGGAATTTAGCGGATAGGGCCGCCGCTTCTGGGTCGAGGGTTGCCCAGGGTAGGGACAATCGTCAGTTAGGAAAGAGGCCAATGACGAGTAATCGACGATTTGTCCCTCCTGCTAGAAGGAATATAGGAAAATCGGCATATAATCAGAATGGTCCATGTCGAGTGTGTGGGGAAAGACATGGAAATGGACTTTGTCCAACTAGGGGCGGAGCATGTTTCGGATGTGTTGGATTTGGTCATCACATAAGGTTTTGCCTCAACCTTAGGCAGAATAGATTGCCTGCGTTGCCGCCACCTCGGAACAAGAACCAAACTGGAGTTGCCCAGACAACTAATTAAACTAGGCCATAGGTGTAAGGACGGGTGTACGCCATGGCTAGAAGAGAGATTGAGAATGCGCCAGGGGTTATCACAGGTACGGTTTCTCTGTGCGACCATGCTGCGTATGCTTTGTTTGACCCTGACACATCACATTCATTTATATCTGAGCAATTTGTTAAGTTGACTGGTATAGAACCGCAGTTGCTTGATATCGTGTTGTGTGTTATGACTCCCTTCAATGATAAGATGCTAGTTTCGTTGGGGTACCCGAATTGTAAGATTGTGATTGGTGATAGGGAGAAAATGATTGATTTAGTGGTTCTAGCCATGTATGATTTTGATGTGATAGTAGGTATGGATTGGCTATCTAAGCAGAGGGCCGTAATGGATTGTAATAGCAGCGTGATCCAATTTAATCCCGTTGGATATCCAGAATTCAAATTTGTGAGAAATCGAGGAGGACCCTCGATCCCATGGATTTCGTCACTAGAAATTACTAAGTTGTTGAATGAATGGTGTCAAGGATTTCTAGCGGCCGTAGTTGATTCAACGGCTGAGGAGTCGAGGCTAGAGGACATAGCCGTGGTGTGCGATTATCCCGATGTCTTTCCTTAGGAATTGCCGGGATTGCCACCAGAAAGAGAAGTAGAGTTTGTAATCGAGTTGGCCCTTGGAACTGAGCTAATCTCGAAGGCACCTTATAGAATGTCGTTATCGGAGTTAAAGGAGTTAAAGGTGCAAATGCAAGAGTTATTAGACAAAGGATTTATCCGTCCGAGTGCGTCTCCGTGGGGAGCGCCAGTTTTATTTGTGAGAAAGAAAGATGGATGTTGAGGTTATGTATCGATTACAGGCAGCTAAATCAGGTAACGATCAAAAATAAATATCCCTTGCCGAGGATTGATGATTTATTTGATCAATTACAAGGGACTTCGGTGTTTTCTAAAATTGATTTGAGAACGGGATATCATCAATTGAGGATTAGGAAGGAGGATACACCGAAGACGGCATTTAGGACGAGATATGAACATTATGAATTTACGGTAATGCCATTCGAATTGACGAACTCCCCTGCTATCTCTATGGACTTAATGAATCGAGTGTTTAAGGAGTTCTTAGATCAATTTGTGATCGTTTTTATAGACGACATACTGGTGTACTCGAAGAGCCTAGAGGAGCATGAGTTTCACTTGAGTAAAGTTTTGCAAACTTTAAGAGAGAATGCACTGTATACTAAGTTTAGCAAGTGCGAGTTCTGACTCAATCGAGTAGCATTTCTCAGACATGTGATTTCTGGAGAAGGAATCTCAATGGATCCAACAAAAATTGAGGTAGTAATGAAGTGGTCGAGACCAACGACGGTAACAGAGGTTCAAAGCTTTTTGGGTTTGGCAGGATATTACCGACATTTCGTGAAAGGGTTTTCGACAATAGTGACACCATTGACACATTTGTTGAAAAAGGAAGCGAAATTTGAATAGACCGATAAATATGAAAGGAGTTTTCAGGAATTGAAATATAGATTGACAATGGCACCGGTGTTGACTATTCCATTAGGATCCGAGGATACGAAATTTATAGTGATGTGTCGTTAAAAGGAATGGGGTGTGTACTCATGCAAAATGGACAAGTAGTGGCCTACGCATCAAGGCAGTTAAGACCGCATGAGCGGAACTATCCGACGCATGATTTGGAATTAGCCACTATAATATTCACCCTTAAGATTTGGCGACATTATCTTTGTGGAGAGAAATTTCAGATATATACAAGTCATCAGAGCCTTCAATATTTGTTTTCTCAAAAAGAGTTGAATATGAAATAGCATCGGTGGATGGAATTACTGAAAGATTATGATTGCGATATTTTATATCATCCCGGGAAGACCAATCGGGTAGCCGATGCATTGAGTCGGAAGTCAAGCATCACACATTTAATGGTCAAGGAGTGGGCATTATTGGAAAAAGTGCAAGACTCGAAGTTTGGATTCAAACTAAGTCAAGTCTCGAGTTTGCTAGCCACGCTAAGGATTGAACTGGAGATCCAGGCTAAGATTAAGACTTTGCAGTCTACGGATCAAGAAATCCAAAGGATTCTAGGGATGGGTGATACCAAGAGAAAGCCAGACTTTCAGATATCCGAAGACGAGATACTGAAGTTCCGTGGACGTTTATGCGTGCCTGACGATGCGGAACTTAAGGAAAAAATTTTATCAGAAGCGCACCGTAATAGTTATAGCATCCATCTCGATATTACGAAAATGTATCAGAATTTAAGGCAATACTATTGGTGGAATGGTATGAAGGTAGACATAGCCAGACATGTGGCTAAATGTCTAACGTGCTAGCAAGTAAAGACGCAACATTGTAAACTCGGAGGATTATTGCGATCTTTGGAAATCCCAGAGTGGAAATGGGAACATATAACTATGGACTTTGTGACGGGATTACTAAGGAGCCAAAGAGGCCATGATACTATTTGGGTAATAGTCGATAAATTGACAAAGTCGGTACACTTTTTGGCTGTGTGAAAAGACTTTGCATTAGATCGATATGCTGAGTTATATGTGCAACAAATAGTTCGATTGCATGGGGTACCAGTGACGATTACCTCAGATCGTGATTCTAGGTTTATCGCCAATTTTTGAAAAAGTCTGCAGACAGCATTAGGATCAAAGCTGCAATTTAGTACATATTACCATCCACAAACGGATGGCCAGTCTGAAAGGATGATTCAGACTTTAGAGGTTATGCTTCGGGCATGTGTGTTGGATTTTCAAGGTAAGTGGAAAGAGCAATTACCCTTAGTAGAGTTTGCATATAATAATAGTTTTCGGCAGAGCATCAGAATGGCACCCTTTGAAGCACTGTATGGTAGGGCTTATAGAACGCCCGTGTGTTGGGATGAAGTAGGAGAAAGGAGCATAACCGGGCCAAAGTTAGTTCAACAGTCAATTGAGGATGTTAAGGTGATTCACAAAAGGCTGAAAATAGCTCAAAACCGTCAAAAGAGTTATGTAGACAGAAGGCGAAGACCTTTGGAGTTTCAAGTAGGGGATCACATATTCCTTAAGGTATCGCCCATGAGAGGACTATCCAGATTCAGTAAGAAAGGGAAGTTGAGTTCGAGGTACGTAGGACCCTTTGAAGTTTTAAAAAGGATCGGAGACCTAGCTTATCGCCTTGCATTTCCGCCAAATTTATCACAAGTGCATAATTTGTTCAACGCATCAATATTGAGAAAATATGAACCGGACCTAACTCATGTGTTGAATTATGAGGAAATAGAAGTCGATGACAGGGTGTCATATGTCGAGAGATCAATAAGGATTGAAGATCGGAAAGAACGGGTTCTAAGGAACAAGACAATCCCTATGGTCAAGGTTGTTTGGAAGCACCACGGGACAGAAGGTGTGATGTGGGAAACTGAAGAGCAAATGCAACGTCAATACCCCCACTTATTTGAGTAGTTAGTTTGATTTGTAAATTTCGAGGACGAAATTTTTATAAGGGAAGAAGAGTTGTGACATTCTGAAATCTGACCCACTTGAGATTTATGAAATGAATAGTTTATGGACATGCTTATAGTTAGATCTCGCCCGGAATTGATCACTTTGGAAATACTAACGGTTAAGGAAAGGCTAATTAGGGATTTAAATTCGCGTGACCAAAGAACTCGATCATGAACCGACTTTCGACCACGAAAATTATCGAGGTGACATTTTGAGCCAATTTAGGCCGATCCAAGAATAGTTAGGGATCAATTCGCCACTGTCATATTAGTAGATCGTGGGTGATTCCGTTAGACCACGAAATGAATTGACGAATGATCTCGAACCTATACTAAACGATCGCGCCTATCGAAACTAGCGATCGATCCTCGCAATTAAGTGACCACCGAGGTCGTCACGACCCGAGTAAACTTGTACGTGACATGATTCAGTATCGACCACGGGTTAAATGTGTAAATTTCCCCAAAAGCAACCCGTTAGTTTGAGATACGCACAAGTTATGTTATTTAGAACTTAGTCATTAATTAGAGATCGAGTTGGGCATTGGAAATTTAGAACATTTGCTCGGTTAGCCTCGGATTTGCCCAAATCCTTCAGAAAAATTGAATTTTATTGAGAAATGAAAAATGACCATTTTACCCCTGAAAATTTGTTAAGCCAATGTAAATTGGGATAGGCATTTTGGTCATTTCACCCTAGCCTTAGAAATAAAGATTTTTGGACAATTTTGCCCTTGGACTTTTTGTGAAATTCCCAAATTTCCCTTGGATATTTTGGAAAAGATCGATGAGGACCGTCGATCTCAAGATAAGATCAAATCTAGGCCAAATCTCAATTATTGACTTGGATTGTGAGAGAGGGGCATGATGATTTTTTGGCACCTTAATTATTGACTTGGATTATTTAAAGCCAAATCTCTCTCTCTCCTCACTCTCTCACTCCCACTCTCGACTCTCTCTCTCCCCCTCCTCCCAACCGAACTAGCCACCCCTTCCCCTCACCGTGACCATCGCCATCTGCCAAGGCCAGTCGCCACCGCCGTCCAGCTGGATCGGCCGCACGCCGAAGCCGCCGCTCGCCTAGCCTAGCCACTCCTCCACCGTCCTTCTCTCTCTCCTGTTCTACCTCACCGAACCACCACTATCCCCATCTTGTCCTATTCAGCCGCTATCTAACCAACCACCATACAGCCGTCATCGCCGCCGAGCCGCTCGCCACCGCCGCTCGCGGTCGTGAGGCCACCGACCTGCCGCCCCCTTCCCACTCTAGCCAAGCTAGCCTAGAGTTCATGTAAGTCGCCCCCTAAACTCTATTTAGGATGTCGGGTATCGATAGACATGATTATGGGTGGAATCGGACTTAATTAGATGCGGTTTTGGCTAAATAAGTGGCTGTTTAGGGGTTAATTTAGTGGACTGATTTGAGGATTGATATTGGCCGAATTGAGGTTGAAATGGCGAGGTTTTGGGACTGATTTGAAGCCGAGTAAAGTGCTGGACATTGTGGATTGAATTGACAAGCATTTGGCTTGATTTCGGGGCGTATGGTGTCGGTTTGATGCGTTATGTGGTGGCTGGAATTGTGGTGTTTGATATGGCTTGAAATGAGCATGAAAATGCTAAAATTGTACTCATAATGTGGCTGTGATTGTGGGCCCGTTAGTGGCCATGTATGTTTGTTGTAAAGTGAGCTAATTGATTTAAATATGGGCTATTATGTGCATGCTTGGGCTGAATTGAATTTTATTGTCAATTAGCCGTGTTGGGTGCTTAATAAGATTGAGAAATGTGTGTGGTTTGGTGCGTGCACGGCTAAGCGTGATTGCCTAATATATTGGCTTGTGAATGTTGAGCATGTGAATGAGTGAGAAATCGCATATGGTGTGGTATGTGTGGTTACGGAAATCCCTGAGGCGGTATGACTACTCGGGACAATGCCCGGTATTACTGGAGGACGGCCAACCTGAGGCGGTACAATTACGTGGGTTGTGTCGTAGATAGTGGGTGTTAAGCCTGAGGCGGTACCATTACGCAGGCAAGATATACAGCCTGAGGCAGTACCATTACGCGGGCCATGAAGTATTATTATGAGTTAGTCACAGTGAACCTGAGGCGGTACTGCTATGTGGGTCACTAGCGAGTCGAGTGGAAATTATGAGTTGATTGCAGTGAACCTGAGGTAGTACCATTATGCGGGTCACTAGCGAATTTTGTGAAAATAAGGTGGTGAGGCAGGAATGAGTGCGTGAAATATAGTTAGAATGTGCATGTGGTTGAAAATTATACTACTGTGGCTAACGTGCAGGTTGCATGTAGGAAAGGCTCAGGTAAGTATAAATTGTGTGCCTGCTATGTGATGGCTGAGTGTGATTGTGTCTGTGATTGTCTGGAGGTACGTTATAGCCTAGGTGGGGTTTAGGGTGTGTGCTTATTGAGATGTGTTCTCATGGTTGTTTCAACCAACAATTTTAGAACCTCGGCCTGAGCCATGAATCTTCCACCACCACCGCCGCAGCATTTTGGGATTCCTATGCACACCGATCACGATATTATAGAATACCCTATAGATGACAACATGACCTGAGTTAAGAATACTACTGTAGTTTGGGTAGACGTAGGACTACCCCTCTGGCAGGCCCATACGTATACTGCTTGGATGTTTAGAGACGGGATAGATGAGTTTGGTCCCGTCTGTGGCTTCGATGTCCCCTTTGACGGAGTTGGGGACTAGGACCCATCAGTCATACCACCTCCTGACGGAGAGATAACTAGTTTGGAGACTAGTCTGGCGCAGTCTGGGCATCAGGCCGCACCTGTAGTACCTGGACCTCCCGCAGCTGATCCTAATCAGGAGCCGGAAGAGTCCTGGTAGGTTATGACCCTATGGATGTGGACCTCGAGGTAATATCCGAAGAAGAACCAGAAGATGAAGACCCTAAGGACGAACCTAAAGAGGCCCCGGAAGAAGAGCTTGAGGATAAGCCTGAAGAAAACCCAGAGAGACAACCAGAGGACACACCCGCGGGCGAGCCAAAGTATGAACCAGAGTCCAACCCCGAGTTTGTGCCAGATGACGAGTCTGATGAGGAGCCAGAAGAGGAACGGTTCAAAGTTCAATCGGAGTCGGGTGATATAAACAACCCGATTGAGATCAAAGCCGAGCCGGAATTCTCAAAGGAGCAAGTAGTTCAGCGGGATTCAGATTCGGATGATGAGGAATCAGACTCTGAGTGGACACTAAGCAAAGGGCGTAGGAACTGGAGTAGGGGTTGGGAGTAGTTCTTGGAGGTGTTCCATTTTTGGAGATAGGGTATACTAAGCTACTGATCTTTTTGGATGTCAATAGTGCATAGTATAGATATTTGGTGTGCTTGTACCTTATGGGTTGTGTATGCAAATATTGTATAAGTTTGGATGAGTAATGGATATGTTTATTCTCCCTTTTTACCCCAATTGTTATTGTCCGGGTATTTATAGCTTTCGCTGATTGTCTTAAATCTCTAATAAGTTGAATTGGGTCAGCGATACCCTGGGACATCGTATTATTCGATCAGAGAAGGGTGTTGCGTGCTCGATGGGGTTCGGGGCGTGACACTCGAGTAATCCTAAATCAATACGCGTAACTCCTAAACAGCCGCCTATTAGTGAGAGACCTTAAAATTGTAATTGAGCAATTTTGATCTTTGAATTTGATCCGGATTTGAATGTCGAATTTCATGGACGTATGCAACTATTTTGTGAGGACGACGTCGTTTTAGTGTGGCAAACCATAATAGGGATCGGTACGGTCGAAAAATGGAAATTCAGCCCAGAAACGGAAAATTACCGATTTGCCTTTATGCCTTAAGCCTTGTATTCCGAATTTGAGGTTTTAAATTGGATTAATCAACCCTAATAATGCTGGTATTTAGAAGACCATATTGCCCCTAGATATTTTAGTCTTGGATGATCTTGGCCCTTGAATTGAGGGCAAGATGGGCATTGTTAGTAGGGTGGTTCAACCACCCCACTCAAGCCAATTAGGATAAACACACACACATACTCTCTCTCTCTCCCTCATTTCCCCTCACCATCTTCAGCCACTCCCCCCCTCCATTCTCTCCCCTTGCCGTGTGAGAACCTCCGCCAGAATAAGCCGCCGCTGTTCGCGCCACTGCCACCGTGCATCGCCGAGCGCTACCGTGAGGACCACCGGAGCATCGCCGCGGAACCAACTTGTCCCAGCCACGGTCCAGCCCATTTCTCCTCCTTGTTCAACCTCATTTGAAGCCTAAGACCTACGTGAGTACAACCCTAAACCTTAATTAGGCTCTAATGCACGTTAGACAAATTCTAGGGGTTAAATTAGGGTGTTTTAGGAGTTAATCGTAGGCTAGTGATTAGGCTGATTAATGTGATAATTTTAGTGGCCTAATGAGTTGATTTGGAGGTGGATTAGAGGCCTAGATCGGTATGATTAATGGCTGATCATAGTGGGCTCGTTTGGACTTTGTGTGATTGATTAATAGACCAATTGTGAGATGCTAAGTGTGCATTGATTAGGGCTGATCTTCTAGCTATTTTGGTGGCTTAGTGTTATGATGTAATTGTGATTTGGTGGTCTAGAATGGGCTGAATGCTGGCTGTTCATTGGGGATTTGATTTAGGCAATTATGTGGACTAAAATGGGTGCTATTGTGTGGGCCGTGTAGTGGCTGATCTTGTGGTGATTTTGGAGGTTCAATGTGCTGATTTGGAAGTGACTTAGTGGCCTAGGGTGGACTGTTCATGGCTGATTTAGTGTAGGTTTGATCTGGGCCATATTTGATTAATCATGGTTTTAATGTAAATTGCCAAGTGTATTGTGAATGGACCATGAGGAGACTGAATTGAGCGTGACTTGACGTTAGTACTGTGATGTTATATTGGGTGTATTGTGTGGCCGTGACTGGAGGGAGCCTTGGGGATCATGGACTTGTGATGTTTTAATGATTCAATTGTGTGGTTTCATGGGCCGATTAAGTTGCATGGCTGATATGGTGAGATTGATTAATTGGGCATGTTAATATGTTGAACTAAGGATGTCGAATCATTATTTGAGCACGTCGTGGCATTTGTTTGAGTATGTCTTGGCATGAATTGATTATGTAGCTAGGTGAAATTGAATGCTCATTGTGAATTGCATTGTTGCCCGAGTGCCGGACTGCATGGCCACGCATTTCGCCTGCTGAGCATTGGCTTGATATGAGAATTGTGTGAGTATACGTACCTGACATGAGTATGTGATCACTTAATCGCCCCGATGCGTTTTACACAAGGTTCAGATAAAATTGGTGTGTGTACGTATGATCACTATAAGCCCTGATGTGTTTTACGCAGGGTATTGAACCCATCCTAATGCGTTTTACACGGGACGATGCTCGGATTTCCGGAAGACGGCCAATCTGATGCGTTTTACGTAGGTTCGGTCCGTATATGGAGATCGGTATTGCGCCTGATGCGTTTTATGTGGGTTCGAGATACTGGGCCTGATGCGTTTTACGCGGGCCAAGAAGTGTTGGATATTGTTAGACCTGATGCGTTTTATGCGGATCGATTAATAAATGAGAATTGACAGTGTGCAAGTGTGCATTATTGAGCTGGATCATGAGCACGGACATATTGATGGCATATGGGTGCAAGAGTGCATTGGCAAGTGTGCAAGTGTGCAAGTGTGCGAAAGTGTATCGATGAGCATGAACATGAGTATGAGCATGAGTATGTGCCTGACATGCGTTGTGGCCTAGTGATATTGCGCATGTGTCATGTTGGGTTCTACACTATTGTTGTTATTATTACGTGCCTAACCTGCATGGTCAATTGTGTATTGGATTTGGGGCCCGAGGGCCTAAGTCATTGTGTTCCGAATTGTGTGTTTTATTAGTGCTTGTCCGGGAGGTGCATGTTAGCCTAGTTTAGATTTAGGGGGCCTACTCGCTGAGATTTATTCTCACTGTTATTTAAACCCCATTTTTCAGACCCTCGACCCTGAAGATGGTAGATGTGCCCCTTCGTTTTGGGATCCTATATCGCATAGAGCGATCGGCGACAGTACACCCCGTAGGGAACGGGGAGCCGTATATTAGGTATTACAATATAGTATGGGTCAATAAGGGCGGGCCACATTTCTGGGCCCATCCCTATCTTGCTTGGTGTTTTTGGGATGAGTTCGGCACCCATGGATCGCTTAGGACTTTGATGTCCCATTCGATATGTTCGGCCAGTGGGATCCACAAGCCGCCGATGGAGAGGTCGTGAGCCCTGCTACCATGCCCGAGAAGGATTCTGGCGACCAGCCGATCATCATCGAGATGGATACTGAGTCCAAGGGAGAGGTGCCGATGGACTGGGAGTCCGACATCGAGCGGGAGCCGGAGCCAATGGAGCAAGAGCTAGAGCTGGAGGGCGATTTTGGGGCGGAGTCAGTGGATGTCGAGTCTAAGCTAGATTCGATGGATTCGGAATCTGAGTCGTCTGATGATTCGTCCGAGTCCTCGGGATCTGACCCGAACTGGTTGCCTTAGAGTTTATCCCTAACCATATTTAGGTAGGGCCGACACTTTTTGGATAGGTGCCCTTCCTAGGTTTAGTACTCTGACCACCCGAGCCACATACCCTTTTTGATTTTAGTGGCCGTTGACCCATTTTCGGTTAGCGTATAGCTCTATACTGATGGATATTGTAAATCCTCTTTGTTAATGCAAGTTATAATTATTGTTTGTATCGCTATCCTTGGTTATGTATAGTTTTATTATGTACGGGTGTATGTTGCTTCCGCATGTGCCTTGTTCTCTGTTTGAGTTTTGGGTCGTCGACGCATCCTGGGACGTCGCATTGAATCGACCTCGGTGCTGTTGTCACATGCCGTAAGGTTCGAGGTGTGATAATAAAAACCGACGGTTTCGGCTTCGGTTCCTAAAAAAATAAATTAATTAAAAAAAATAGAAAACCTGCCGCAGGGCCTACACATATGTAGGCCCTATTACAGCCTGCTGGCCCGTTGCCAGGGTAGCCTTTGTAGGCTGCCTTGGCAACGGGCAAAAATAAAATAAAAAATAAAAAAATAAAAAGATAACAATTGCAAATTGCAACGGTTATTTAGCCTTTTTTATCCTAAATTTTCTTCTCATTTTTTCCTTATAAATTCTCTCAATACTCTTAATTCTCTCAAATTCTCTTCTCTCAAATTTTCTCAATACTCTAAATTCTCTTAAATTCTCTCAATTTTCTCAATCCGCGCAATTCTCTCTTAATTCTCCTAATCAATCTGCTCAATTCTCTCAATCCACTCCAAAAATGGCAAGTGGAAGCCCAATGCCAACTGGCAAAGGTAAGAATATCATGACGGAATCCCATCATTCTTTTGATCCTCGTGATTATGTAGATTTTCAAGATAATGAAATCAACATTTTTCCTTATGTAGAGCGCGTCCCAACGCAAGAAAGTCTTCATTCTCATGCCGAAATATATACAATAAAGGAGGCGGAGTAGGAACTTACATATGATATTTGGGACCACTTCACGAAAATGGAAAGATTTGATATTAGTCAAAAAAGGTATGATATAATTTGTAAACATTATGGGAAAATATATAAATATACAGGTGGACAAGGATATAGAACATTCAAATGACATCTTAGGAGCAAACATCCAACCCAAGCGGGAATCGATATCAGACAACAACAAATTTCCGAGTACGTCAATCCTAACACTTCTCCTTTATTTCGTTTTAATGAAAAAACTTATAAGGAAGAATTAGGTAAATTTGTTTCCGTTGAGTATTTATCATTTAATTTTGGAGAAATATTTGGTTTTAATCAATTTGTACAAAAAACATGTGCTCCACAAGCAAAACGTGTTCCTAGAAATTCACTTAAACGAGTAATTAAAGATGTTTACAAAAATGGAAAAAAAGATTTACAAAACTTTTTTATGCAATTTAATGGATGTGTGCATATAAGTAGCGATATTTGGAGTGATCATTGGCAAATTCATTCTTACATGGGCATAACATATCATTGGATAGATAACAATTGGAATATTCAAAAAAGAGTTATTACATTCAGAGTTTTCGATAGTAAGCATACGGCAAATAATATTTATAGAATAATTAGGAAAATTTTAGAACAATATTATTATTTGCTTAACAAAATTTTTTCAATTGGTTTTGATAATGCCGCGGCAAATACCACTTCAATTGTCGATTTAGAAAATATTTGTAAACCCGCTTTTGGTGGAAAATTTTTTCACGTTAGATGTACTTGTCATGTTTTAAATTTATGTGTACAAGATGGTTTGAAAATTCTTGATATTTTTCTTGAACCAATAAAAACGGCAATTCAATTTTTATGGAAACATCCCCAAAAAAATGAAAAAATGGGGTAGATTGTGTAAAGCAAATGACAAAAAGCCAAAAAGATTTTCAAGAGATGTTCCAACTTGTTGGAATTCTACTTTCCACTTGTTTAGTGAATCTTTTACATATAAAGATTTATTATATGCATTCATTTCTAATAATATACCTCAGATTAATTTATACCCACAAGAGTGGGATATTTGCAAAAAAAATTTAGTTATTTTAAAGGTTTTTAATAATGCAACTTATACTTTGTCCGGTGTTTATTATCCTATTACGCATTTATTTTTAGTAGAGTGTATTAATATTGTCGGAGTTTTTAAGGAATATGAAAATAATGTTGAATTACAAAATACTATAGTAACAATGAAAATGAAGTGGCTACATTATTATAGCGAAATTTCCATTATTTATTTAGTTGCTTGTGTTTTTTATCCGCGTTGCTAATTAGATGATTTAAGTGATTATTTGCATATGTATTATCAAAGTTGACATTATAATACGGTAAATGTTACAATCATACTAAGTGAGGTTAAAAACGTAGTAATAGAATTATACAATAATTTTATACTAAATATAATTTAGGTGATATTGGATCTTCTCAATTTACCGAGACACAAAGTGAGAGTACTGGTAAAATTAGTAGAGGGTACCAACTTTTATTACATAGACAAAAAAAGAAAAATGGAGTAATAGGAAATATTTCTGAATTTGAGATTTATCTAACCGTTTCCTTTGAGTTTACTAAATCCGAAGGTAGTACATGTTTTTTAATTTTGGATTGGTGGAAGAGGCATGCAAGCTAATACCCAATTCTTTTTCTTATTGCAAAACAAATTTTTGCAACTCTTTATTCCACAGTTGCGGTCGAACAAGCATTTAGTGTCAGAGGTAATATTTTGGACGAACATCATTCAAGATTAGTTCCAGAATCAGTGGAGGCTCAAGCTTGTGTCGATGATTGGACGAATGCTCAATACCGACAACATGAGATAGATCAGAATAATGAATCCGAATTCTTTAACGACGTAGATACCACCACTACCGATACTAGAATGAGTAGCGACGACTGAGGGTAAAAGAACTGTTGGAGTTGGCAAATATTTTGGGGATCCTTGTTTCTCATATCAAGCATGCTCACGTGAGCTTAGGGAAATCGAAGTATAATCCGACGACATGTGATCCCTGCGCATGGAATGCGGGAGTTCGAATAGGCTTAGGTTTTGGGGTCATTTTAGGGTATATATATTGTGCTCCTTTTTTTTATAGATTATTGTAACGAATTGTAAGTCACTTAATGATAATTTATTAAGTTCAAGCCCCTCTTTCTCTCTTTTTTTCCCCAAATTTGATTACAATTTACATTTTGATTACAATTTATATTGAATAATTCATTATTTCATAATTTCATAATTCATTATTTTTTTATTTCATAATTTATTTTTAAAAATTTTAAATTATGAATCGAAACCGGCCCGAAACTGATAGGGATTGGAATTGGAATCAACCCGGAACCGATCCGAAACTAAAACTGGACCGGAACCGGCTCGAAATCTGTCGGTTCCGGTTTATACATGGCCATAAATCAAAACCGGCTGGTTCTGAACCGTGGCGATGACTAGGCAGGGAGCCCCTAGGCAAATTCAAAGTCCTATAGGCAAGGAGCCCGTAGGCAAATCCAAAGTCCTATAGGCGAGGAGCCCCTAAGCAAGTTCAAAGTCCTACAGACGAGAAGCCCCTAGGCAAATTCAAGTCCTACAGGCGAGGAGCCCCTAGGAAAATTCAAGTCCTACGGGTGAGGAGCCCCTAGGCAAATTCAAGTCCTACAAGTGAGGAGCCCCTAGGCAATTTCTAAAGTCCTACATGCGAGGAGCCCCTAGGCAATTTCTAAAGTCCTATTGATGAGAAACCACTAGGCAAATTACAAAAGTCCTACATGTGAGGAGCCCCTAGGCAAATTTCTAAAGTCCTACAAGCGAGGAACCCCTAAGCAATTTCCAAAGTCCTACTGATGAGGAATCACTAGGCAAATTTTAAAGTCCTATTGGTGAGGAACCACTAGGCAAATTTCTAAATCCTCAGGCGAGGAGCCTCATGTGTTCATGGTTTGTGGGTTTATCCTTAAACCCCGAAATCAAAATAATCATCATAATTATCACTACCATCAATTCTTACTCTTGGATAAGCAACAAAGAGATGCTCACAAACAGGTAAGTTTCTCTGCCTCAATCATTAAGAACCTCTCAAAACGTGTTCAAAAAAGAAAACTTTGGATTAGATCACGAATTTCAAAAGCAGGATGCCTAATTAGTTGTTGTGAAATTTTCATTAAGTCAACTAAAAATTCAGGTGTCATGTTGTCTTTGAGATCAACCTCTAACGAGCTCAATCTCAAAGAGGGGCAACTATTGATACCTAATTTTTAGTTTATTTTTTTCTGTTTTTAAAAATCTCAAAATTAGAACTATGAATATTGGCTAAGCCTAGAAACCTATTTCTAGGCCAAAAATAATTTTTTTAGCATTTTCCTGCATTTTCCTTAATTTCTTTTAGTCAAAATAAGTGAGAAAATCAAGAAAAATAGCAAATGGAATCAGAAAATTCCATAAAAATAGTCATTAGTCTTCTTTTGATTTCCATTTCATGAATGCATCATCAATTTTGGAAAATCTCAATCGGGTATGTGTTTTTCCTAAAATTGGGCAAAATTAAACCCGAATTGAACAAAAAATGCAATTAAATCTTTTCTAATCATTTTTAAGTCATAGTGTCTTCACAACAAATGATTCAGGAACCGTGAATTACACAATAGTCAGTCTAATTGCACAATTTGTTACAGAAATCAAAAATTCCCAAAATTCAATTGAAAATTAGGAATTTTGAACCCAAATTGGGAATTGTGCCCAATTGAAAATTGTCGAACCATGAGACCATCATTTGTAGGGTGAATCATATGTGGGTAATTCAATTTTGGCACCAATTTTGCCTAATCAGGTCACTAATACATCGAATCGAACAAGACCCTGATAACCCAAGTATAAAAATTCGAAAATCCTAGACATGACTTTATCAAAATTGGGGAAAATTACATATTTGGGTTTAGAATGTTACGTGGAATTCAATTTTGGGATTTAATTTGAAAAGATCGATCGAAATTGGCCTCAATTTGAGTTTTTAATTAAAATTAGGCTTTCCGGGTCGATTGAGTCAACCTGACTCAACCTGAGAACCCATCTTCTTCGCCCAACTCTCCCAGAGCACAATGAACCCAGAAAAAAAAAAGTTCAAACTCGGGACTTTGCGAACTTAATCCCAACAATTTAGCACGTGAAAAACTTAGATTCCAATTGAAGAATCTCCAGCTGGCATCGGAAATTCGTTCCAACCGATTCAAAGTCGGTAAATAACAAACTTTGGGCAGGAAATTGAGCTACAAAAATGAAGAAAAAACTGAATAGTGAACGGAGGGTGTTCGAGGAAATTCCACAGAGGAAAAAGAGAGAATACGTGCGAAATAGAGGGAGATTGAATGTGAGGTGAGTAGAAACTCCCAAAGACCGAGCGATTAGTCCGATCGAAAAGCGCCGACAAATCGGTCTCGACGGTGAGTTTCCTCACCAGCGAACCAGAGCAAAAGTTGGCCGTGCATGCTTGAAAATCAAGCTCGGCCGGTGTCTCTAGATGGTCTCCGACAAAGCCAAAGTCGCCAGATTGAAGTCCAAGTACCGAGGAAGAGCTTCACGATCGAGGATTGCACATGAAACATCATTTGATCACTCAACGAGACAAGTAAAAATCGCTCGTAGTTCTAATTTTTTCCAGAATTTCCAGAATAAGCTTTAGCTCAAACTTGTGTGTTTCTTCGTGAATTTGTTACATTTGATGCTTAAAATATGTTCTGATCATTATGTGTATTGTTTCATTGCATTTGGGGTTTAAAACTTGCACAAATCGAGTCGGCCATGCACGAAAACCACCTCGTCGGAGTGTCGCCGTGGCTTTAGACCACCCAAGTCAGTCTTCCTTGATCCTTGTTTGATGTCTTGAATCGATTTAAACGGTTAAGGCGGTCTATGTGACAATTTGTGAGCTTGCATGGTTAGTTCAAAATAGGGTTGCAAGTAGGGTTTTTCCGACCGACTTTTCGCTGGCTGGCGATGGTTCGGCGGCGAATCTATAGGTTAAGGATGATAGCTAGTAATATCAAGCAGGTTCATAATCAAACTAAACAGCAAAAAGTCCATCGGAAGGTCACCGGAGAAGGGCTTGAAGTGACGGCCTTGAAAACATTAGGTTGGAACTCATGCACACCAAGTATTCAGCGACATGCCAAAGAGAAAAAATGCCAAAACTAGCGTTGTTTTGGCGCCGAGCTCGCCGGAGGGGGTAATTGGCGCTGGCGTCGGCGAGACCCTATTCAACTAAGCCAAACAGGGTTGAACCGGGCCGATTTAGTTCGATTCTCGACGGGAAATTTAAAAAGTAAATTAAAAAAATCTAAAAAAATTGAAAAATCAATAAAAAAAATAAAAAATAAAAAAATTCAATAAAAAATAAAAAATAAAAAAAATTTAGAAATTAGAAAAATTTCAGAAAAATAGAAAATTCATAAAAAAATTTAGAAAATTCATAAAAAAATTCAAAAATTTTCAGAAAATCCATAAAAATTCAAAAAAAAAATTAGAAAATACAAATAAAAAATGTGAAAAATTCAGAAAAATATAAAAAATTTGGAAAATTCAAAAATTCATAAAAAATTTTCAGAAAATCATAAAAATCAATTCTCGGTTAATGAAATTCTTAGAAATTCAATTTTTGAAAGAAAAATAAAAAATTTCAAAAATTCACAGCATGGTTCAAAAATACTGTGGCCAACTTCAGAAAGTGAAATTTGAGTTTTTTGAAGTGTCCAAGTGGCAATTTTAGAAAATCTCTAATTCAGGGATTATAACCTCTAAAAAACCCTAAACCCCTAAAAAGACACAAATCATGAAATGAACAAGCCTTTAGGGCTTTACTAGGGTTTGGATGTTTTAATTGATTTTCATTTTTAGAGATAATTTAGGATTGTTTGGTTTGATTGACCTTGATTGTGCATTTAATTCTTGATTGATTTTCCCCACGATTAGAATGGATAGAATTAGTGGGTAAATCTCGAAAACTTACATGACACATTAGACATCGTATTGTTTTTAGGTATTGAAACGGCGTTAGGGATCTCAATTTGGGATCATTAACATAATCAAGTCCCTGTACTTACAATCTCTGGTTCGTAGAATCATGATATTTCTCCTGTACCCCGATTAGGTTTCTAGTCAACCTACCAATAATGACTAGTGGCGACTCCAAAATCGTAAACTTAGATCAAATAGGAAAATTACTAGCTACTGTCACGTGAGGTATGGTCTGGGAGAGACTCTTATACGAAAATAGCTCCTTAGCGTGCAAACCCTGAAAGTCCCAAAAAGAGCGTGACGCGACAATCATCAATTTATTCTTCAGGATTAGCAATATTCTGTGAATTTTTTTGCCAACATGTCTACTATTGCTCATCCTTTGACCGAATTTTAGGATGAACTTCTGATGTCAAATTCAGATAATAAGACTTACCACTTTGCCAATTTCCCAACCAAGGAGAATTTTTAAGAAGGTACTTAATCGGATCATTCTTAGTCACTAGTAAAATTTGATGATGGAGGGTGTATTGTCTTAATTTATGTAACACCCAAATCAACGCAATGCATGTCTTTTTGACTGTTGGGTGATTTATTTCTGATGTTGTGAACTTCTTGCTCAAGTAATAAATAGCTTGTTCTTTACCATCATTTGATTTTCTTTATACAAGCACTGCTTCTAACGACTCATAATGAATTGTCAAATATAAGATCAGCGGAACCCTAGGGATTAATGATACCAGCACTAGTGGGCATACCAGATATTCTTTAATCTTGTTAAAGGCTTGTTGACATTCCGTATCCCACTTCACTTTGGCATTTTTTTTCAATAATTTGAAGAATGATTTAGCAGTCTCAAAAAGCTAATAGATGAAACGAGCAATATTAGTTTAATCGCCCTAATAGGCTTCTCACTTTTTTTACCGTAGAATGAGTCTTTAAATCGTATATTGCCTTAATCTTAGATGGATCTATTTCGATGCCCCTGCTACTGACCACAAATCCTAGCAGTTTGCCAGATTTTGCCCCAAATACACACTTGTTGGGATTTAGTCGTAACTTGTATTTTTTGAGTCTTTCAAACAACTTGCGAAGCACTTCAACATGATCTTCTTCTTGTTTGGATTTTGCGAACATGTGGTCCACATATACTTCAATTTCTTTATGCATCATATCATGGAACAAAGTTACCATTGTCCTTTGATATATGGCACTAACATTTTTCAAACCAAAAAGCATCACTTTGTAACAAAATGTGCCCCATGGTGCTATGAAGGATGTCTTCGCCTTATCCTCTTTCTTCATGAGAATTTGATTATATCTTGAGAAACCATCCATGAATAAAAATGTTTCAAACCCAACCGTGCTATCCACTAATACATCGATATGTGGAAGTGGGAAATCATCCTTAAGACTTGCTTTATTTAGGTCGCAATAATCAACGCATACCCGTACTCGACCATCTTTCTTCATTATGGGTACTATGTTAGCAGCCCATTCTAGATATGGTATTACTTCGATGAAATCGATTTTGAGCAATTTCATAACTTCTTCTTCTATTTTCTTTGCTAATTCCGGCTTTGTTCGTTTAAGTTTTTGCTTCTTTGGCAAAATACTTGGATTGATTGACAAAGCATGTCAACTATGCTCGGATCAAGGCCTAGTATGTCAGCATAAGACCATGCGAATATATCTTGATATATCTTGACAAAGCATGTCAACTATGATTCTTTCTGCTTTTGCTGAGGGAAGACTTTCTCCTATATTAAATTATTTAGGATTCTCTTTATCGCCCAGATTAATAATGATCGTTTTCTCTAATGTGAGTGGCTTTAATTCTTCACGACGAATCTATTCTTTTTTGACCCATTCCTCATCCTCGTTATCTTCTTCAATATCGCAAGCAATCTCCTAAAAAAGAATTAGGTCGCATAAGAACCTATTATAGATATGCGAATGCTTATGCCTGACATGTAACAAACATGATTAATAATCGCATACAAAGTAAGTAATGTATGCGGTCTTATGAAAAACCTTTTGGAGATTCATTTTGAAATTTATTTTTGAAAAATATAAAGACAGAGCTAGTCCTTGTACCATCAGACTTCCTTACTCTTAAAAATCATTTTCGCAATGAGGAGCAATATAAAAACCCAAAGTCTCAAGCCTCACGAATGAGGATAATGTTCATCATAGGTTTGGTTTCATTTTTACATGTCTTTAACAAAACATTTGATCACTTTTATTGAATTGAAAGATGTGATTACATCTATATCAACAGGAATGTAAATTGCAACTGAACTAAAATTGCCAATGAAATCACAAGAATTTTGAAACTGTAATCAATAAAATGCAATGGAAAAGGCTGGTAGCAAAAGTTCAAGAGAATCTTTCTATTCTAGTGTGTAGGTATCTTCTACTTCAGTTATGATGACATTGATGGTATTCTCTTCGAATAAACCAAACAGAATAGATTCTTTCTCCGCATGTAAGTCTTCTTCTTGAAGTAACTTGGAAGGTCCAGGAAAAGTTTTTTTGATGTGAATCTAATGATAAGGAAACTCTTTAGCTTTACCCTTCCATACGGATGGATTAATAATGTGATCACCTCGGCTTCTATAGCCTCCGTGGTTCTTTCGACCTTGGCCTTGGCCTCCATGATGATCTTTAGAGCTATTTGGAATATAACCTATTCTGTGTTTCATTCTTGTGGCAAGTGAAGTGATAGGTTCCTTGATTCCTTGAGATTTCAATCCAAGATCATTACTGGGAGTAAATCCATACTGGCATAGCACCTTTCCAAACATAATGGATGATGTTGAGAACTCTGGGGATTTTATGATGTAATCGGTAGGGATTTGCACCATTGAGATCATTTCAAAGGAATGATAGCTTGGCTCTTCTTTCACTTCGGGTTCGATATATGGTATTGCACTCTCTTTATAAGTAATGAAATCCGTCTCCCCATGTACGGTGATCATCTTGCCATTAATGACGAACTTGACCTTCTGATGGAGACTTGAAGGAATAGCACCAACCATATGAATCCAAGGTCTTCCGAGTAACAAGTTGAAAGTTCTCGAAATATCTACCACTTGGAAGTCGATTGGAAAAGGCATAGGGCCTATGTTTATCTCGAGCTCGATATCACCAATAATGTCTTTCTTCATTTCGTCAAACGAGCGCACAGTTACCTTAGAAGGTTTAATGAGCTCTTCGCTAATCCCCAAGCAATGCAGTGTGCTTAGTGGACATAAATTAAGTACGAAACCATTATCGATTAGCACACGTCAGACCTCTTTACCCTGGCACTTGACGGCAATATATAGTGCCTTATTATGGGAACACCCGTCGATTGGAAAATCTTCATCGGAGAAGCCAATTTGATCCTTCATAAGAATAGTGCCAATAAAGTCTCCAATCGTACTTCATTAATTGTCTCCGAGACGTGTACTTCATTGAGAAGCTTCATAAGCTCCATTTTGTGGCTTTCTGAAGTTTTGAAGAGATCCAACATAAAAATCTATGTCGACATCTTTCTTAATTGTTCAATTACCTCAAATTTGCTCGTCATCATGACTGAAAGCAATTATTTGACATCTTCTTCGGTTACTCATTTCTTTTCATACTCACCTTCTTTCGGGACATAGCATCTCTCTAATCGAGTTATGATATTAACTTCTTTAGGAGAGTAATCCCAAGGTACACATCTAGTATCAAACTCTTCTTTTGGAAGGAGAGTGATGATCACAGGCTGTGTTTCTTCTCCTTTAATCTTTAGTTGATCAATGGGAAGTTGAATAGTGATTGGTTCGACAGGACCTTCTTCCTTCTTATATTTATTTACCTCATCAGGCTTGATCAGAAATGGTGTAATCATAGATACCATGCTTTTATTGCCTTCGTCAGCATCCATTCCACCCCAGCCATCAGGTGTGATCATTTCATTCTTGAATGCCCATGGAGGGGGTATATATTTGACATGGTAATTATATCGACCACTATCTTGACCTAGGAAATCAACAACTTCACCTTGTCTCCAAGCTTTGAGAGCAAATCACCTATCACCTCGGCGAGTCTTTTTCTTCTTTTTCTCTTCTCGATCTTCATTCTCTTCGAGATTTAGTTAGCTTATCAGGACCTCGTCCATGCCACCCGATCCATCAGGTACAATGTCATCATTTTTAAATGCCCATGGTGGTGAAGTATATTTGACACGATAATTGTATTTATCACTATCTTGACCGAGTAAGTTTACGATTTCGCCTTCCCTGGATGACTTATGGGTGAAACGCCTTTCACCCTGTTAGACTTTTTCTTTTTCCTTTTCATCTTCATCTGTTTCATTTTAAAGCATTTTCTTCTTAGACGGAGCTTTCTCCATAGGACCGATTTTGTCATCCATACCATCCTAGCCTTCATGCATAATTACTTTATTTTTGAATGCCCATGGCAGTGGGGTATATTTCACTTGGAAGTTATACCTTCCGAAGGGGTGAAGAACACTAGAAGTGCCAAAACTTATGTACGGCGCTCACGTTAGTGTTAAAAGTTTATTTCGGATCACTTAAATGTCAAAATCGGAGAAAAACGATCACTTAAGTGCCAACGGCGAGAAATTCCAATCAAATTAATACGTAGTTTTTTTAATTAAAATTTTAATCTACGTGGCATTTTCACGTGTATATTTCGAATTTCTCAGTCCTACATGGCATTTCCACGTGTAAATTTCGAATTTTTAATTATTTTTTTGATTTTTTTCTATTTTTTCCTTTTTTTCTTTTTTTCTTTTTTTTTCTTCTTCTTCTTCGTTTGGCCGGTGACCAGACACCGGCCACTGGCCATGGCCGGCCGCTTGGCCTTGCCCGGACGAGGCCGCCGTTGCCCGCCACGGGCGAGGCCTGGCCGACTGTCGCCTAGGCGAGGGCGAACGAGCCCCAGCAAGGGTCGGCCGCATCTTGCCCGGGCAAGGGCGAGCCCTGGCGAGGCAAGGCCGGCCCTCACCCAAGCCACAGCAGCCTCGCTAGGGGTCACCTTCCCACGAGTGATGCCCAGCGAGGCCGCCGTGGCTTGGGCGAGGGCCGGCCTCGCCTCGCTTAGGCAAGGGCGAGCCCCGAGGAGGCGAGGTCGGCCCTCGCTAGATCCGGTGAATATAGCAAGGAATCAGCTGGAAATCTGCCGTTTCTGTGTTGTGTAACTTCTGTGAATAATGTGTGAATGAATCCCTACCCCTACAAGTTTCCTTCTCTCGTTTCCTCCCTACCCCCTCTGCCAAAAAGCAAAAGCAGCCCCGCTCTCAAAAGACTGTTTCTTTCTTTCTTTGTGTCACTGTTCTTGTTCTCTTGTGCTCTCTCTCTCTCTCTGACATTATTCTTCTCCTCCTCCTCTCCTCCTTGTCAATCCTAAAACCCACTGAGATTTTTCATCTTTTTGTTTTTTTTGCCAATGCTCCATGGAGCCTCTCACAGTGGAGAATAGAGGAATGCCACCTAATCCAAAACCAATCTCCTCCCTCCTCTTTAAATCGAGCGCTTCTGTCGACACTGCCTCTCGGGGTCTTGGAAACTCGCCGTCTTGTTCTTGGATCTCCGAAAGTTCCGAACTTTATACCTCCCCAGGCTCCGTTGTGCCGAAAAATCCATTTTTGAGCTTCTGGGTATGCCCCATGATGGCCTCCGTTGAAATGTCCTCCGTTGAAACTCGCCAGATCTAGCCTCGTCTGGGCGAGGCCAGGCGACTAGCCATGGCCAGTGGCTGGTGTCCAGTTATCGGCCAAACGAAGAAGAAAGAAAGAAAAGAAAAAAACAGAAAAAAATTTAAAAATATTAAAATATTATTAAATATTGTCCTCATCAACGCCGACGTGCCATGTAGGACTGAGAAATTAATAAAATATAGCCATGTTAGATTTTCGACGATCCAAATCGAAGTTGGCATTTAAGTGATCCGAAACAAACTTTTGGTACTAAAGTGAGCGCCGTACACAAGTTTTGACACTTCTAGTATTCTTCACTCCCTTTCGGAGTCTTCTCTCAAGTTGTCTACAATCTCGCCTTTTAGAAGCGCTTCTTGATGAAAGCAGGCATCTCCTCATCAAGAAGCTTTAATCTTGACTTCATATTCATCTTCATCGTCAGACTTGATCATTATTTCTTCATCTTTGATCATGTTTACTGTATTATGCTCAGGAAGAGGATTCTGATGTACATTTGGCTCGGGCTCTTGAAAGTTTAATATCTTCTTGTTAATGAGCTATTGAAACTTATACTTTAGAGTGGGACAATTATCTACATCATGTCCCCTTTCTCTCATGTGATAGGTGCAGGTTTTTGATTCATTGTACAAAGAAAATCTTGTAGAATTGTCCCTAAGTACCTCTTTGGCTACCAAGTGCCTTTCTAGAAGCATTGATAATAGCTTTAACAGGGGTCGAGGCAACGGAGTGTATTGCCTCATGGGCCTTTTCTTTGGCTCAAACTGCCTTAGATTTTTCCAAGTGACATTTGATTATTTTGGAAATGATGCTTGATGAGTATTTGGGCTAGACACCATAGCCACTTCTCGGATGGGTTCTTTGTCTTTTCTCCCGTGATAAAGCCTTCGTGCTGCTATTTCTTGGGCCTTTTTCTCTTTTAATCCCCATTCAATTCTCTCAATTACCTTGACCAACATGGTGAATGTTTGACAATCTGATACATGAAGCTTATTATAATACTCAATTGGCAATGATTTTAAAAAGAGCTCAATGAGCTCATCTTCATTTATGGCGAGCTTTACTTGTGAGGCAACAGCTTTCCATCTCTAAGCATAGGCTCTAAACCCTTCAATCTTCTGTTTCTTGGTTCTGACGAGATCTTCTCTAGTTAGGAGTACTTCAACATTAAACTTATACTGACGAAGAAATTCTCCCGCCAAATGGTCCTATTCAGTGAAGTCTTTTATGTCAATGGCTGTATACCATGCGAGGGCTGCTCCTCTCAAATTATCTTGAAATGTGCTAATAAGAAGGGGCGTGTTATCTGAATATCTCGCCATCTTATGAAGATAATACTTCAATTGGCTTTTGGGACAACTAATGTCATCATACTTGCTCACGAACTCTAGTTCTTTAAATTTTCTGGAACAACCGCCTTCACATAAGGCGAGAACTTGTTGAACCTTTGAAGTTCATAACCTTGACTTGCTAAGCACTCTCCAATTTTGGCCAATCTCTTGGCCTCTTCTTCATTCTTTGTTTTGGATGTCTTTTTGGTTGGATCGTTTTCTTCCAAATTTACTACCTCAGGTGTAGTCTTTGGAGGATTTTTTTGAACTGGTTTTTTGTTTTTGACTAGTTCTTCAATTGGTGTTTCGGTAGTATTTAAAGTTCCCGCATTTGGAGTAGTAGGATACTGTCCTTGGGATATGAGAATAAAAGCCTTGTTTCTGTCATCATGGCGGCCATTTGGGTCATTTGATTCTTAACTTCAGCTAGTCAAGCACGAGTTTCTTCTTCCACCATTCTAACTTGTCAGCGTGTTCGAGGTCTTTTGCCTTCCATTGCTAAAAAGCCTGCTTCATAAAAAGACCTGATATTAGCATAGTAAAATGATTATGAAATCCTACATTCTTTTAATTGTATGGTTTCATGAGATTGCCAAGGATAAGAATTTTCATACAAGCCTTAGCCTTGTATAAAATTCTTCATCAATGGTTCCAATCATATCATCAAACAAAGTGAAAGGAAGCCTACTTGGATGACCTATGGTCATGGTGACGCTTCGGCGAGGCTTCGGGTTTTCCCGCGAGGCAGTTTAATGCACGGCCGACTCGGTTTGTGCATTTTTAACCATTCAAAGTGCCAACAAATGATGAAGATGAAGTTAGAACATGTTTTGAACATCAATCATATTAAAATCACGAAGAACGCACAAGTTTGAGCTAAAACACATTCTGGAAATTCTGGAAATCCATGACTGCGAAGGAATTTTACCTGCTTCGTTCAATGTCCAAATGAAATTTTCGAAGTGATCGGCGCCCTGAGGATTGTTCATTGACACTTGATCTTCACCCTAGTGGTCTCGATTTCGCCGAAACAGGTCCGAATCGGCTGGACCGAACTCCTTTTCAAGCGCTCACAGTCAGCTGAACTAACTGGAAAGGTGAGGGGAGAATCACGGCCAAACCACGATTCGCCGGTGCCCCGCCGTTTATCGCGGCACCGAGCACTCGTGAGGGGACTCTCGACCCTCTCTCTCTAACTTTTCCGCGTTGGTTTTGCTCTTTTATCTCTCCTCTCTCTCTTCGGTATTTTCCCGAGCAAGTTGTGTGTGTATGATAGAGTTTTCTTCCTCTTTTGTTCATCCCCTAAAGTGGTTATCACCGACTTGATTCGATTGGGGATGATTATCCGATGCCAGCTCATGATTATCAAGCTGAAATAATCGATTAACACGTGCTGTATTAGCTAGAATAAGTCGGCAAAGTGATTGGTTTGGTTTGATTTTTTTCTAGGTTTATCGCGGGTTGGGTCAATCGGGTGAAGAAGATGCATTGTTTAGGTTGGTCGGGTTGACCCGTCCAACCCAATAATTTTGATTTTGATCAAATACTCAAATTGGACTCAATTTCAACCGATTTTTTCAAATCAAACCCCAAAATTAAGTTCCCCAACATATTCCGAACCCAAATGTATAGTTTGCCCTAATTTTTATTATAATTGCGCTCAAGATTTTCTTATTTTTATATTCGGATTAATAGGATTTTGTTCAATTTGATGTCCTAATGACCTGATTAGGCAAAATTGATGCCAAAATTGAATTACCCACATCTAATTAACCCTAGAAATGATGGTCTCATATTTCAAAAATTTCATAATGGGCACGATTCCCAATTTAGGTTCAAAATTCTTAATTTTCAATCAAACTTTGGGGATTTTTTATTTTTAGGTCAAATTGTACAATTGGATAGACCATTATGCAATTCAAGGTCCTAGAATCATTTGTTGTGAAGACACTATGACTTAAAAATGACTAGAAAAACTTAATTGCATTTTTTGTTAAATTTGGGTTTAATTTTGCCTAATTTTGGGAAAAACATATACCCGATTGAGATTTTTCAAAATTGACAATGTATTTATGAAATTGGATTTAAAATAAGACTAATGACTATTTTTATGGAATTTTCTGATTCCATTTGCTATTTTTCTTGATTTTCTTGCTTATTTTGACTAAAAGAAATTAAGGAAAAATGCCAAAAATTTATTTTTTGGTTAGAAATAGATTTCTAGGCTTGGCCAAGATCCCTAGACCTAATTTTGAAATTTTTGAAATTCTTTGAAAATATGAAAAAAATAAGCTAAAAATTAGGTGTCAACAGCCGCCAAAAGGTCCATGAACCCACGTAGGGGTCCAACCCATTCTCCATCAGTGTAGCCATGCCATGCTACATACGGGTGAGGCACCAAGTCTGTTAGGCCCTCATCAATCGTCACATACAACGTGATAAGGCGGTAGGCTCGGCCTTCTTAGGCATCTATCACGGTGAGCACTTCGGTTCTCATTTCCACGGGGTTGCCGAACCGGGTCGAGGGAGACGCCATTCTTCGGACCTGAAAAGAAAATAACGGAGGATTAGTCAGGAAGACTCAATAAGTAAACCTACTAAAATCAAGCGAGGAAGAGGGGATCGCCGTTAGCACAAGTCGGCCCTTACCGCACCCGCATCGATGGCAGATCAATAGCAAAGTTCATACAAGATAATATCAAGCATGGCTATAACATGTGTAAATTGCCATTCAAGTCTCGGTTCTATCTCCAAAATAAACGTTGATACGCCCTGTACTCCACGAAGCGCAAGCATCCTAACCTAGGTCGAATTTGTTGCGACGTCCCAGGACGCATCACCGACCCAACACCCAATGCACAGATTATTGCACATGTGGAAGCAACGTATATAAATATATATACACCCGTACATTAAACAACATAACCAAGGATAGCACATTAACACTGAAAATCGGTATGATTAAAAACATATACATTTCATTACTATTAAAAATATATACAATATCCAATTACAGGGAGTACAAACAACGAACTCAAAAATGGTCAACAGCCTCTAAGGCCAAAAAGGGGACAGTGGCCAGAGATTAGACAACTAACTAAGGCTGGGTTTCGATCAAAAAGGTGCAGCCCGACCTAACTAAGCTGAGGCTAGCCTAAGGGACCCAATCTGGATTGGATCCAGAAGACTCAGAAGATGAAGAGCTCTCGGACTGCTCCACCTCGGAGTCTAATGAGTCCAGTTCGAACTCAGTCTCTACAAACTCCTCCTCTGCATCCATAGCCTCGGGCTCGCCCTCTGGTGCAAGGTCCTCTTCAATGGGCTCCGGCTCGTCATCAGGGTCTATCGGTTCTGGATCATCATCCCATTTAGCTTGCTCTACGTCTATCAGATCGAGCTCATCAACCACATACTCCACGGGTACACCATCCGAACTCGCACTCTCCTCAGCTGAAGTAACGGGGTCCACTACACCTCCATCAGGACACTGTGGGTCAATCTCGCGCCTTCCCCGTTGAACGGGATATCAAAAGTCCGAAGGGGCCCGATCTCCTCCCTAGCAAAAGTTCTATAACACCATAAAACATATTCGTAGGTCTCATAATGTGTCTCCCCGACATCTGCCCATACTAAGATATAGTATCTAATGTACATATTCCCGTTCCCTACGAGATATATGGACATCGTCTTCTTGATAAAATGGGGAATCCCAAAACGCACTGGTGCCTCTGCCATCTCAGGGTCGGGGGTCTGAAAAGAGTGGTTTTATACGATAATGAGACGAATCTCAGCGAGTAAAAACCCCTAAACTTAAACTAGGCTAACATGCACCTCCTGACAGGCAACCAAAACACGCAATACATATAACTGTCAACCAAATGACCTAGGCTCTCGGGCCTAGATCGAGCATACAATCGACCCTGCAAGTTAGGCATTCTATAATAATATTGACGGCACATACGCGAACACACTGGTCACACGTACGCCATACGCACGCTTATGCTCAACAGTGCCTGCCTCACATATGAATCACCAGTACGCACAATGGCCAACACACTTTGGCACACATTTGCCATGCTCATGATCTGGCTCAATCAATACACATGAGCACACTGCCAATATTTCTTCATTAACTGACCCGCGTATGAAAACGCATCAGGCCCAACCCGCACAAAATGCATCAGGTCTATTTCTCAATTACCAACACTTCATGGCCCACGTAAAACACATCAGGCCCAGTGTCTCTAGCCAATGTCAAATTGCATCAGGTGCAACACAGATCTTCCTACGGACCAAAACCCGCGTAAAACGCATCAGGCTGGCCGTCTTCCGATAAAATCCGAGTACTGTCCCATGTAAAACACATGAGGACTCATGATGATCACACATGCACACAACCAATTTTTATCTGAACCCCACATAAAAAGCATCAGGGTGATTTGGCAATCAAATATTCATATCAAGCACGTGCATTCTCAAAACTCATGATTCAACCCAAATTCAATATGCAATATGCAAAACTATGCATAATGGCACTCAATTTCAATCACGAGTATACAAATCGAATAGGCCACAACATGCTCTAGTGGTGCCACAATATGGCCAATCAACATTTTATCGGCATGACAAATTTTCCAATCAAGCACAAATCGGCACGGCACACAATTCACACTAATAGTGTACCACAAACTTGCCAAATCAAGGCCCGCCATACTTAGTCATTCTCGGCCATTCTAGGTATACCACATGGCATTATTAAATAAATACAATCATGTACACTTCAGCCGCAATTAGGCTAACCAAAGCATTTTCGGCAATGACACCATTTGATCCCGAACTTAATCCAACTCAATCCATTTGAACCCAACATGGACAGCCATGAATTCAGCCCATTTTCAGTCCAAAATTCATCCTCAACAACTCCATTTGACTTCCACAACTTCATCAAACCAATCAGCAATTAATTGGATACTAATCAATCCATAAAATCCTTAATTAATCCCTAAAACTAACTAATCCTATCTAGAATGCATAATTAGTCATAATTAGGGTTTAGAGGTTAATACTCACACTAATCCTAAGCTCCAAACGAGACTAATCCGGCGGGAAAAGGGCGGCTGATCACCAGCGAGCGGTGAAACCAGCGGCGGCGTTCCGGCGTGCTCACGGCGGCGTCCTCGGCGGTCCGGCGAGCGGCGGTCCAAGGGAAAGGGTGAGGGTCGATGGCCAGGCAGGGGAGAGAGAGAAAGGTGATCGAGTGGTGGTGGTGATGGTATGGCGGTGAGACGGCCAGCGGCTTGAGCGAGCGACGGTCCGGCGGTTCCTTCACGCCGTCGATTCTCGGCCTAGGCCAGTCCGGCGGTTCCTCGGTCGAACAAGAGAAGGAGACGAGACGGTGGGAGAGAGAGATGAGGGACGGTCGGGTGAGGGTGGCGAGCTGACCCGCTGGTCGCGCGGACGGGCGGCGGCTGCCCAAGGCAGCGGACGGCTGGTTTGCGGCGGTGGCGCTCACGGCGAAAGAGAGGGAGAGAGAGAGAGCTTCGGGAGAGAGGAAGGGAGAAGTGGCCAGTGGAGAGTGATGAGAGAGAGACAAAACCAATTAATTGGTCCAAGGGAGTTTGACCATAATTTCCTAATTCCAATTTTGCCCCTCATATACTTGGTTCACATTAATCCATGTCTAATAATATAGGGGTACTTTGGTCCAACATTTTCGGCATTTATGGGCTGATAATTATCCAAAACTTAATCCCCAAATTAATTCTCCAAAATTGTCCAAAAATTCGGAATGCCTAAAATTAGCCTAGGGGCAAAATGGTCATTTTCCGAGTTCTGGCCAAATTTCCATTTTTCGATCGTACTAACCGCAAATATATGTGGCCACACTAAAATGACGTCGTCCTAGCAAAATGTCGCTCGCGACCCTGAAATCCGATGTCCAAGTTCGAATCTAATTCTGTGATCAAAATTGCTCAATTTAAAATTTTAGGGTCTCTTACCAACGGGCGGCTGTTTAGGGATTACACGTATCGACCTAGGGTTACTCGAGTCGTAATGGTTTCGATTACCGGGAGAACGTGAGGAATTATCACTAGTTCTGAAGGTCGCGATCGTTCGGTTTAAGTTCGGGATTTGTTCGCCACGCGTACTCTCGGTCATACGGAATCACCCACGATCCGATTGTACGTCATTGGCCAAATCAAATCCGTCACCCTCCTAGGATCGGCCCACGTTGGCCCAAAATATTTCCTCTTCGTTTCTCGGAATCGGTGCCCGATTCGCGATCGGGTCCCTGGTCCACGTATCATTTCCTAATTAGCCATTCCCTTCCGGTTAGTATCCCGAGAAAGCTCAATTTCGAGCGAGACTTACTAAAATTAAATGAGGAATAATATCAATTTTATTGATCCTGGAAATGAGTCGAAATTTCAGGATGTTACAACTCTTCCCCTCTTACAAAAATTTCGTCCTCGAAATTTGCAATCTACACTCATCTATCTAAATAAATGGGGGTGCTGACGTCGCATGGCCTCTTCGCTTTCCGAAGTGGCACCTTCGGTTCCGTAGTGCTCCCATACAACCTTGATCATCGGAATCGTCTTATTCCGCAACACACCCTCTTTTCTGTCCTCGATCCTTACTGGTCTCTCCACATATGACACCCTATCGTCCACGTCTATCTCCTCGTACCTTAGAACATGGGACAGATCTGGTTCATACATTCTCAACATTGACACGTGGAAAACATTGTGTACTTGGGACAAATTGGGCGGCAAAGCAAGTCGGTAAGCCAAATCGCCAATCTTCTCCAGAATTTCAAACGGTCCGATAAACCTAGGACTCAACTTTCCTTTCTCGCCGAATCTGGATAATCCTTTTATAGGCGATACCTTGAGAAATACATGATCTCTCACTTGAAACTCCAAGAGTCGTCGTCTCCGATCGGCATAACTTTTTTGGCGACTTTGCGCGGTCCTTAGCCTTTCCCTGATAATTTCAACTGCCTCAACTTACTATTGAACCAATTCTAGGCCTATAATACTCCTTTCACCGACTTCATCCCAGCATATTGGCGTCCTGCACGCCTTGCCATACAAGGCCTCAAATGGTGCCATATGAATGCTTTGCTGGTAGCTATTATTGTATGCGAACTCCACTAGGTGCAGCTGCTCTTCCCATTTGCCCTAGAAGTCTAACACACAGGCACGCAATATATCCTCCAAAGTCTGAATCGTCCTTTCAAACTGGCCATCCGTATGTGGATGATAGGCAGTACTAAACTGTAACTTCGTTCCTAAGGCCGATTGCAAACTTTTTCAAAAGTTGGCCGTAAATCTCGGATCTTGGTCCGACATGATCGTTACTGGTACTCCATGCAATCTGACGATTTGTCGAGCATACAATTCTGTGTACCTTTCTAATTCAAAATCCTTTCGCACTGCTAGGAAGTGCGCTGGCTTAGTCAATCAATCTACTATCACCCAAATGGAATCATGCCCTCTCTGGCTTCTCGATAGCCTTGAGACAATATCGATCGTGATGTGCTCCCATTTCCATTCAGGGATCTCTAATAGTCTTAACAATCCTCCAGACTTACAGTGTTGTGCCTTCACTTGTTGGCACGTCAAGCACTTGGCCACATGCTTGGCCACATCTTTCTTCAGTCCATTCCACTAATAATACTACCGCAAATTCTGGTACATCTTTATACTACCTGGGTAGATATTGTAATTACTGCAATGTACCTCACTTAAAATCTCTTCCTTAAGCTCCCAATCATCAAGCACACATAATCGCCCTCGAAATTTCAAAATTCCATCCTCATTCACTCGGAGCTCCGGTTTCCTAGTAACGGCATCCAATCCAATAATCTTTTGTATTTCTTGGTCCGTAGATTGGAGTGCCTTAATTCTTACCTGTATCTCCAGTTCAATTCTCAATGCGACCATCAGGCTAGACATCTGGCTCACCTCAATTTTAAACTCCGAGTCTCTAAGTCTTTCCAGTAAGGTCCACTCTTTGATCATCATATACGACATGCTTGACTTGCGACTTAGCGCATCCGCTACTTGATTCGCCTTCCCTAGGTGATACATGATGTCGCAGTCATAGTCCTTAAGAAGTTCTGTCCATTGGCGCTGCCTCATATTCAATTCCTTCTGTGAAAATAGGTACTTGAGGCTTTGATGATCAGTATAAATCTGGAACTTTTTTTCGCATAAATAATGCCTCCAAATCTTAAAGGCAAAAACGATTGCTACCAACTCTAAATCATGCGTCGGATAATTCATCTCATGCGGTCTCAACTGGCACGATGCATATGCGACTACTTTTCCATGCTGCATCAAAACACAACTAAGTCCTCTTAACGAAGCATCACTATAAACCTCAAATCCTCCTGGTCCAGATAGAATAGTCAATACTGAGGCAGTTGTGTCAGCCTATATTTAAGCTCCTGAAAACTTTTCTCACACTTATCATCCCATTCAAACTTAGATTTCTTCTTCAGTAATCGCGTCAATGGCATAGCCATCGACGAGAATCCTTCTACAAAACGTCGATAATAGCCAGCCAATCCCAAGAAACTTCGGATTTCTGTCATTGAGGTCGGTCTTAGCCACTTAGTTACTGCCTCGATCTTAGTTGGGTCTACAGAAATTCCATCTCTTGAAATCATGTGTCCAAGAAACGCCACTCTGCTTAGCCAAAACTCACATTTACTAAACTTGGCAAAGAGTGCGTGTTCTCTTAGGGTCCATAGAACCTCCGTCAAATGTACCTCATGCTCCTCCGGGCTTTTCGAATATACCAATATGTCGTCAATGAACACTATGACGAACCGTTCTAAGAACTCCTTGAATACCCTGTTCATTAGATCCATGAAAGCTGCAGGAGCATTAGTCAATCCGAAGGGCATCACTGTGAATTCATAGTTGCCCATACCGTGTCCTGAAAGCAGTCTTAAGTATGTTCTCCTTACGGATTCTCAACTGATGGTATCCGGTCCGAAGATCAATCTTAGAAAACACTGAGGCTCCTTGCAACTAGTCGAACATGTCATCAATTCTCAGTAGTGGATACTTATTCTTAATCATCACCTGATTCAACTGCCGATAGTCGATACATAACCTCAACGTCCCGTCCTTCTTCCTTATAAACAGGACCGGTGCTCCCCATGAAGACACACTAAGACGACCCTTGTCCAGTAGTTTCTGCATCTGGACTTTCAACTCTTTCAATTTTGACAAGGACATCCGATACAGTGCCTTGGAAATCGGCTCTATGCTCGGGGCCAATTCTATCACAAATTCCACTTCTCGCTCTGATGGCAAACTTGGCAATTCCTGAGGAAAGACCTCGGGAAAATTACACACTACTGGTATCTCGTCCAACATAGGTTCTGCCACGGTCGGATCAATCACATTTACCAAATATCCCTCGCACCCTTTGTCCAACAACTTAGTTATTTCGAGCGAGGAAATCCAAGGGATCAAGGTTCCTCCTTGGTTTCCCTGAAACTCAAACTTAGGATGTCCAACCGGATTAAACTAGATCACGTTATTGCTGCAATCCACTACAGCTTTTTGCTTAACCAGCCAATCCATTCCAACTATCACATCAAAATCGAACATGGCCAACACTGCCAAATCGATGCTTTTTTCTCTACCCCCAATCACTATTTTACAACTAGGACACCCCAATGATACTAACACTTTATCATTTAATGGGGTTGTCACATAAAGCATGGTTTCAAGTAAAACAGGTTCAATTCTAGCCAGTCCAACAAACTGTTCTGAAATAAATGAATGGGTCGCCACTGGGTCAAATAATACATAGGCAGCATGATCACATAGAGGAATCGTACCTGTGACCATACTAGGCGTATCCTCCGCCTCTCTACGCGCTATAGCATAAACTCATCCCTGCGTTGGCGGCCTACCCTGGTTAGTTAGTGGGGGATTCCCGGCTTAATTCCTATTCAGTTTTTCTGTGGTTGCCTTGGGGGTACTGAGGGGCGCTATTGGGGACAGTTCTGAATCTGGTGTTCTAAGCTCCTGCACTTAAAATAAGCCCTAAATTTGTTTGGTGGAGGGTTCGGCTTCCTAATATTACTCCTGGCAGGTGGGACGAAACGTCTATTTCCCATCATCGGTTTCTTTCCGAAGCAGTGATTATCCCTGTTCGGAGCGAACCACGATCCAGATGCGGCTGCCCTTTCTACCTGGTCCGCTCAAGAGCCTAAGCTCTATCATAGATGTCCTTATAGGTCCTCAAATTTGCCAATATCAACTGGGTACGAATATCAGGTTTCAATCCTTCACGAAACTTTCGTGCCTTATCCTCAGGATGCTCTACCATCCTCGGTGCAAACCTAGACAATCGAGCGAATTTCGCCTCGTACTGATCTACAGTCATCTGACCTTGGCGGAGTCTCATAAACTCTGCTATTTTTCTTTCCCTAGCACTTTCCGAGAAGTACTTCCCATAGAAACTCTCTGTGAATGCATCCCAAGTCCGAGCGACAGCTTCAGGAAATACCCTAACCCTGGTGGCCTTCCACCAATCAGTGGTATCGTCTTGTAACTGGTACACAGCTAGGGTCACTTTTTCAGTCTCGGTGCACCCCAACACCTCAAATGCCTTTTCCAGTTCCTCTACCCATCTCGGTGCAGCCTCGGGGTTACCTTTTCCAGAAAACTTAGGTGGCTTTAGCTTTAAGAACCGTTCGACTAGTTGGTGCATCTGTCTGTTTACCGCCATTTGGGCTTGCCCCTGAATGGCATTATTCTCATTCACAGCAGCGGCGGCTGCAGCCTCAGCAGCCTGGGCAATAGTGGCGGCCCTTTCCTGAGCCTGCCTACCCATGAGGTTTCCTATTTCCTATAAGGTCTGAATGACATCCTCCATCCTCGGATCCTTGGCCTCTTGGCCTCCGGTACTGGGTTGCCCCTGGGGTTCCTTTCCTCGTCTTCTCTTGGTACCAATCTCACTACCCACCTACTTGCTATAATTCCACCAGGAATTAGAGACCTAAATCAACTAAACCAGTCTAAGGTCCTAGACAGGTAGTTAGCACAACAACAATCAATCACTCAGCATGCGGTTAAGCACAAACAACACAGGACCTCAAAAAGGAGATACACATACTTACCTGAAGTCCCGTCGCGCCTGCACTTCACGGGTTATTTATATAATCAATCAACCAAGACACAGACAGTCAGGAGGTACACTTAGCACACGAGGTCACCCTACTGACTACCCAAGATCATTGCTCCTTATCACTCCAGACTTCGACCTGATTGGACCGAGCTGTCCTTGCTCTGATACCAAATCAAATAGGGATGACACGCCCCGTAACCCACGAAGCGTAAGCATCCCAGCCTAGGTCGAATTTGTTGCGATGTTCCAGGACGCGTTGCCGACCCAACGCCCAATGCACAGATCATTGCAAATGCGGAAGCAATGTATATAAATATATATACAGCCATACATTAAACAACATAACCAAGGATAGCACATTAACACTAGAAATCGGTATGATTAAAAACATATACATTTCATTACTATTAAAAATATATACAACATCCAATTACAGGGAGTACAAACAACGAACCCAAAAACGGTCAATAGCCACTAAGGTCAAAAAGGGGATAGTGGCTAGGGATTAGACAACTAACTAAGGCTGAGCTTCGATCAAAAAGGTGCAGCCCAACCTAACTAAGCTAAGGCTAGCCTAAGGGACCCAGTCTGGATCGGATCCAGAAGACTCAGAAGATAAAGAGCTCTCGAACTGCTCCACCTCAGAGTCTAATGAGTCCAGTTCGGACTTAGTCTCTACAGGCTCCTCTTCTGCATCCATAGCCTCGGGCTCGCTCTCTGGTGCAGGGTCCTCCTCAATGGGCTCTGGCTCGTCATCAGAGTCCATCGGTTCTGGATCATCATCCCACTCAGCTTGCTCTACGTCCATCGGATCGAGGTCATCAACCTTATACTCTACGGGTACACCATCCAAACTCGCACTCTCCTCAGCTAAAGTAACGGGATCCACTACACCTCCATCGGGACACTGTGTGTCAATCTCGCCTTACCCATTGAATGGGATATCAAAAGTCCGAAGGGCCCAGTCTCCTCCCTAGCAAAAGTTCTATAACACCATGCAACATATTCGTGGGTCTCAGAATGTGCCTCCCCGACATCTACCCATACTAAGGTATAGTATTTAATGTACATATTCCCATTTCCTACGGGATGTATGGACACCGTCTTCTTGATAAAATGGGGAATCCCAAAACGCACTGGCGCCTCTGCCATCTCAGGACCGGGGGTCTGAAAAGAGTGGTTTTATACAACAATGAGACGAATTTCAGCGAGTAAAAACCCCTAAACCTAAACTAGGCTAACATGCACCTCCTGACAGGCAATCAAAACACGCAACACATACAACTGTCAACCAAATGACCTAAGCTCTCAGGCCTAGATCGAGCATACAATCGACCCTACAGGTTATGCATTTTATAATAATATTCACGGCACATATGTAAACACACTGGTCACACGTACGCCATACAAATGCTCATGCTTAACAGTGCCTGCCTCACATACGAATCATCGGTACACACAATGGCCAACACACTCCGGCACACATTTGCCATGCTCATGATCCGGCTTAATCAATACACACGAGCACACTGCTTATATTTCTTCATTAATTGACCCGCATATGAAAACGCATCGGGCCCAACTCGCGTAAAACGCATCAGGTTTATTTCTCAATTACCAACACTTCATGGCCCGCGTAAAACGCATCAAGCCCAGTGTCTTTAGCCCGCGTCAAAACACATCAGGCACAGCACCGATCTCCCTACGAGCCAAAACCCGCGTAAAACGCATCAGGCTGACCGTCTTCCGATAAAATCCGGGTACCGTTCCGCGTAAAACGTATGAGGTCTCATTATGATCATACATGCACACAACCAACTTTTATCTTAACCCCGCGTAAAACACATCAGGGTGATTTGGCGATCAAATATTCATATCAAGCACGTGCATTCTCAAAACTCATGATTCAACCCAAATTCAATAAGTGATATGCAAAACTATGCATAATGACACTCAATTTCAATCACGAGCATACAAATCGAATAGGCCACAACATGCTCTAGTGGTGCCACAATATGGCCGATCAACATTTTATCGGCATGACAAATTTTCCAATCAAACACAAATCAGCACGGCACACAATTCACACTAATAGTGTACCACAAACTTGCCAAATCAAGGCCCGCCATACTTAGTCATTCTCGGCCATTCTAAGTATACCACATGGCATTATTAAATAAATACAATTATGTACACTTCAGCCGCAATTAGGCTAACCAAAGCATTTTTGGCAATGACACCATTTGAACCCAACATGGACAGCTATGAATTCAGCCCATTTTCAGTCCAAAATTCATCCTCAACAACTCCATTTGATTTCCACAACTTCATCAAACCAATCAGCAATTAATTGGATACTAATCAATCCATAAAATCCTTAATTAACCCCTAAAACTAACTAATCCTATCTAAAATGCACAATTAGTCCTAATTAGGGTTTAGAGGTTAATACTCACACTAATCGTAAGCTCCGAACGAGACTAATCCGATGGGAAACGGGCGGCTGATCATCGGTGAGCGGCGAAACCAGCAGCGGCGTTCCGACGTGCTCACAGCGGCGTCCTCGGCGGTCCGGCGAGCGGCTGTCCGAGGGAAAGGGTGAGGGTAGGTGGCCAAACAGGGGAGAGAGAGAAAGGTGATCGAGTGGTGGTGGTGATGGCACGGCGGTGAGACGGCTGACGGCTTGAGCGAGTGGCGGTCCGGCGGTTCCTTCACGCCGGCGATTCTTGGCCTAGGCCGGTCCGGCGGTTCCTCGGTCAAACAAGAGAGGGAGACAAGACGGTGGGAGAGAGAGATGAGGGACGGTTGGGTGAGAGTGGCGAGCTGGCCCACTGGTCGCACGAACGGGCGGTGGTGGCGCAAGGCGGCGGATGGCTGCTCTCCGGCGGTGGCGCTCACGGTGGAAGAGAGGGAGAGAGAGAGAGAGCTTCGGGAGAGAGGAAGGGAGAAGTGGCTAGTGGAGAGTGATAAGAGAGAGATAAGACCAATTAATTGGTCCAAGGGAGTTTGACCATAATTTCCTAATTCCAATTTTGCCCCTCATATACTTGGTTCACATTAATCCATGTCTAATAATTTAGGGGTACTTTGGTCCAACATTTTTGGCATTTATGGGCTGATAATTATCCAAAACTTAATCCCCAAATTAATTCTCCAAAATTGTCCAAAAATTCGGAATGCTCAAAATTAGCCTAGGGGCAAAATGGTCATTTTCCGAGTTTAGGCCGAATTTTCATTTTTCGACCGTACTAACCCCAAATTTATGTGGCCATACTAAAATGACGTTGTCCTCGCAAAATAGTTGCTCACAACCTCGAAATTCGATGTCCAAGTTCGGATCCAATTCCGTGATCAAAATTGCTCAATTTAAAATTTTAGGATCTCTCACCAGTGGGCGGCTATTTAGGGGTTACGCATATCGACCAAGGGTTACTCGAGTCGTAATGATTTCGATTATCGGGAGAACGTGAGGAATTATCACTAGCTCCGGAGGTCGCGATCGTTCGGTTTAAGATCGGGATTTGTTCGCCACACGTACTATCGGTCATGCGGAATCATCCGCGATCCAATCGTACGTCATTGGCCAAATCAAATCCATCACCCTCCTAAGATTGGCCCACGTTGGCCCAAAATATTTCCTCATTATTTCTCGGAATCGGTGCCCGATTCGCAATCGAGTCCTCAGTCCACGTACCGTTTCCTAATTAGTCATTCCCTTCCGATTAGTATCCCGAGAGAGCTCAATTTCGTGTGAGACTTACTAAAATTAAATGAGGAATAATATCAATTTTATTGATCCCGGAAATGAGTCGAAATTTCAGGATGTTACAAACGTCAAACACGAAACATGAGTAAATTGAGAAATGAACCAACTACAACCAACCAAACGATCGAGAAACAGTCCAAGCAAACCGTGTCACAACATATCACAACTTCTTTTCCCGATATTTGGAAGTTTACTTGCCAACAAACCACTAGAACACGAAAGACTAGAAGAAGTGGCTAGTGGCTTGGCTCGAGCACGAAACAAGCTTGATTTCGGGAGAAAAGGGGCCTCGGATGAGACTCGGGTGTGATTTTTGGGCTTTCTTCTTGCTTTCTCCTTGCTTGGCCGACCAAGACTAGACACACAAAGGCCAAACCGTGAGCTCTTGGATCGAAATGAATCGGTTAGGATTGACTCTCTGGTGCCAGTCAATTTACACGTGCTAGATTGATCGGGAAAAATTCACGAAGTTATGGGTTTGAGTTAGAATTTCTAGGTTTGGCACGTTCTAGGTAGGTCGGGCGAAGAAGACAGGTTGTTGGGTCTAGTTGGGTTGACCCGGTCGACCGAGCAGGCCCGGTTTTGACTAAAAACTCGAATTGAGCTCAATTCCGACCAATTTTTTCAAATTAAATCCCAAAATTGAATTCCCCATCACATTTTGAACCCAAATATGTGATTTGCCACAATTTTTGTTAAAATTATGTCCAAGATTTTCACATTTTTATATTCGGGTTAATAGGGTTTTATTCAATTTGATGTCCTAATGACCTGATTAGGCAAAATTGATGCCAAAATTGAATTACCTACATCTGATTAACCCTAGAAATGATGATCTCATCGTTCAATAATTTCATATTGGGCACGATTTCCAATTTGAGTTCAAAATTCTTAATTTTCAATTGACTTTTAGGGCTTTTTGATTTCTTTAACAAATTGTGCAATTGTACCAATCATTATGTAATTCAAGGTCCCAAAATTATTTGTCGTGAAGACACTGACTTAAAAATGACTAGAAAAGATTAAATTGCATTTTTGGTTCAATTAGGGTGCCCAATTTTGGGAAAAACACATACCTGATTGATTTTTTTTCTAAATGGTATTAATGAAATTGGATTTAAAAGAGGACTAATGACTATTTTTATGGGATTTTCTGATTCGATTTGCTATTTTTCTTGATTTTCTCACTTATTTTAATTAAAAGAAATTAAGGAAAAATGCAGAAAAACGCTAAAAATTTTATTTTTGGTTTAGAAGTACGTTTCTAGGCTTGGCCAAGATTCCTAGTCCTAATTTTGAGATTTTTGAAAATATGAAGAAAATAAACTAAAAATCAAGTGTCGATAGGTTCCAGCACTGGTAGGCACACCAAATATTCTTTGATCTTGTCAAAGGCCTGCTGACATTCTACATCCCACTTCACTTTGGAATTTTTCTTCAAAAAATTGAAGAATGGTTTAGCAATCTCATAAAGTTGATAGATGAAACGGGTAATGTAATTTACTCGCCCCAATAGGCTTCTCACTTCTTTTACCTTGGAAAGAGTCTTTAAGTCGTATATTGCCTTGATCTTGGAGGAAACTATTTCGATGCCCCTATTACTGACTATAAATCCTAGCAGTTTGCCAAATTTTCCTCCAAATACACACTTATTGGGGTTTAGTCGCAACCTATACTTTTTAAGTCTTTCGAACAATTTACGAAGCACCTCAACATGATCTTTTCCTTGTTTAGATTTTATGATCATGTCGTCTACGTATATCTCGATTTCTTTGTGTATCATGTCATGGAACAAAATTACCATTGTCCTTTGATATGTGGCACTAGCATTTTTTAAACCGAAAGGCATCACCTTGTAACAAAATGTGCCCCATGGTGTTATGAAAGACGTCTTCGCCTTATCCTCTTTCTTCATGAGGATTTGATTATATCATGAAAAATCATCCATGAATGAAAATGTTTCGAACCTAACAGTATTATCCACTAATACATCGATATGTGGAAGTAGGAAATCAACCTTAGGGCTTGCTTTATTTAGGTCTCGATAATCAACGCACACCCGTACTCGACCATCTTTCTTCATTACGAGTACTATGTTGGCAACCCATTCTAGATATGGTACTACTTCAATGAAACTGACTTTGAGCAATTTCATTACTTCTTCTTCTATTTTCTTCGCCAAGTCCGGTTTCGTTCGCCTCAGTTTTTGTTTCTTTAGTGGAATACTTGGATCAATTGGCAAAGCATGTTCAACTATGCTCGGATCAAGGCCTAGCATGTCAGCATAAGACCATGCGAATATATCTTGATATTCTCTGAGCAAATCTATGATTTTTTCTGCTTTTGATAAAAAAAGACTTTCTTCAATCTTAACTTCTTTGGGATTCACTTTATTGCCCAGATTAATAGTGATCGTTTTCTCTAATGTGAGTTATTTTGATTCTTCATGATGAATCCATTCCTTTCTGACCTATTCCTCATCCTCGTTATCTTTTTCAATATCACAAGTGATCTCCTCGGAAAGATTTAGGCCACATATGAACCTATTATGGATATGCAATGCTCATGCCTGACATGTAACAAACATGATTAGTAATTGCATACGAAGTAAGTAACGCACGTGGTCCTATAAAAAACCTTTTGGAAATTCATTTTGAAATTTATTTAGAAAGAATATAAAGATAGAGCTAGTCCTCATATCATCAGGCTTCCTCGCTCTTAAAATCATTTTCGCAATGAGGAGCAACATAAAAATCCAAAGCCTCAAGCCTCATGAATGAGGATAATATTCATCGTAGGTTTGTATTTGTTTCTACATGTCCTTAACAAAATATTTGACCACTTTTATTGAATTGAAAAATGTGATTACATCTATATTAACAGGAAAGTAAATTGCAACTGAACTAAAATTGTACAAGAAATTTGAAATTGTAATCAACAAAATGCAATGGAAAAGGCTAATAGCAAAAGTTCAAGAGAATCTTCCTACTCACTCTAATGCGTAGGTATCTTCTGCTTCGGTTATGATAACGTTGATGGTATTCTCTTTGAATAAACCAGGCAGAACAGATTTTTCCTTTGCATGTAAGTCTTCTTTTGAAGTAGCTTGGAAGGTTTAGGAAAAGTTTTCTTGATGTGGATATGATGATAAGGAAGCTCTTTAGCTTTGCTCTTCCATTTGGATGGATTAATGATGCGATCACCTCGGCCCTTATAGCCTCCATGGTTCTTTCGACCTTGGCCTTGGCCTCCATGGCGATCTTTGGAGTTATCTGGAATATAACCTACTCCATGCTTTATTCTTGTAGCAAGTAGAGTGATAGGTTCTTTGATTTCTTGGGATTTTGATCCACGACCATTATCGGAAGTAAATCCATACTGGCATAACACCCTTCCAGACATAATGGATGATGTTATGTACTCTGGGGGTTTTATGATGCAACCGACAGGAATTTACACCATTAAGATCATTTCGAAGTAATGATAACTTGGTTCTTCTTTCACTTCGGGTTCGATATACAGTATTGCACTCTCTTTGTAAGTGATGAAATCTATCTCCCCGTGTACGATGATCATCTTGCCATTAATGACGAACCTGACCTTTTGATGGAGACTTGAAGGAATGGCACCGGCCATATGAATCTAAGGTCTTCCAAGTAACAAGTTGACAGTCCTCAGAATATCCACTACTTGGAAGTCAATCAGGAAAGGCACAAGGCCTATGTTCTCCCCGAGCTCGATATTGCCAATAACGTCTTTCTTCGTTCCATCAACAAACACACAATTACCTTAGAAGGTTTAATGAGCTCTTCGCTAATCCCCAAGCGATGCAGTGTGCTTAGTGGACACAAATTAAGTGCGGAACTATTATCGATCAGTACACGTGACACCTCCTTGTCCCGACATTTGACGGCAATATACAGAGCCTTATTATGGGAACGCCTGTCAATTGGAAAATCTTCATTCGAGAAGGCAATTTGATCTTTCAGAAAAATAGTACCAACAAAGTCTTCCAATTGTACTTTATTAATTATCTCCAAGACGTGCACTTCTTTGAGAAGCTTCATAAGCATCATTTTGTGGCTTTCTAAAGCCTTGAAGAGTTCCAACAAAGAAATCTATGCTGGCATCTTTCTTAGCTGTTCAATTACCTCAAATTCGCTCATCTTCATGACTGAAAGTAATTGTTTGACATCTTCTTCGGTTACTCTTTTCTTTTCGTGCTCACCTTCTTTCGGTACATTGCATCTCCCCGATCGGGTTATAGCATCAACTTATTTGGGAGAGTAATCCCAAGGTACACACTTAGTATCAAACTTTTCTTTTGGAGGGATAGTGATAATCATAGGCTGTGTTTCTTCTCCGTCAATCTTTAGTTGATCAATGGGAAGTTGGATAGTGATTGGTTCGATAGGACCTTCCTCCTTCTTATATTTATCTACCTCATCAAGCTTTATTAGAAATGGTAAAATCATGGATACCATGCTTTTATTGGCTTCGTCGGCATCCATTCGACCCCAGCCATTAAGGGTGATCATTTCGTTCTTGAATGCCCACGGTGGGGATGTATATTTGATACGGTAATTATACCGACCACTATCTTGACCTAGAAAATCAACAACTTCACCTTATTTTCATCCTTTACGAGCAAATCGCCTATCACCTCGACGAATCTTTTTCTTCTTTTTCTCTTCTCGATCTTTATTCTCTTCGAGATTTAGTTGGCTGATCGGGACCTCGTCCATGCCACCCCATCTGTTCGGTATAATGTCTTCATTTTTGAATGCCCATGGTAGTGGAGTATATTTGACACGGTAATTATATTTACTGATATGTTGACCGAGTAAGTCTACGGTTTTTCCTTCATTGGATGATTTCTGGGTGAAACGCCTTTCACTCTGTCGGACTTTTTCTTTCTCTTTTTCATCCTTATCTGTTTCATCTTGGAGTATTTTCTTCTTAGGTAGAACTTTCTCCTCAAGATCGATTTCGTCATCCATACCACCCCAGCCATTAGGTACAATTACTTTATTTTTGAATGCCCATGGCGGTGGAGTATATTTCACTTGAAAGTTATATTTTCTAGAGTCTTTTCTCAAGTTGTCTACGATCTCACTTTTTAGGAACGCTTCTTGACGAAAGCGGGCATCTCCTAATCGAGAAGCTTTAATCTTGACCTCATATTCATCTTCATTGTCAAACTTGATCATTGCTTTTTCATCCTTGATCATGTTTACTGTATTGTGCTTAGGAAGAGGATTCTGGTATACATTTCGCTCGAGCTCTTGGAAGTTCAATATCTTCTTATCAATAAGCTGTTGAACCTTGTACTTTAAAGTGGGATAATTATCTACATCATGTCCCCTTTCTTCCATGTGATAGGTGCAGGTTTTTTATTCATCGTACCAAGAAAATCATGCAGGATTGTCTCTTGGTACTTTTTTGGCCACTAAATGCCTTTCTAGAAGCATTGGTAATAACTTTGACAGGGGTCGGGGTAACGGTGTGTATTGCCTCACGGGCCTTTTATTTGGCTCGAACTGCTTTGGGTATTCCAAGTGACATTTGATTGCTTTGGAAATGACGCTTGATGAGTATTTGGGCTAGCCACCATAGTCACTTCTCGGATGGGGTCTTTATCTTTTTTCCCGGGGTAAGGCCTTCGTGCTGCTATTTTTTTAGCCTTCTTTTCTTTCAATCCCCATTCAATTCTTTTACCCACTTTTACCAACATGGTGAATGTTTGACAACCTAAAACATGAAGCTTGTCATAATACTCAATTGGCAATGGTTTTAGAAAGAGCTCAATGAGCTCGTTTTCACTTACGGCGGCTTTACTTGTGAGGCAACAGCTTTCCATCTTTGAGTATAGGCTCTGAACCCTTCATTCTTCCGTTTCTCGGTTCTGACGAGATCTTCTCTAGTTGGGAGTACTTCAACATTAAACTTGTACTAGCGAAGAAATTCTCCCGTCAAATGATCCCATTCAGCGAAGTCTTCTATGTCGAGGGCTGTGTACCATGCTAGGGCTGCTCCTCTCAAACTATCTTGAAATATGCTAATAAGAAGTGGCGTGTTATCTGAATATCTCACCATCTTATGGAGATAATACTTCAAATGTCTTTTGGGACAAGTAGTGCCATCATACTTGCTCACGAACTCTGGTTCTTTATAATTTTTTGGAACAAAAAGAGCTTCATATCTCCTTCTAAATCTTCAGGCCATTATACTATTTGCTTGGTTGATTTCTTCAAGGAATTTAGGATCCCATCAACTCTTATTCGCAGCGCTTTTCCTTCCTTTTTCGATAAGGGTTTTTGTGGTATCTCAAATGTGAACTCCTCAGGATGTCAAATAGGTGGAATTTGTTGAACCATTTCAAATTGTCGTATGACTCTTAGTGGGCAATAAGCAGTTCCGAAACTCAATCCAAGCAAAGGCACCAAATTGCCATCTTGGGTAGTAATTTGAGCTTTCGCTATCTTAGGCCATTGAATTCTCCATTGAAACTGGTCGGGAGTTAATGCTCTAATGAAGTTTGCCCACTCATGAAAAGAATATTTTGACATTTTGACTTGAAGTTTCAATTACTTCTCAATAGGATTGGTAGATGAGTCGATCTCTCGAATACGTATATAATATTCCCAAGGTCGAATATGGAAAATAAACCACACAGAAAGTAACCTAGCTGAAGCTTGCAGTAAACCTTTTTGTTGATTTTGGTATTTGGTCAATGAAATGATGGTCTCCGCCAAGAGCATATTGGAGAAGTCCCATTTTAGGCAGGCTTGCCTAGCAATTACTGCAACGAGAGGATTTAATCCAGTCCTTGATGCAGGAAATAAGACGAATCCGAAGAAGGCAAGAATAAAAACCCTCGCGGAAGTATTTCCAGTTTCTTTCGGTAATTTGGAGTAATTGGCCACCAAGTAAGATAGAGGAAATCTCCCAGTATTTGATTTGATCAACTTTTCCACTTGAGGGGTCTTTAAGTTTAAGAATTCAGTTATAATACTCGTGGGTTTTAATCCAATTAGGGGCTCAACAGTTCTTGACTCGAAATCAATCCCAATGGTTGCCTTATATTCTTCTAGTGTAGGTACCATCTCGTGCTCACCCAATTGAAATGTGACAGTGGTAGCTTTCCAGAAATAGGATAATACTTGAATTAAGCTGATTTGGTACTCCAGGTCGATGAGCTTGAACAAATACCCGAGCTTTTCCCTTACGTATGCTTTGTTGTCCTTTGTCATGTCTACATACCATGCCAAAAGCCCCTTCCTTGGAATAGGAATGACTTGTATGTCTAGTTTCCCTATTTTGATCTAAAGCATGTAAAAGAAATTGATTATTATTCACCATAGATTACCGATTGATTTTAATGCCTCCATTTCAATTATATGTCCTTTTAAGGTAAGACGGAGGTAAAATACACTTGCATGCCTAGAAAGTAATGCAAATGTCATTTTGAGTCCGTTTAGACCTTAAAAGAACATATGTTTGAGATCATGGACAAATTCAATGTGTGATATAAATGCCCATTCTGTCATACTCTATTTAGACCATAAAGTCCTAAACTATGGTTTATAACTTCGAATACATTGAAATGAATGAATAAACACTTGAATTATATGGAAAAATCTATCATGGACCTATACATTTTATCTAAAAATGAAAGAATGGTCAAATGGAATGTGACATCTTAATCATGCATTCTAATATGAAAGGGCATTTAGACCAAATATTGAATGTCATTTAGACATTTTTTTGAAAATGTGCCAACTAATTTGCATAATTGTAAAAGAATGAAATGGAACGATACTTACTTATCAGGACATTTTTATTTGGTTTTAGGTATACCAACCACAAAGATAAGCGAATGCAATCAGTGAAATTTTGACGCCTAAAAGGGTAGGATATGCTAAGGCTCAAGGTTACCACCTTAATGAATAAGGGATTCCATTCCCATAAGCAATCGGTCTAAAGTAATGGAATATTATTCCATCTCGATGATCGGTATTACATTTAAACGATCCTATGAGCAATCGGCTCATAGTTTCACTTAAACACATACCTCTTCAAGGTAATCCTAAATGTGGCCGGGGTTGGACCACGGGTGGTATGTGCTAATAGTGTAGTGCTAAGCAATCTAAAGATATGTATAGTAATTAATGACCAAACAGCACTTCTAAAATTCTTTCAATTCACATTCAATCCCAACACCATCCCGTAAAACCATTTAACATTATCGTTAGCGGGACGTACCTAGGATTCTTGCAAGCACAAAACACATACGTATCGTTCTATCTAGGCCTAAGTCCACTTAGAAAAGGTAACTCCCCAGTGGAGTTGCCAAGACTGTCATGCCGCGCCTTTTTTGGAATTTCAGGATTTGCTCGCTAAGGAGATATTTCCGTGTAAAGGTCTCTTCAAGACCATACCTCACGTGATAGCGGATGGTAATTTCCTATTTGGTCCAAGTTTTTGATTTTGGAGTCGCCACTAATCATTATTGGTAGGTAGACTAGAAACCTAATCGGGGTGTGCGAGAAATACCACGATTCTACGAACCAGAGATTCTGAATACGGGGGCTTAGTTATGTTAATGATCCCAAATCGAGATCCCTAACGCCTTTTTGGTACCTAAGAACGATACGATATCTACCGCGTCATGCAAGTTTTCGAGGCTCACCCACTAATTCTATCCATTCTAATCACGGGAAAATCAATCAAGAATTAAATGTTCAATCAATGTCAATCAAATCAATCAATCTTAAATGGTCTCTAAAAATGAAAATCAATCAAGACATCCAAACCCTAATGAAGCCCTAGAAGCTTATTCATTTCATGATTTACATTTTTTTAGGGTTTTAGGGAGGGTTATAACCGCTGAATTTGAGATTTTCTAAAATTGCCATTTGGCCGCTTCCAAAAATTCAAATTTCACTAAGGTTGGCCACAGTGTTTTTAAACAATTCTATGAATTTTTGAAATTTTTGAATTTTTTTGGAAATTAAATTTCTGAGAATTTCATTAACAGAGAATTGATTTTTATGATTTTCTGAAAATTTTTATGAATTTTCAAATTTTCAAAATTTTTTAGATTTTCTGAATATTTTTACATTTTTATTTTTATTTTTACAATTTTATGAATTTTCTAAAAATATATTGAATATTTTTGAAATTTTTTATTTTTCTATGAATTTCTTATTTTCTGAATTTTTTTCGATTTTCCAAAATTTTTCTGAATTTTTTTATTTTTTATGAATTTTTTAGTATTTTTTGAATTTTTTTAAATTTTTTAAATTTTTTTATTTATTACTTTTTTAAATTACCCGTTGAAGTGGTGAATCGGATTAGCTAGGTTGTTGACACCTAATTTTTAGCTTATTTTTTTCATATTTTTAAAAATTTCAAAATTAGGACTAGGAATCTTGGCCAAGCCTAGAAACCTATTTCTGAACCAAAAAATAATTTTTTAGCATTTTTTAGCATTTTTCCTTAATTTCTTTTAGTCAAAATAAGTGAGAAAATCAAGAAAAATAGCAAATGAAATCAGAAAATTCCATAAAAATAGTCATTAGTCTTATTTTAAATCCAATTTCTTGAATGCATTGTCAATTTTGAAAAATCTCAATCGGGTATATGTTTTTCCCAAAATTGGGCAAAATTAAACCCGAATTGAACATAAAATACAATTAAAATTTTTCTAGTCATTTTTAAGTCATAGTATCTTCATAACAAATGATTCTAGGATCTTGAATTGCATAATGGTTGGTATAATTGCACAATTTGACATACAAATCAAAAATCCCCAACATTTGATTGAAAATTAAGAATTTTGAACCCAAATTGGGAATCGTGCCCAATATGAAATTTTCAAAATATGAGACCATCATTTCTAGGGTTAATCAGACGTGGGTAATTCAATTTTGGCATCAATTTTGCCTAATCAGGTCATTAGGACATCAAATTGAACAAAACCCTATTGACCCGAATATAAAAATGAGAAAATCTTGGACACAATTGTAATAAAAATTGGGGCAAATTATGTATTTGGGTTCAGAATATGATAGGGAATTCAATTTTGGGATTGAATTTGGAAAATTGGGTCGAATTTGTGAATTTAGACCAACTCGAGTCTGTCGGGTCGATCGGGTCAACCCGACCCGACACGGGTAGGTCATCTTCTTTACCCGGTTTGCCAAAACATGCACTAAACCCAGAAAAACCGAATTAAACCCACGACTTCACCGATCATTCCCGATCAAATTAGCACGTTTTAATTGATTTGGCCAGCTAGAAAATATCTAGCGGGCACCAGTTATTCATCCCAACCGATCGGAGTTTGGTTCCAACAAATTTTGAGCGGGAAAAATCGCAGAAAAAAAACGAAAAAAACTGACCCAAGAGGAGGGGAGGTGTTCGACAGATTGCCATAGAGGAAGAGAGAGAGAATCAGAGAGGAAAGGCCAAAAATCTAGAGAGAGCAAGAGAAGTAGAGATCCCCTGGTCGAGCGATCATCACCGATCGACTGATCGGCGCTAGCAAATCGACCATTTCGGGAGGATTTCCTTCTCAAGTAGACCAGAACGAAGCTGACCATGAACGCTTGAAAACGAGCATTTTTCGGCCGATCCAAACCTATTCCGGCGAGGCCAAGGCCACCAGGGTGAAGACCAAGTGTTAAGGAACAACTCTTGGGGTGCGGACCAGTTCGACAATTTCGTTTGATCATCAAACGAAGCAGGTAAAATTCCTTCAAGGTCACAGTTTTTCCAGAATTCAAAAAAATGTGATTTGGTTCAATCCGGTTGTTCTTGCGATTTTTTTTGCGATTTTGCATTCCAAGATGTTCATTACTAGTTTCTAATCATTTTGGTGTTGTTTGATTGTGTTTTTGGGGCATTAAAATGCATGAACCGAGTCGGCCGTGCATAAAACCCTCTTGCCGGAGCTCAGGTGACCTCGTCGAAGCATTGCCATGGCCTTAGGCCATTCAAGTTAGTCCTCCTTGACCTTTGCTTGATGTTTGTTAGTGATTAGAATCGGTGTAGACGGTTAAGGCGCTTAGAATTAGGGTTTAAAGCTTGGAAAAGCTTGGTTTGGTTAGTTATGACTTAGGTTTTTTGAACCGGTTTTTTCATCGACCGGTGAACGTCCATCGGCGTTCCTAATAGGTTAGATTGAAAATAGAACGTATGGAAATCACAATGGTGCAATCAAAATGGTGAAATGATCGTCGGAGGTTCGTTGGCGACAAGCCCGGACTAGTGACCTCGAGAACACTAAATACAAAACATGCCCACCAATCGTTCGAATAAATGCCTAAATGAAAAGCATCAAAACGGCGCTGTTTTGGGTCACCGTGCTCACCGGAAGGGATGGCCGGCGCCGGCGACATCCGATTCGGTCAGGCCAAATCGGGCCGATCCGATTCGTCCCCAGCGAGAAAATTTAAAAAATTTCTTAAAAAATAAAAAAAAATCAGAAAATTCTAAAAAAAATAAAAAATCACAAAAATCATAAAAAAATTAGATTTTTTTTTTGAAAATCAGGAAATTAGAAAATTTCATAAAAATTCAAAAAATTTCAAAAGATTCAGAAAATTAAAAATTTACAGAAAATTCATAAAAATCCAAAAATTTTCAAAAAATTCATAAAAATTCCGAAAATTCAGAAAATACAAATAAAAATTTTGAAAAATTTGGAATACAAACAAAAAATTTTAAATTTTTTTGGAAAATCAATAAAAAATTGAAAAATTGGAAGATTCATAAATTTTTTTGGAAAATCATAAAAAAAATCAATTCTCGGTTTAAAAAATTTTCGAAAAAAAATCAAAATAAAATTTTTTAAAATTTACAGAATGGTCGAAATACATTGTGGCCAGTCATAAAAAGTGAAATTTGAATTTTCGGAGGTGCCCAAGTGGCATTTTTTAGAAAATTCCAAAGTCAGGGGTTATAACCCTTAAAAAACCCTAAAACCCTAAAAAATGCATATCATGAAATGAATAAGCTTTTAAAACTTCATTAAGGTTTAGGTGTTGTGATTGACTTTCATCTTCAAAGACCACTTAGGATTGATTGATCTGATTGACTTTGATTGTGCAATTAGTACTTGTTTGGTCTTTCCTACTATTAGAATGGATAGAATTAGTGGGTAAGCATCGGTAATTCGCATGACACGTTAGACATCATATTGTTCTTTGGTACTGAAAGGGTATTAGGGATCTCAATTCAGGATCAATAACTTAACCAAGTCCCCGTATTCAGAATCTCTGGTTCGTAGAATCGTGGCATTTTTCCCGTACCTCATTTAGGTTTCTAGTTTACCTACCAATAATGACTAGTAGTGACTCCAAAATTACAAATTTAGAAATCACCTTCTACTGTCACGTGAGGTATGTTCTGGAAGAGACTCTTATACGGAAATACCTCCTTAGCGTACAAATCCCGAAAACCCCCTAAAAAAAGCGCGACGTGACAAGCTTGGCGACTCCACTGGGGAAAATGAATTTTTTCTAAGTGGACTTAGGCCTAGATAGAACGATATGCTTGTGTTTTGTGCTTGTAAGGATCCCAGGTATGTTCTACTAATGATTGTGTTAAATGGTTTTGCAGGCGGGTGTTATAAGGGGTGTTATCTTTGCTAACCCTTATTTTGCATGATGGTGTTGGGATTGAATGTGTTTTGAATGAACTTTAGAAGTGTTATTTGGTCATTAATTGCTATACATGTTTTTAAATTGCTTTAACACTACACCATTAGCACACACCACCCGTGGCCTAACCCCGGCTATATTTAGGATTACCTTTATAAGGTATGTGTTTAGGCGGAACTATGGGCCGATTGCTCATGAGATCGTTTAAATGCAATACTGATCACTAAGGTGGAATAATATTCCATTACTTTAGGTCGATTACCCATTGAAATGGAATCCGTTATCCATTAAGGTGATGACCTTGAGCTTTTAGTATATCCTACCCTTTTAGGCATCAAAACTTCACTGGTTGTAGTCACTTGTCTTTGTGGTTGGTATACCTAAAACCAAACCAAAATATCATGGTAAGCAAGTATCGTTCCATTTCATTCCTTTACAATTATGCATGTTAGTTGGCACATTTTCAAAAAATGTCTAAATGACATTCAATGCTTGGTCTAAATGCCCTTTCATTTTAGAATCCATGATTAGGGCGTCATACTTCATTTGACCATTTTTTCATTTTTAGATGAAATGTATAGGTCCATGGGGGATTTATCATGTAATTCAAATGCTTATTTCAATGTGTTTGAAGTTGTAAATCATAGCTTAGGACTTTATGGTCTAAATGGAGCATGATAGAATGGGCATTTACATCACACATTGAATTTGTTCATAATCTCAACTATGTGCTCTTTTAAGGTTTAAATGGACTCAAAATGACATTTGCATTACTTTCGAGGCATGCAAATGTACTTTACCTCCATTTTACCTCAAAAGGACATATGATTGAAATGGAGGCATTAAAATTGATTTACAATCCATGGTGATTAATGACAAATCTTTTTGCATGATTAGGCTCAATGGAAAAACTAGACATCCAAGTAATTCCCATTCCTCGAAGGGAACTTGTTGCTTGGTGGAAAGGCATGTCCAAGGACAACCAAACTTATGTCTAAGAAAGGCTTGGATACCTTCTCGAACTTATGCAGATAGAACATTAAGTCAGTTTAGTCCAAGCTTTGGCAAATTTTTGAAAGGTTTCCACTGCCACATTCCATCTTGGAGAGCATGAATTGGTACCAACATTAGAAGAATATCAAGCCGCCCTTGGAATTAATTCTAAACCTAGGATCATAGAGCCACCCGTTGGACTTAATCCTGTGAGCATTTTAGCCGAATTTCTCAATTTTAAAACTTCCAAAATCGAAAAGTTAGTCAAATCAAACACGAGTAGATTTCCATTATCCTTCCTAATAGACAACTTTTCAAAACTTCCTAGGGAAATGGGAAACACTTCAGCTCGGGTATTCATTCTAGCTTTCTTCAGCTTTGTTCTATTCCCCTTATCTAGAACGGGATTAGACCCTTTAGTGATTGTGATTGCAAGACAAGCATGTCTTAAATGGGACTTCTCTAATATACTTCTTGTCCAAACCGTCATTTCCTTAAACACATATCAAAATCACGAGAAGGGAATCTTTCAAGCTTCTACTGGTCTTTTGTCATTATGCTTCATTTCACACATTCGACCTTAGTGTCGTTTCATGAACATTCGCAAAATTTGTTCGGCAATAAATCCAATTGAGTGATACATTCATATCCAAAGCAAACTACCTAAATAATCTTTCTTAGATTGGACCAATTTCATTAGAGTCTTAACTCCTAATCAAATCTAATGGCGGATCAATTGGCCAAAGATTAGCAAAGCGAAGATCACGAGCCGAGAGGATAATGCGGTGCCATGCTTGGTTTGAGTGAAGGAGCAGCTTATTGCCCTTTAAGGGTTATTAGACAATTCGGGATACTTCAACAAGTATCGTCGATATGGAATCCCGAAGAGTTCGCCTTTGACATCCCAAGTGGAATTATACTCAAAGAGGAGAAGAATGTCCTTCGAGCCAAAATTCACAAGATGATCTTATCTTTGGATAACCCACTCGAACAAATAATCGAGTGGTCAAAAAGCTTAGAAGTAGACATGAAGATTTGCATAGCCTCTAAAGAATACATCAAATGGATAGAAAATAAGCATCCAATTGATGTCGAGCCATATGTCCCTTCAGTGTGGTACCAGACCCTGTGGAGGAGTATGTTCCAGAATATATTATTCCAAGCATGCCTGGAGTGGAACCCTACGCCCCAGAAGAGATTGTAATCGATATGGAAGAATAGGAGTTTCAAGCCAAGGAATGGGAAGAATACCAAAAGGCGAAAGCTATCTTAGCTAGCAAGAAGCCTAGGATTGGATTATTTAGATTCCCATTTAAGTTTAAAATCATGATGTCAAACAATTTCAAATTTTATATGCAATGATGGATTGATTATTTTCTAAACATGCATAGATAATTTCAAAACATGATTTCAAAACATAAAGGAATCACCATGGATTACAATTCTTTGAATTGTATGATTCCTTGAGAAAGACATTGATGAAGAAGGTTATACAAGGCTAAGACTTGTATGAAATTTCTTATCTTTGATAATCTCATGAAACCATACAATTAAAAGAATGTAGGGTTTCATGATCATTTTACTATGCTGATATCAGGTCTTTTTGGCAAAACAGGTTGTTTAGCAACATAAGGTAAAAGACCTCGAACTCGCCTATAAGTTAGAATGATGGAAGAAGAAACCCATGCTCGATTAACCAAAGTCAAGAATCAAATGACCTAAATGGTTGCAATGATGGCAGAAATGAAGGCCTTTATTCTCGCATCTCGAGGATCTTATCCTATTACTTCAAATATAGAAACTTCAAACACTACTGAAACACCAATTAAAGATCCAGTCAGAAACAAAGAACCAGTTCAAGAAAATCCTCTAAAGACTATGCCTGAGGTAGTAAATTTGGAAGAGGATGATCAAACCAAGAAGGCATCCAAAACAAAGGATGAAGAAGAGGCCAAGAGATTAGCCAAAATTGAAGAATGCTTAGCAAATCAAGGTTGTGAGCTTCAAAGGTTCGACAAGTTCTCACCGTACGCAAAGGTGGTTGTTCGAGAAAACTATAAGGAACCAGAGTTCGTGAGCAAGTATGATGGCACTGGTTGTCCCAAGAGCCATTTGAAGTATTATCTCCGTAAGATGACAAGATATTCAGACAATATGCCACTTCTTATCAGCACATTTCAAGATAGTTTGAGAGGGGCAGCCTTAGCATGGTATACAGCCCTCGACATAAAAGGCTTCATTGAATGGGATCATTTGGCACGAGAATTTCTTCGCCAGTACAAGTTTAATGTTGAAGTACTCACAACTAGAGAGGATTTCGTCAGAACCAAGAAACGGAGGAATGAAGGGTTCAGAGCCTATGCTCAAAGATGAAAAGCTATTGCTTCATAAGTAAAGCCCGCCATAAGTGAAGACAAGCTTATTGAGCTCTTTCTAAAATCATTGCCAACTGAGTATTACGATAAGCTTCGTATATCAGGTTGTCAGACATTCACCATATTGGTCAAAGTAGGTGAGAGAATTGAATGGGGTTTGAAAGAAAAGAAGGCTCAAGAAACAGCAGCACGAAGGCCTTACCCTAGGAAAAAAGACAAAGAACCCATCCGAGAAATGGCTATGGTGTCGAGCCCAAATACTCATCAATCATCGTTTCCAAAGCAATCAAATGTTGCTTGGAAAAATCCAAGGCAATTCGAGCCAAATAAAAGGCCCGTGAGGCAATATACACTATTGCCCCGACCCTTGTCAAAGCTATTATCAATGTTTTTGGAAAGGCATTTGGTGGCCAAGAAAGTACCGAGAGATAATCCTGCGAGATTTTCTTAATATGATGAGTCAAAAACTTATGCCTATCACATGGGAGAAAGGGGACATGATGTGGATAATTGTCCCATTCTAAAGTACAAGGTTCAACAGCTCATTGATAAGAAAATATTAAACTTCCAAGAGCTCGAGCTAAATATACATCAGAATCCTCTTCCTGAGCACAATACAGTAAACATGATCAAGGATGAGGAAACAGTGATCGAGTCCGATGATGAAGATAAATATGAAGTCAATATTAAAACTTCTCAATTAGGAGATGCTCGCTTTCATCAAGAAGCACTCCTAAAAGGCGAGATTGTAGACAATTTGGGAGAAGATTCCGAAAAATATAACTTCCAAGTGAAATATACCCCATCGCCATGGGCATTCAAAAATGAAGTAATTGTGCCTGATGGCTGGGGTGGTATGAATGATGAAACGAGTCCTGAGGAGAAAGCTCTACTCAAGAAAGAAATACTTCAAGATGAAATAGATCAGGATGAAAAGGGAAAAGAAAAAGTCTATCAGGTTGAAAAGCGTTTCACCCAGAAAACAGACAGGGAAGGCAAAACTGTAGACCTACTCAGTCAAGACAACGGTAAATACAATTACCATGTCAAATATACACCACCACCATAGGCATTCAAAAATGAAGTCATTGTACTAGACGGATGGGTGGCATAGATGAGGTCCCGATCAGCCAATTGAATCTCGAGAAGAAGGAAGATCAGGAAGAGAAAAAGAAGAAAAAGACTCGTCGAGGTGATAGGAGATTTGTTCGAAAAGCATGAAGACAAAGTGAAGTTGTTGATTATCTCGATCAAGACAGTGGTAAATACAATTACCGTGTCAAATATACACCTCCTTCATGGGCAATCAAAAACGAAATAATCACACTAGATGGTTGGGATGGAATGGATGCTAACGAAGCCGACGGAAGCATGGTATCCATGATTACACCATTTCTAATCAAGCTTAATGAGGTAGATAAATATAAGAAGGAGGAAGGTCCCATCACACTAGTTACTATTCAACTTCCCATTGATCAGCTAAGGATCGAAGAAGAAGAAACACAGCCTGTGATCATCACTCTCCCTCCAAAAGAAAAGTTTGACACTAAGTATGTATCTTGGGATTACTCTCAGAAAGAAGTCGATGCCATAACCCGATTGGGGAGATATAATGCTCCGAAGGAAAGTGAACACGAAAAGAAAGGGGTAACCGAAGAAGATGTTAAATAGTTACTCTCAGTCATGAAGACAAGCGAATTCGAGGTAATTGAATAGCTAAGAAAGATGCTGGCATAAATTTATCTATTGGATCTCTTCAAGACTTCAGAAAGCCACAAAATGGTGTTTATGAAGCTTTTCAGTGAGGTGCACATCCCAGAGACGATTAATGAAGTACAATTGGAAGACTTTGTTGGCGCCATTCTTCTAAAGGATCATATTGCCTTCTCTGTTGAAGATTTGCTAATTGACGGGCGTTCTTACATTAAAGCCCTATATATTGATGTCAAATGCTGAGGCAAGAAGGTGTCACGAGTGCCGATCGATAATGTTTCGCACTTAATTTGTGTCCACTAAGCACACTGTATCGCTTGGGGATTAGTAAAGAGCTCATCAAACCTTGTAAGGTAACTGTGCACTCGTTTGATGGAATGAAGAAAGACGTTATTGGCGATATCGAGCTTGAGGTAAACATAGGCCCTGTGCCTTTTATGATTAACTTCCAAGTAGTGGATATTCCAAGGACTTTCAACTTGTTACTTGGAAGACCTTGGATTCATATGGCTGGCGCCATTCCTTCAAGTCTCTATCAGATCAGATTTGTCATTAATGGCAAGATGATCACCGTACACGGGGAGACAGATTTCACCACCTACAAGGAGAGTGCAATACCGTACGTCGAACTCGAAGTAAAAGAAGAACCAACTTATCATTCCTTCGAAATGATCTCAATGGTGCAAATTCCTGCCGGTTGCATCATAAAATCCCGAAGTTCTCAAAGTCATCTATTATGTCTGGAAAATGTTATGCCAGTATGGATTTACTTCCGGTAATGGTCTTGGATCAAAGTCTCGAGGAATCAAAGAACCTATCACTCCTCCCACTATAAGGATAAAGTACGGAATAGGTTATATTCCAAATAACTCTAAAGATTACTATGGAGGCCAAAGCCAAGGTCGAAAGAACCATGGAGGCTGTAGAGGTTGAGATGATCGCCTTATTAATCCATTCATATAGAAAGGCAAAGATAGAGAGCTTCACTATCATCAAATCCACATCAAGGAAACTTTTCCTAGACCTTCCAAGCTGCTTCAAGAAGAAGACTTACATGCAGCTTATTCAAGGAGAATACCGTCAACGTTATCATAACTGAGGTAAAAAATACCTATGCATTAGAGTAGGAAGATTCTCTTGAACTTTTGCTACTAGCTTTTTCCATTGCATTTTGTTGATTGTCATTTCAAATTTCCTGTGATTCATTTGCAATTTCAATTCAGCTGCAATTTATATTCCTTTTGATGTAGATGTAATCGTGTTTTTCAATGCAATAAAACCGATTAAATGTTTTGTTAAGGACATACAGAAACAAAATCAAACCTATGATGAACATAACCCTCATTCATGAGGCTTGAGGCTTTGGATTTCTATATTGCTCCTCATTGCAAAAATGATTTTAGGAGCAAGGAAGCCTGATGATATGAGGACTAGCTCTATCTTTATGTTATTTCAAAACAAGTTTCAAAATGAATTTTTAAAAAGTTTTTTATAAGAACATGCGTGTTACCTACTTTGTATGCAATCACTAATCATGTTTATTACATGTTAGGCATGAGCATTCGCATATCCATAATAGGTTCATATGTGACCCAAATCTCTCCAAGGAGATCACTTGCGATATTGAAGTGGATAATGAAAATGAGGAATAGATTAGAAGAGAATGGATCCGTCATGAAGAATCAAAATCACTCACATTAGAGAAAACGATTACTGTTAATCTGGGTGATAAAGAGAATCCCAAAGAGGTTAAGATTGGAGAAAGTCTTCCCTTAATAGAAGCAAAAAAGGATTACAGATTTACTCGAGGAATAGCAAGATATATTCGTGTGGTCTTATGCTGATATGCCAGGCCCTGATCCAAGCATAATTGAGCATACTTTATCAATTGATCCAAAGCAAAAACTAAGGCGAACAAAGCCAGAATTGGCGAAGAAAATAGAGGAAGAAGTGATGAAATTACTCAAAGTCGATTTCATTGAGGTAGTACCATATCCATAATGGGTTGCCAACATAGTGCCCATAATGAAGAAAGATGGTCGGGTACGGGTGTGCGTTGATTATCGTGACTTAAATAAAGCAAGCCCTAAGGATGATTTCCCGCTTTCACATATCAATGTATTAGTGGATAATACTGCTGGGTTTGAAACATTTTTATTCATGGATGGTTTCTCAAGATATAATCAAAGAAAGAGGATAACGCGAAAACATCCTTTATAACGTCATGGGGCACATTTTGTTACAAGATGATGCCTTTCGGTCTGAAAAATGCCGGTGTCACATATCAAAGGGCAATGGTAACTTTGTTCCATGATATGATGCACAAAGAAATCGAGGTATATGTGGATGACATTATTGCAAAATCCAAATAAGGCAAAGATCATGTTGAGGTGCTTCGCAAATTGTTCAAAAGACTTAGAAAGTACAAGTTGCGGCTGAACTCCAATAAGTGTGTATTTGGGGCAAAATCCGGCAAATTGCTAGGATTTGTGGTTAGTAACACGGGCATCGGAATAGATCCTTCCAAGATCAAGGCAATATACAACTTAAAGACTCCTTCTACGGTAAAAGAAGTCAGAAGCTTGTTGAGGTGATTAAACTACATTACCCGTTTCATATATCAGCTTTCCAAGACTACTAAATCATTCTTCAAACTATTGAAGAAAAATGCCAGAGTAAAGTGGGATACAGAATGTCAATAAGCCTTTGACAAGATCAAAGAATATCTGGTATGCCCACCAGTGTTGGTACCACCAATTCCTGGAGTCCTATTAATCTTATATTTGACGATTTACTATGAGTCGTTAGAAGCAATGCTTGTACAAAGAAGATCAAATGATGATAAAGAAATAGCCATTTATTACTTGAGTAAGAAATTCACAACATTAGAAGTGAATTACCCAGCGGTTGAGAAGATATACGTTGCATTAATTTGGGTATTATACAGATTAAGATACTATACCCTTCATCACCAAATCTTGCTAGTGACCGAGAATGATCCAATCACATACCTTCTTGAGAAATCCTCCTTGGTCGAGAAATTAGCAAAGTGACAAGTTTTATTATCAGAATTCGACATCAGAAGTTCATCACAAAAGTTAGTCAAAGGACGAGCAATAGCAGACATGTTGGCAGAAAATTCACAGGATATTGCCAATTCTGAGGAACGACTTAATGGCCACATATTGACATTAGTCGACGATAAATGGACCATGTATTTTGATGGTGTAACCAACTTATTAGGATCAGGAACTGGGGCAGTACTGATCTGCGAAATTGGTATTTCTATGCACCAATAACATCGCTGAATATAAAGCATGCATTCTCAGCTTACAATTAGCCCTTTCAATGAAGGTAAAAAGGTTGCAAGTATATAGAGATTCTATGCTCATCATATTGCAAATAACTAGTGAATGGCAAACTCGAGATACCAAACTGATTCCTTATCATAGATATTTAGAGGAGATGATAGAAAGTTTCGAAGAGGTAACATTCGATTATCTTCCAAGAGCTCAGAATCATTTTGCAGATGCTCTTGTAACTTTATCATCCTTACTACAGGCTGAAGATGATATGGATGTAAAACCATTGAGAATTAATATTCTTGAACAATTAGCTCATTGCATAATGGTCCAAGCAGAGTTCAACAATGAACCATGGTATCATGACATCAAAAGATATCTTCAATCAGAAGAATTTCCTGAAGAAAGTCAACCAGGTGACAGGAAGTTTATAAGGAAGATAGCCAACAAATTTTTCCTCAGTAGTCAAACCCTCTATAAGAGATCATTTGATTTAACCTTGTTAAGATGTATGGATGCTACAGAAGCTGAATAGATCATGAAAGAAATTCATGAGGGTGAATGTGGACCACACATGAATGGACATCTTCTAGCCCGAAAGATTATGAGATTGGGATATTGTTGGATGACAATGAAATCAGATTGCATCCAACATGTGAGATGTTGCCATCAATGTCAGGTTCATGGAGATAAAATCAATGCACCACCAAATGAGCTACATCAAATGTTCGAGCCATGGCCATTTTCAATATGGGGTATTAATATGATTGGTCCAATAAACCCCAAGGCCTCAAAAGGATACCGGTTTATCTTGGTTGCTATTGACTATTTCACTAAATAGATTGAAGCAAACTCCTACACAAATGTTACTGCCAAGAACGTTGCAAGATTTATCAGGCAAGACATCATTGCTAGGTATAGAGTTCCAGAAGTAATAATTACGGATAATGACTTAAATCTAAACAACCGGATCGTAGATGAATTACTCGAACACTTCCATGTTCGACATCTGAAGTCTTCTCCATATTGTCCACAAATAAATGGGGTTGTTGAAGCGGCAAATAAGAATATCAAGAAGATACTGGCCAAGACAGTTGAAAATTATCGTGATTAGCACGAAAGGTTGCCGTATGCTCTGATGGCATATCGGACTTCAATTCGAACATCAACGGGAGCAACCCCATTTTTTTTGGTTTACAGAATGGAAGCAGTGCTACCTGTTGAAGTAGAAATTCCTTTATTAAGGATACTATCCCAGTTAAAGCTTTCAGAAGCTGAGTAGATCCAACAAATATATGAACAACTCAACATGAACGATGAAAAGAGATTAAGAGCCATATGCCATGGACAAACCTATCAAAGACGAGTGGCTAAATTCTTTAATCGAAAGGCGAAACCGAAGAATTTCAAAACAAAGGATTTAGTAGTGAAGAAAGTCATATTCAACAATTCAGATCCTTGTGGAAAATTCACTCTGAATTATGAGGATCCATATATTATCAAAAAGGTTCTTCCTGAAGGAGCATTGATTCTTGTAGTTATGACAGGAACAGAACTGGCCTATCCTGTAAATGTAGATGCTGTCAATATTTTCTACCCATGAAATGAAGATGGATATTCAAGAAAAGATACAAGTCACTTTAGAACATGTGCATATCATGCATATCATACATACCATGCATTTCATGAACATGTTTATCTGTTTTGCAGAAGAAAGCAAAAAGAATCTGAACCAGTTGCTGATTTCAGAATTCCCAATGGAGTTATCAAATAGTAGAGCAAAGTATCACTTCCAATTTTATTTTTCATTGATATCCTCTAATGTGGTTTCCTTTTTATCATCCTCAGGGAAACAAAGAAAAGGGAGCAACAACAGAAGAATCCCCAGTGTAACCAAAGCAAAAACATGCAAACAAGAGGGATCTTGATAAATTGATCAGACAAGTATCCCTAAATCGTGAGGGCATATGCTAAAGAGGTTGTCTTTCTAAGAGAAAAATCAAACTTTTCTTTTTCCCAAGCGGAATGACACTAAATTGAACAAAACAAAACAAATTGTTTTGAAAAGGAAAATACCTCAGAAATGTTTCAATCAAAGATTTTGAAACACGCTTTCTTTGAAAATGCAATAAGCATCAAAATTCCCTAAAAGGGATAATTTGCCAAAAGGCTTTGAAAAAATTCAAAGAGAAAGTTTGGATTAAATCGAATGGATAAACCTTCAAATGATGAAAGGTAAGCCATATCCAAACATGTCCCCTGCACACTCAAAGTCAAAGCATTGAAGTGAGTGAGAAAAACTCATCCAAAGAAAATAGGGGATATTCGCAATGATTACATGAATTGAAATGATGAAAGGCAATCATTTCACTATCCCAAACACATGCTTATCCCTTGCAAACCAAATATGAACCAAAACAGTAGAGAAGTTTGTCCAAAATAACTCTGTTAAGAATCACTCCACATTGGGGCAAATTAGGAGATTTGTGGATTGATAGCTATAGAGAATAAGATCAAGAAAGATTTTATTACATACTCTTGCATCAATCTTTCTGTAATAACTTCATATGAAGTCATATGGAAGCTCAAAACATCTCAAAAAGAAGAAGAGCACTTCATTTCTTATACCCAAACACATTACCTTTGGCAAAGCCCAATTGAACCTGAATATTCATTTCAGAACCCCAAATTGGTGATCATCTCTTCACATTGGAGCATGAGCATATGATCCACTTTAATAGATAAGAAATAAAAGGGTAGAACACAGAGTCCTTAGAATTCAAAAAGATAAAAGACAAAGGAGTCTGAGATATGAAAAAGTAGTGTGCTTGATAAAAATAAGGCCAAATGCCCGGGAAAAATGAAAAAAAGAGAGTGCAAAAGAAAGCTCAAAATGACAAAAAAAGTCGTGACAAAGCAAAGCCAAGATCATGAGAGATCACAGGTCACAACAAGTGAGAATGATTAAAAGAAAAGAGATTGTGATGAATGTTTAGAGGACTCTAATGTTCATGGAAAAGATCTCTAGTGAAAAAGAAGAAAGGAAATGTGGTAATGCCAAGAAGATCGTCAATTTCATGAAAATCTTGAATTCAAAACAAATAAGCCTTTTGAGCCTACCTAATACCAACAATACAACATTTCCCAAAAGACTCTTCAGATTGGGATGTTGAGAGTAGAAATATGACTTTATGATAAGAAGTCATCACTCAAAGAAGTGTATGCAATACTATCCTATCTTGTCCTCGAGGTTCTTAACTTGTAAACCCGAAGTCAGTTGTGACAAAATCATTTTCTTGGCCTCAGAATGCCTATCCTTTGAATAGCCATTGACCAACCCAACATTATAATCTTTTGAAAGTCCTTATCGAATCAATTAGATTGTATACATTGCAAACATCTCCGACCACCTAAGGATTGATTAAGAGAGAAAAATTGAGGGATATTAGACAAGTCCCCTTTCAATCAAATGAAGAAAGACCAAATTTATAGATTGAAACAAATCCTTTTTAATAAAGGTCTTCCAAACGATTATTTCAAGCATTTCTTGAAATATTGCAAAGCATTTTGTTCAAATAATTTCTTGAAAAGGAAATTTGATTGCCTGAAATGTATTCAATACAAAGAATGCATATTTCAAAATCAGGTTTCAAAAGTTTTTGGTCAACTAAAAATTAAATTTTCAAACAGTTTGTGGTAAACTAAGAAAAAACCACTTTCAAACAGTTTTAATTAATTTCAAAACTACTTTTCAAAATAGTTTTTGATCAACTAAAAAACCATACAAAGGTTAGTGAAACCTCAAAATCACATAACTCACGATCAAGTCATTCAGTATTTGAAGTCTTCCCAAAGTCCTACCGGTGAGGAACCACTAGGCAAATCTAAAGTCCTATTGGCAAGGAGCCTTTAGGCAATTTCAAAATCCTACGGGTGAGGAACTACATGGCAAGTCTCCAAAATTTAAGTCCTATTGGCGAGGAGCCTTTAGGCAATTTCCAAAATCCTATAGGTGAGGAACCACATGGCAAGTCTCCAAAATTTAAGTCCTATTGGCGAGGAACCTTTAGGCAATTTCCAAAATCCTATGGGTGAGGAACCACATGGCAAATCTCCAAAATTCAAGTCCTATTGGCGACAAGCCTTTAGGCAAATTCCAAAATCCTATGAGTGAGGAACCACATGGCAAGTCTCCAAAACTCAAGTCCTATTGGCAAGGAGCCTCTAGGCAATTTTCAAAACCCTACGGGTGAGGAACCATATAGCAAGTCTCCAAAATCCAAAGACCTACCGGTGACAAATCACTAGGCAAATTCAAGTCCTACAAGTAAGGAGCCCCTAGGCAAAATTCAAAGTCCTACAAGCGAGGAGCCCTTAGCCAAATTCAAAGTCCTACTGGTGAGGAACCACTAGGCAAATCTAAAATCCTATAGGCGAAGAGCCCCTAGGCAATTTTCAAAGTCCTAAAGGCGAGGAGCCCCTAGGCAAATTCAAAGTCTTACAGGCGAGGAGCCCCTAGGCAAATTAAAGTCCTACCGGTGAGAAACTACTAGGCAAATTTTCAAATCCTCAGGCGAAGAGCCTCAAGCGTTCATGGTTCGTGAGTTCGTCCTTAAACCACGAAATCCGAATAACCATCATAATCATCACCACCATCAATTCATGCCCTTGGATCAGCAATAAAGAGATGGCTCACAAATAGGTAAGCTTCTCTCTCTCTCTCTCAATCAGTAAGAACCTTTCAAAATATATTCTAAAAAGAAAACTGTTGGATTAGATCACGAATTTCAAAAGTAAGATCCCTAATCAGTTGCTATAAAATTTCCATCTTATCTTATTCAGTGAGTGACTAAAAATTTATATGTTATCTTGTCTTTGAGATCAATCTCTAACAAGCTTAATATCAAAGATGGGCAGTTGTTGATATCTAATTTTTAGCTCATTTTTTTTCATATTTTCAAAATTTTCAAAATTAGGACTAAGAATCTTGGCCAAGCCTAGAAACCTATTTCTGAACCAAAAAATAATTTTTTTAGCATTTTTCCTTATTTTCTTTTAGTCAAAATAGGTGAGAAAATCAAGAAAAATAGCAAATGGAATCAAAAAATTCCATAAAAATATTCATTAGTCTTATTTTAAATCCAATTTCATGAATGCATTGTCAATTTTGAAAAATCTCAATCGAGTATATGTTTTTCCCAAAATTGAGCAAAATTAAACCTGAATTGAACAAAAAATGCAATTAAATTTTTTCTAGTCATTTTTAAGTCATAGTGTCTTCACAACAAATGATTCTGGGACCTTTAATTGTATAACGGTTGGTCTAATTACACAATTTGACATACAAATCAAAAATCCACAAAATTTGATTGAAAATTGAGAATTTTGAACCCAAATTCAGAATCGTGCCCAATATGAAATTTTCGAAATATGAGACCATCATTTCTATGGTTAATCAGACGTAGGTAATTCAATTTTGGCATCAATTTTGCCTAATCTGATCATTAGGACATCAAATTGAACAAAACCCTATTGACTCGAATATAAAAATGAGAAAATCTTGAACACAATTATGATAAAAATTGGGGCAAATTATATATTTGGGTTCGGAATATGATAAGGAATTCAATTTTGGGATTAAATTTGGAAAATTGGGTTAAAATTGGGTCGAATTTGTGAATTTAGACCAACCCAGGTCTGTCGGGTCGACCGGGTCAACCCGACCCGACCCGACCGTGGTAGGTCATCTTCTTTACCCGGTTTGCCAAAACGTGCACTAAACCCAGAAAAACTAAATTAAACCCGCGACTTCACTGATCATTCCCGATCAAATTAGCACGTGTTAATTGATTTGGCCAGCTAGAAAATATCCGGCTGGCCTGAGCTCAAGAACCCTCACCGGAGAGTCATCGTGGCCACAAGGCCGTCCAAGTTAGCTTCTCCTAACTTTGTTTGATAGATTGATATTCATTTAGGACCGAGTTAGACGGCTAGGGCGTTGTATGTTGAGATTTTAAGGTTCGGTTAAACGGTTCAAGTTAGTAGCAAATTAGCATTTTCCGACGAGATTTTCGCCGACCGGTGATGGTCCGATGGCCACTTAGTCGGTTTAGTTTGATATAGCATAATGTGAACTAGATCCAGAACCAAAAAATCAATAGAAAAGGCCATCGAAAGGTCACTGGAGATGAGCACAAATCGGCAACCCCGAAAATGTTCAATATAGAAATATGCACACCAAGTGCTCGGGAAAATGCCCCAATGAAATTCCTTCAAATTGGCATCGTTTTTGGTGTTGTACCTGCTGGAGAAGATGATCGACGACTGGCGCGCGGCGACGTCCTGTTCGGCCAAGCCAAACCAAGTTGAACCGAGCCGATCCGATTCACTACTTCGGCGGGAAATTTAAAAAAATATAATAAATAATAAAAAAATGTAAGAAATTAGTAAAAAATCATAAAAACATAAAAAAATCGAAAAAAAAGAAAAAATTTTCAAAAATTAGAAAAATATAAAAAATTTTGGAAAATCGAAAAAAATTCAGAAAATTCACAAAAAATTAGAAAATTCATAAAAATTCATAAATTTTTAGAAAATTCATAAAAATTCAGAAAATTCAGAAAATACAAATAAAAAATGTAAAAAAATTTAGAAAATCAATAAAAAAATGAAAAATATGTAAAAATTTTCAGAAAATCATAAAAATCAATTCTCGATTAATAAAATTTCTGAAAAAAAATTCAAAAATTTTAAAAATTCACAGAATAGTCCAAAAACACCGTGGCCAATAATAAAAAGTGATATTTGAATTTTTGGAAGTGCCCAAGTGGCATTTTTAGAAAATCTCAAATTCAGGGGTTATAACCCCTAAAAAACCCTAAAACCCTAAAAAGTATAAATCATGAAATGAATAAGCTTCTAGAGCTTCATTAGGGTTTGGATGTTTTGATTTATTTTCATTTTTAGATATCATTTAGGATTGATTGATCTGATTGATATTGATTGTACATTTACTTGTTTGATTCTTCCTGCGATTAGAATGGATAGAATTAGTGAGTAAGCTTCGGAAATTTGCATGACACGTTAGATATCATATCGTTCTTAGGTACCGAAGGGCGTTAGGGATCTCGATTCGAGATCAATAATGTAAATAAGTCCCCGTACTCAGAATCTATAGTTTGTAGAATCGTGGTATTTCTCCCGTACCTTGATTAGATTCCTAGTCTACCTACCAATAATGACTACTTGTGACTCCAAAATCACAAATTTAGATTAAATAGGAAATTACCTTCTGCTTTCATGTGAGGTATGGTCTAGGAGAGACCCTTGCACGGAAATACCTCCTTAGCGCGCAAATCTCGAAAAAAAAGAAGCGCAACACGACACACATCTTCATGATAGTTTTACTATCATAAAAAAGGGAGAGATTGTTAGAGAAACATCTCCAAATGAATTTTGATGATACCTAAACTATCCTTAGTATAATATCTACATTGTCTAAGTGCAGATATATTCAAAGGACTAAGTGATACTTATGATGTAATTCATTGAAGAAATGATCACAAGACTGTCCTTAAAGGATCATATAAATAGCACCATCGATCACAAAGAGCAGCTAAATGACAATGTCTCATTGAAGCCGAAGAAATCAAGTAAATGGTAATGTTTAGGTAACAGATCATTTAATATGATTGTTATCTCACTATTATGGCCATTGTTGACTGGACTTGCATAGCAGAAGATTTGGTAGAGAGGAAAATAGGCCGTCCGACAGTTTGTCAGAGCCGCAACTACACAACAGCAGCAGAATCTATTGCAAGAAAGTTTGCTAAAGTTCTGAAAAAGGTTGTATGGATAGTTAGTTCCTAGGAGAGCAGCACCAATGACTCTAACGGCTATCTTGCCTTTCTAAGACATCATCAACGACTATATTGAAGATGCCTATAAAAGAGAAGGTCTTTATAGTCAACAAGTTAGAGTGTACTCATAAAATTTCAAAAATCTACCACATGCTGTGTACTGAGCAAAAAGCTCATGTCTATCCATAGTACTTACTGCACTGTAATTGTGTTGAAAGATCAAGTGTACTAAGCAATAGCTACACCCAACTCCTGATAGTGTGATCTATTAATTGATAGGAGTGGTGTAAGCTAAGTGTAACTTGTTCAGCAATTAACTAGCGCAATCCAGCCCAACTTGTGGTTGTTAGTGGGGAAAGTGGACGTAGACTTGAAATCAAAGTCGAACCACTATATATCCTTGTGTGCAGCTGCTTATTCTTGTGTTTGTTATTTTTAGCACATAAGTGAATGTTTGCTTCTCATATATCTGGTGAAACCCAATATTTACTTATTACAAGCTGCTTTTCGCAAAAGTTTTAAAACCTCTAAAGCAACCTATTCACCCCCCTTTAGGTTGCAAAGTTAGTCCTAACATCGTCTCTAACCGGCTCGGCAGCAGCGGCGGTGAATGAGGGTGAGCTTGATGGATCAGAGCGTGTCTGGTCACCTCGGACGCCTCTGAGTCGGAATCCTTAGGGAAGCAACTGTGAATCAAATTGAAAAAATGAGCTTCGACGAGGGTTTCAGATCGAGACCTGCCTTGACTTTATTGCAAGAAATGGGATGCGTCGAAGCATCGCTGGTTATAGTTAAGGCATACCGGTCACCGAGGGAAGACCCTTCAATCTTGGATCTCATTCTCAACCTTGATCTCTCTATCCCTGCTGTCTCCGTGTTGATCTCCCCCTCTGCCTTCGGCTTTAAGGCTGGCCAGCAGGCGTGCATTGCTCCTACCACTACTAGCATACCGTGGCAAGCCAATTGCCCGACCCCAAAATCACATTACTGTTTGCCCCTATTCCCCCTACCATGTCTTGGCACTTACACTTTCCCCCAAAGGCATGCTCAAGCACTTAGGGAAGAAGAAGAATTGTAGGCCGGGCTAGGAAAAGGAAAGTGGGTCGACCCGCATGGAAAGCAAAAAGGAAAGAAAAAGGGTCAAGCAGATCTGATTTACTCAAACCGGGTCAAACTGGCCCGAAACTTTTTTTATTACAATAATTTAAATTTAAAATTAAAAAAATTAACGTAATTTTTCTTGTTTGGATATATTTTTTTTTTCAAAAATAAACTAGAGAAATAAGTTCTAATAGACCTTACTAATGCAAATACACCTAATGAAAATATTTTTGTTTAGGGATTATTATGCAACTAGACCTTAAATGACTAGGTAAAATTTAGGAGTCAACACTTTCCCTATTTAGAATACTACCCATGTGCCTTTCACATGCAATTTTCAGTTAATATAATCTTTAGTTGGCTTGGCCAAATTTTGCTTTCTTGTGGGCTTAGCCCAATTAATTTTAAGCTTAATATGGCTTTGTTATTACTAAATATTCCTAATATCTACATGCAATTTAATAAATATCTTTGTTTAGAAGTCGAGTCGATCCCTCATATTCCCATGTAATGAAAGCCTAAATGGGTCACCAAAATATATGTGTCAACAATGGATGAACATTTGTAGAGTCATAATTGCCAATACGCTTGGAAGGATTAGAAGATTTGATTTTGATCAGGTGTAGTGGTATTAATTATTGGAGAAGCATATTGTTAGCAATAGTAGTTCTTTTCAAATGAGATGAGAAACTGTGACACTACTAATGATCTAGTGAGTTTAGTGAACACACTAGGAATTAGTGGTGATGCTAATGTCCTGGAAGGTCTTTGGATACTGACTCACCCATTCAATGAAGACTAAGAGTCAATAGGAAGCTAATGTCCGTGGAAGTCTTCCATTGTTGGTTTTGGGTTAATAAGCAAAGAAAAGGAGTTAGCGAGTGTGTTGATGTCCATGGATGTCTTTGGAAGCTACTAAAGCCAAGGAGTCATTAGAAGATTGATTGCATGTCTCGTCAGTGGGCAGCATCAATAGGCTATTGATAATCTGTACTCCTGATTAGGGGTAAGGGACAATGAAAATATCAAGTTTTGAAAAGTGGTCCGCATGCTCATCTGATTGGAATGGTAATAACACAAATATAGCCGTTGCAAGGCTTAGAATTCACAAAAGATGTAGCAGAGTTCATTAGGAGCAGTACTAACAATATTGACCAGAAGACAGACTCTAACAAGAGCAAACTAATTGGTTTGGGAAAATTGCTATTGTAAGAGAGCCTGTCTGACACTTGTGAGCAATTGAGAGATGTTATGCTTATAGTGATGGTGAAACCAGCAACTGCCCTAAGGATTTGAGTTAGAAATGGTCATATGAGGTTGGATGCCTATATATTCAATCCAAAAGAAGTAGTGGGGTTGATAGTGACTGTGTTGTTGATTATATATTTGTAAGGTGTTACTAAGTTGTAATCATTATAATGTCAAGTGTAACAAGTGTAAGAACAATGATTGTATCCTGATAGTGTGATCTATCGGTTGATAGGAGCAACACTTGATGATTGTAAATTGCTTTGAAGATTTCTAATGGATTCAATCCTTTTTTAGGCTATTAGTTGATGAGAGCGGACGTAGGCTTGGGGATAAATCCAACCCATTATAAATCTCTATGTGCTATATTCTATCTCTTTTTATCAGTATTTGTTTATCAGTAGCACTGCACCTAATATCATTAATGCGTTTCTACTACTAGTGAAGTTTAATTCCTTATATTACGCAAAAGTTCTTCATAGTGCTCATTCAACTTAGTCACCCTCTATAGGTTGTATTGTTAGCCCAACATATATGAAATGAAACACAAATACCTATGGACTATAATGCCTCTAATTTCTAATTACATGATGGATCTGCAGGCAAAACGTTAGGTGTTAACAAAGAGCTAGTGGTTTAACAAAAATCGGCTTAATTAGTATGTTGTTCTTGGTGATGTGTGTAACATGTTGATTGACACCCTTTCTTGACAAGATTCTCTGTTAGTGTATTTTGAGCATCCTCCTCACTTATTGAGATCTAACTATACTTTTTGGTTTGGGTTTTCACATTAAATCTCTTGATTCTCGGTTTTTCATCGCCCTATTGATTGTTATATATTGCAATGTTTATCATACCTACACAGAGAGCGGAGAAGAAGTTACCAGTTCATATTAATTTGCTATACAGGGATGTGGTCCCACCACTGTCTTTCCAAAACAAATAACTTGAGGTGCATAGCAAGAGACCGTTGACTTTTATTTGGCCCTAACATTGTGAACAAGCATAGGATACATCTAAAAAAATTTCTTTTGCATTTTAAGGGAAAAAGGACACTAGAAGAGCCAAAAGTTGTGTACGACACTCACTTTAGTGCCAAAAATTTTTTTCGGATCACTTAAGTGTCACTTTTTTTAAAAAAACGATCACTTAAGTGCTAACTCCGATCTAGGTCACTAGAAATCCGACGTGGCCATATTTTATTAATTTCTCAATCCTACGTGGCTCACCAATGTGCTTAGTCAGCATATAACTCTTAAACAACATCGTCTAAAAGTTGTAAATAACGATCGTTTAAGTGCCAAATTTTATTTAAAGTGATCACTTTAGTGCCAATCTTTGTTAAAAAAACAATCACTTCAGTGTTAGTCGGATTGTGCGATGTCGTTTTGGATGTCCACATGGACTGAATATTTCAAAAAATCTGCCAAGTCATTTTAAAAATTTTAATTATAAAGGCCACGTAATCAATTTGGTTAGAATTGGCACTTAAGTAATCGTTTTTTCTTCGATTTGGCACTTAAATGATTGTTTTTTCTACGATTTGGCACTTAAGTGATCCGAAAAAAAAATTGGCACTAAAGTGAGTGCCGTACATAGCTTTTGGCACTTCTAGTATACTTCTCCCACATTTTAAGTGTAGTCAAAGTCATCTACTATGGGAAAAGGGATCGATATTAAGAACCAAAAATATCAAGAGGAATGGTCGATTTTTTAGAGACTTGACAGACCAAGAAATATTACTCTGAAGGTACATATAAAAACATATCTGTGACTTTTTAGTGATTTATTCTTGGGTTTTTGACGAATCTAATATGCCCTAACTCAAATCGAGTCTTTAATTGTCCTTGCGAGTGAATTTAGTCCTTAATTTGATTGTAACATGAGGAACTCCACAAATGGGTAATCACAATGATAATGCCATTAATGGAAAGCAATTGCAAAAGATAGAAAATATATAAGAGTCGAGTTTATTCGAGACCATTTTGAGCAATCAAAACAATCTTTAATGACACATGTGATGGCATGGTTTATGCCCACGTATACTCACGTCTCCGTGTTTTGTTATTGTTGCTAAAGTAAAACTCGTCGTCTCGCACAGACCAATAGCAATTTATGTTATCACATCTAATCTCGTCTCGAAACGCCTGGAATGCATCAAAATTCTTTAATCGCCCCTCCCATTGGGCGGAGCAGGAGAAGAGGGTCCTCCGAAAGACTTGAATTTTAAAACGGATCAATTGCTCCTCATTTGGGTGGAGGGTCCGGGCCCCGAGATCATTGTCCTTGGATTTGCAATGCAGTGTGAAGTCAATAGGCAAGTTGTTGACAATGTGGACATGGTACATCCTGAATAAAGTGGCCTACGATGGCGGAAGAGAGAATAGGAAGGAAAGTGACAGGACAAGGACAAGAGTGAATTGGTTTGGGGATTTCATTCCATTTGCTATTTTTCTTGATTTTCTCACCTATTTTGACTAAAAGAAATTAAGGAAAAATGCAGAAAAATGCTAAAAAAATTATTTTTTTTGTTTAGAAATAGGTTTCTAGGCTTGGCCAAGATTCTTAGTCCTAATTTTGAAATTTTTTAAAATATGAAAAAAATGAGCTAAAATTTAGGGGTTAACAGTTGCCCCTCTTTGAGATTGAGCTTGTTAGAGGTTGATCTCAAAGACAAGGTAACTCCTGGTTTTTAGTCGACTTACTGAACAAGATAAGATGAAATTTTCACAACAACTGATTAGGGATCTTGCTTTTGAAATCCGTGATCTAATCCAAAGGTTCTCTTTTCAAAATATAATTCGAAAAGTTCTTAATGATTAAGGGAGAGAAACTTACCTGTTTGTGAGAGTTTCTTTGCTGCTTATCCAAGGGCATGAATTGATGGTGGTGATGATTATGATGGTTATTCGGATTTCGTGATTTAAGGACGAACTCATGAACTATGAATGCCTGAGGCTCTTCACTTGAGGATTTTAGAGACTTGCCAAGTGGTTCCTCATCCGTAGGATCTTGGAAATTACCCAGGGGCTCCTCGCCTGTAGGACTTTGGATTTACCTACGGGCTCCTCGATTGTAGGACTTGAATTTGCCCAGTGGTTCCTCACCAGTAGGACTTTGAAAATTACCTAGAGGCTCCTCGTCTGTAGGACTTGAATTTGCCTAATGGTTCCTCACTAGTAGGACTTTAGAAATTGCCTTGGGGTTCTTCGCCTGTAAGACTTTGGATTTGCTTATGGGCTCCTCGCCTGTAGAACTTGAATTTGTCTAGTGGTTCCTCATCAATAGGACTTTGAAAATTGCCTAGAGGCTCCTCGCTTGTAGGACTTTGGATTTGCCTAGGGGCTCCTCACCCGTGGGACTTGAATTTGTCTAGGAGCTCCTTGTCTGTAGGACTTTGAATTTGCCTAGGGGTTCCTCGCCTGTAGGACTTGAATTTGCCTAGGGGCTTCTCGCCTGTAGGACTTTCAATTTGCCTAGGTGCTCCTCGCCTGTAGGACTTGAATTTGGCTAGGAGCTCCTCGCCTGTAGATCTTTGAATTTTCCTAGGGGCTCCTCGCCTGTAGGACTTTGGATTTGCCTAGAGGCTCCTCGCCTGAGGGACCTGAATTTGCCTAGGGGCTCCTCGCCTGTAGGACTTTGAATTTGTCTAGAGGCTTCTCACCTGTAGGACTTGATAATTTCGTGCCAATCACGATAATTTTCGACTGTCTTGGCCAGTATCTTCTTAATATTCTTATTTGCCACTTCAACTGCTCCATTCATTTGTGGATGATATAGAGATGAGTTCAGATGTCGGACATGGAAATGTTTGAGTAAATCATCTACAATCCTATTGTTTAGATTTAAGCAATTGTCCGTAATTATTGCTTCTGGAACTCCATACCTAGCAATGATATCTCGCCTGATAAATCTTGTGACATTCTTGGCAGTAACATTTGTGTAGGAGTTTGCTTCAATCTATTTAGTGAAATAGTCAATAGCAACAAAGATAAACCGGTGTCCATTTGAGGTCTTGGGGTTGATTAGACTAATCATATCAATGCCCCACATTGAAAATGGCCATGGCTCGGATATTTGATGTAGCTCATTTGGCGGTGCATTGATTTTATTTTCATAAACCTGACATTGATGGCAACATCTCACATATTGGATGCAATCTGATTCCATTGCCATCCAATAATATCCCAATCTCATAATCTTTCAGGCTAGAAGATGTCCATTCATATACGGTCTACATTCACCCTTATGAATTTCCTTCATGATCTGTTCAGCTTCTGTAGCATCCACACATCTTAACAGGGTTGAATCAAATGATTTCTTGTAGAGGGTTTGACCATTGAGGAAGAATTTGTTGGCTATTTTCCTTATAAACTTCCTGTCACCTAGTTGGCTTTCTTCAGGAAATTCTCCTGATTGAAGTTATCTTTTGATGTCATGATACCATGGTTCGTTGTTGAACTCTGCTTGGATCATCATGCAATGAGCTAGTTGTTCAAGAATATTGATTCTCAATGGTTTTATATCCATACCATCTTCAGCTTGTAGTAAGGATAACAAAGTTGCAAGAACATCTGCAAAATGATTCTGAGCTCTTCGAAGATAATCGAATGTTACCTCTTCGAAACTTTCTATCATCTCTTTTAAATATCTATGATAAGGAATCAGCTTGGCATCTCAAGTTTGCCATTCACCAGTTGTTTTTGCAATATGATGAACATAGAATCTCCATATACTTGCAACCTTTTTACCTTCATTGAAAGGGCTAATTGTAAGCCGAGAATGCATGCTTCATATTCAGCGATGTTATTAGTGCATAGAAATATCAATTTTGCATATACCAGATAGTGTTGGCCTTTTGGGGAGATCAATATTGCCCCAGTTCCTGATCCAGATAAGTTGATTGCACCATCAAAATACATGATCCATTTGTCATCGACTAATGTCAATATGTGGTCATCAAGTCGTTCTTCAGAACTGGCAATATTCTACGAATTTTCTGCCAACATGTCTGCTATCACTTATCCTTTGACTGACTTTTGAGATGAACTTCTGATGTCGAACTCGGATAACAAGACTTGCCACTTTGCCAATTTCCTGACCAAGGAGGATTTTTCAAGAAGGTACTTGATCGGATCATTCTCGGTCACTAGCAAAATTTGGTGATAAATGGTGTACTGTCATAATCTATGTAACACCCAAATCAATGCAATGCATGTCTTCTCAACTGCTAGGTAATTCACCTATGATGTTGTGAATTTCTTACTCAAGTAATAAATGGCTTGCTTTTTACCAACATTTGGTCTTCTTTGTACAAGCACCGCTCCTAACGACTCATAGTGAATTATCAAATATAAGATCAGTAGGACTACAGGAATTGGTGGTACTAACACTGATGGGCATACTAGATATTCTTTGATCTTGTCAAAGGCTTGTTGACATTCCGCATCCCACTTCACTTTGGCATTTTTCTTCAATAGTTTGAAGAATGGTTTAGCACACAAGTGAATGTTTGCTTCTCATATATCTGGTGAAACCCAATATTTACTTATCACATGCTCCTTTTTGCAAAAAGTTTTTAAAACCTCTAAAGCAACCTATTCACACCCCTTTAGGTTGCAAAGTTAGTCCTAACATCGTCTCTAACCGGCTCGGCAGCGGCGGCAGTGAATAAGGGTGAGCTTGATGGATCGGAGTATGTCCGATCGCCTCGAACACCTCTGAGCCGGAATCCTTAGGGAAGCAACTGTGAATCAAATTGAAAAAATGAGCTTCGACAAGGGTCTGAGATCGAGACCTACCTTGACTTTATTGCAAGAAATGGGATGCGTCGGAGCATCGCTGGTTATAGTTGAGGCATACCGGTCACCGACGGAAGACCCTTCAATCTTGGATCTCATTCTCAACCTTGATCTCTCTGTCCCCGCTCTCTCTGTGTTGATCTCCCCCTACCATGTCCTGGCGCTTATACTTTCCCCCCAGAGGCGTGCTCAAGCACTTAGGGAAGAAGAAGAGTTGTAGGCCAGTCTAAGGGAAAAGGAAAGTGGGTCGGCACGCATGGAAAAGAAAAAGGAAAGAAAAAGGGTCGAGCAAAGCCGGTCTACTCGAATCGGGTCAAACTGGTTCGAAACTTTTTTTATTACAATAATTTAAATTTAAATTTAAAAAAACTAACATAATTTTTCTTGTTTGGATATATATTTCTTTTTCAAAAATAAACTAGAGAAATAAGTTCTAATAGACCTTTCTAATGCAAATGCACCTAATGAAAATATTTTTGTTTAGGGATTATTATGCAACTAGACCTTAAATGACTAGGCAAAATTTAGGTGTCAACACTTTCCCTATTTAGAATACTACCCATGTGCCTTTCACATGCAATTTTCAGTCAATATAATCTTTAGTTGGCTTGGCCAAATTTTGCTTTCTTGTGGGCTTAGCCCAATTAATTTTAAGCTTAAAGTCTCTTTGCACTAATCTAGTCAAAATGCAATTTATGTGGCTTTATTATTACTAAATATTCCTAATATCTGCATGCAATTTAATAAATATTTTTGTTTAGGAGTCGAGTCGACCCCTCATATTTCCATATAATGAAAGCCTAAATGGGTCACCAAAATATATGTGTCAACAATGGATGAACAGTTGTAGAGTCACAATCGCCAATACGCTTGGAAGGATTAGAAGATTTGATTTTGATCGGGTGTAGTGGTATTAATTATTGGAGAAGCAGATTGTTAGCAATAGTAGTTCTTTTCAAATGAGATGAGAAACTGTGACACTACTGATGATCTAGTGAGTTTAGTGAAGACACTAGGAATCAGTGGTGATGCTAATGTCATGGGAGGTCTTTGGATACTGACTCACCCATTCAATGAAGACTAAGAGTCAATGGGAAGCTAATGTCCGTGGAAGTCTTCTATTGTTGGTTTTGGGTTAATAAGCAAAGACAAGTAGTTAGCGAGTGTGTTGATGTCCATGGATGTCTTTGGAAGCTACTGAAGCTAAGAAGTTGCATGTCTCGTCAGTAGGCAGCATCAATAGGCTATTGATAATCTGCACTCCTGATTAGGGGTAAGGGACAATGAAAATATCAAGTTCTGAAAAGTGGTCCGCATGCTTGTCGCGCCACGTGCTCGCGTGCTTTATGATGGAGGTATTTTTCTATATGGGCATCTCCCAGGCCATACCTCACATGACAGTGAGGTTTGTTTGATCTAAATTTAAACTTGGAGTCACCACTAGTCATTTACGGTAGGTCGACTAAAAACCTAATTGTGGTATGAGAGAAGTACCGCATTCCTACAAACCAAAGATTCTAGATAAGGGACTTGGTTACGTTAACGATCCCAAATTGAGACCGTTAACGCCCTTTCGATATCTAAAAACGATATGGCATGTCTAGCGTATCACACAAATCCCTAAGGTCAATTCACTAATATAGTCATAGACAATCAATTAAGCATTCAAAAATCAACTACACATCCAATGGCAAATCAATCACAGCAATCCTAACTTGATCACTAAAAATGAAAACTCACTAAAACCCTAACAAAACTTTAATAGCTTGTTCATTTCATTTTTTAGGATTAAGAGTTTTTTAGGGGGTTTTAGCTTTGAATTTGGAATTTTCCAAATTATGCCACTTAAGCATTTTGGAAAATCCAAATTTCACTTTTAATGACTGGCCACAATGATTTCTAATCATTTTGTGGATTTTCAGAATTTTTTATTTTTCATTTTTTTTAATTTGATTTTTTTTTCGGAAATTTTTTTTAAAATCGAGAAATGATTTTTATGATTTTCTGGAAATTTTTGTGAATTTTCTAATTTTTTTAATTTTTTATTGATTTTTCAGAATTTCCAATTTTTTTATTTTTATTTCTTGAGTTTTCGAAATTTTTATGAATTTTCTGTAATTTTTTTGTATTTTTCTGAATTTTCTGTAATTTTTCTAATTTTTGTGAATTTTCTGCAAAATTTTCAAATTTTCTAAAAAAATCTAATTTTTATGGTTTTTTAGAATTTTCCTAATTTTTTATTTTTATTTTTTTATTTTTTTATTTTGAATTTTCCCGCCGGGGAATTGAACTGAACCGGACCGGTTCAGATCGGTTTGGCCGAAACCTAACTGGCCGTCGTCGGCACCGGCGCCGATCACCTCTTCCGGCAAGCCCAATGCCGAAACGGCGTCATTTAAAATGTTCTTCACTTAGGCATTTTCACAAACTATTGGTATGCGTGGAATTGTGTTTTCTGTTCTCAAGGCCGCGACTTTAAACCTTTCACTGGCGACCTTTCGACGACATTTTGGTCACTCAGATTGCACCATTAGCAAGCCCACATGTTCTATTTTCCATCTAACCTATTCCGATCACCGTCGAACCTTCGCCGGCCGGCGAAAAACCGATCAAAAAAACTTAACTCGTACTTTTTAAATTTTCATTTTCCAGGATTCAAATCATAACATTAGCCGGCCTAGCCATCTAAATCGGTTCAAACAACCGTCAAAACATCAAACAATGGTCAGGAAAACTAACCTGAATAGCCTTACGACCACGGGTATGATTCGGCGAGGTCGTCGGAGCTCCGGCGAGGGGGCTTACATGAGGGCCAATTCGGTTCATGCATTTTTGAGGTCCAAAATGCAATCAAATCATATTAAAATGTTCAGAAACTAATAATGATCATCAAAATGTCAAGATTCGACAATGAAATCACCCAAATATGCATATTGAGACCAAAATTAAAATCTAGAAAATTTTTATAAGTCTGATCGGGAACGATCTTCACCTGGTTCGTTCATCGATTAAACGAAATTTTCGAACTAATCGGTGCCCCGATGGTTGTTCCTTGACTCTCAGTCTTCCTCCTAGTGCTTTTGGTTTCGTCGGAACAGGTCCAAGTCGACCGGACGGCACTCGGTTTCAGGCCTTCACGGTTAGATTTTTCGGCTTAGCACAGTGAGGGGAAGTCATGGCTAACTCGTGATTCACCGGCGCCCCGCCGTCTAGGGCAGTGCCGAACACTCACGGGGGAACCTCTGACCCTCTCTCTCTATAGCTTTTTGCATGTTTCGCTCCTTTCTCTCTCTTCTCTCTCAGAAATTTCGTCGAACACCTTCTATTCAATGTTCTTCAGTTTTTCCATTTTTTGATCTTTGATTTCCGCTCAAAATTAGTTGAAACTGATTTTCTAAACTATTTTGGTCGTTGAAATATGCCAGCTGGAAACACGTTTTTCTAATCTGTTTTGGTCGTTGAAATATGTCAGCTAGATAATATCCAGCTGGAAAAATCAATTGAAACGTGCTCAATTGATCGGGATCCGCCCACGAAGTCATGTGCTTGAGTAAATTTTTCTGGGTTTCACGCAGGTTGGGTAGCCGAGTGATGGAGACGACACTGTGCGGGTCGGGTCGGGTTGACCCGTCCGACTCGACAGTTCCGATTTTGATAAAAAAAATGCAAATTAGACCTTATTTTGATCGAATTTTTCAAATTAAACCTCAAAATTGCATTCCCCAGCATGTTCCGAACCCAAACATATAATTTTTCCCAATTTTGATTGTAATTGTATGCAAAATTTTCTTATTTTTATATCCGGGTTAATAGGGTTTTGTTCAATTCGGGGTCTTAATGACTTGATTAGGCAAAATTGATGCCAAAATTGCATTACCCACCCCTAATTAACCCTAGAAATGATAATCTCACATTTTGGAAATTTCATTTTGGGCACAATTCCCAATTTAGGTTCGAAATTCTCAATTTTCAATCAATTTTTGGGGATTTTTTATTTTTACACCAAATTGTGAAATTGGACTGACCATGATGTAATTAAAGGTCTCAGAATCAATTGTTGTGAAGACACTACTACCTAAAAATGTCTAGAAAAAAGCAATATCTTCATCTCGGGGGGGACTCAGGCGTTGCAAGACCAGATTATTCAATGCCTTGGGTTTCAGCGGGGTATTTTGCCATTTAGATATCTTGGAGTGCCAATTATCTCTACTAGGCTGCGCAAGGCGGACTGTAAAGCCTTGATTGATTCTATCACGGCTCGTGCCCGATCCTGGTCCCAACGGTTCCTTTCCTTTACTGGTCGCCTACAACTGATAAAGTCGGTCTTACAGTCCATTCAAGTGTATTGGGCCACCACCTTCTCCTTACCCAAATCTATATTGCATAGTATTGAAGCAATTTTGCGACAATTCCTATGGAAAGGTCCTGACCTTGGAGTTGGTGGCGCAAAAGTTGCATGGAAGGCCGTATGCTTGCCCAAAGAGGAAGGCGGTCTAGGTATTCGGAGACTTGACGAATACAACAACGCTTTGACTTTAAAGCATATTTGGCTTCTTTTCACAGACAAAGAATCGTTGTGGTGTAAGTGGGTGCACTCTAACTTTTTAAAGAAGGCTAATTTTTGGATAGCTTCCAAACCAACCTTCTGTTCCTGGACGTGGAAGAAGATCCTCGATATGCGCACTTCTGCCCGTCCTATGTTCCGGTGGAATATTGGTAATGGAAGATCTGTCTCTTTCTGGTTTGACTGTTGGCACAATAGGGGGCCGCTTAACCTACTTTTTAGCGATGTAGAGATCTACCAGTCGCGCATTCCTCGGGAGACTACTGTTCGGTCCTTTTATGAAGGATCGTGGCAACCTTCCATTACCTTGGATTCTATTATGGGATGGAGGGATGCCACTCCGGTCTTTATGGACAGTACGATGGACAACTTTGTCTGGACACCTCATCCTTCGGAACCCTTCTCTGTTAAGCGTGCGTGGAATCATATTCGAAGGAAGTGGCTTCCAACCCCATGGCACTCCTTCATTTGGGACCGACACTTAGCTCCCCGCCATGCCTTTCTTCTTTGGCTAATTTCTCTTAATCGGCTACCTACGCAGGTATTCCTGTTACATTATCGCAGGATAGACAACGCTTTGTGTGTTTTTTGTGGTGCTACTCCAGACTCAATCAACCACCTCTTTTTTGATTGTACCTCCACTAGTAGACTGGCCTCTCTTTGGGCCACAAAATGTAATCTACCCTGGCGCAACCGTCCCTGGCAAGAACATATTGTGTGGGCGATGCAGGTATGTGGAGGATCCTCGTTTGCACACTGCATCTCTAGATTTTCCTTCGGAGCTCTATGTCACATCATTTGGACCGAAAGGAACAATGCAATTTTTAGGAACAAAAGCGTTTTTATTCCTGGCATGCGTAAGCATTTGATCAAAGTTGTCAAGGACAAGGCCATATCTATGGGGAGAGTCGATGACACATATAGGAACCGTATCCTACAGAGGAAGTGGGACCTGCCTCCCTCTATATTTGACTAGTGCTGCTCCCAGCCGTTCTAGTGCCATCTCCAGTGGATCTCCGGAGTTCTTAGCGTCGGCCTTTCTCTTGTGGCTGGTTAGATTGCATTCTTCTTCCTTCCATGTTGGTAGCCGTCCTTCGGCTTGTTGTATAGTTCCTGCTGGACCTGCTTGACCTTGTACGGACATTACTATGTCCCTATATGGTCAGGTGTTGGTTTGAGCTTAGGTTATACTTGGTGTTTTGGAAAGTTATACATAGTCTTACCTTACCAAAAAAAAAAATAAATAAAAATAAAAATAAAAATGTCTAGAAAAAATTTAATTTCATTTTTGGTTCAATTCGGGTTTAATTTTGCTCAATTTTGGGAAAAACATACACCGATTGAGATTTTATAAAATTGACAGTGTATTTATGAAATTGGATTTAAAAGAAAATTATTGACTATTTTTATGGAATTTTTGATTCCATTTACTATTTTTCTTGATTTTTTGCTTATTTTGACTAAAAGAAATTTAGAAAAAATGCAGAAAAATGCTAAAAATATATATTTTTTGTTTAGAAATAGGTTTCTAGGCTTGGCCAAGATCCCTACACCTAATTTTGAAATTTTTGAAAATATGACAAAAATGAGCTAAAAATTAGGTATCAACAGCTGCCTTTCTTTGAGATTGAGCTCATTAAAGGTTGATCTCAAAGATAAGATGACACCTTAAATTTTTAGTCGACTCACTATACAAAAATGGAAATGAAAATTTCACAACAACTTATTAGGGTCCTTGCTTTTGAGATTCATGATATAATCCAAAGGTTTTTTTTTGGAACACATTCTTGAAAGGGTTTTTAATGATTCGAGAGAGAGAGAGAGAAACCTACTTGTTTGTGAGAGTTTCTTTGTTGCTCATCCAAGGGCATGAATGGATGATAGTGATGATTATGATGATTATTTTGATTTCTCGATTTGAGAATGAATTCACGAATCTTGAATGCCTGCGGTTCCTCGCCTTAGGACTTGTAGGACTTTAATTTGCTTGGTGGTTCCTTAATAGTAGGACTTGAATTTTATCTAATAGTTTCTCACCAGTAAAACCTGAATTTGCCTAGGGATTCCTCACCTAAGGACTTTAAAATTACCTAGGGGCTCCTCGCCTGTAGGACTTTAGTTTTTACCTAGTGATTTCTTACCAGTAGGAATTGAATTTGCCTAAAGGCTCCTCACATGTAGGATTTGGATTTTACCTAGTGGTTCCTTGCCAATAGGAATTGAATTTGCCTAGGACCTCCTCACCTATAGGATTTGTGTAATAGTTTTCTGAAGCTATGGTTTGTGATCACTTACGGAGGATCAATTCTCTGAGGCTACAAATCCGCGATCGCTCAAAAGAACTATAACAAAGCCATGTTTTAGGCCCAAAAAGTCATCCAAAGCTACATGTTGCGAACACTTAGAGGGTGATAGCTTCGAAGCTATAAACCTGCGAACGCTTGGCAAGACCATGAAAAGCACCATGAATAGGCCATTCTTCGGGCCAAAAAGAGTTATCTAAGGCTACAGGTCACGAACACTCGGAGGGTGATAGCTCCAAAGCTACAATCCTGCGGTCACTTGAGAAAACCATAAAAATCACCATATCTAAAACTGCAAAATCACGATCACTCATGAGAATCATCACTTTGAAGTTACGAAGTGCAATTTGCTTTTAGAATACCTGTCTTGTCTTGTGGCTCCTTACCAACTAGACTTGAAATTTTGGAGACCTGCCATGTAATTTATCTGTGGGATTTTGAAATTGTCTAAAGGCTTTTTGCCAATAGGATTTTGTGTCACGCCCCGAACCCCACAAGCACACAACATCCCTACCTTGGCCGATATGTTCGCAACGTCCCAGGAAGTGTCGCCGACCCAACGTCTAAGCAGAGAACAAAGCACAAATGGAAGCAATAAATAAACAAACCCTGACCATATAAATATGAGCCAAGGATAGCCACACATAACGTCAATACGGCTGAAAATATGTACTTACTTTATATATTACTAACAAAAACTGTTTTTACAATATTTACATATACAGACCAAACTTTATAAAGATCAAACCAACAATAGCCACTGCTTAACAAAAAGGGCCAGGTGGCTGGGGTAAGCCTACTAAACCTACAGGGAGAACTACTATATAAAAGGAACAGCCTCCCCTCCTCTCAAACGGTCCCTACACTACAGCTCCCAGTCCAAGTCTGAGGACTCAGTAGGATCATCTGACAACTCCTCAGAAGCCTCCTCACTAGACCCTGACTCCTCCGACTCCATAAACAATTCTGGATCAAGGTACCATCCTAACTCTTCCTCGAAACCTATCTCCATGTCTGATCCTCGTTCAACTACTTCTCCATCCTGCTCCGGGTCTAACTCCATTACTTCTGGCTCAACATTGTCCTGATGGTCTAAGGGCTTTGGATCAGTGTACATCACCTCGGGCTCCTCATGCTCCTTATCCATAGCAGCAGGTTTGTCCACAGTCTCATCCTGAGTGTTCCAATCAGGAGTAGGTGGAGGGTCTAAAATCTCACCATCCGCTATCTACGAAATCATCAAATCGTTCTCATCCAAAGGAACATCAAAAGTCCTGAGAGGAGGTCCAGTCACTCTATCGGCTCCTCTATAGCACAAGGCCACGTACTCCTCGGTATGGTAGTATGACTCTCCCACATTCAGGAACAACACTGAATTATATCTCACATAGGCTGCCCCATCCCCACAAGGGTGTATACTCGAATTCCGCTGAATCATGTGCGATATCCCAAAAAAAGGTGATCGCCTCGGCATCCTTACGGCTAGGGGTCTAAAAAGTTGGATTATTATAATCGCGAGACGAATCTCAGCGAGTATAACCCTTAAACCTAGGCTAGGCTAATATGCATTCTCCTGACAAGAAAAACAGGCATAACACCAAACAGTATACCAATCACAATCATCCTCCGACCTAGGCCCTCGGACCCCGATCACTTACCTGGCTGACCCTGCAGGTTAAGCATTTCAATATAATGATCAATTTACATACACGAACGCACTATTCATACGTACGTCGTATGCATGCTCACGTTCATCAGTGTTTGTATCACATGCCATTTACCGAGTCTCGCACACTCGCACACTGGCCCATGCATTCTTATGCATGCATATGCTATCATCATGCCATACTCATATCTCAGCTCACAAGCCTACAATAATTGTTAATCCGATCCGAAGGCCACGACCCGAAGGCCCACAACACTCCGCGGCCAGCGTAAAAACGCATCACTTAGCCCAGTGTCTCTAGCCTGCTACAAAGTGCATGAGGCGTAACAACGATCTCCTTACGACCCAAAGCCTACTTCAAAGTGCATGAGGCCGGTCATCTTTCGGACTTGCCGGGCATCGTCCTGCTACAAAGTGCATGAGGACGGCACACCCCGCGTAACACACATCAGGGCGAAATGTGATCACACATTCACACGGCCATTTATTATCTGAACCCCGCGTAACACACATCAGGGTATTTAGGTGATCACATGCTCATGGCAGGCACGCACTCTCGCATAATTTCGTCACATGCCTCACACTAGGCATACACAATGCATGACCATGCAATGCATCACAATGCACCATGAGCATCCACATAACACAGGCACGTAATCAAATCAACGCCATTACACCGTGGCCAATTCACAACAGTACGCTCACTTGGCCAATTAATATCGTACAGCCCAATTCACAATTCACAATTCAATAATCAGTACAAGCTACCAGTTGGCCAATCACACTTCGCACGATTCGGCTAGACGAGTACACGGCATGGAAATACATAATTTATCACAACTGAGTACAATCAATCATCAATCACTAATCCGACAATTCCCAGCAATTCAGCCCCATAAACCTCAACGCAGTCAATTTAATCCACTGAGTCCTCAACCTAGACAGTCATCAATTTACACTTCCTTGGCCTCAAATCAACCTCCAATTCAACCTATCAATCCATCAATTCCACCACTTAAAACACATCCATTGATCAGCCCGCCAATTCCACTAATTGGCAAAATTCAAATTCTAGTCGCCCGTCCTAACGGTCTAACCCGTCTAGAAAACGCACAATTTCCTAATCTGGGCTTAGGAATTATACTCACTTGATTTCCTACGCTTCACGTCTAACAAAACAAATGGCGGTCCAAATAGTTTTCATTGGCGGCGGGCAGCGGCAATCGACGGTGGCGGCTTGCTCCGGCGACGGTGGGCGTCCAAGTGGCTGAGAGAGAGAGAGAGAGATTTTCGAGAGAGGGAGAGAGAGACTTGGCTGAATGGGGAGTGAGGAGAGAGAGAGGATGGTCCAAGCTGGTCAAATATAGTGGCTAGTGGGTGCCATGTGTCATCGATCTAAGCAATTTGATTAAATTACCCTTGATCCAACGGTCTTGATTGATCTTATCCAAATAATTAAGGGGTAAAATGATAATTGGGTCCAATAATTGAGATAATTCCAAAATTAATTACTTTTCTTAATTATCCCCAAAATTCGGAATTGAAAATGGCCCAGGGGCAAAATGGTCATTTTTCCGGTCCCGGGTCGAAATTCCATTTTTCACCTGTACCAACTCCAAATGTGTGTGGTCAGCATAATATGATGTTGGAATGGCGAAAATAGTTGTGCAAGCCTTCAAAAATCGACATCGAAGTCTGAGTCCAATTTTATGACCAAAACTCGCTAAACTTCTGGTTTCAGGGTCTCTCACTAACGGGCAGCTGTTTAGGGCTTACATGTATCGATTTAGGGTTATTCGAGTCATGATGGTTTCGATCATCGAGAGAATGAGAAATTATCACTAGTCCCAGAGGTTACGATCGTTCGATTCAAGTTCAGGACTGGTTGGCCATGTGCACTTTCGGTCGTGCAGAATCACCTGCGATCCTATTGTACATCGTTGGCCTTAGCCAAATCATATCCGTCATTTTTCCTAAGATCGGCCCACATAGGCTTAAAATATTCCCTCATCATTTCTCATGATCGGTGCCCGATTCACGATCGGGTCCTTGGTCCACGTACCCTTTCCTAGTTAGCCATACCCAATTGATAGTATCTCGAGAGTGATTAGCTCTGGGCGAGACTTATTAAAATGAAATGCGAAATAACGTCAATTTCATTGATCCCGGAATTATATCGAAATTCGGGCTATTATAACTCTTCCTCCATTACAAAAATTTCGTCCTCGAAATTTATAATCTATCCTTATCTACTCAAACAACTGGGAGTGTTGACGTCTCATGGCCTCTTCACTTTCCCAAGTGGCACCTTCTATTTCATGGTGCTCCCAAACAACCTTGACCATCAGGATCGTCTTGTTCCTCAGCACACGGTCTTTTCTGTGTTCGATTCGGACTGGCCTTTCCATGTACGATGCTTTGTCATCCACGTCTATCTCCTTATACCTTAAAACGTGAGTCGGATCTGGTTCATACTTTCTTAACATCGACACGTGGAAAACATTGTGTACTTGGGATAGGTTAAGAGGCAAGGCAAGTTGGTAGGCCCTATCGCCAATCTTTTCCAATATCTCAAATGGCCCGACATACCTTGACCGAGCCTTCCTTTCTTGCTGAATCGAGATAATCCTTTTATTGGCGACACCCTGAGAAATACATGATCTCCCACTTGAAATTCTAAAGGTCGTCGTCTCCGATCGACATAACTCTTCTAGCGATTCTGCGCCGTCCTCAGTCTATCTCGAATAATCTCCACTGCTTCTACTGTCTGCTGTACTAACTCTGGGCCTGTGATACTTCGTTCACTAACTTCATCCCAACATAATGGCATTCTACAAGCTCTGCCATATAAGGCTTTAAACGGTGCCATTTGAATACTCTGTTGGTTGCTATTGTTATAGGCAAATTCCACTAGATGAAACTGCTCTTCCCATTTGCCCTGGAAATTCAATACACAGGCTCTTAACATGTCCTCTAAGGTTTGAATTGTCCTTTCAGACTAGCCATCTATCTGCAGATGATATATCGTACTGAATTGCAACTTGGTTCCCATGGCCATTTACAGACTCTTCCAGAAATTGGCCGTAAACCTTGGATCATGATCCGAGGTGATCATCACTAGCACTCCATGAAGACGTACTATTTGCTGCACATACAACTCTACATACCTTTCTAGCTCAAAGTCCTTTCGCACTGTCAGGAAGTGCGCTGACTTAGTTAAACGATCCACTCTGATCCATATTGAGTCATGTCCTCTCTGGCTTCGCGGCAATCCCATCACGAAATCCATCGTGATGTGCTCTCATTTCCACTCAGGGATTTCTAACGGTCTCAATAAGCCACCAGGCTTACAATACTGTGCCTTCACTTGTTGGCAAGTCAAACACTTAGCCACATGTTTGGTCACATTTGCCTTCATTCCGCTCCACCAATAATGTTGCCGCAAATTCTGATACATTTTTGTGCTGCCTAGGTGGATACTATAATTGCTCTTATAAGCTTCCGATAAGATTTCTTCCTTGAGCTCTGTGTCATCAGGCACGCACAACCTTCCTCGGTACTTCAGGATTCCATTCTCGCTCACTTGGAAATCTGACTTCCTCTTTGTAGCATCCAACCCAATAATCTTTTGAATATCTTGGTCCGTAGACTGTAGTTCCTTGATTCTAACTTGAATCTCCGGTTCAATTCGTAATGTAACTAGTAGGTTGGACATCTGGCTCACCTCAAACTTAAACTCTGAATCTCTGAGCCTTTCCAATAACGTCCACTCCTTGACCATCAGGTGTGCCATACTAGACTTGTGACTTAAGGCATCAGCAGCTTGATTCGCCTTATCCAAATGATACAAAATATCGCAATCATAATGCTTTAAAAGCTCCATCCAACGGCGCTGCCTCATATTCAACTCCTTTTACGAAAATAGGTACTTAAGGCTTTGATGATCAGTGTAAATCTGGAACTTCTCTCCACACAAATAATGTCTCTAGATTTTGAGGGCGAAAACTATAGCAACTAGTTCCAAATCATGCATCGGATAATTTATCTCGTGAGGCCTCAACTGGCGCGATGCATAAGCAACTACTTTTCCATGCTACATCAAAACACATCCAAGCCCTCTCAAAGAAGCATCACTGTAGATCTCGAATCCTCCGAGTCCATACGGAATGGTCAATATTGGACATGTTGTCAGCCTATGCTTCAGCTCTTGGAAACTTCTCTCATATTTATCATCCCAATCAAACTTAGTTTCCTTCTTAAGTAGCCTTGTCAATGGCATGGCTATCGATGAAAATCCTTTCACGAAATGCCTGTAATAGCCAGCCAAACCTAGGAAGCTCTTGATATCAGTTACCGACGTTGGTCTAGGCCACTTAGTCACTGCTTCGATCTTGGCCGGATCCACTGAAATTCCATCTCTAGAAATGATATGTCCAAGAAACCCTACTCAGCTGGGCCAGAACTCACACTTGCTGAACTTAGCGTACAACATGTATTCTCTTAAGGTCCGTAGCACTTCAGCTAAGTGTACTTCATGCTCTTCAGGGCTCTTCGAGTACACCAGTATATCATCAATGAAAACTATCACGAACTGATCCAGGAATTCCTTGAACACTCGATTCATCAAATCCATAAAAGCAGCTGGGGCGTTCGTTAATCCAAAGGGCATAACCGTAAATTCATAATGCCCGTATCTAGTCCTGAAAGCAGTCTTAGGAATGTCCTCATTTCTAATCCTCAACTGATGGTATCCGATCCTCAAATCTATCCTGGAAAACATAGAGGCTCCTTGTAATTGGTCGAACATATCATCAATTCTCGGCAGCGGATACTTGTTCTTCACTGTCACTTGGTTCAACTGCCGGTAATCTATGCACAATCTCAGAGTTCCATCTTTCTTTCTCACAAACAGGATTGGCGCTCCCACGGAGATGCACTAGGGCGAATGAAACCTTTGTCCAGCAATTTCTGTATTTGCACTTTCAACTCCTTCAATTCCAATAAGGACATCCGATATAGTGCATTTGAAATCGGCTCCGTCCTAGGGGTCAATTCAATCACAAACTCCACCTCTTGCTCAGGCGATAAACCCGACAATTCTTGAGGAAATACCTCGGGAAAATTACATACTACGGGTATATCTTCCAACTTAGATTCCGCCACTGTCGGATCCACAACATTCACCAAATATCCTTCGCATCCATCATCTAACAACTTACTCACCTCGAGCGAGAAAATCCAAGGGATCGAGGTTCCTCCCCGGTTTCCCTGAAACACAAAACTAGGGCATCCATCTGGATTAAATTTAAACGTCCTATTGCTGCAATCCAATACAGTCTTCTGTCGGACTAACCAGTCCATCCCAATGATCACATCAAAATCGAACATGGCCAATACTGCCAAGTCGATACTTTCTTCCTTACCCCCAATAATCATCTTACAATCGGGGCATCCAAAAGAAACTAGCACCCTATCATTCACAGGCATCGACACGCAAAGCACATTCTCAAGCAACACTGGTTTCATACCAATCAACTTAATAAACTGCTCTGAAATGAAAGAATGGGTTGCCCCCAGATCAAACAATGCATAAGCGGCATGATCACATAAGGAAATCGTACCTGTGACCATGCCCAGTGCATTCTCAGCTTTCCTACGCGCCATGGCATAGACCCTTTCTTGAGCTGGCGGTCGCCCCTAATTAGCCGGTGGGGGATTCCCAGCTTGATTCCCTACTCGGGGCTACTGTTGGGACATCATAGGTGGTTCTGAGGGATGCATTTGTGGGCAATTCTTGATTTGATGGTCTAAGCTCTCACATCTGAAGCACGCTCCAAACCTACTCGGTTGGGGACTCGGTTTCCCAATATTTCTCCTCACTGGCGGGACAAATCGTCGATTGCCAACCATTGGCTTCTTCCCAAGACGACGATTATCTCTATTATGGGCAAATCGCGATCCCGAAGCGGCTGCCCTTTCCTGTTGATCCCGCTCCATAATTTGAGCCCATCTATACATTTCCTCGTAATCCTTGATATCATGTGACAAAATTAGGCTTCGAAGATCCAGCTTCAATCCATCCCGGAATCTTCGAGCTCTATCTCTCGGATTCTTCACCATAGTCGGTGCAAACTTTGCCAGTCTTGTCCTCTTAGGTTCGAGGTTTTTGTGTTCGGCTACCCCCTTGTATTGTGTGTGTTGAAAAGTCAATATAAGTCTTACCTTACCAAAAAAAAAACTTTGCCAGTCTTGCAAATTCCGCTTCATACTGGTCAACAGTCATCTGCTCTTAGCGTAATCGCATAAACTCCATCAACTTCTTTTCTTGGGCATTCTCAGAGAAATATTTCTCATAGAAATTCTCAATAAATACTGTCCAAGTCGGGGCCGTTCCTTCATAAAATACTTTGCCTTCCGTGGCATTCCACCAATCATTAGCACCTTCTTGTAACTGATAAATCCCCAATGTTACCTTCTCCTTATTGGTGTACCCCAAAACCTTGAAAGCTTTCTCCAGTTCTTCCACCCATCTCGGCGCCATCTCGGGGTCACCACGACCATGAAACTTAGGCGGCTTCAACTTTATGAACTATTCCACTAACTGGGGCATCTGCCTAATCCTCGCTGGTTGAGCCTGCCCTTGCTGGGCTTGATTTCCTCCAATACCAGTAATCGGTGCAGCCTCAGCAGCCTGTGCATAAGCTGTGGCCCTTTCCTGAGCTTGCATTCCCATAATATGCCCTATCTCCCATAGGTTCTCCATCACTTCATTAAACCTGGGGTCCCTGGCTTCATGACCTCCCGCACTAGGCTGACCCTGGGGTTCCTTACCCCTTCTTCTACTCATTCTCATAATCTCAGCTACTCAACTACTTGCTATAATTCCACTAAGGAATTAGAGACTTAAACCAATCTAACCCAGTCTAAGTCCTAGATAGGTATTAAAACAACAATCAAACAATCAGCATACGGCCTAACAGCATAACACTCCACCCAAGGGATTCACATACTCACCTCGGGTCCTGCCGTACCTGCACTTTACGGTTCAAAAAGCTAAGCAATTCAAACACAATCACAAGCTGTCAGGAGTTGCATGTAGCACAATTGGTCACCCTACCGGCTACCCAAGGTCTCATCGCTCCTTATCACTCCAGGTTTCGACCTAATTGGACCGAGCTGACCTTGCTCTGATACTAATTCAAATGGGGGATGTCATGCCCCGAACCCCACAAGCACGCAACATCCCTACCTTGGCCGATATGTTCGCAACATCCTAGGAAGCGTCGCCAACCCAATGTCTAAGCAAAGAACAAAGCACAAGCGGAAGCAATAAATAAACAAACCCTGACCATATAAATATGAGCCAAGGATAGCCACACATAACATCAATACGGCTGAAAATATGTACTTACTCTATATATTACTAACAAAACTATTTTTACAATATTTACATATACAGACCAAACTTTATAAAGATCAAACCAACAACAGCCACTGCTTAACAAAAAGGGCCAGGTGGCTAGGGTAAGCCTACTGAACCTATAGGGAGAACTACTATAAAAAAGGAGCAGCCTCCCCTCCTCTCAAACGGTCCCTGCACTACGGCTTCCAGTCCGGGTATGAGGACTTAGTAGGATCATCTGACGACTCCTTGAAAGCCTCCTCACTAGACCCTGACTCCTTCGACTCCATAAATAATTCTGGATCAAGGTACCATCCTAACTCTTCCTCGGAACCTATCTCTACGTCTGATCCTCGTTCAACTACTTCTCCGTCCTGCTCCAGGTCTAACTCCATTGCTTCTGGCTCAACATCGTCCTGATGGTCTAAGGGCTCTGGATCAGCATACATCACCTCGGGCTCCTCATGCTTCTCGTCCATAGCAATAGGTCTATCTATAGTCTCGTCCTGAGTGTTCCAATCAGGAGTAGGTGGAGGGTCTGAAATCTCACCATCCGCCATCTGCAGAATCATCAAATCGTTCTCATCCAAAGGAACATCAAAAGTCTTGAGAGGGGGTCCAGTCACTCCATCAGCTCCTCTATAGCACCAGGCCACGTACTCCTCGGTATGGTAGCATGACTTTTCCACATTCGCGAATAACACTGAATTATATCTCACATAGGCTGCCCCATCCCCACAAGGGTGTACACTCGAATTTTGCTAAATCATGTGCGGTATCCCAAAAAGAGGTGACCGCCTCGACATCCTTACAGCTGGGGGTCTGAAAGTTGGGTTATTATAACCGTGAGATGAATCTCAGCGAGTATAACCCCTAAACCTAGGCTAAGCTAACATGCATTCTCCTGACAAGAAAAACAGGCATAACACCAAACAGTATACCAATCACAATCATCCTCTGACGTAGGCCCTCGGGCCCCGATCACTTACCTGGCTGACCCAACAGGTTAAGCATCTCAATATAATGATCAATTCACATACACGAATGTGCTATTCATACGTACGTCGTACGCATACTCACATTCATCAGTGTTCGTATCACATGCCATTCACCGAGTCTCGCATACTGGCACACTGGCCCATGCATTCTTATGCATGCATATGCTATCATCATGCCATACTCATGTCTCAGCTCACTAGCCCATACTAGCACACTGGTAAATGTTCAATTTATTATTAATACGACCCGAAGGCCAACAATTGTTAATCCGACCCGAAGGCCCACAACACTCCGCGGCCAGCATAAAAACGCATCACTTGGCCCAATGTCTCTAGCCTGCTACAAAGTGCATGAGGCACAACACCGATCTCCTTACGAACCAAAGCCTACTTCAAAGTGCATGAGGCTGATCGTCTTCCGGACTTACCGGGCATCGTCCTGCTATAAAGTGCATGAGGACAGCACACCCCGCGTAACACGTATCAGGGCAGAATGTGATCACACATCCACACGCCAGTTATTATCTGAACCCCGCGTAACACGCATCAGGATATTTAGGTGATCACATGCTCATGGCAGGCACGCACTCTCGCACAATTTCGTCACATGCGTCACACTAGGCATACACAATACATGACCATGCAATGCATCACAATGTACCATGAGCATCCACAAAACACAGGCACTTAATCAAATCAACGCCATTACACCGTGCCCAATTCACAATAGCACGCTCACTTGGCCAATTAATACCGTACGACCCAATTCACAATTCACAATTCAATAATTAGTACAAGCCACCAGTTCGCCAATCACACTTCGCACGATTCGACCAGACGAGCACACAGCATGGCAATAAATAATTTATCACAACTGAGTACAATCAATCATCTATCACTAATCCGGTAATTCCCAGCAATTCAGCCCCATAAACCTCAATACAGTCAATTTAATCCACTAAGTCCTCAACCTGGACAGCCATCAATTTACACTTCCTTGGCCTCAAAGCAACCTCCAATTCAACCTATCAATCCATCAATTCCACCACTTAAAACACATCCATTGATCAGCCCGCCAATTCCACTAATTGGCAAAATTCACATTCTAGTCGCCCTAACCGTCTAACCCGTCTAGAAAATACACAATTTCCTAATCTGGGCTTAGGAATTATATTCACTTGATTTCCTACGCTTCATGTCTAACAAAACGAATGGCGGTCCAAATAGTTCTCGATGGCGACGAGCGGCGGCAATTGGCGGTGGTGGCTTGCTCCAGCGACGGTGGTCGTCCAAGTGGCCGAGAGGGAGAGAGACATTTTCGGGAGAGGGAGAGAGAGACTTGGCCGAATGGGGAGTGAGGAGAGAGAGAGGATGGTCCGAGCTAGTCAAATATAGTGGCCAGTGGGTGCCACGTGTCATCGATCTATGCAATTTGACTAAAATACTCTTGATCCAACGGTCTTGGTTGATTTTATCCAAATAATTGAGGGGTAAAATGATAATTGGGTCCAATAATTGAAATAATTCCAAAATTAATTACTTTCCTTAATTATCCCCAAAATTCGCAACTGAAAATGGCCCAGGGGCAAAATAGTCATTTTTCCGATCCCGAGTCAAAATTCCATTTTTCGCCCGTACCAACCCCAAATGTGTGTGGCCAGCATAATATGGCATCAAAATCGCGAAAATAGTCGTACAAACCTTCGAAAATCGACATCGAAGTCCGAGTCCAATTTTTTGATCAAAACTCGCTAAACTTTCAGTTTCAGAGTCTCTCACTAATGAGCGACTGTTTAGGGCTTACGCTTATCAACCTAGGGTTATCCGAGTCATGACGGTCTCGATCATCGAGAGAATGAGAAATTATCACTAGTCCCAGAGGTTACGATCGTTCGGTTCAAGTTCAGGACTGGTTGGCCACGTGCACTTTCGGTCGTGTAGAATCACCTGCGATCCGATTGTACATCGTTGACCTTGGCCAAACCATATCTGTCACTTTCCCTAAGATCGGCCTACGTCGGCCTAAAATATTCCCTTATCATTTCTCGTGATCGGTGCCTGATTCACGATCGGGTCCCTAGTCAACGTACCCTTTCCTAGTTAGCCATACCCAATTGATTATTATCTCGAGAGTGATCAGCTTTGGACGAGACTTACTAAAATGAAATGTGAAATAACATCAATTTCATTGATCCCAAAATTATATCGAAATTCGGGCCGTTACATTTTGAATTTTGGAGACCTTCCATGTAAAAATTTCCTAAAGGCTTCTTTGCCAATAGGATTTGAATTTTGCCTAATGGTTCCTCACCAAATAGGATTTTTTTAAAAGAAAAACTTCAAACAATGAATGTCTGTTTTGTGATTTTAAGGTTTCACTAACTTTGACATGGTTTTTTAGTTGATCAAAAACTATTTTGAAAAGGTAGTTTTGAAATTAATCAAAACCGTTTGAAATGTGGTTTTTCTTTCTAGTTTACCACAAACTATTTGAAAACTTGGTTTTAAGTTGACCAAAAACTATTTGAAACCCGATTTTGAAATATGCATTCTTTTATGCATTTCAGGCAATCAAATGTCCTTTTAAAGGAAGTATTTAAGCAAAATGCTTGCAAATTTCAAGAAATGCTTGAATTAATCATTCGGAAGACCTTCATTAGAAATAATTTGGTTCGATCTATGAATTCGGTCTTTCTTTCATTTGATTGAAAGGGGATTGATTTGATATCCCTTGATTTTATTTCTCCTAACCTGTCCTTAGGTGTTCGAAGATATTCGTAATATATACAATCCAATTGATCTGATAAGGTCTTTCAAATGATTGTAATGTTGGCTTGGTTAATGGCTATTCAAAGGATAGGCATTCTGAGGCCAAGAAAAAGATCTTATCATCTTTCAACTCCCTTCGGGTCTTCAAGTTAAGAACCTGGAGGATAAGATAAAACAATATTGCACACATTTCTTTAAGTGATGACTTCTTGTTATGAAATTGTATTTTTACTCTCAACATCCCAATCTGAAGAGTCTTTGGGAAGAGGTTGTAATGTTGGTATTGGGTAGGCTCAAAAGGCTCAATTGTTTTGTTTTGAATTCAGGGTTTTCATGAAATTGGTGATCTTCTTGGCAACACCACCCCTTTTCTTTTGTCCACTAGGGATCTTTTCTTAGCATGAACACAAGAGTCCCCTAGACTTCCATTGAAACTTTCAATCACTAATATGTTATGATTTTTTATTGTTCACAACTTTTGCTTTTCTTTTGACTTGACTTCTTTCATTCTTTCTTTTGAATGCTTTTCTTTTCTTTAGTTCATTTTTCTAGGCATTGGCCTTGCTTTTACTAGACACACTACTTTTTTATGCCCCAGACTCTTTTGTCTTTGATCTTTTTGTATTCTAAGGACTCTGTGTTCTGCCTTTTTACTTTCTATTTATCAAAGTGGATCATATGCTCATGCTCCAGTGTGAAGAGATGATCACCAACTTGGGATTTTGAAATGAATATTCAAGCTCAATTGGGCTTTGCCAAAGGTAAATGTGTTTGGGATATGGAAACGAAATGCTCTTCTTCCCTTTGGGATGTTGTGAGCTTCCATACGAATTCATCTAAGGTTATCACAGAAAGATTAATGCAAGTGTATATAATAAAATCTTTCTTGATTCTTTTCTCCATAAATGTCAACCGTGAACCTTCTAATTTGCCCAAATATGGGGTGGTTCTTAACAGGGTTGCTTTTGGAAATTTCTCCACTGTTTAGGCTCAAATTTGGTTTGCAAGAGATAATCATGTGTTTGGGATAGTGAAATGATTTGCCTTTCATCATTTCAATCTATGTAACCATTGCAAATATCCCGTACTTCCTGTAGATGAGGTTTTCGCTCATTTTGATACTCATCCTTCCATTCACTCGAGTGTATAGGGGACATGTTTGGATATGGCTTACCTTTCATCATTTGAAGGTCTTTCCATTTGATTTGATCCAAACTTTTTCTTTAAAATTTTTTCATGACTTTCGTCAAAACTTCCTTTTTAAGGAATTCTGATGTGCAATGCATGCTTGAAGAACGTGTATTTCAAAACTTTTTGAAATAACCTTTTCAAGTTGATCTGCTCGGGGAAAGGAAGTTTCATTTTCCAGAAAAATTAACCTTTTCGAGACTCAAATTTATGAGTTAGAGATACTTACTTGATTGGATTATCAATATCCCTCTTGATTGTTTTGCTTCCGCGCTAATTTGCTCCATTGGAGATTTGAAAATGAGATATTCGAGCTCAAATTCATGGGTTAGGGATACTTACCTGATCGATTTGATGAGATCCCTTTATTTTCCAACTCCGTTGAAAGATTTTTAGAAGTCTTTGATCATCTCATATTTCTTTTTGTCATATCTTGCAAAATGAACAAACATGTTCTATGATATGCATGGTATGCACATGTTATAACTAGTGCCACTTCTTTCTTGAATGTCCATCTTAATTTCATGGGTAGAAAATCTTGATAGCATCTGCATTTACAGGATAAGCTAGTTCTGTTCCTGTCATATCTACAAGAATCAGTACTCCTCCAGGAAGAACCTTCTTGATAATGTATGGACCCTCGTAATTCGGAGTGAATTTTCCACGTGGATCTGAATTGTTGGGAATGATCTTCTTTACTACTAGATCATCTATTTCAAAACGTCTTGGTTTCACCTTTTTGTTGAAAGATTTAGCGACTCTTTTTTGGTAGGCTTGTCTATGACATATAGCCCGTAATCTTCTCTCATCAATCATGTTGAGCTATTCATATCTTTGTTGGCTCCATTCGGCTTCTAAGAGTTTCATTTGGGATAATATCCTCAATGAAGGAATTTCTACTTCAACGGGTAATACTGCTTCTATCCCATAAACTAAAGAAAATGGAGTTGCCCCAGTTCATGTTTGGATTGAAGTTTGGCATGCCATCAGAGCATATGGCAATCTTTCGTGCCAGTCACGATAATTCTCAGCTGTCTTGGACAATATCTTCTTGATATTCTTGTTTGTCGCTTCCACTGCTCCATTCATTTGTGGGCGATATGGAAATGAATTCAAGTGTCGAACGTGGAAATGTTCAAGCAGATCATCCATGATTTTGTTGTTCAAATTTGAACTATTGTCAGTAATGATTACTTCTGGAACTCCGTACCTAGCAATGATGTCCTGCTTGATGAACTTTGCTACATTCTTGGCAGTGACATTTGTATATGAATTTGCTTCAATCCACTTGGTAAAGTAATCAATTGCTACCAAGATAAAGCGATGTCCATTTGAGGCCTTTGGGTTAATTGGGCCAATCATGTCAATTCCCCACATTGAAAATAGCCATGGTTCTGACATCTAATGTAGCTCATTTGGTGGTGCATTAATTCTATCTCCATAGGCTTGACATTGGCGACAACACCTCACATGATGAATGCAATATGTTTCCATCGTCATCCAGTAATATCCCAATCGCATGATTTTACAAGCTAAGAGTGGCCATTCATATGCAGACCACATTCGCCCTCATGGATTTCTCTCATGATTTGTTCAGGTTTTTTGCTATCAATGCATCTTAACATGATCGAATCAAATGATTTCTTATAAAGAACCTGTCCGCTGAGAAAGAATTTGTTGGCTATCTTTCTGATAAATTTTCTGTCACCTGCCTGGCTTTCTTCAGTAAATTCTCCTTCTTGTAAGTACTTCTTGATATCATGTGAAACCATGGTTCATTGTCAAATTCTACTTGAACTACCATGCAGTGTGCTGGTTGTTCGAGAATATTAATTCTTAATGGTTTTATATCCATGCCATCTTTAGCTTGGAGTAAGGATGATAAGGTTGCAAGAGCATCTGCAAAATGATTATGAACTCTTGAAAGATAATCAAATGTTATTTCTTCGAATTCCTCCATTATTCCCTCTAGGTATTTATGATAAGGAATCAGCTTTGCATCACGAGTTTGCCATTCTCCAGTTGTTTACAATATAATGAGCATAGAATCTCCATATACTTGCAACCTTTTTACCCTCATTGAAAGGGCTAACTGTAAACCGAGAATACACGCCTCATACTCAGCGATGTTATTGGTGCATGGGAATACCAGTTTTGTAGATACTGGATAGTGTTGACCTTCTGGGGAGATCAGTACTGCCCCAGTTCCTGACCCAGATAAATTGGTTGCGCCATTAAAATACATGGTCCATTTAACATCTACCAATGTCAATATGTGGTCGTCAAGTTGTTCTTCAGAATAGGCGATATTCTGCAAATTCTCTGCCAGCATGTTTACTATCGTTCGCTCTTTGACTGACTTTTGGGATGAACTCCTGATATCGAACTCAGACAACAGGACTTGCCATTTGGCTAATTTCCCGACCAAGGAGGATTTCTCAAGAAGATACTTGATCGGATTATTTTCGGTCACTAGCAAAATTTGGTGATGAAGGGTGTACTACCTTAATCTGTGTAACACCCAAATTAATGCGACGCATGTCTTCTCAACCGTTAGATAATTCACTTCTGATGTTGTGAATTTCTTGCTCAAGTAATAAATGGCTTCTTCTTTACCGTCATTTGGTCTTCTTTGTACCAATACTGCTCCTAATGATTCATGGTGAATCGTCAAATATAGGATCAACGGGACTCTAGGAATCGGTGGTACCAATACTGGTGGGTATATTAGATATTCTTTGATTTTTTCAAAGGCTTGTTGACATTCTTTATCCCACTTTACCTTGGCATTCTTCTTCAATAGTTTGAAGAATGGTTTAGCAGTTTCAAAAAGCTGATAGATGAAGCGGGCGATGTAGTTTAATCGCCCCAAGAAGCTTCTCACTTCCTTTACTGTAGAAGGAGTCCTCAAGTCATGTATTGCCTTGATCTTGAAAGGATCAATTTCGATTCCCCTGTTGCTAACCACAAATCCTAGCAATTTGCCAGATTTTGCCTCAAATACACACTTGTTGGGATTTAGTCACAACTTGTACTTTCTAAGTCTCTTGAACAATTTGCGAAGCACGTCAACATGGTCTTCTCCTTATTTAGATTTTACAATCATATCATCCACATATACCTTGATTTCTTTGTGCATCATATCATGGAACAGAGTTACCATTGCCCTTTGATATGTGGTGTCAGTATTTTTCAGATCGAAAGGCATCACCTTATAACAAAATGTGCCCCATGGTGCTGTGAAGGATGTTTTCGCCTTATCCTCTTTCTTCATGAAGCTTTGATTATATCCTGAGAAGTCATCCATAAATGAGAATGTTTCGAATCCGGCAGTGCTATCCACTAATACATCAATATGTGGAAGCGGGAAATCATCCTTTGGGCTTTCTTTGTTTAGGTCACGGTAATCGACACATACTCGTACCCGATTATCTTTCTTTATTACGGGTACTATGTTGGCAACCCATTCTGGATATGGCACTACTTCGATGAAACCGACCTTGAGTAATTTCATCACTTCCTCTTCTATTTTCTTTGCCAATTCTGGCTTCGTTCACCTCAATTTTTGCTTCTTCGGTGGAATACTTGGATCAATTGGTAAGGCATGTTCGACTATGCTTGGATCAAAGCCTGGCATGTCAGCATAGGACCATGCGAATATATCTTAATATTCCTTGAGCAAATCGGTTATTCTTTCTGCTTCTGCTAAAGGAAGACTCTCTCCGATCTTGACCTCTTTAGGATTCTCTTTATCACCCAGATTAACAGTAACCATTTTCTTTAATGTGAGTAGCTTTGATTCTTCATGACGGATCCATTCTCTTCTGATCCATTCCTCATCTTCATTATCCTCTTCAATATCATAAGTGATCTCCTTGGAGAGATTTGACTCACCTATGAACCTATTATAGGTGTGTAAATGCTCATGCCTGGCATGCAACAAACATGATTAGTAATCACATATGAAATGCATAAGGTTTAATGAAAAACCATTTTGAAAAATTATTTTGAAATCTATTTTGAAGAGATCAAGAGGATAGAGCTAATCCTTATATCTCCAGACATCCTGGCTCTTAAAATCATTTTCGCAATGAGGAATCATACGGAAACCCAAAGCCTCAAGCCTCAAATGTGAGAGCGATATTCATCATTGGTTTGGTTTTGTTTCCATATGTCCTTAACAAAACATTGAACACTTTTATTGAATTTGAAAAGTGCAATTACATCTATATTGAAAGAAACGTAAATTGCAGCTGAATTGAAACAACATCAACATGAAACAGACAAATTGTAAAGGCAACAATGAAGAAAGGGTTCAAAAGAATCTTCCTACTCCAATGCATAGGTGTCTTCATCTTCGATTATAATGACATTGATAATGTCTTCTTCGAATAAATCTAGCGTGTCAGACTCAGTCTTGGCACGTAATTTTTCTTCTGAGAGCAGTTTGGGAGGCCTAGGAAAGTTTTCTCTAATATGAATCTGATGATAAGATAACTCTTTAGCCTTACCCTTCCATATTGTTGGGTTAATGGTTCGATCACCTCGGCTTCCACGGCCTTTATGATTCTCTTGACCTTGGCTTCGGTTTCCATGGTGATTATTAATGACTTCATACCCTACTCCATACTTTTTCTTGGTACCAAATGGGATAATAGGTTTTTTAATTCCTTGAACTTTTGTACCAAGCCCACCATTATGGCTAAATCCATATTGGCATAACACTCTTCCAGTCATAAGGGATGATACCGAAAATTCTGGAGTCTTCATGACACTACCGGTGGGAATTTGTATCATGGAAATCATCTCGAATGAATGATAACTGGGCTCTTCTTTTATTTCCGGTTCGACATAGGGTGTGGCACTTTCCTTGTGAGTAGCAAAGTTTGTCTCTCCGTGTACGGTAATCATTTTACCGTTAATAATAAATCGAACCTTCTGATAAAGACTAGAAGAAATGGCGCCAGCCATATGAATCCAAGGCCTCCCTAGCAGTAGGTTGAAGGTCCTTGGAATGTCTAACACTTGAAAATCAATCAGAAAAGGCACAGGGCCTATGTTGACCTCCAGCTCGATGTCACCGATAACATCCTTTTTCATTCCGTCGAATGAATGTACAGTCACCTTCGAAGGTTTGATAAGTTCTTCACTAATCCCCAAGTGATGTAGCATGCTTAGAGGACACAAATTAAGTGCGGAACCATTATCGATGAGCACCCGTGATACTTCCTTGCCCCGGCATTTGACGGCAATATACAAGGCTTTATTATGGGATCGTCCATCAATTGGGAAATCTTCATCAGAGAAGGCAATCTGATCCTTTAGCAGAATAGCACCAACAAAGTCTTCCGGTTGTACCTCATTAATAGTTTTCGGTATGCGCACCTCATTAAGAAGCTTCATAAGCACCATTTTGTGGCTTTCTGAAGTCTTGAAATGATCTAGTAAGGAAATCTGTGCTGGCATCTTCCTCAATTGCTCGATTACTTCGTATTCACTTGTCTTCATAACTGACAGTAACTGCTTGACATCCTCTTCAGTTACTCCCTTCTTTTCATACTCGCCTTCTTTTAGAATGTAACATCTTCCTGATCTGGTTATTGCGTCAACTTCTTTAGGTGCATAGTCCCATGGCACACATTTGGTGTCAAATTTCTCCTTTGGAGGCAAAGTGATAATCACAGGCTGCATCTCTTTCTCTTCGATTTTTAGTTGACCAATTGGGAGCTCAATAGTAATTGGTTCAACATGATGTTTTTCTTCTTCCAATTTATCCACTTCATTAAGATTGATCAATAATGGTATAATCATGGACACCATGCTTTTATTAGCTTCAATATTATCCATTCCACCCTAATCGTTAGGCATGATAGTTTCCTCTTTGGATGCCCATGAAGGTAGTGTGTATTTGACACAGTAGCTATACCGGCCACTGTCTTGTCCCAGATAATCCATAATTTCGCGTTGCTTTTGTGCTTTGCGAATAAATCGTCTGTCTCCTCGATGAGCCTTTTTCTTCATCTTCTCGTCTTGATCTTCTTTCTCTTCAAAACTTAATTTGTTTATTGGGATTTCATCCATGCCTCCCTATTCGTCGGGCACAATAGTTTCATTTTTGAAAACCCAGGGTGGGGGTGTGTACTTAACACGGAAATTGTATTTTCTACTGTCTTGACCAAGGAGGTCTACAGTATCATCCTGCTCAAATGAAGTTTGGGTAAATCACCTTTCACCTTACCGAATCCTTTCTTTTTGCTCTTCAAATTGATCTTTCTCATCACAGGATGGAGTCTTATTTTGTTTGTTGAGCTCATCGTCCATACCACCCCAACCATCGGGCACAATCACTTCACTTTTAAAAGCCTACGGTGGTGGAGTATACTTTACTTGAAAGTTATATTTGCCAGAATCTTCTCCGAAGTTATCTATGGCTTCCCCTTTCAAGAGTGCTTCACGGTGAAAGCGGGCATCTCCTCGTTGAGCTGACTTTAATTTGGTATCATATTCATCTTCTGTAAGGACCATATTTACCACATTGTGCTCAGGAAGAGGATTTTGATGCACATTTGACTCTGGCTCTTGAAAGCTTAGTACCTTCTTGTCTATGAATTGCTGGACTTTGTATTTCAAAATTATACAGTTGTCCACATCGTGTCCTCTTTCTCCCATATGGTATGCGCAAGTCTTCGACTCATCGTACTAGGGAAACCTTATAGGATTATCTCTTAGCACTTCTTTGGCCACCAAATGCCTTTCTAACAGCATCGGTAGTAGTTTCGACAAGGGCCGTGGCAACGGGGTGAATTGCCTCACGAGTTTTTTCTTCGGCTCAAATGGTTTTGGATTTTTCCAAGGGACATTGGACTGCTTTGGGAACGGAGCTTGATTAACGTTAGGGTTGGATACCATAGCCACGTCACGTATAGGTTCTTTATCCTTTCTTTCATGATACGGTCTCCGTACTGTCGCTTCTTGAGATTTCTTCTCCTTTAATGACCATTCGATTCTTTCACCAACCTTCACCAGCATGGTAAATGTTTGGCAGCCCGATATATGCAACTTGTCGTAATACTCAGTTGGAAACGACTTCGAGAAGAGTTCAATAAGCTCATCCTCACTTATAGTCGGTTTCACTTGTGAGGTTATAGCTTTCCATCTTTGAGCGTAGGCTCTGAATCCTTCATTTCTTCATTTCTCGGTTCTGACTAAATCTTCTCGAGTTGGAAGTACTTCGACATTGAATTTATATTAGCGAAAGAATTCTCCTATCAAATGGTCTCATTCAGTAAAGTCTTCTATATCAAGAGCAGTATACCATGCCAAAGTTGCTCCCTTCAAGCTATCTTGAAATGTACTGATAAGGAGTGGCATATTGTCTGAATATCTCGCCATTTTGCGGAGATAATATTTCAAATGGCTTTTAGGATAGCCGGTTCCATCGTACTTGCTCACGAACTCTGGTTCTTTGTAGTTTTCTGGAACAACCACTTTCGCATATGGCGAGAACTTATTGAATCTCTGAAGCTCATAGCCCTGACTTGCTAAGCATTCTTCAATTTTAGCCAATCTCTTGGCCTCTTCTTTATCCTTTATTTTGGATGTCTTCTTGGTTTGATCATCCTCTTCCAAATTTACTATCTCGGGCATAGTCTTTGGAGGATTTTCTTGAACCGGTTCCTTGTTTCTAACCAGGTCTTCGACTGGTGCTTCGGTAGCATTTGAAGTTCCTACATTTGGAGCGGTAGGATAAGACCCACGAGATGCGAGAATAAAGGCCTTCATTTCCGCCATCATGGCAGCCATTTGTGTCATCTGATTCCCTACTTCAGCTATTTGAGTGCGAGTTTCCTCCTCAGCCATTTTTATTTGCAAGCGAGTTCGAGGTCTTCTACCTTCCGTTGCTAAATAACCTGTTTTCATGAAAATTATCGAGATATTAGAATTGATGAAATGGATATGAAGACCTATATTCTTTCAATTGTATGTTTTCTTGTGATTTACAAGGATAAAAACTTTTACACAAGCCTTAGCCTTGTATAAAACTTCTCATCAATATTTTTTTTTCAAGGAATCATACAATCCAAAAAATTGTAATCCATAGTGATTGTTTCTTTTATGCAAAATGTGCTTTAAAACTTCATCAAACAATCATTCATCAAGTAATTGTTCATATTACAATGCTTTACATCAAAATAGGGGAATACTACCTTAAATAAGTCTAGACCTCTTGTTAGCTAAGGTAGCTTCAGCCTCTTCATATTCCTTGATTCGTGTCTCCCATTCTTCCACGTCAATTGTAACCTCCTCGAGAACGTATGGCTCGATACCTGGCGCGTTTGGCACAATGTACTCCGGAATGTATGGCTCATCAAGATGGGTAATAATACTCAAAGGTACATATGGTTCGACATCAATCGATTTTTTAGCCTTCAACCATTCTATGTACTCTTTGGATGCCAAGAAGAGATTCATTTCTCCTTGTAAATCTTCAGGCCATTGCACTATTTGCTTGGTTGATCTCTTCAAGGAATACATGATCTTCCGAACCTTTATTTGCAATTCCTTATTTTCTTTCTCCGATTGGGATTTTTGTGGTATATCAAATGTGAACTCCTTGGGATGCCAACTGGGTGGAATTTGTTGAATCATTCCAAACTATCGTACCACTCTTAGTGGGCAATAAGCAGCTCCACCATTCAATCCAAGCAACGGCACCAAGTTGCCTTCTTGACAAGTGATTTGAGCTGTCACTATCTTTGGCCATTGAATTCTCCATTGGAATTGGCTAGGAGTTAATGCCCTAATGAAGTTTACCCACTCATGAAAAGAGTATTTTGGCAATTTGTCTTGGAGTTTCAAATACCTCTCAATAGGGTTGGTAGATGAGTCGATCTCTTTAATGTGCATATGATGTTCTCAAGGTCTGATATGGGAAATGAACCATACAAAAAGTATCCCGGCTGAGGCTTGAAGTACACCTTTTTGGTGACGTTGGTATTTGTTCAAGGAAATGATGGTTTCTGCTAAAAGCATGTTGGAGAAATCCCACTTTAGGCAAGCTTGCCTAGCAATTACCGCAATAAGAGGATTCAATCCGGTCCTTGATGTAAGGAATAAGATGAACCTGAAGACAGCAAGGATGAAGACTCTCACGGAAGTATTCCCAGTTTCCTTTGGCAACTTGGAGTAATTAGCCACCGAGTAGGATAAAGAAAAATTTCCGGTGTTTGACTTGATCAACTTCTCCACTTGAGGAGTCTTCAAGTTCAAAAATTCGGTTATGACACTCGTGGGTTTCAATCCGATTGGGGGCTTAACGATTCTTGATTCGAAATCAACCCCAATGGTTGCCTTATACTCTTCTAATGTAGGTACCATCTCCTGCTCAACTAATTAGAATTTGGCGGTGGTAACCTCCCAAAAATGAGATAATGCTTGAATAAAGCCCACTTGGTACTCTAGGTTGATGAGCCTGAACAAATATCCCAATCTTTTCCTCATGTAGGTTTTGTTGTCTTTAGTCATGTTCACCCACCATGCCAAAAGCTCTTTTCTTGGAACCGGGATGACTTGCATATCTAGTTTTCCCATTTCGATCTAATCATGCAAAAAGTTCATTATTAGTCACCATGGATTAATTTTAAATGCCTCAATTTTAATTATATGTCCCTTTATGGACAAAATGGAGGTGAAGCATATTTGCATTCTTATGACGTAATACAAATGTCACTTCTAATCCATTTATGCCTTAAAAGAGCATATACTTGAAAATGTGAATGAAACTAATGTTTAAAGCAAATGCCTTTTAACATGCTCTATTTTGACCATAAAGTACTACCCTATGGTTTACAACTTCGAATACATCGAAAATTGACTTTTGGCAAATAGGATTGTACATGTCACATCCTGAGCATTCAATCTTTTTGAATTACATTGAAAATCATCATGGACCTATACATTCCAACTAGAAATGAAAATTGTGACCAAATGGAGCAAGTCACCTTATTCATTCCTAGTACAAAAAGGCATTTTGTCCAAACATTGATTGTCATTTGGGCATTTTTCAACAAAAATGATATCAATTAATTTTGTATAATTGAAAAGATGAGAGAAGTGGAACGATACTTACTTAACGATACATTTTTGCTCAGTTTTAGGTATACCAACCACAAGACAAGCATATGCAACAAGTGAGGTTTTGACACCTAAAAGGGTGGGGATATACTAAAGGCTTAAGGTCACCGTCTTAATGGACAAGGGATTCCATTCCAATAAGCAATCGGCCTAAAGTAATGAAATATTATTCCATCTCAATGGTTGGTATTGTATTTAAACGATCCCATGAGCAATCGGCTCATAGTTTCGCCTAAACATATACCTCTTAAGGGTGATCCTAAATATAGCCGGGGTTGGGCCATGGGTAGTGTGTGCGAAAAGTGAAGTGCTAAAGTAATTTAAAGGCAAGCACAACAATTTATAACCAAACAACACTTCTAAAATTTGGTCAAAATCACATTCAATTCCAACACCACCCTGCAAAATAAAGATAAGCATAGACTACACCCCTTATATCTCCCACCTATATTACCATTTAACACATCATTAACGGAACGTACCTGGGATTCTTATGAGTACAAACACATACATATCGTTCTATCTAGGCCTAAGTCCACTTATAAATTTAAGATTCCCCAGTGGAGTGGCCAAGCCTGTAGTGCCACGCGCTCGCGTGCTTTCTGATGAAGGTATTTTTCTATAAGGGCCTCTCCCAAGCCATACCTCACGTGACCGCGGGGTTTGTTTGATCTAAATTTAAACTTGGAGTCGCTACTAGTCATTTACGGTAGGTTAACTAGAAACCTAATTGTGGTACGGGAGAAGTACCGTAATCCCACAAATCAAAGATTCTGGATAAGGGACTTGATTATGTTAACGATCCCAAATTGAGACCGTTAATGCCCTTTTGATACCTAAGAACGATATGGCATGTCTAGCGTATCACACGAATCCCTAAGGTCAATTCACTAATCTAATCATGGACAATCAATTAAGCATTCAAAAATCAATTGCACGTCCAATGTCAAATCAATCATAGCAACCCTAACTTGGTCACTAAAAATGAAAACTCACTAAAACCCTAGCAAAGCTATAATAGCTTGTTCATTTTATTTTTTAGGGTTAAGGGTTTTTTAGGGGGTTTTGGATTTGAATTTGGAATTTTCCAAATTATGCCACTTAAGCATTTTGGAAAATCCAAATTTCACTTTTAATGACTAACCACAATGATTTCTAATCATTCTGTGGATTTTCATAATTTTTGATTTTTTTAATTTGATTTTTTTTCGAAAATTTTTGTAAAACCGAGAAATGATTTTTATGATTTTCTGGAAATTTCTGTGAATTTTCTAATTTTTTCAATTTTTTATTGATTTTTCAGAATTTTCAATTTTTTTATTTTTATTTTCTGAGTTTTCGAAATTTTTATGAATTTTCTGTAATTTTTTGTATATTTCTGAATTTTCTGTAAGTTTTCTAATTTTTGTGAATTTTCTGCAAAATTTTCCAATTTTCTAAAAAATATCTAATTTTTATGGTTTTTTAGAATTTTTGTGATTTTTTATTTTTTTTAGAAATTTTTAGAATTTTTCTAATTTTTTATTTTGAATTTTCTCTTATTTTTATTTTTTTATTTTGAATTTTCCCACCGGGGAATTGAATCGGACCGGACCGGTTCATACCGGTTCGGCCGAAACCGAACCGGCCATCGCCGGCGCCGGTCACCTCTTCCGGCGAGCCCAACGCCGAAACGGCTCGTTTAAAATGGTCTTCACTTAGGCATTTTCACAAACACTTGGTATGCTTGGAATTGTGTTTTTTGTTCTCAAGGCCGCAACTTTAAACCTTTCGCCGGCGACCTTCCAGCGACATTTTGGTCACTCAGATTGCACCATTAGCAAGCCCACATGTTCTATTTTCCATCTAACCTATTTCGGTCACTGTCGGACCTTCGCCGACCGGTGAAGAACCGATAAAAAAAACCTAACTCGTACTTTTTAAATTTTCATTTTCCAGGATTCAAATCCTAACATTTGCCGCCCTAGCCGTCTAAATCGGTTCAAACAACCGTCAAAACATCAAACAATGGTCAGGGAAACTAACCTGAATAGCCTTACGGCCACAGGTATGATCCGGCGAGGTCGTCGGAACTCTGGCGAGGGGATTTACATCTGGGCCGATTCGACTCATGCTTTTTTGAGGTCCAAAATGCAATCAAATCATATCAAAATGTTCAAAAACTAATAATGATCATCAAAATGTCAAGATTCAGCAATGAAATCACCTAAATATGCATATTGAGACCAAAATCAAAATCTGGAAAATTTTCATAAATTTGATCAGGAACGATCTTCACCTGGTTCGTTCATCGATTAAACGAAATTTTTGAACTAATCGGTGCCCCAATGGTTGTTCCTTGACTCTTAGTCTTCCTCCTAGTGCTTTTGGTTTCGCCGGAACAGGTCCAAGTCGACCGGACGACACTCAGTTTCAGGCCTTCACGGTCAGATTTTTCGACTTAGCACAACGAGGGGAAGTCACGGCCAACTCGTGATTCGCCGACGCCCTGCCGTCTAGGGCGGTGCCGAACACTCACGGGGGAACCTCTAACCCTCTCTCTCTAGCTTTCTGCACGTTTCGCTCCTTTCTCTCTCTTCTCTCTCTCAAAAATTTCGTCGAACACCTTTTGTTCAATGTTTTTCAGTTTTTCCGTTTTTTGATCTTTGATTTCCGCTCAAAATCAATTTTCTAATCCGTTTTGATCGTTGAAATATGCCAGCTGGATAATATCCAGCTAAAAAAATCAATTGAAACGTGCTCAATTGATCGGGATCCGCCCACGATATCATGGGCTTGAGTAAATTTTTCTGGGTTTCGCGCGGGTTGGGTAGCCGGATGAAGGAGATGACACTGTGCGGGTCGGGTCGGGTTGACCCATTCAACCCAGCAATTTCGGTTTTGATAAAAAATGCAAATTGGACCTTATTTTGACCAAATTTTTCAAGTTAAACCTCAAAATTGCATTCCCCAACATGTTCCAAACCCAAACATATAATTTTCCCCAATTTTGATTGTAATTGTACCCAAAATTTTCTCATTTTTATATCCAGGTTGATAGGGTTTTGTTCAATTCGGGGTCTTAATGACCTGGTTAGGTAAAATTGATGCTAAAACTGCATTACCCACCCCTGATTAACCCTAGAAATGATAATCTCACATTTTGGAAATTTCATTTTGGGCCCAATTCCCAATTTAGGTTCGAAATTCTCAATTTTCAATCAATTTTTGGAGATTTTTTTATTTTTACACTAAATTGTGAAATTGGACTGACCATGATGCAATTAAAGGTTTCAGAATCAATTGTTGTGAAGATACTACTATCTAAAAATGTCTAGAAAAAATTTAATTTCATTTTTGGTTCAATTCGATTTTAGTTTTGCCCAATTTTGGGAAAAACATACACCTGATTGAGAGTTTATAAAATTGATAGTGTATTTATGAAGTTGGATTTAAAAGAAAATTATTGACTATTTTAATGGAATTTTCTGGTTCCATTTACTATTTTTCTTGATTTTTTGCTTATTTTGACTAAAAGAAATTTAGAAAAAATGCAGAAAAATGCTAAAAAAATATATATTTTTGTTTAGAAATAGGTTTATAGGCTTGGCCAAGATCCCTAGACCTAATTTTGAAATTTTTGAAAATATGACAAAAATGAGCTAAAAATTAGGTGTCAACAATGCTCATCTAATTGGAATGGTAATAACACAAATATAGTCGTTGCCAAGGCTTGGAATTCACAAAAGATGTAGCAGAGTTCATTAGGAGCAGTACTAACAATATTGACCAGAAGACACACTCTAACAAGAGCAGACTGATCGGTTTAGGAAAATTGCTATTGTAAGAGAGCCTTTCTGACACTTGTGAGCAATTGAGAGATGTTCTGCTTATAGTGATGGTGAAACTAGCGACTGCCCTAAGGATTTGAGTTAGAAATGGTCATATGAGGTTGGATGCCTATATATTCAATTCAAAAGATGTAATGGGGTTGATAGTGACTGTGTTGTTGATTATATATTTGTAAGGTGTTACTAAGTTATAATCAATATAAAGTCAAGTGTACAAGTGTAAGAACAATGATTGTATCCTAATAGTGTGATCTATCAGTTGATAGGAGCAACACTTGATGATTGTAAATTGCTTTGAAGATTTCTAATGGATTCAATCCTTTTTTAGGCTATTAGTTGATGAGAGCAGACGTAGGCTTAGGGATAAATCCAACCTATTATAAATCTCTGTGTGCTATATTCTATCTCTTTTTATCAGTATTTTTTTATTAGTAGCACTGCACCTCATATCATTAATCCGTGTCTACTACTAGTGAAGTTTCATTCCTTATATTACGCAAAAGTTCTTCATAGTGCTCATTCAACTTCGTCACCCTCTATAGGTTGTATTGTTAGCCCAACATATATGAAATGAAAAACAAATACCTATGAACTATAATGCCTCTAATTTCTAATTACATGATGGATCTGCAGGCAAAACGTTAGGTGTTAACAAAGAGCTAGCGGTTTAACAAAAATCGGCTTAATTAGTATGTTGTTCTTGGTGATGTGTGTAACATGTTGATTGACACCCTTTCTTGACAAGATTCTCCGTTAGCGTATTTTGAGCATCCTCCTCGCTTATTGAGATCTAACTATACTTTTTGGTTTGGGTTTTCACATTAAATCTCTTGATTCTCGGTTTTTCATCGCCCAGTTGATTGTTATATATTGCAATGTTTATCATACCTATACAGAGAGCGGAGAAGAAGTTACCAGTTCATATTAATTTGCTATATAGGGATGTGGTCCCACCACTGTCTTTCCAAAACAAATAGCTTGAGGTGCGTAGCAAGAGACCGTTGACTTTTGTTTGGCCCTAACATTGTGAACAAGTACAGGATACATCTAAAAAAAATTTCTTTTGCATTTTAAGGGGAAAAGGACACTAGAAGAGCCAAAAGTTGTGTATGACACTCACTTTAGTGCCAAAAGTTTTTTTCGGATCACTTAAGTGCCACTTTTTTCAAAAAACGATCACTTAAGTGCTAACTCCGATCTAGGTCACTAGAAATCCGACGTGGCCATATTTTATTAATTTCTCAATCCTACATGGCTCACCAATGTGCTTAGTTAGCATATAACCCCTAAACAACATCGTCTAGAAGTTGTAAATAGCGATCGTTTAAGTGCCAAAATTTATTTAAAGTGATCACTTTAGTGCCAATCTTTGTTAAAAAACAATCACTTCAGTGTTAGTCGGATTGTGCAATGTCGTTTTGGATGTCCACATGGACTGAATATTTCAAAAAATCTGCCAAGTCATTTTAAAAAATTTTAATTATAAAGGCCACGTAATCAATTTGGTTGGAATTGGCACTTAAGTAATCGTTTTTTCTTCGATTTGACACTTAAGTAATTGTTTTTTCTATGATTTGGCACTTAAGTGATCCGAAAAAAAAATTGACACTAAAGTGAGTGCCGTAGCTTTTGACAATTTTAGTATACTTCTCCCACATTTTAAGTGTAGTCAAAGTCGTCTACTATGGGAAAAGGGATCGATATTAAGAACCAAAAATATCAAGAGGAATGGTCGATTTTTCAGAGACTTGACAGACCAAGAAATATTACTCTGAAGGTACATATAAAAACATATCTGCGACTTTTTAGTGATTTATTCTTGGGTTTTTTACGAATCTAATCTGCCCTAAGTCAAATCGAGTCTTTAATTGTCCTTGCGAGTGAATTTAGTCCTTAATTTGATTGTAACATGAGGAACTCCACAAATGGGTAATCACAACGATAATGCCATTAATGGAAAGCAATTGCAAAAGATAGAAAATATATAAGAGTCGAGTTTATTCGAGAGCATTTTGAGCAATCAAAACAATCTTTAATGACACATGTGATGGCATGGTTTATGCCCACGTATACTCACGTCTCCATGTTTTGTTATTGTTGCTAAAGTAAAACCCGTCGTCTCGCACAGACCAATAGCAATTTTCGCTAGCACATCTAATCTCGTCTCGAAACGCCCGGAATGCATCAAAATTCTTTAATCGCCCCTCCCATTGGGCAGAGCAGTAGAAGAGGGTCCTCCGAAAGACGTCAATTTTAAAACGGATCAATTGCTCCTCATTTGGGTGGAGGGTCCGGGCCTTGAGATCATGGTCCTTGGATTTGCAATGCAGTGTGAAGTCACTAGGCAAGTTGTTGACAATGTGGACATGGTACATCTTGAATAAAATAGCCTGCGATGGCGGAAGAGAGAATAGGAAGGAAAGTGACAGGACAAGGACAAGAGTGAATTGGTTTGTGTCGCGACCTTTCCGAACCGATCGGATTAGGCCAAGAGGTATTTATCGATAGATGTGAACAACGATTAATTCGTCCGAAAGACAAACCAAATGGTTCATTAATCCAAAGACTAAGGCACTCCCAAGCCTCATACCTCGTGCGACGAGAATTTTCTAATTTACGCATTTGAATGGAGTCGCCACTAACCATGATCAAGGGTCGGCTAGAAACCCTAATCGAGACGTGGGAGTGTCGTCTCGATGCGTGCGAAAACCAGAGATTCCAAAATTCGGGAACTTGATTACGCTAGTGATCTAACTAGTGCCCCTTTCGGTACCTAAACTTAAATGCTTGCAAACTAACGTACCGGGCAGCTTATCGAAAAAGCTAAGATTCCGCCTAACAGTTCTAGAAATAGAAAATAACAACTAATGTATTGAAAGTGCGCAACTAAATAATCATGAAGAGAATAAACAACCAACGACCTAACATCGTCTCTAAAAAAAGGAAATGCAATCAAAAGCCTTAAGGTAAAACCCTAATGGCTTATCCGATTTTTGGGAATTTTTTAGAGGGTTTTCCTTATTTTTTTGAGTTTTTTTAACCTAAAATCTAGTGAAATAAAGCCCAAAAAGTGATTTTTGAACATTTCCTAATTTTCTGGATTTTTTAATGTTTTTTAATTTTTTGAAATTTTCTGAATTTTTTAATGTTTTTCAGACCCTTTTTTAGATTTTTTTAACATTTTCGAATTTTTTGGAATTTTTAATATTTTAATATTTTTTTGAATTTTTGAATTTTTAGGTTTTTTTAATGTTTTAATATTTTTAAGAATATAATAATTCCGGACCGGGTCCCCTGACCCGATCCGCCCGACACCTGACGCGGGATCCCCATTCCCCACTCCTTCTCTATTTTTTATTCTTTTCTTTTGATTTTCCTTTTTTTTTTTCTTTTTTCTAATTTTTTATTATTCTTCTTCTTTCCCTACGTGCTTTTCCCATGCACGTCCTCTATTTCTTCTGGTTCTTCACCGAGAGCTCATCGAGACCATGCCGAGAAAGCCCACCGCCGGCCGACGGTTCAGGCCGCCAGCGCCAACGACCGACGCTGGCCTTACGCCATCACCGCCTACCGCCGCCCCGGGGACCACTCCGACGACTGCGGCAAAAACACACCCCCTCCTCGCCGGTGACCCCAATTACTCTCCGACTAACCTACTCGACCCTAGAGACTTCTCCTCCCGAACCCATACCGTAAACCAGTAAATAAACGAGCATACACGCACTAAAATGAGGAGGAATGGACTGACTAGGGCGGCCGGGCTTCGTCGGTGCAGACAATCGTCTCCGGAAGAAGGATGCATACGCGAGGCCGACTCAAACAACATTAACAGGCCGCCAAAAACACATGAAAGGCAACCAAACGCGGAGGCAGGAAGAACATGAATGCAAACCACGCAAACAACAAAGCTTTAGAGCTCGATTTCGCAAGAAAGGAGTTGAAGCTTCACTCGGGCATTTCATCGAGCACATGGCGGGCGTGGTTCATTGAGAGTTTTAGGCCGACATTCGGAATGGTTTATGACTTGGACATAATAGGTGAAGCTTCGAATAGTCACGCTTTGCAGTAAAGTGGTTTCAGTTTCCAAAGAACGACCCAACAAACACAAAACCAGATTCGATCTTAAGCTCGAAGAGCTTCACTGAAACATTTCGACAAGCAAATGGAATGCGCCTAGAAACAGGGGCTTCTGAGTAGATTTTAGTGGGATTCAAAGATTGTTTTTTTGTTAAGAACTGTTTAGAAACTCGTCTTGGGGATGAAAAAGTAGTTTTCCCCCTTTTATGGTGCCGAAAACAGGGGATGATGAGGAGAGAACCCACCTGGGTCCGGGCTGACCGGGATGAAGCGCGGTGGTCGGAGACTTGTCGAAGGTTCCTTAGGCACCTCTCTCGGCGGACGGGGACCTTTTGCTCTCGGGTTTCCCGCCAAGATCTCTCGGTCTCTTTCTTCTGTTCTCCGAAACTCTCTCTGTTTGTGACCCACCAAGACGGAACGTGGTGGCGGCGGCGACGGACCTTCTGCAGTGGTGATTGGCTTGCTAGGAGGGGGAGGAGATTTGCCGGTGACCCTCCAAAGAAGGAACCGGAGCGCTCTCCTCGCAAACCCCTCTCTAACTCCCTTGTTTCGCCCTCTGTTTTTGCTCTTCCTTCTCTTCTTCTTTTTTTTGTTTCTCAGTCCCTCCGAACTCTCCCCCCTCCGTTCTCTCCGATGGCCTCCCTCTTTTAATGTCCAGAGAAGGAGGAGGCTGTCCTCCTCCTCGCCTCCCCCGGCGACGCTCACCCTCCATTTCTAGCTTAGGGGAGCCATGGATCAGTGTGCACTTCCCCATTTCGTCGAGTGTCAGCGGTCGGTCCTACTCTCGGGACCAAGCCAGACCCGTTTTCGGCTAAAACGATTGCAGGACTTCTCGATGCAGGTCGGAAGCGCTACGCCGTCCTCGAGGCGTCCCCTTTCTTCTGCTTTGTCGCTTCCGGTTGTCCGCTTGCTCCTTGTCGCTTCTGCTCCTGCTGCTGCGTCTTGCTTCGTTCTGGCCTCTGTTCTTTTGCTTTTGCTTCCAGAAGCGTTGAAGACGCTCGGAGGAAGAAAGGATTAAAGGCGCGCTGGTCTGGGGGGAAGAGAAAGTGGGTCAGCGTTGAATAACGCTGGCCTCATCTTTTCTCCCTTCTTTTTTTTTATATAATTTTTAATTTAATTAATTTTTTTTAAATAAACAAGGAAAATATACTCTAATAGGCCCTATTAACATAAATGCACCTAATGTCTATATGCCATGGAATTTGATAAGAATATTTTTGGTTTAGGGGTTAAGAATTAAACCCTAACTTTTTTGCGATAAAACCCTAAATGATTTTGACAAAATTTAGGTGTCAACAGTTTGGGGATTTCATTCCTCTGAAGTATTATGAGAACTAGTGTAGTTTGGTTAAGAATCCTTTAAGTATATTTATAATAAATATTCTCTATCAATTATGAACATTTATGGAAGTCCATCAAGAGGTGTACTTATGTACCTTCTATGTTTTCCATTATTGTTTGTTCTTACCTATATGTGCATTATGCATTACTAAGTTCGCTTAAAAATCTACCGCTTCCACTTTATAAGGAAACTATTTTAAGGGTTTTTAAAATATTTCCCTATTTTACCATCAACGCCTACTTTAAAAGGAAACTATTTTAGGAAATAATCAAACATTACCCAATTTAGCAACAACTCTCACTCCCACTTTATAAGGAAACTCTTTTAGGGGATTTAATTCAAATATTTTTACAATTGCTATTTTAGGGAATTTTATTCAAATATTACCCAATTTTACCAACAACCTCCACTTTATAAAGAAACCATATTAGGGAATTTTCAATTATTAGCTAATTTTACAAACAACTCCCATTTTATGAGGAAGCTACTTTGGGAATTATTTGAATAATACCGAATTTTACCAACTACTCCCACTTTATAAAACATTGACTTTTGATTTCATTTTTTGGTCAAACTTTGACCGAAAGTCAACCCTAAGTTAAAATTTGATTTTTTGCATAGAAAACCCTAAAATAGTGTCAATTTCATTTTTGCATAGTCAATTTAAAAAAAAATCAAAGTTTGACCTATCACTTAACACTTGAGGGATAAATCGCTAAACTGTTGATTTTTGATCAACAACATTTTCAAAAATATTCAAAATCTCAAAATCCACCTCTTTTACCTTAATTTTACTTTGTTATTGTTAATTTTACAAAATTCGATTGAGAAACAACTTTTCCCCTATTTGTGAATTTAGGTTCAAAATCGGCCAAAAATGAATTAGTTCATTTCTAGTCACTTTTTTAAGAAAACTTATTTCATGACATTTGATATAAACGTCGTTTCGCATGCAATTTTCAAATCAATTTCAAAATTCAAAGCTAAAGGAGAAAAACCCCCAATTTCGGTCTCAATTAGTGATTTCGATCGGTTCTTCATGAATTGTGAGATTTTGTCATAATTAAGTCCAATTCATTAATTGAAACTCCATTCTAAAATCAAATTTGATGAAATTGCACTAGTTGGATTCAATTTGATCATTTTTGTCTATTGCAAGTGTCGCACCCCGCTTTTCTCTCTCTTTTTTTTTTGGGCTGTCGAGATTTGCGCTCTAAGGAGGTATTTCCGTGTAAGAGTCTCTCACAGACCATACCTCACGTGACAGTAAAAGGTAATTTTTTATTTAGTATAGATTTGTGATTTTAGAGTCGCCACTAGTCATTATTGGTAGGTAAACTTGAAACCTAATCGAGGTACAGAAGAAATACCACGATTCTACAAATCAGAGATTCTAAGTACGAGAACTTTGTTACGTTATTGATCCCAAATTGAGATCCCTAACGCCCTTTCAGTACCTAAGAACGATATGATGTCTAACGTGTCATGCGAATTTCCGAGGCTTACCCACTAATTCTATCCGTTCTAATCGCAGGAATGACCAAACAAGTATTAAATACACAATCAAAGTCAATCAAGTCAATCAATCCTAAATAGTCTCTAAAACGAAAATCAATCAAAACACCAACCCTAATGAAGCTCTAAAAGCTTATTCATTTTATGATATGCATTTTTTAGGGTTTTAGGGTTTTTTAGGGGTTGCAATCCCTGAATTTGGAATTTTCTAAAAATGCCACTTGGGTACTTTCAAAAATTCAAATTTCACTTTTTATGGTTGGCCACGATGTTTTTGGACCATTCTGTGAATTTTTTATTTTTTTCGGAAATTTTATTTGGCCGAGAATTGATTTTTTTTATGATTTTCTAAAAATTTTTATGAATTTTCCAAGTTTTTCAATTTTTTATGGATTTTCTAAATTTTTTACATTTTTTATTTGTACTTTCTGAATTTTTATGAATTTTCTAAAAATTTTCTAATTTTTTTTTGAATTTTTATGAATTTTCCATTTTTTAAAATTTCTTATTTTCCAAAATTTTTTATATTTTTCTGATTTTTTATTTGATTTTTTATTGCTTTATTTATATTTATTATTTTATTTTATTTTTTTTTTGAACTTTCCAATCGGGAAACGAACCGGACCGGCCTGGTTCGACCCGATTCGGCTTGGCCAAACCGAGCTTCGCCGGTGCCGGTCGCCGGTCGTCTTCTCCGGCGGGCACGCTGCCAAAACGGCACTGTTTCGAGCCTTCTTCAGTGAGGCATTTTCACAAACAGTTGTTGGGCATTGTTCTGAGTTTGATGTTTTCAAGGCCGCCGGTTCGGGCCTGTTGCCGGCGACCTTCCGACGAACGTTTGCCATTTCTTTTGATCCATTACCAAGCTCATATGTTCTAATACTGATCCAGCCTAATCAGAATGTCGCCGGACGTTTGCCAGCCGGCGAAAAATCGACCTAAATAATCTAACTTGCAAACTATTCTTAACTAGCTATTCAAACTTCCAAATCACAACACAAAGCGCCCTAATCGTCTATCTCCATCAAAAAAAGTATCAAATCATCACACAATGAATTTCTTGCTTAAGTAATAAATGGCTTGTTCTTTACCATCATTTGATTTTCTTTATACAAGCACCGCTCCTAACGACTCATAATGAATTGTCAATTATAAGATTAGTAGGGCTCCAGAAATTGGTGGTACTAACACTGGTGGACATACCAGATATTCTTTGATCTTGTCAAAGGCTTATTGACATTTCACATCCCACTTCACTTTGGCATTTTTCTTTAATAGTTTGAAGAATGGTTTAGCACACAAGTGAATGTTTGCTTCTCATATATATGGTGAAACCCAATATTTACTTATCACATGCTGCTTTTCGCAAAAGTTTTTAAAACCTCTAAAGCAACCTATTCACCCCCCTTTAGGTTGCAAAGTTAGTCCTAACATCGTCTTTAACCGGCTCGGCAGCAGCGGCGGTGAATGAGGGTGTGCTTGATGGATCGGAGTATGTCCGGTCGCCTCGGACGCCTCTTAGCCGAAATCCTTAGGGAAGCAACTGTGAATCAAATTGAAAAAATGAGGTTCGACGAGGGTCTGAGATCAAGACCTACCTTGACTTTATCGCAAGAAATGGGATGCGTCGAAGCATCGCTAGTTACAGTTGAGGCATGCCGGTCACCGACGGAAGACCCTTCAATCTTGGATCTCATTCTCAACCTTGATCTCTCTTTCCCCTCTACCTTCGGATTTAAGGCTGGCCAGCAGGCGTGCATTGCTCCTACCACTACTAGCCTACCGTGGCAAGCCAATTCCCTGACACCAAAATCACATTACTGTTTGCCCCTATTCCCCCTACCATGTCCTGGCTCTTATACTTTCCCCTAGAGGCGTGCTCAAGCACTTAGGGAAGAAGAAGAGTTATAGGTCGGGCTAGGGGAAAAGGAAAGTGGTTCGGCCCGCATGGAAAAGAAAAAGGAAAGAAAAAGGGTCAAGCAGACCCGGTCTACTCAAACCGGGTCAAACTAGCCCGAAACTTTTTTTATTACAATAATTTTAATTTTAATTTAAAAAATTAACGTAATTTTTCTTGTTTAGATATATATTTTTTTTCAAAAATAAACGAGAGAAATAAGTTCTAATAGACCTTACTAATGCAAATGCACCTAATGAAAATATTTTTGTTTAGGGATTATTATGCAACTAGACCTTAAATGACTAGGCAAAATTTAGGTGTCAACACTTTCCCTATTTAGAAAACTACCCATGTGCCTTTCACATGCAATTTTCAGTCAATATAAACTTTAGTTGGCTTGGCCAAATTTTGCTTTCTTGTGGGCTTAGCCCAATTAATTTTAAGCTTAAAGTCTCTTTGCACTAAGCTAGTCAAAATGCAATTTATGTGGCTTTATTATTACTAAATATTCCTAATATCTACATGCAATTTAATAAATATTTTTGTTTAGGAGTCAAGTCGATCCCTCATATTTCCATGTAATGAAAGCCTAAATGGGTCACCAAAATATATGTGTCAACAATGGATGAACAGTTGTAGAGTCACAATCACCAATACGCTTGGAAGGATTAGAAGATTTGATTTTGATCGGGTGTAGTGGTATTAATTAATGGAGAAGTAGATTGTTAGCAATAGTAGTTCTTTTCAAATGAGATGAGAAATTGTGACACTACTGATGATCTAGTGAGTTTAGTGAAGACACTAGGAATCAGTGGTGATGCTAATGTCCTGGAAGGTCTTTGGATACTGACTCACCCATTCAACGAAGACTAAGAGTCAATGGGAAGCTAATGTCTGTGGAAGTCTTCTATTGTTGGTTTTGGGTTAATAAGCAAAGACAAGGAGTTAGCGAGTGTGTTGATGTCCATAGATGTCTTTGGAAGCTACTGAAGCCAAGGAGTCATTAGAAGATTGATTGCATGTCTCGTCAGTGGGCAGCATCAATAGGCTATTGATAATCTGTACTCCTGATTAGGGGTAAGGGACAATGAAAATATCAAGTTCTGAAAAAGTGGTCCGCATGCTCATTTGATTGGAATGGTAATAACACAAATATAGCCGTTGCCAAGGCTTGGAATTCACAAAAGATGTAGCAGAGTTCATTAGGAGCAGTACTAACAATATTGACCAGAAGACACACTCTAACAAGAGCAAACTGATCGGTTTAGGAAAATTGCTATTGTAAGAGAGCCTTTCTGACGCTTGTGAGCAATTGAGAGATGTTCTGCTTATAGCAATGGTGAAACCAGCGACTGCCCTAAGGATTTGAGTTAGAAATGGTCATATGAGGTTGGATGCCTATATATTCAATCCAAAAGAAGTAGTGGGGTTGATAGTGACTGTGTTGTTGATTATATATTTGTAAGGTGTTACTAAGTTGTAATCATTATAAAGTCAAGTGTACAAGTGTAAGAACAATGATTTTATCCTGATATTGTAAATTGCTTTGAAGATTTCTAATAGATTCAATCCTTTTTTAGGCTATTAGTTGATGAGAGCGGACGTAGGCTTAGGGATAAATCCAACCCATTATAAATCTCTGTGTGCTATATTCTATCTCTTTTTACCAGTATTTGTTTATCAGTAGCACTGCACCTAATATCATTAATCCGTTTCTACTACTAGTGAAGTTTAATTCCTTATATTACGCAAAAGTTCTTCATAGTGCTCATTCAACTTAGTCACCCTCTATAGGTTGTATTGTTAGCCCAACATATATGAAATGAAACACAAATACCTATGGACTATAATGCCTCTAATTTCTAATTACATGATGGATCTGCAGGCAAAACGTTAGGTGTTAACAAAGAGCTAGCGGTTTAACAAAAATCGGCTTAATTAGTATGTTGTTCTTGGTGATGTGTGTAACATGTTGATTGACACCCTTTCTTGACAAGATTCTCCGTTAGCGTATTTTGAGCATCCTCCTCGCTTATTGAGATCTAACTATACTTTTTGGTTTTGGGTTTTCACATTAAATCTCTTGATTCTCGGTTTTTCATCGCCCTGTTGATTGTTATATATTGCAATGTTTATCATACCTATACAGAGAGCGGAGAAGAAGTTACCAGTTCATATTAATTTGCTATATAGGGATGTGGTCCCACCACTGTCTTTCCAAAACAAATAGCTTGAGGTGCGTAGCAAGAGACCGTTGACTTTTTTTTGGCCCTAACATTGTGAACAAGTATAGGATACATCTAAAAAAAATTTCTTTTGCATTTTAAGGGGAAAAGAACACTAGAAGAGCCAAAAGTTGTGTATGACACTCACTTTAGTGCCAAAAGTTTTTTTCGGATCACTTAAGTGCCACTTTTTTCAAAAAACGATCACTTAAGTGCTAACTCCGATCTAGGTCACTAGAAATCCGACGTGGCCATATTTTATTAATTTCTCAATCCTACATGGCTCACCAATGTGCTTAGTTAGCATATAACCCCTAAACAACATCGTCTAGAAGTTGTAAATAGCGATCGTTTAAGTGCCAAAATTTATTTAAAGTGATCACTTTAGTGCCAATCTTTGTTAAAAAACAATCACTTCAGTGTTAGTCGGATTGTGCAATGTCGTTTTGGATGTCCACATGGACTGAATATTTCAAAAAATCTGCCAAGTCATTTTAAAAAATTTTAATTATAAAGGCCACATAATCAATTTGGTTGGAATTGGCACTTAAGTAATTGTTTTTTCTTCGATTTGACACTTAAGTAATTGTTTTTTCTATGATTTGGCACTTAAGTGATCCGAAAAAAAAATTGACACTAAAGTGAGTGCCGTACATAGCTTTTGGCAATTTTAGTATACTTCTCCCGCATTTTAAGTGTAGTCAAAGTCGTCTACTATGGGAAAAGGGATCGATATTAAGAACCAAAAATATCAAGAGGAATGGTCGATTTTTCAGAGACTTGACAGACCAAGAAATATTACTCTGAAGGTACATATAAAAACATATCTGCGACTTTTTAGTGATTTATTCTTGGGTTTTTTACGAATCTAATCTGCCCTAAGTCAAATCGAGTCTTTAATTGTCCTTGCGAGTGAATTTAGTCCTTAATTTGATTGTAACATGAGGAACTCCACAAATGGGTAATCACAACGATAATGCCATTAATGGAAAGCAATTGCAAAAGATAGAAAATATATAAGAGTCGAGTTTATTCGAGAGCATTTTGAGCAATCAAAACAATCTTTAATGACACATGTGATGGCATGGTTTATGCCCACGTATACTCACATGTCCATGTTTTGTTATTGTTGCTAAAGTAAAACCCGTCGTCTCGCACAGACCAATAGCAATTTCCGCTAGCACATCTAATCTCATCTCGAAACGCCCGGAATGCATCAAAATTCTTTAATCGCCCCTCCCATTGGGCAGAGCAGTAGAAGAGGGTCCTCCGAAAGACGTCAATTTTAAAACGGATCAATTGCTCCTCATTTGGGTGGAGGGTCCGGGCCTCGAGATCATGGTCCTTGGATTTGCAATGCAGTGTGAAGTCACTAGGCAAGTTGTTGACAATGTGGACATGGTACATCTTGAATAAAATAGCCTGCGATGGCGGAAGAGAGAATAGGAAGGAAAGTGACAGGACAAGGACAAGAGTGAATTGGTTTGGGGATTTCATTCCTCTGAAGTATTATGAGAACTAGTGTAGTTTGGTTAAGAATCCTTTAAGTATATTTATAATAAATATTCTCTATCAATTATGAACATTTATGGAAGTCCATCAAGAGGTGTACTTATGTACCTTCTATGTTTTCCATTATTGTTTGTTCTTACCTATATGTGCATTATGCATTACTAAGTTCGCTTAAAAATCTACCGCTTCCACTTTATAAGGAAACTATTTTAAGGGTTTTTAAAATATTTCCCTATTTTACCATCAACGCCTACTTTAAAAGGAAACTATTTTAGGAAATAATCAAACATTACCCAATTTAGCAACAACTCTCACTTTATAAGGAAACTCTTTTAGGGGATTTAATTCAAATATTTTTACAATTGCTATTTTAGGGAATTTTATTCAAATATTACCCAATTTTACCAACAGCCTCCACTTTATAAAGAAACCATATTAGGGAATTTTCAATTATTAGCTAATTTTACAAACTCCCATTTTATGAGGAAGCTACTTTGGGAATTATTTGAATAATACCGAATTTTACCAACTACTCCCACTTTATAAAACATTGACTTTTGATTTCATTTTTTGGTCAAACTTTGACCGAAAGTCAACCCTAAGTTAAAATTTGATTTTTTGCATAGAAAACCCTAAAATAGTGTCAATTTCATTTTTGCATAGTCAATTTAAAAAAAATCAAAGTTTGACCTATCACTTAACACTTTAGGGATAAATCGCTAAAATGTTGATTTTTGATCAACAATATTTTCAAAAAAATTCAAAATCTCAAAATCCACCTCTTTTACCTTAATTTTACGTTGTTATTGTTAATTTTACAAAATTCAATTGAGAAACAACTTTTCCCCTATTTGTGAATTTAGGTTCAAAATCGGCCAAAAATGAATTAGTTCATTTCTAGTCACTTTTTTAAGAAAACTTATTTCATGACATTTGATATAAAGGTCGTTTCACATGCAATTTTCAAACCAATTTCAAAATTCAAAGCTAAAGGAGAAAAACCCCAATTTCGGTCTCAATTAGTGATTTCGATCGGTTCTTCATGAATTGTGAGATTTTGTCATAATTAAGTCCAATTCATTAAATGAAACTCAATTCTAAATTCAATTTTGATGAAATCGCACTAGTTGGATTCAATTTGATCATTTTTGTCTATTGCAAGTGTCGCGCAGCGCTTTTCTCATTTATATTGTAAATAGTCATTAGTCTTATTGTAAATCCAATTTCATCAATACATCATCAATTTTGAAAAATTTCAATCAGGTATGTGTTTTTCCCAAAATTGGGCAAAATTAAACCCAAATTGAACCAAAAATGCAATTAAATTTTTTCTAGTTATTTTTAAGTCATAGTGTCTTCACAACAAATGATTATGGGACCTTGAATTACATAATGGTCGGTCCAATTACACAATTTGTCATAAAATTAAAAAATCCCCAAAATTTAATTGAAAATTAAGAATTTTGAACCCAAATTGGGAATCGTACCCAATATGAAATTATCAGACCATGTGACCATCATTTCTAGGGTTAATCAGATATGGGTAATTCAATTTTGGCATCAATTTTGCCTAATCATGTCATTATGACATCAAATTGAACAAAAGCCTATTAACCCGAATACAAAAATGTGAAAATCTTGGACACAATTATAACAAAAATTGGAGAAAATCATATATATATATATATATATAGGTTCAGAATATGATGGAGAATTCAATTTCGAGGTTTAATTTTAAAAATTGAGTCAAAATTGAGTTTAATTTGTGAATTTAGATCAACTCGGGTTGACCGGGTCAACCTGACCTGACCCGGGTTGTTCATCTCACCTACCCGACTCACCCAAGTCACAATAATACCCAGAAGAAAGTAGAATCAAGCCTGCGAGTTCGCTGATCCTTTCCAACCAATTTGGCACGTGAAAATTGACTAGGCCAGCTGGAGAATCTTTAGTTGGCACGAGGGAACTGATCTAATCGATCGAAAATAAGTTCTAACTGAATTTGGGTGGGATTTTTTGTCAACAAAAATGAAGAAAAACTAAACATTGGGGTAGGAAGCTATTCGACGAAATGCCAAAAAGAGAGGAGAGAGAAACAGGCGAAACCAAACAGGAAAAGTTAGAGAGAGAGGAGAGAGAAAGAGGCGCAACCAAAGAGGAAAAGTTAGAGAAAGAAGGTCTAAGGTTCCCACTTAAGTGTCCGGCACCGCCCTAGACGGCAAAGCACCGGTGAATCAGAGTTTGGCCGAAACCTCCCCTTCACTGTTCCAGTCGGATCGGCTGGTCTTGAAGGTCTGAAACCGAGGCTTTTTCGATCAATCCAGTGTTCTTCCAGCGAGGCCAAGATCACCATATGGAAGTGCAAGTGTCAGGGAACAACCTTATAGGTGCGGATCAGTTCGACAATTTCTTCTAATCATCAAACAAAGAAGGTAAACATTGTTCATAGTCACGGTTTTCCCAAAAATTTCCAGAATTGAATCTTATGCTCGTGTGATTTCGTTGATGATTTTTTCGCATTTTGATGTTGGAAACATGTTCCTGATTATGTTTTGTGTTACTTGATTGCATTTTAGGTGTTAAACAAGTATGAACCGAGTTGGCCGTGTATAAAACCCCTTCGCCGGAGTTCGGATACCCCTTGCCGAAGAATCTCTGGTGGTCTTAAGCTGTTCAAGTAGGCTTTCTTTAACTCTTTTTGATGATCTAATGTTGATTAAAAGCAGTCTAGATGGCTAGGGTGAGTATGGTAATGATTCGAGTTCTGGAAATGTAAATTTTAGTCAGAAATGATTTAGTTTCTTCGAACTTGAATCTCGCCGGCCCGCAGAGGTCCGGCGACGAACTGAATAGGTCAGGTTAATAGTTAGTGATATGAGGATGACACGGAACCAAAAATTAGTGCCCGAACATCGCCGAAAGATCACCAGAGAAGAACTTAAAGTGGTGGCCTTGAAAATGTTAAGTTGGGACTCATGCCCACCAAATACTCGACCTAATGCCTCAAAGAGCAGAAAACTGAAACGATGCCGTTTTTGGATATTGGCTCGCTGGAGAAGACAACTGACGACCGGCCTCAGCGACGCCCGGTTCAATCAGGCCAAAGCGGGTTGAATCGGGCCGGTCCGGTTCATTTCCCGGTGGGAAATATAAAAAAGTAAAATAAATAATTTTAAAAAAATAAAAAAAAATCTAAAATTTTAATAAAAATTCATAAAAAATAAAAAAAATTTGAAAAAAGTGAAATATCAGAAAAATATAAAAAATTTTAGAAATTCAAAAAATTTCATAAAATTTCAAATAAAATAAAAAATTCACAGAAAAATTTAAAAAAAAATAGAAAATTCATAAAAATTTATAAAATTTAGAAAATACAAATGAAAAATGTGAAAATTTTAGAAAATCAATAAAAAATTAAAAAATTGGAAAACCCATAAAAATTTTAGAAAATCATAAAAAATCAATTCTTGGTTAATGAAATTTTCGAAAAACAAATTTCAAAAATTTTAAAAATTCACATAATGGTCCAAAAACACTAGGGCCAACCTTAGAAAGTAAAATTTGAATTTTTGGAAGTGCTCACGTAGCATTTTTAGAAAATTTCAAATTCAGGTGTTATAACTCCTAAAAAACTCTAAATCATGAATTGAATAAGCTTTTAGAGCTTCATTAGAGTTTGGATGTTTTGATTGATTTTCATTTTTAAAAACCATTTAGGAATGATTGATCTGATTGACATTGATTGTATATTTAATGCTTGTTTGATTTTTTGTGCGATTAGAATGGATAGAATTAGTGGGTAAATCTCGGGAATTTGCATGATACATTAGACATCGTATCGTTCTTAGATACCGAAAGGGCGTTAGGGATCTCGATTCGGGATTAGTAACGTAACAAGTCCCCGTACTCAGAATCTTTGATTTGTAGAATCATGGTATTTCTCCTGTACCTCGATTAGGTTTCTAGTCTACCTATCAATAATCACTAGTGGCGACTCTAAAATCAAAAACTTAGACTAAATAGGAAATTACCATCTACTATCACGTGAGGAATGGTCTGGGAGAGATCCTTACACGGAAATACCTCCTTAGTGTGCAAATCCTGAAAGTCCCAAAAAAGGCGCGGCGCGACAGGCCTGGGGACTCCGCCGGAGAGTTGTTTTTTCTAAGTGGACTTAGGCCTAGATAGAATGATATGCTTGTGTTTTGTGCTTGCAAGGATCTCAGGTACGTCCCGCTAATGATAGTGTTAAATGGTTTTGCAGGCGGGTGGTATAAGGGGTGTAGTCTTTACTAACCCTTGTTTTGCAGAATGGTGTTGGGATTGAATGTGTTTTGAATGAATTTTAGAAGTGTTGTTTGGCTATTAATTGCTATGCATGCCTTTAAGTTGCTTTAGCACTGCACCATTAGCACACACCACCTGTGGCCCAACCCCGGCTACATTTAGGATTACCCTTAGGAGGTATATGTTTAGGCAAAACTATGAGTCAATTGCTCATAGGATCGTTTAAATGCAATACCGATCACCGAGGTAGAATAATATTTCATTACTTTAGGCCGATTGCCTATTGGAATGGAATCCCTTGTCCATTAAGGTAATGACATTGAGCCTTTAGCATATTCTACCCTTTTAGGCGTCAAAACTTCACTGGTTGCATTCGCTTGTTTTTGTGGTTGGTATACCTAAAACCAAACAAAAATATTATGGTAAGCAAGTATCGTTCCATTCCATTCTTTTACAATTATGCATGGTAGTTGGCACATTCTCAAAACAAATTGCCCAAATGACATTCAATACTTGATCTAAATGCCCTTTCATTTTAGAATGCATGATTAGGGTGTCATACTCCATTTGACCATTCTTTTATTTTTAGATGAAATGTATAGGTCCATGGCGGATTTTCCATGTAATTCAAGTGCTTATTTGTTTATTTCAATGTATTTAAAGTTGTAAACCATAGTTTAAGACTTTATGGTCTAAATGGAGCATGACAGAATGGGCATTTACATCACACATTGAATTTGTCCATAATCTCAACTGTGTGCTCTTTTAAGGTTTAAACGGACTCAAAATGACATTTGCATTACTTTCAAGGCATGTAAGTGTACTTTACCTCTGTTTTACCTCAAAAGGACATATGATTGAAATGAAGGCATTAAAATTGATTCGTAATCCATGGTGATTAATAACAAATCTATTTGCATGATTAGGCTCAATGGGAAAACTAGACATCCAAGTAATTTCCATTGCTCGGAAGGAACTCGTTGCTTGGTCAAAAGGCATGTCCAAGGATAACCAAACTTATGTTTAAGAAAGACTTGGATACCTTCTCGAACTTATGCATGTGAAACATCAAATTAGCTTAGTCCAAGCTTTGGCGCATTTTAGGGAAGTTTCCATCACCACATTCTAACTTGGAGAACATGAATTGTTACCAACATTAGAAGAATATCAAGCCGCCATTGGAATTAATTCTAATTCTAGGGTCGTAGAGCCACGCGTTGGACTTAATCATGTGAGCTTTTTAGCCGAATTCCTCAACCTCAAAACTTTCAAAATTGAAAAGTTAATCAAATCAAACACAGGTAGATTTCTACTATCCTTCCTAGTAGACAACTTTTCAAAACTTCCTAGAGAAATAAGAACCACTTCAGCCTAGATATTTATTCTAGCTTTCTTTGGCTTTATTTTATTCTTCGTGTCCAGAATGGGATTAGACCCTTTAGTCGCTATGATCGCAAGACAAGCATGTCTTAAGTGGGATTTCTCTAATATGCTTCTTGCCCAAATCATCATTTCCTTAAACACATACCAAAATCGTGGGAGGGGTATCTTTCAAGCTTCTACTGGTCTTTTGTCATTATGGTTCATCTCACACATTTGACCATGGTGTCATTTCATGAACACTCCCAAAATTTGTTCGGCGATAAATCCAATTGAACAATATATTTGTCTCCAAAGCAAATTACCCAAGCAATCTTTCTTAGATTGGGCCAATTTCATTAGAGCCCTAACTCTTGATCAAATCTAATGGCGGATCAATTGGCCAAAGATTAACAAGGCAAAGATCACAAGTCGAGAGGGAAATGCGGTACCATTGCTTGGTTTAAGTGGAGGAGCAGTTTATTATCCTTTCAGGGTTATTAGACAATTCAGGATACTTCAGCAAGTACCACCGGTATGGAATCCCGAAAAGTTCACCGTTAACATCCCAAGTGAAATTATACCCAAAGAGGAGAAGAATATCCTTCAAGCCAAAATTTATTAGATCATCCTATCTTTGGATAACCCACTCAAACAAATAATCAAGTAGCCAAAAAGCTTGGAAGAAGACATGAAGATTCGCATGGCCTCTAAAGAATACATCAAACAGATAGAAAATAAGCATCCAATTGATGTCCAGCCATATGTCTCATTGAGCATGGTACTAGATCCTGTAGATGAGTATGTCCTAGAATACATTGTTCCAAGCATGCCTGGAGTGGAACCCTACGTCCCTGAAGAGGTCATGATCGATGTGGAAGAATGGAAGTCTCGAGCCAAGGAATGGGAAGAATACCAAAAGGTGGAAGCTGTCTTAGCTAGCAAGAAGCCTAGGATTGGATGATTTAGATTCCCATTTGAGTTTAAAATCATGATGTCAAACAATTTCAAATTTTATATGCAATGATGGATTGATCATTTTCTAAATATACATAGATAATTTCAAAACACCGCTTCAAAACATAAAGAAATCACCATGGATTGCAATTATTTGAATTGTATGATTCCTTGATAAAGACATTGATGAAGAATTTTATACAAGGCTAAGACTTGCATGGAATTTCTTATCCTTGATAATCTCATGAAACCATACAATTAAAAGGATATAGAGTTTCGTGATCATTTTGCTATGCTAATATCGGCTCTTTTTATAAAGCAGGTTGTTTAGCAATGGAAGATAAAAGACCTCGGACTTGATTACAAGTTAGAATGGCGGAAGAAGAAATCAGTGATCGACTAGCTGAAGTAGAGAATCAAATGACCCAAATGGTCGCAATGATGGCAGAAATGAAGGCTTTTATTCTTACATCCTGTGGACAATTTTCTGCTACTCCAAATGTGGGAACTTCAAATGCAACCGAAACACCGATTGAAAACCCAATCAAAAACAAAGAACCGATTCAAGAAAATCTTCCAAAAACTACGCTTGAGGTGGTAAATTTGGAAGAGGATGATCAAATCAAGAAGATATCCAAAACAAAGGATGAAGAGGAGGCCAAGAGATTGGCCAAAATTGAAGAATGCTTAGCAAGTCAAGGCTATGAGCTTCAAAGGTTTGACAAGTTCTCACCATACGCAAAAGTGATTGTTCCAAAAAACTATAAGGAACCAGAATTCGTGAGCAAGTATGATAGCACCGGTTGTCCCAAAAGCCATTTAAAGTATTATCTCCGTAAGATGGCGAGATATTCGGTCAACACACTACTTCTTATTAGCACATTTCAAGATAGTTTGAGAGAAGCGGCCCTCTGTGGTATACAACCCTCGACATAGAAGACTTCATTGAATAGGATCATTTGGCGGAAGAATTTTTTCGCCAGTACAAATTTAATGTTGAAGTACTCCCAACTAGAGAGGATCTCGTCAGAACTGAGAAACGGAAAAATGAAGGGTTCAAAGCCTATGCTCAGAGATGGAAAGCTGTTGCCTCACAAGTAAAGCCCGCTATGAGTGAAGACAAACTCATTGAGCTCTTTCTAAAATCATTGCCAATTGAGTATTATGACAAACTTCATGTATCAGGCTATCAAACATTCACTATGTTGGTAAAGGTTGGTGAGAGAATTGAATGGGGGTTAAAAGAGAAAAAGGGTCAAGAAATAGCAATACAAAGGCCTTACCCCAGGAAAAAAGATAAAGAGCCCATTCGAAAAGTAGCTATGGTGTCTAGCCCAAATACTCATCAAGCATTATTTCCAAGGCAACCAAATGTCGCTTAGAAAAACCCAAGGCAGTTCAATCCAAATAAAAGACCCATGAAGCAATATACACTGTTGCCCCAACCCCTATCAAAGCTATTACCAATGCTTCTAGAAAGGCATTTGGTGGCCAAGGAAGTACCGAGAGACAATCCTGCAAAATTTTCTTGGTATGAGAATCAAAAACCTGCGGCTATCACATGGGAGAAAGGGGGCATGATGTAGATAATTGTCCCACTCTAAAGTACAAACTTCAACAACTCATTGACAATAAGATATTGAACTACCAAGAGCCCGAGCCAAATATACATCAGAATCCTCTTCCTATGCACAATACAGTAAACATGATCAAGGATGAAAAAATAGTGATCAAGTCTGACGATGAAGATGAATATGAAATCAAGATTAAAACTTCTCGATTAAGAGATGCCCGCTTTTGTCAAGTAGCACTCCTAAAGGCGAGATTATAGACAACTTGAGAGAAGACTCTGGAAAATATAACTTCTAAGTGAAATATACCCCGCCACTATGGGTATTTAAAGATAAAGTAATTGTGCTTGATGGTTAAGGTGGTATGGACGATGAAATCAGTCCTAAGGAGAAAACCCCGTCTAAGAAGGAAATGCTCTAAGATAAAACAGATGTGGATGAAAATGAGAAAGAAAAAGTCGATAAGGTGAAAGTCGTTTCACCCACAAATCATCCAGGGAAGGCAAAACTATAGACTTACTCGGTTAAGACAGCGATAAATACAATTACCGTGTCAAATATACTCCATCACTATAGGCATTCAAAAATGAAGACATTATACCATACGGATAGGGTGGCATGGACGAGATCCCGATCAGCAACTAAATCTCGAGGAGAATAAAGATCGGGAAGAGAAAAAGAAGAAAAAGATTTGTCGAGGTGATAGGCGATTTGCTCGAAAGGCACAAAAACAAGGCAAAATTGTCGATTTTCTAGGTCAAGATAGTGGCCAATATAATTACCGTGTCAAATATACACCTCTTCCCTAGGCATTCAAGAATGAAACAATCATACCTGATGGCTAGGGTGGAATGGATGCTGATGAAGTCAATAAAAGCATGGTATCCATGATTACACCATTTCTAATCAAGCTTGAGGAGGTAGATAAATATAAGGAGGAGGAAGGTCCTGTCAAATCAATCACTATCTAACTTCCCATTGATCAGCTAAGGATCGAAGAAGAAGAAACACAGCCTGTGATTATCACTATCCCTCCTAAAGAAAAGTTTGATACTAAGTGTGTGCCTTGGGATTACTCTCCCAAAGAAGTCGATACCATAACCTGATTAGGGAGATATAATGTCCCGAAGGAAGGTGAGCACAAAAAGAAAGGAGTAACCGAAGAAGATATCAAACAGTTGCTTTCGATCACGAAGACGAGCAAATTTGAAGTAATTGAACAGCTAAGAAAGATGCCGATATAGATTTCTCTGTTGGATCTCTTCAAGACTTTAGAAAGCCACAAAATGGTACTTATAAAGCTTCTCAACGAAGTGCACGTCCCGAAGACAATTAATGAAGTACAATTGGAAGACTTTGTTGGCACTATTCTTCTGAAAGAAGAAATTGCCATCTTCGATGAAAATTTCCCAATTGACGGGCGTCCCCATAATAAAGCCCTATATATTGCTGTCAAATGCTAGGATAAGGAAGTGTCATGGGTGCTGGTCGATAATGGTTTCATACTTAATTTGTGTCCACTAAGCACACTGCATCGCTTGGGGATTAGCGAAGAACTCATTAAACCTTCTAAGGTAACGTTTGATGGAATGAAGAAAGACGTTATTGGCAATATCGAGCTCGAGGTGAACATAGGCCTTGTGCATTTCCTGATTGACTTCTAAGTAGTAGATATTCCGAGGACTTTCAACTTGTTACTCGGAAGACCTCGGATTCATATGGCTGGTGCCATTCCTTCAAGTCTCTATTAGAAAGTCAGGTTCGTCATTAATGGAAAGATGATCACCGTACATGGGGAGATAGATTTCACCACTTATAAAGAGAGTGCACTACCGTATGTCGAACCCGAAGTGAAAAAAGAACCAAGCTATCATTCCTTTGAAATGATCTCAATGGTGCAAATTCCTGCCGATTACATCATAAAATCCCCGGAGTTCTCAACACCATACATTATGTCTGGAAGGGTGTTATGCCAATATGGATTTACTCTTAGCAATGGTCTTGGATCGAAATCCCAAGGGATCAAAGAACATATCACTCCACTTGTTACAAAAATGAAACATGGAGTAGGTTATATTCCAGATAACTCCAAAGATCACTATGGAGGTCAAGGTCGAGGTCAAAAGAACCTTGGAGACGGTAGAAGTCGAGGTGATCGCATCATTAATCCATCCATATAGAAAGGTAAAGCTAAAGAGCTTCCCTACCATCATATCCACATCAAGAAAACTTTTTCTGGACCTTCCAAGCTACTTCAAGAAGAAGACTTACATGCAGAGGAAGAATCTATTCTGCCAGGTTTATTCAAAGAGAATACCATTAATGTTATCATAATTGAGGCAAAAGATACCTACGCACTAGAGTTCATATATGGCCCAAATCTTTCCGAGGAGATCACTTGTGATATTGAAGTGGATAATAAGGATGAGGAATGGGTCAGAAAGGAATGGATTCGTCACGAGGAATCAAATCCACTCACATTAAAGAAAATGATCACTATTAATTTGGGTGATAAAGAGAATCCCAAAGAAGTTAAGATTGGAGAAAGTCTTCCCTCAATAGAAGCAGAAAGAATCACGGATTTGCTCAGAGAGTATCAAGATATATTTGCATGGTCTTATGCTGACATGTCAGGCCTTGATCCAAGCATAGTTGAACATGCTTTGCCAATTGGTCTAAATATCCCACAAAAGAAGCAAAAACTGAGGCGAACGAAGTCGGACTTAGTAAAGAAAATAGAAGAAGAAGTGATGAAATTACTCAAAGTCGGTTTCATTAAAGTAGTACCATATCTAGAATGGGTTGCCAACTTAGTACCCGTAATGAAGAAAGATGGTCGAGTATGAGTGTGCGTCGATTATCGCGACCTAAATAAAGCAAGCCCTAAGGATGATTTCCCGCTTCCACATATCAATGTATTAATGGATAGCATTGTTGGGTTCGAAATATTTTCATTCATGGATGGTTTTTCAGGATATAATTAAATCCTCACGAAGAAAGAGGATAAGGTGAAGACGTTCTTCATAATACCATGGGGCATATTTTGTTACAAGGTGATGCCTTTCGATTTGAAAAATGCCGGTGCTATATATCAAAGGGCAATGGTAACTTTGTTCCATGACATGATGCACAAAGAAATTGAGGTATATATGGACGACATGATTGCAAAATCTAAACAAGGAGAAGATCATGTTGAGGTGCTTCGCAAATTGTTCGAAAGACGTAGAAAGTATAAGTTGCGGCTGAACCCTAACAAGTGTGTATTTGGGATAAAATCAAGCAAACTGCTAGGGTTTGTGGTCAATAGCAAGGGCATCGAAATAGATCCCTCTAAGATCATGGCAATATATGACCTAAAAACTCCGTCTACGGTAAAAGAAGTGAGAAGCCTATTGGGGCGATTAAATTACATTGTCTGTTTCATCTATCAGCTTTTTGAGACTGCTAAACCATTTTTCAAATTGTTGAAAAAAATGCCAAAGTAAAGTGGGATGCGGAATGTCAACAAGCCTTTGACAAGATTAAAGAATATCTGATATGCCCACCAGTGTTGGTACCACTAATCCCTGGAGTTCCGCTGATCTTATATTTGACGATTCACTATGATTCGTTAGGAGCGATACTTGTACAAAGAAGACCAAATGATAGTAAAGAACAAGCTATTTATTACTTGAGCAAGAAGTTCACAATATCATAAATGAATTACCCAGCAGTCGAGAAGACATGCGCTGCATTGATTTAGGTATTACATAAATTAAGACAATACAACATTCATCACCAAATTTTGCTAGTGACTGAAAATGATCCGATCAAGTACTTTCTCGAGAAATCCTCATTGGTCGGGAAATTGGCAAAGTGACAAGTCTTGTTATTTGAGCTCAACATTAGAAGTTCATCCCAAAAGTCAATCAAAGGACGAGAAATAGCAGACATGTTGGCAGAAAATTCGCAGAATATTGCTAGCCCTGAAGAACAATTTGATGATCATATATTAACACTGGTCGACGATAAATGGATCATGTATTTTGATGGTGCAATCAATTTATCTGGATCAGGAACTGGGACAGTACTTATCTCCACAGAAGGCCAACACTATCCGGTATCTGCAAAATTAATATTTCCATGTACCAATAACGTCGCTGAATATGAAGCATGCATTCTCAACTTACAATTAGCCCTTTCAATGAAGGTAAAAAAGTTGCAAGTATATAGAGATTCTATACTCATCATATTACAAACAACTAATGAATGACAAACTTGAGATGCCAAGCTAAATCCTTATCACAGATACTTAGAAGAGATAATAGAAAACTTCGAAGAAGTAACATTCGATTATTTCCCAAGAGCTCAGAATCATTTTGCAGATACTCTTGTAACTTTATTATCCTTACTACAAGCTGAAGATGGTGTGGATATAAAACCATTGAGAATTAATATTCTCGAGCAACCAGCTCATTGCATGATGGTTCAAGCAGAATTTGACAACAAACCATGGTATCATGACATCAAAAGGTATCTTTAATCGGAAGTGTCGCGACCTAAAGTTTTTCCTCTTAGGCTAATGGATTATTAAGATTAAACTTAACTCGAGCCCTCCCAAGCCCTACCAATTCGCAACTTAGGGTTTAAATTTTTAACATGCAAAAGTTTTCATGCTCGGAGTCGCCACTAATCTATTTGTGGTAGGTCGATTAGAAACCTAAATAAAACATAGGGAGGTATGTTTTATTTCTACGAACCAGAGATTCTAAGCCCGGGGACTTGATTACGCTAGACCTAGTCTAACGCCCTTTCGGTACCTTTTCTTTTCAAAAATGTTTTGGCAAGCAATTTGGATCCATTTTAACTTAGTCACTAACATGTGAGGTGTTCATGCGGGTACGCAAACCACCAATTTAACACCCAAGAAAGCATTAAATAAATTGTAAGTTTGAAAGAATTACTTACCTCGAAGCAACGTAAGCATCTGCATTGTTAGCTAAAAAATCACATCAACCATCCTAATATGATTTCTAATTAACAAACAGTTCACTCAATATTTTTGGATTTTCGCTTATTTAAATGAAAGCTAACCTATATGCAATGACGTGCAAAAATGACATGCAAGTAATGCAATCTAGCATGCAAACTATATGTCATGCGACGACGTGACCTAATTCTGATGACAGGCCAATGATTTATTTTTTTTGTATTTTCTAATGAAATTCGGAATAAAAGTATGCCTAAATTAACATGCAACCTATGATGACTTAACATATCCTAACATGACTTATTTTTGAGATTTTTGTTAAAATTCGAAATAATAAATTACTTAAATTAAGCATGCAATCTATCCTAATCTACCATAAAGCAATTCATTCTTTTTTGGGTTTTCATAAAAATTCGGAATTAAAAAATAACCTAAATAATCTATTAAGATTAGAAAATTACTTAATTTAAACTAGGAAATAGATTATCTCAAGTCCTAATTTAAATTAAATAATTACTCTATCGTCTAGATATATTTAGGATTCCTAAACATGCAAAACTCAAATTCAAATCCTAACTGATATTTTTTTGAATTTTCTTTTTTATTTGAAAAGGAAAAAAAACAATTTAAACAGAGATATCATCCACATTTAAAACAGCCACGCAATCCACAAGATTCGTTTCAAACTTGGATTAGGCACAAAAATCGAACTATCAGTCATATCTATAGGGTTATAGATATTGACGGAAAGTCGATCATTCAAATTTGGAAAGCTGATAAAAATCATTATCGTACCCAAGTGATTATGGATAGGATAATGATTTTCCGTATCACCACGTATCATACCTTAGGGATAAGGTCTGATAGTTGTCCAGATACGTTGCTGAATTAGGAAAGTTTCCTAATTTTGAATATTTTAAAAATATTGTGGATATCAGATAATTATCCTAACATATCTAATATTCCACACGATATTCACGCAATATTCAAACACACAAATTAGTAAATTAAATATTCTGAAAAATATCAGATAATGTTCAATTACCTAATTTGCAGATAATTCCCAAATTCGAACTTGCGGATCGGGATGAACGGGAACGGCGGACCGGCGATGGCGCGACCTCGAGGACGGCGGCGGCGCTGGTGGTGCTTGTGCCGACGTGGCTCCGGGGCAGCAGCGGTGGCGGAGCAACGGCGGCAGCGGCGGTGCGGCAGCAGGGCGTCCGGTGTGCGGCAAAGACGTCTGGGCAGCAGCGGTGGCGCGCGACAGGGGGAAGCGGCAGCAGCGGCGTCGGCGTGCGACGGCTCCGGCGGCGGCAGCGCACAGCGACAGAGGGCAGCAGCGGCGGGAAGCAGCAGCGGCAGGCGGTGTGGAGCGGCAGCAGCGGCAGCACACGGCGTGGGATGGCTCCGGCAGCGGGGACGTGCGGCGTGAGGCAGCGGCAGCGGGCGCGACAGCAGGCGCGGCGGCAGCAGGCGCACGGCAGGGAGTGGCGACAGGCGCGGCTGCAGGCGCGGTGGGGAGTGGCGGCAGCAGGCGGAGCAGCGGCGGCTGTGTTCGTGAAGCAGCAGCGACAGGCGCGGCGTCGCGCAGTGGGGAGCGGCAGCGTCGCGCGGGAGGAGCAGCGACAGGAGTGGTTCTGGCCGTGTGGAGGGTGGCGGCCGGTCTCCTTCTCTCTCTCTCTTTCTCACTCGCTCACGTGTGTCTCTCGTGCCCTCAAAAATTGTGTTCTGAAAATTGTCCTCTCCTCTAAAATTCTGACCTAATAATGTATATATAGTATTAATCTAGGTCAATTAGATGGGCTTTCTAGTCCTAATGGGCTTAGGCTTGGGCTTTAATTTAAATGGGCTGAATTAATTAATGATAATGGGCTGAATTAATTAATGACAATGGGCTGAATTAATTAATGATAATGGGCTGAATTAAGTTCAAATTAAAACAACCAAGCCCGTTTGACCTGTAATTCCCGGCCCTTGCATTCCAAGCGAGCCGAGTCCCATTCGATGAAATTTAAGCTCGTTCATTCACCGCCGGTCCGATGCAAAATGCAATTAATAAATTTAAACTATATGTTATGCAATTTAAAATATTTTTTGTTTAGGGGTTAAAAATTTAATCCCTAATTTTCTATGCAAATTATACTAAATGGTCGCTAAAATTTAGGTGTCAACAGCTGCCCCTCTTTGAAGGTGAGCTCGCAGAGGTTGCATTCAAAAACTAAATGATACCTAAATTTCACCTATGCGAATGCAATGAATGTTGTTTTTGTCGGGATTATGAATCCCATTTTACAATGCATTAAGAAATGATGCATGCTAACCTGAATAGAAAACATACCTGGAATTACTTACCTGACAGGAGCGAGATAATGCAATTCGAGGCACAACTTCAACTTGTATGTTGTTTTTGGCAAATGTATGGGCTCAGTCCCCATCGGTATTGCCTGATATACGTTGATGAACTTCGGTGATCTGCAGTCAAGTCAAAACACACGAAGAAAGCTCGACGTACCCAATCATCATTTGGATTCGTGAGAATAGTTCCGATCTTTACGAACTACCTATACATCTCTCTAGGTGTTTGCAAAGATTTGGTCGCTTCACTTATACCTGCTCATAAGTGAATTGCGGGGGAAACTTTTGAAATCAAGAGGATATTCTGACCTTTACATATACCTGCTCATATGCAAAGATTTGGCCGCTTCACCTATACCTGCTCATAGACGAGTAGCGGGGGAACACCTGGGGTTGAGAGAATATTCCGACCTTTACATATACCTGCTCATATGCAAAGATTTGGCCGCTTCACCTATACCTGCTCATAGACGAGTAGCGGGGGAACATCCGAGATAATGAGAGTATTCCGACCTTTACATATACCTGCTCATATGCAAAGATTTAGCCGCTTCACCTATACCTGCTCATAGGTGAGTAGCGGGGGAATACCTGAGATTTGGGGAGAATATTCCGACCTTTACATATACCTGCTCATATGTAAAGATTTGGCCGCTTCACCTATACCTGCTCATAGGTGAGTAGCGGGGGAATACCTGATACTTGGGAAGAATATTCCGACCTTTACATATACCTGCTCATATGTAAAGATTTGGCCGCCATGCCTATACCTGCTCATAGTCATGTAACGGGGGAATCTTCTCGAGATTGTATGAAAATCTGTGATTTGATGAACAAAAGGGGCTAGCCCAAGTGTTCAAGAGTTCCTTGACAAAGTACCTGGATATCATCAGAAGTACCTGAAAAGATTTGATCAATAGACACCTGAACACAATCAAAGGCATCTAGAGATTGCAAAAAATGATCAAATGTGGGACCTGACAATTGCTTGAACAGGTTAGGGATACCTAGATAGTCATAGACATCCTAGGGATAGAGATATACTTACCTGGTGACATCTCCAACTCTGAAGGTGTGTCTCCTGTTAGACACGATTTTAAGTAACATGTAATACGCATTCGCACATTGTCAAGAATACATATACACATGCACCATGATTTCAACTGATTTTCATGCACGATGGTTTTGTCAAATCAGCATTACAAACTTCGCTGGGGAAAAATCATGACAAGACAATCCGAACTCACAAGCGGATATCTTGAAAACGTCGAATGAGGGACTTCCGATCCAAAAGGGCTTTCTCTCATTCTCATAGAAAAGGCTGATTTATGGAAAATCGCTCCATCTCACTATCATCATGTTGACAAGGGTCTGAGTATTCTCGCAAGCAGTACGACTTTACCAATCTGAGAGGTCTTTGTTAGGACCGTAACATGGGCTTGGTTAATGGCTTAGCAAAAGAGACTCTTCGAGTCGAGGCTATTGAAAGAAAATACTCTACAATCGTCTCCGGGTTTACAAGTCAAGAACCCTGCAAAATGAGATAGAAATGGACTTGCTCGCACTTCTTCGAGCTAAGCTTAAAAACATCAGAAACTCTACGTTAGTTCAAGTGCCATAATCTGAAGAGACTTTGCAAGGGACGTAACGCAGGCTAGGCTCATGGGTTGAGAAATGAATGGATTATAAGGCTCAAAATGTGTATAATTGGGGTGAGAGTTGGTGATCATCTCGGCATTATCACCGGTGCTCTTTTCCGTCAGGGATTGTCTTCTCGGTAGATGTTCCATCGACTTCGAGAATTCATCACTTGATTCCTTAAAACTCTGGATATTTTTGTGACTTTGACACATCTCAACATTTTCTAATCCAAAGTCATCACTTTTTCTCCATTTTTTTCTTCTACGGGCATTAGCCTTGCTTTTACCAGGCACACTGCTTTTTCATGCCCTCTAGTTTTTTTTTTGACACACACTGTCTACAATGCATATATTGGCCAGCCACACTTTGGCTTGTTTTGATCGAATGACTAACATTTGGACTCTCAGGGTCTTCGTCTTTTATCGGTGCTCCAGATATGCTGCTTGAACAATGATGACTTTTGCCTTGCCCCAGTGTGGGGGATGATCACCAACTGGGTTTATATGAAACGAATTTGCGGGCTCAATTGGGCTTAACAAAGGATAAAGTGTGTATAGGATAGAGAAAGAAATGCTCTTCATCATCCTAAGGCACTTGAACTTTACGTGAATTCATCTGAAAAAGCAACACTCGAAGATTGATGCAAGTGAGAGCATGAAAATTTCTACTCATTTTTCACCTTATGACGCTGACTTACCTCCAGTTTGCCCCGATATGGGGTGGTTCTTGACAGGGGTAATTTGAATGAATTTCTCCAAGTGTTTAGGCTCAAAGTGGCAAAACAATGGATAACCTGTAGTGTTTGGGATAGAGAAATGAACCGCCTCTCGTCATTTCAGTTGCCGTACCTTTTGCGAGATAACCCTTTGCCTTGCAGACATGGAATTTTTTTACTCAACTCACTGGGGATTAGTGCACGGGACTGTGTATAGGATATGGCTTGCCTTTCATCATCCCGATGTACTCATTCGACACATTCAATTCATTCCACATGAGTTATCATATTGTCTAAATAGATTCCCCCTTTGAGGTCAATGATACAGGTTGACAAATAACCATGCAGAAATTAAAGCCAATGCAAACATCTTAACTTGAAATTGATTGAAACCATTTATTCATAAATGAAATGTTTGCAATTCAGAGTATAAAACCAAACTTTTGAAAACTTTTGCTGCAAAAATGTTAGATCTTATCAGGGATAATATATCTTCACAGCATCAGAATTAACAGGAGTGGAAAACTCACGACCATCCATTTCTGCGAGGATCAGGGCACCTCCGGGAAGCACCTTTTTAACCACATACGGACCAATGTAGTTTGGGGCAAATTTTCCTCCAGGAACAGGAAAGACTGGCAGTACCTTCCTTAGGACTAGATCATTTACCTCGAAGTGTCTTGGACGCACCTTTTGATTGAAGGATCTAGCTATCCTCTGCTGATAGGTTTGACCGTGGCAAATGGCTCTCAATCGCTTCTCATCAATTAGGTTCAACTGCTCATGCCTTTGTCGCATCCATTCCGCCTCGGACAACTCCACTCGAGACAAGACTCGCAAGGAAGGGATCTCTACTTCGACGGGTAGGACTGCTTCCATACCATACACCAAGGAAAAAGGGGTTGCTCCGACAGAGGTTCGGATCAAAGTTCGATACGCCATTAGTGCAAATGGCAACCTTTCATGCCAGTCACGATAGTTTTCAGCCGTTTTGGCCAAGATCTTCTTGATATTCTTGTTGGCGGCTTCAACTGCTCCATTCATCTGTGGACGATAGGGAGATGAATTCAGGTGCCGGATTTTGAACTCGTTGAACAACTGATCAATGAACCTGTTGTTCAAATTTGTCCCATTGTCAGTGACGATAGCCTCAGGGACACCATAACGAGCAACTATGTCTCGCCTGATGAATTTTACAACATTCCTTGCGGTGACGTTTGCATAAGATGACGCCTCAATCCACTTAGAGAAATAGTCAATCGCGACCAGGATAAATCGGTGTCCATTTGATGCCTTGGGATTAATCGGGCCAATCACATCGATGCCCCACATTGAAAAGGGCCATGGCTCAGACTGCTGATGTAATTCCGTCGGGGGAACATTTATCTTATCCCCATGAACTTGACAACGATGACATCTTCGAACATGTTGGATGCAGTCACTCTCAAGACTGAGCCAATAATAACCCAACCTCATGATCTTCTTAGCTAACATATGGCCATTCATGTGTGGACCACATATCCCTTCGTGTACTTCTTGCATGATTCTGGTAGCTTCAGCCGCATCCACACACCTTAATAGGATTGAATCATATGATCTTTTGTACAGCTTTTCACCACTAACAAAGAATTTTGAAGCCATTTTCATTATGTATTTCCTGTCGGCCGGGGTGCTTCCCTCAGGAAATTCTTGTTTCTGGATGTAACTCATGATATCATAATACCATGGCTTTTCATCAGGTTCTCCGGTCACAACCATACAGTAGGCTGGTTTTGTCAGGACTTCAATTTTCAAGGGTTCTACCTCCAACCCATCAATCACTTGCAACATGGATGATAACGTAGCTAGCGCATCAGCGAACTGATTATGAGACCTCGATAAGTACTCAAAAGAGATATCTTCGAATTCCTCTATGATTTCTTCGAGGTATTCATGGTACGGCACTAATTTGGTGTCTCTCGTCTTCCACTCTCCCACAGTTTGGAGAATAATCAAAGCAGAATCACCAAACACTTTCAACTTGGTTATCTTCATTTCCACTGCGGCCTGGAGTCCGAGGATGCAAGCTTCGTACTCGGCTATGTTGTTGGTACAGGGGAACACCAACTTTGCTGCTACTGGATAATGTTGCCCATCTGGGGATATTAAAACTGCCCCAGTGCCGGAACCGGCCAAGTTTACAGCTCCATCGAAAAACATGGTCCATGTGTCTTCCTTTATTACCAAAATACGATCCTCTGGAGAATATCTATCATCATCAGGGACTCCAGGATTTTCAGCTAACACATCAGCAATTACTCGACCTTTAATTGACTTCTGTGGCTTCATCTGGATATCAAACTCTGAAATTAAAATCTGCCACTTGGCTAACTTCCCTACCAAAGCTGGCTGATCAAGTAAATACTTAATGGGATCGGTCTCAGTCACAAGCAAAGTCTGGTGATGCAGTGTATATTGTCGCAGCCTATGGAGCACCCATACTAGCGCAGCGCAAGTCTTCTCGGCTTCAGAATAATTCAACTCCGAGACAGTGAACTTTTTGCTTAGGTAATAAATGGCTCGCTCTTTCCCATCTTCAGGACTTTTCTGGGCTAGCATCGCACCTAAAGACTCACTATGAATCGTGAGGTAAAGGATCAAAGGCTGGCCCGGCATTGGTGGGACTAGCACTGGTGGTTTCATCAGGTATTGCTTTAGTTCGTTAAACGCTTCTCGACAATCATCGTCCCATTTCACTTGAGCATTCTTCCTTAGAAGTTTGAAGAATGGCTTAGCAGTTGCTGAGAGCTGAGAAATAAAACGGGCTATGTAGTTCAATCTACCCAGGAGGCTCCGCACTTCTTTTACGGTCGACGGGGGTTGCAACTCACATATAGCCTTCACCTTGGAGGGGTCAATTTCAATGCCTTTACTGCTTACTATGAACCCAAGTAATTTACCCGAGGTTGCTCCGAATACGCACTTTGCTGGATTGAGACGGAGCTTAAACTCACGGAGCCTCTCGAATAATTTCTTCAAAGTATCGACGTGACTCTTCCCAGGTCGAGACTTGGCGATCATGTCATCGACACAAACCTCAATCTCCTTATGCATCATATCTTGCGGGGCCCGGGAATGTGGTGCGGATATGTGGAAGCAACCTACCACGCCCACGTTCTTTACCATTCGGCTCTTCTTCGGATCGCGATCTGTCCTGTCCATTTCCTCGACCTCGACCTCGACCACGTCCACGTCCACGTCCACGTCCCCCATCATTTGGCTCGCTTGACCCTAGGTATCCCAACCCAGTAGTGCGGGGCCTCTGAGAAACTTCTACCGGTTGGCGGATACCTTGACCATTTCTACCAAGGCCTTCACCCGGAGTAAAGCCATGAGAGACCATTACCCTTCCAATCATGACTGCAGCATTTGACACCTCGGGAATAGGCGGTGATGATCCTCTAGACGCATGTATGGTTGATACGAGCTCGAGCGACTGATAGCTCGATTCTATTTTGCAATCCGGCTCAATATAGGGGATAGCCGTTGCGTGGTAAATTGGGTGCTCTTCTTCACCGTGGACCGTGACTAACTTTCTCTCCACAACGAACTTCACCTTCTGATGTAGACTGGATGGCACAGCTCCGGCAGTATGAATCCATGGACGACCCAATAGAAAATTGAATGCAGTGGGAATGTCCATCACTTGGAATAGGACATTAAACACCGTTGGTCCAATTTGTATGTCAAGGTGGATTTCTCCCATCACTTCTTTCTTCGTTCCGTCAAAAGCTCGTACGGAGGTTTTTGCAGAATTTATCCTAGAAGGATCTATCTTAAGGCGGTGTAAAGTTGCCAAAGGACAGATGTTCAAGGCTGATCCGTTGTCAATGAGTACCCGGGCTACATGTGAGGCCTTGTATTTGACGGAAATATAGAGTGCTTTGGTGTGCCCCCTCCCTTCTAGAGGGAATTCTTCATCTGAAAAGGCTATGAGGTCCTTGAGGAGTATAGAACCCACAAATTCCTCTAATTTGTCATGATCGATCGTTTCTGGCACGTGGACTTCACTTAACACCTTCATTAAGGCCTTCTGTTCGTAAAATTCTGCACGTGTCAACGAACGTGTTGAACAAGTAATATAATGATGAGAAGAGTATCGTCCCACAGAGATTGATGATAATAAACCAATTAAATATTAAAAATAGATTAATTCTAAAATTTATCTAACGGATCAAAATATAATTGAGAACAAATAAAAGTTGACGATTTTTAAAAACGAAATTTTATAAACTAAAGGCAGATAATCAATCAGGTAAAATATGTTAGAGCATCCGATTTCACCGTAACCACTAGATATGAATTTCGGATCATTATGCATACAAGAACGATATCAAGCATGTGATAGCGGAATTTCCTAATCTATTTACTATCCTATCTCTAGGTATAGCAAACCTACTCAGTTTATCAATTCACTATATTTCTATGTGAATTTAAATAAACATAAGCGCATTAAAATCTGTGAATATTCCCGGTTTACAATGAATCTTTTGGACCACCTTATCACCGAAAGCTACACAAATAACATGGTATATTTCTATCCACATTTAATTCATGGTTATATATTATAAGGAGCAATTACATATTATCACTTCTCAGTCTCAAACATGCACATCAGATCATTCAAGTGGTGGCCAATCACCTAAACGCATTAAGCACAATAATATATAACTCACATGAATGAAATTACTTGCAAAGCATAAAAAGCATGAAATTCATATCATCATGGTTAGGCTACATCGTAGCTCTAACAAAGAAAATTAAAACATAATAGAAGAAGAAACGAAAATAGAAATTAAATCAAACATCTTGAATCAAAGAACAAGAATTCTGTCACCACTTTTGTCTTCTCTTCAAAATACTTGAAAAACTCTCAGAACACTGAAAACAAAAACGATCTCTCTCTCTCTCTCTAAAAATTAACTCAATGTTCCCCCAAGTTATCCTATTTATATAATAACATCCAAGACTCCTCTCACAAAGCAATTACTTCTTTTTTTCACATAAAATTAGAGAATAAATCGCAGAATTCCCAACGTGATATCCACCTTCCAACTCTTCTCTAGGTCGCATATTCCTTTCCTTCTTTTTGCCATATTTTCCTTATTTTCTCCATATCTCAATATTCTGCATAAACAAGGAAATATTAAGTAAATAAAAGGAAATCCAAATATATTCTAACAAATATTGCATTATTTATTGCCTAAAATAGATAAAATAACTCTATTTTTATAGAGTTATCAAATCCCCAAACTTAACATTTTGCTAGTCCTCGAGCAAAAGCAAGATATAAGACATACTCAAGCTAACAGTCCCCTCCATGACTTTCTTCCATAATTGCTCAAAATCACAATTCAAAGAAAAACACAAATTTCATCCAAACATTGAAATAGATTCATAAGTTAAAACCGATTCTAACTATGTGATCCAAGTGTGTGTGTGAGCCCTCATCTTTTCGAATTATATGCAATCCAAATAAGTTCACATTGATATGCAACCTCTCAAAAACTCTTTATAATTATAACCAAATCTCATAGGTTTGCTTTTCATTCCTCTCTCCACTAATGTAAGCTAATCATCGAACCAAAAATCAATAGGACTTTCCTTAGGTTGTAATGTAAGGCCGGGCTAACGGTGAGATAATGGTAAATTTAGGCTCAAATCACCCATGAACACATTGATTTCTAGGATCTAATTAGAGCACATGCCACTATCTCCACTTTCACATCTTCAAAATAATCTTTCTGCCACTACATATCATCATTCTTCCTCTTTTTTTTTCTTTTCTTCTTCTTTTTTTCTCTTCTTTTTTTTTTCATTGCTTTATGGTGGAGTTCCTCCCTAAGTCCCTCCTAATATAACGTGAACATTCCCAACCCATTGAGTATCCAAAAGGCTCACTCAATTGAAAGTTGGATAGGGAACCATAAAAGCAATATTTTCTTTTTCTCTTTTTTTCTTTCTTTTTCTTCTTTTTTTTTCTTTTTTGAAGAAGAAGATACACCCAAACAACCACAGCAATCAAATTATTTCCATGCTCCACCCTTCCTCCCAAATTGCTATTATGCTCAAATAAAATTTTATCCTAAAAAAATCAACTTGTTCATGGGGCGTGGGACAATGATGTAATTTGGCAAAAGTAAGCTAAAAAGTACGTGGGTGCCAATAAAAGATTGGATAATAATTAAGGCTCAACGGGATGACTATGGATAAATAAACAGGGTTGGCTTGAAAGGCTCAATCGATCCAAAAATTGCCTAAATCATTTTCTCAGTTAGATGTAGCCTAGGATTTCGCCTCAAGAGAAAATCAAACAAATTCTAAGATTTGGGTGAGATCTAAGAAAAGCACATACTTCATATGAATGTTCTCTAGATGTACACACTACTCAAAAATTAAGGACTTATAGTGCTCAGTAAGTGGATCAACATCAGCAGAATCAAAATTAACTCACATATCATTCACAAGTTTGAACAAAATTTAAATTTTCCTAAGAATCGCAAAAATTCACAACAAGGAATGCAACAAAAAAAATTCAGATTTAGCAAATTTTTTTGAGCAAAAATTTTGTCTCCCCCCAAACTTGAATGAAGCAGTGTCCTCAATGCGAAAAATAAAAGAAACAAAAGAAAAATAGGAACAAGAAAACTCCCCTTGCAGTGGAATGTGTCCCTAGATGGTCTTGATGACTAAACTCCAAAAAGTGATCCTTCAAGAAAGAAAATTAACCTGGATAAAAGAAAAAAAAATTCATCTTTTTTTCTTTTTGAAAAAAAAATAAACATAAAAAATTAATGAAGAAACATAATAAAAATGCTTGGGTTGCCTCCCAAGAAGCGCTTGCTTTATAGTTTTCAGCCAAACTATCTCAGATGTCGCTATTCTGGAGAATGAAGTTCAATAGTGGTCTTCTGCTTGTTGTAACCACCTTCGAAGTAGGGTTTCAAACGTTGACCGTTCACCTTAAATGTGCCTTCGGTATCATGTACAACTTCAACTGCTCCGTATGGAAATACCTGTGTGACTGTATAAGGACCAGACCATCGAGAACGTAACTTTCCTGGAAAAAGTTTAAGACGAGAGTTATAAAGTAAAACTTTTTGGCCAATTTCGAACTCTCTTCTGAATATGTGTTTATCATGCCATCTTTTGGTACGCTCCTTGTACATCTTAGCATTTTCATAGGCCTCATTGCGGAATTCCTCCAATTCATTTAGTTGCAACAATCTTTTTTCACCTGCAGACTGCATGTCAAAATTCAGAAATTTCAATGCCCAATATGCTTTGTGCTCTAATTCCACCGGTAGATGACAAGCCTTCCCAAACACTAGCCTAAAAGGAGACATCCCAATTGGGGTTTTGAATGCTGTCCTATAGGCCCAAAGTGCATCATCAAGTTTCATTGACCAATCTTTCCTAGAGGCATTCACTGTTTTTTCTAAAATTCTCTTGATTTCCCTATTTGAAACTTCTACTTGACCACTAGTCTGAGGATGATAAGGGGTTGCAATCTTATGTGTGACTCCATACTTACTCAAAAGTGCTTCAAACTGTTTGTTGCAAAAGTGTGTCCCTCTATCACTTATGATTGCCCTAGGAGTGCCAAATCGCGTAAAAATATTTTTTTTCAAGAATTTGACAACAGCCTTAGCATCATTTTTTGGCAATGCTACAGCTTCTACCCACTTAGACACGTACTCCACAGCCACTAAAATATATAAATTACTATAAGAAGATGTAAAGGGTCCCATGAAATCAATACCCCAAACATCAAATAATTCACACACAATAATGTTGTTTAAAGGCATCTCATTTTTTCTAGAAATATTTCCAGTTCTCTGACACCGGTCACATGAAGCTACAAAGGAGTAAGCATCTTTAAAAAGTGTGGGCCAATAAAATCCAGATTGTAAAACCTTAGCTGCAGTTTTGGTGGCACCAAAATGACCACCTGCCTCTCTATCATGACAATGATGCAGAATATTTACCGTTTCTTCATCTGGAACACATCTCCTTATGACCTGGTCTGCACATACCTTAAAAAGAAAAGGTTCTTCCCAAAAATAATTTTTAACATCAGAAAAGAATTTTTTCTTCTGTTGATATGACAATTCAGGAGGGAGAATATTACTTACCAAATAATTCACAAAATCAGCATACCAAGGAATTTTTGTGGATTTGATGGAAAAAATTTTCTCATCAGGAAACTCTTCCATAATTGGACTTACCTCTTCCTTTAAATTCGGAATTCTTGACAAGTGATCTGCAACTAGATTTTCAGTCCCCTTCTTATCTTTGATTTCCAAATCAAATTCTTGCAACAATAGAATCCACCTAATTAAACGTGGTTTTGATTCTTTCTTTTCAAGCAGATACTTAAGAGCAGAGTGGTCAGAATAAACTATAACTTTTGAGCCAATTAAATAAGAACGAAATTTATCAAAAGCAAACACTACCGCCAAAAGTTCCTTTTCTGTTGTTGAATAATTCAATTGTGCACCTGACAAGGTTCGACTGGCATAGTAAATGGTTTGAAAAATTCCATCCTTTCTTTGTCCAAGTACGGCTCCAACAGCCGAGTCACTAGCGTCACACATCAACTCGAAAGGCAAATCCCAAGTAGGCGCAGTCATGATAGGGGCCGAAATTAACTTCTCCTTCAATGTGTTGAATGCCTGCAAACAATCATCAGAGAAGTCAAATTTAGAATCTTTTTCCAACAATTTAGAAAGGGGTCTAGCAATTTTAGAAAAATCTTTAATGAAACGCCTATAAAATCCTGCATGTCCCAAAAATCCTCGAACAAGCTTCACAGAGGTAGGAGGCGGTAGTTTTGAAATAACTTCAATCTTAGCTCGGTCCACCTCAATTCCTCTTATAGAGATCTTATGGCCTAGCACAATCCCTTCCTGCACCATAAAGTGACACTTCTCCCAATTCAAGACAAGGTTAGTCTCCTCACATCTTTGTAATACCAAAGCTAAATTATTCAAGCATGAATCAAAAGATGAGCCAAAAACAGAAAAATCATCCATAAATATCTCAATATATTTTTCCATCATGTCAGAAAAAATAGCCATCATGCATCTTTGAAAAGTAGCAGGCGCATTACAAAGACCAAAAGGCATCCTCCTATAGGCAAAAGTACCATAAGGACAAGTAAAAGTAGTTTTTTCTTGATCCTCAGGTGCAATAGGGATTTGATTATAACCAGAATATCCATCTAAAAAGCAGTAAAACTCATGCCCTGCAAGTCTCTCCAACAATTGATCAATAAAAGGTAAAGGAAAGTGATCTTTACGGGTGGCATCATTCAATTTTCTATAATCCATACAAACACGCCATCCAGTAACGGTTCTAGTCGGAATTAATTCATTATCATTATTTAGTTGAACAGTCATACCTCCTTTTTTTGGAACAACTTGCACAGGACTTACCCAGGAACTATCAGAGATAGGATAGATGATCCCTGCATCAAGTAACTTAATTACCTCAGCTTTCACCACTTCTTGCATTTTCGGGTTCAAACGCCTCTGAGGTTGGATAGTGGGTTTATGTTGTTCCTCCATCAAAATTTTATGCATGCAAATTGAAGGACTAATTCCCTTGATGTCAGCTATTTTCCATCCAATTGCACCTTTATGTTCTCTTAACACTCTGAGCAATTTCTCCTCCATCAAATCTGTTAAAGAAGAAGATATAATTACTGGTAAAGAAGAAATTCCATCTAAATAAGCATATTTCAAATGAGAAGGTAAGGGTTTGAGTTCAAAAATAGGAGGCTCTTCAATTGATGGCTTAAGCTTTGTTGTGTGTTGTCCCAACTCCTCAAATTTTGTTGTCTTATGGCTTGAATATGTTGGATTTGCCTCCATAAAATTTGCGTACTCCATTATCTCCTCATTCTCAATTTCTCTGTCTTTTGGTTGAACCAAACATGCTTCAAGTGGATCTTTAAAAATATTTTCTTGAAAAACATTATTCACCAACTTGTCAACTGTCTCAACTCTAAAACAAGAATTATCATCAGAGGGATATTTCATTGCTTTAAAAACATTGAAAGAAATAAGATCATCTTGAACTCTAAGAATCAACTTCCCCTGTTGTACATCAATAAGAGCTCTTCCTGTTGCTAGAAAAGGACGACCTAAGATAAGTGGTACCTCAAAATCTTCCTCCATGTCAAGAACTATGAAATCTGCAGGAAAAATAAACTTGTCAACTTTTACCAATACATCTTCCACAATACCTCTCGGATATTTAATTGATCGATCAGCCAGTTGAAGCGATATTATAGTTGCTTTTACTTCACCCAATCCTAATTTCCTGAAAACAGAGAAAGGCATCAAATTAATACTTGCACCTAAATCACATAATGCCTTTTCAAAGTAAGAATCTCCAATAGTGCAAGGAATTGTAAAACTCCCTGGATCTTTTAACTTCGGAGGTAATTTATTTTGTAGGATGGCCGAACATTCCTCATTCAATTTCACAGTTTCATAATCCTCTAGCTTTCTTTTGTTTGCCAAAATCTCCTTCAAAAATTTTGCATAGCTAGGCATTTGCGCTAAAGCATCTGCAAAAGGAATATTAATGTGTAATTTTTTAAAAACATCAAGAAATTTAGAAAATTGCTTATCTATTTTGTGCTGCTGGAGTCGCTGAGGGAATGGAACTGGCGGCACGTATGGCTTGGGATTATCTGGAAAAAGTTTGCTCTTGCCTATTTCCTTTGGTTGTTTCTTGTCCTCTTCTTCTTTGTCTCTGAAAATCTCTTGTTTGGTATCTTCATCACCCACTTGTTTACCACTTCTCAGGGTTATAGCTTTTACATTTTCAATTGGATTTTTCTCTGTGTTGCTAGGTAAAGAACCATGTTGTCTCCCAGACATCATGTTTGCTAACTGCCCCACTTGCATCTCCAGATTTCTGATTGAAGCCTCTTGGTTCTGAAATCTCACATCTGTGCTCTTGATGAAGTCTTGAGTAGTGTTGGCAAGTTTTGTGACTATATCTTCTAAACTGGACTTTGTCTCTTCTGGTTGTTTGAATCCCAATGGCAGTCTTGTCACATTTTGATTATTCCATGAAAAATTTGGATGATTGCGCCATCCCGAATTGTACGTGTTGGAGTAGGGATTATTCTGTGATCTGTTAAAATTCCCAACAAAGTTAGCATTTTCATTAAATCGAGCAAAAGTATTACCTACCTGACATTCTGTGCTAACATGTCCTCCACCACAGAAATCGCATGTCACATTCTGAATTTTCATGCCTGAAAAACTCATATTATCTATCTTTTTGTTGAGTGCTTCAATTTGTGCAGTGATTGCCGTGAAAGCATCCACCTCGTGAACCCCGCTAGCTTTTCGCATTGATATCCTCTCAGTAGGCCACTGATAACTATTGGATGCCATCTCCTCTAATAAGTTGTAGGCTTCTTCTGGTGTTTTATTATTCAGAGTTCCCCCTGCAGCTGCATCAATCATAGAACGGAGATTTGTACTACACCCATTATAAAAAGTTTGTACCTGCATCCATACGGGTAATGCATGATGTGGGCATCTCCTAAGAAACTCCTTGAATCTTTCCCATGCTTCATACAATGATTCATTATCCATCTGCATAAAATTAGTAATATCGTTACGCATTTTTGCAGATTTTGCAGGTGGAAAGAACTTACCAAGAAATTTTTGGGCCATATCATTCCATGTAGTGATCGATCCTGCAGGAAGAGAAGAGAGCCAACCTTTAGCTTTGTCTCTAAGAGAGAATGGAAATAACCTCAATCTAATAGCATCATCTGAAACTCCATTATATTTAATTGTGTCACAGATTTCAAGAAAAGCATCGATGTGAGCGTTTGGGTCATCGCTTGGTAGTCCACTAAATTGCACTGATTGTTGAAGCATCTGAATCAGTGATGGCTTGATCTCAAAGTTGTTTGCTTGAATTGCAGGTCTCCTGATACTTGATGTGGTGCCTTCAACTGTTGGTGCAGCATAATCTTTCAAGAGTCTACGTTGATTTCTACCATCATCAACTCCCTCCATCTTTTTAATGTGATTTCTCTGTTCTCTCAGTCGCCTTTTAAATGTGCGTTCGATTTCTGGATCAAACTCAGTAAGTTTTCCTTGTTGGCTACGTGTCATGCACCAATGTATACTCTGAAAAAAAAATAAATAAATAAAAGCTAGATTAAACTTAGAATTATCCGGTATCAATATTAATTGGTATTAAATAAACAATCCCCGGCAACGGCGCCAAAAACTTGTTCGTAAAATTCTGCACGTGTCAACGAACGTGTTGAACAAGTAATATAATGATGAGAAGAGTATCGTCCCACAGAGATTGATGATAATAAACCAATTAAATATTAAAAATAGATTAATTCTAAAATTTATCTAACGGATCAAAATATAATTGAGAACAAATAAAAGTTGACGATTTTTAAAAACGAAATTTTATAAACTAAAGGCAGATAATCAATCAGGTAAAATATGTTAGAGCATCCGATTTCACCGTAACCACTAGATATGAATTTCGGATCATTATGCATACAAGAACGATATCAAGCATGTGATAGCGGAATTTCCTAATCTATTTACTATCCTATCTCTAGGTATAGCAAACCTACTCAGTTTATCAATTCACTATATTTCTATGTGAATTTAAATAAACATAAGCGCATTAAAATCTGTGAATATTCCCGGTTTACAATGAATCTTTTGGACCACCTTATCACCGAAAGCTACACAAATAACATGGTATATTTCTATCCACATTTAATTCATGGTTATATATTATAAGGAGCAATTACATATTATCACTTCTCAGTCTCAAACATGCACATCAGATCATTCAAGTGGTGGCCAATCACCTAAACGCATTAAGCACAATAATATATAACTCACATGAATGAAATTACTTGCAAAGCATAAAAAGCATGAAATTCATATCATCATGGTTAGGCTACATCGTAGCTCTAACAAAGAAAATTAAAACATAATAGAAGAAGAAACGAAAATAGAAATTAAATCAAACATCTTGAATCAAAGAACAAGAATTCTGTCACCACTTTTGTCTTCTCTTCAAAATACTTGAAAAACTCTCAGAACACTGAAAACAAAAACGATCTCTCTCTCTCTCTCTAAAAATTAACTCAATGTTCCCCCAAGTTATCCTATTTATATAATAACATCCAAGACTCCTCTCACAAAGCAATTACTTCTTTTTTTCACATAAAATTAGAGAATAAATCGCAGAATTCCCAACGTGATATCCACCTTCCAACTCTTCTCTAGGTCGCATATTCCTTTCCTTCTTTTTGCCATATTTTCCTTATTTTCTCCATATCTCAATATTCTGCATAAACAAGGAAATATTAAGTAAATAAAAGGAAATCCAAATATATTCTAACAAATATTGCATTATTTATTGCCTAAAATAGATAAAATAACTCTATTTTTATAGAGTTATCACCTTCTGATGCTTGACAGACGTCTGGAGCAGCTCAAGCAGAGAGATTTGCGCGGGCAGCTTGCGCAATTGTTCAACTATGTTGTATTCGCTAGCCTTAATCACGGCTAGGAACTCCTTGGCTTCTTCATCAGTAACAGGTTTTGCAGGTTGAGCATTAGCTTGGCCGTAGGAACGCCCAGATCTGGTAACTAAGTCGACATCGAGACTGTAGGACCAAGGAACTGCCTTATTATCACTGTACTCATACGGTTGAGGTATCTCGATCACTATCCCTTCATCAGTTGTAGGCGTGCTTATAATGATCTCCTCATTATCGGACGCGTCTTCAAGCGGAGGCATGTCTTCAAGCAGAGGGTCGCCCTCATCGCTCCCGGTGTTCAACGAAGCAAACTCCTCCTCCCAATTAATAACCACTTCAGAGATAGTGGAAATGATGCCAGTGTGGTCAGCATAAATGATCATTCCAGCTTCTACCATTCTTGAGATTCTTTCTCTCATGATGGCAAGGGGAAGGTCCTCATTACTCGGGTAACAACCAGCTTTCACTAACTCACCGTAGATGTCAGTAGTATACACCTTAACATTCTTGATTCGACCAGCGTCGAAGCTAAATATGGCATTCACATTGCCTGCGTGATCAGGGAGTGGGTTGCTCTGAACATTCGGCTTAGCAGGTTGAAATGAGAAAGCCTTCGTATCTAGGAGGTTTTGGATTCGGTGCTTGAGGGCATAGCAATCATCGGTTGAGTGTCCCAGCTCACCCATGTGATAATCACATTTCTTTGACGGGTTGAAGTTATAGAACTGCTCGGGATTGGGTCGCTTTGGCTCAGTAGTAAGCAAGCCTTTCTTCTGGAGCACTGTCAATACTTGAGACAACGATCCGGGGAGGGGAGTGAATTGCCTCCTGTTGTTCCTCCTCTAAAAAGGTTGACGACCCGAGTTTTGTTGCTGAGCTTCTGCTACTTGGATTGCTGGGGCGGAGTTAGCATTCCGCCGGCTCGGTTGGTTATAAGCCATATTCACTTCAGCTGCCGGTTCTTTCTCTTTTCTCGCACCAAATCTTCTGGTCGAGGAGGACGGCTCGACAAACCATCCATCTTTCAGCCCTATTTCAATTTGTTCGCCCATGGGGATGAGTTGGTTGAAGTTGTCAGCCGGAATGGCGACCATCCGATTACGGTATTCGAACGGGAGAGTTTTCACGAACATCCTCTTTAACTCACTGTCTATGGGTTCTGGGACAACCTGAGCAGCTAAATTCCTCCATCTGATAGCATAGTCTTTGAAGGACTCAGTCTTTTTCATCTGAGCACGTTCGAGATCATCACGGGTAGGAATGATGTCCGTTATGAATCTGTACTGCTTCAAGAATGCTTCACTGACTTCTTTCCAAGTTTTGAGGCCATTTATCTTCTTCATGAGATACCAGCTCAAAGCAGGACCCGTCAAACTTGCTTGAAAGGCATGGATCATCAGGAGTTCGTTATCAACGTACGAAGTCATTTGTACGTGATAGAGCTGTAGGTGGGCTTTTGGACATGTGGTGCCATTGTACTTGTCGAAATCCGGCATTTTGAACTTCTTTGGGATTTTGATCTGTGAGTACAGGGACAGATCGATCGAAGGTGAATCCTGCGAACCTTCCAGCTGCTTCACTCTTTCTTCAAGTTTATTGACCCGTTCATCAGGTTTGTCTTTGTTGACGATAATCTGGACGGGGTCATCTTCTAAATCAGGAATATCGTCATCTCCGTCAACATCGACACTTTTTCTGATTTTCTGCTTTGGGACTGACGCTTCGAGGGGTGCCGAAACAGGAACCGACCGGAGAGCTTTGATTTCAGCGGACATTTGTTGCATTGCGATGACAAGTTGCTTGATCTGATCTTCCACACCAACAACACGCTCTTGCAAGTCGGTTTGATCGGCCATTCTGGCTCTCGACCGTGTACGAATGGGCGATCGTGATCGGTCCGTAGCTACCTAATTTTGGAACGAAACAGGCATACATAAGTGGCAAGCAAAATCATACGCCAATCCATGACATTGGTCTAACCGCTTTGAATTGAAAAGACCCCTTTATTGAAATGGCGAAAATTTTTACACCAATTAATGACTTGAAATTGAACTGAATATAAAGACAAATGACTCAATTCCTAAACAAATTTTAAAAACTGAAACTGAAATGAGAAAAGAACTTCAAGCTTTTTATTTAGCTTGATCTATAGACATATGGGAGGCGACTTCCTTCTTCAATTGCTCATAAGCTCGAGCTATCTTGGATGCCTTTTCTTCAGCTTCTTCGGCCTTCCTTTTGAGGCGATTGTTCTCTGATCGATTGGCGGACTTGAGAGGCACCTTGGGTATCTTCGGGAGCAAATCCTGCGGGATTCTGTGCCGACGAATGTACTGGGTCGTTGCGAAATAGGACTTCTGCTCTCCCTTTAGTTCTCCTTCGGGCCGAGCTATCTTTAACACACGACACTTCCTCCACATCTTATTGAGCTGAGCTACGGTCGCTTCGTGGTCTTTATCATCATTGGCGAAGTCAACTTGGAGGAGTTCTGGTTGTAACGCCGGAGGGAGCCCTTGGAGAATCTGATACTGACGAGACACTCTGGCGGGGTAATATTCAATTGCTCCGGTGAAACCCAACAGTGGAATCGGTCCAATACCATTACATGTAAGCCGAGCTTCCTCGACTTTGAACCAGTTAGCATGCCATTGGAAACCTTGGGGTCTAGCGTTTTTCATGAAAATAATCCATTCAGAGTAATGATAATCGGGTGCACTCCCTTGTTTTTCTTTATACCTCAAGACGGGATGGCTAGAATCACTAAGCTCGGATATTGTGAGTAAATCGCCACACCCTTTTATGTGAGACAAAAACCAGATTTGCAAAAGCTCGAGGGGGGCATGAAAAGTTTTGTCAACATGTTGCTTAAATTTAGTGAGGGAAATGAAAGTCTCGGCTAAAATGATGTTGATAAAATTCTTTTCAAGACAGACCTGTTGGACCAACCATGCGATTGACGGATTACATGCATTCTTACAGTAAGGAAAAATCACGAACCCGAAAAACGCTAGCAAAAAGATTCTGCCTTTTTGAAAAGATGTGGCTTTTTCAAAACACTGACTCAGGAATGAAAATGGACATGTGCCACGATTTGCTTTTAACACTTTTCCCAATTCATCTTTTCCGACATTCAAAAATTCAGCCAACATTAAAGTAGAATCAATTCCCAAAGGTGGTGTGACTAAATCCGACTCCAATGGTTTTCCAATGAGCACGCTATATTCTTCCAACGTCGGGGTGAGCTCGTGCTTACCGAATATAAAGGTAGAGGTCTCGGGACACCAGAAGTGCGCTAATGCTCGAACGAGGCCGGTACGGACTTTGACCTCCAATAGGGGGAGCAGCCTCCCGATGTGGCCCTCAACTAGCTTGCGGTTGGTCGGACTGAGTAAATTCCACCAGGCACGGAGCTCGTCCTTAGGAGCATCAAGAATCTGGATGTCTGCCCCTCCCATAGTGTATAGACCAAGACTCACGACCGACCTAATGTCATGGACCGACCAAAGAAAAAGACGAAACATAAATAAATTGCGAGATAAAGGTTTAGAAGTCTTACTTCACCCGGTAGAATGATGGCAATCACATAGACATGCGCATGAAACGTGAGGTTCGATTTCTACCTAGACTCTGGCTTGCGAAATGGAGACATGAGGATTACCGAGCTAAACCAGTCATGGTGGTGGTTAGGCTGGGATTCCCCTGACTCCGGCTTAGTCAAAGAGCCGACCCGGGTTGCAAAGGGTGCAACCGTGGTAGGTATTCAATGACACCATGAAAGAACTTTCGGGACCAAGAAAGGCGACCCATACCACACGGGTGTGGTCGGGGTGTCCGTTTTCTCAGTACCATCCTAAACCTGTGTCGCCCAGGTCCGGCAGCGGGAAGTGTGTGCGGTGTAGTGTAAATGCAAGGCATGCACAACAAGTTATATCATACAGCGCTTCGTGCATAAAATAAACCATTCATTCAAACACCTCCCTGCAAAACAAGGGTTAACAATCACGCCTCCCCTTATACCTCCCGTTCTGCAAAAACATTTAACACCTAAAATGTTAGGGACGTACCTGGGATCCTCGCTGCCAAGCAAAAATATTTTTTTTAAAAAAAGAAAAACTGGCCTAAGTCCACTAAGAGTTTTAACTCAATTCCCCAGCGGAGTCGCCAAGCTGTCGCGACCTAAAGTTTTTCCTCTTAGGCTAATGGATTATTAGGACTAAACCTAACTCGAGCCCTCCCAAGCCCTACCAATTCGCAACTTAGGGTTTAAATTTTTAACATGCAAAAGTTTTCATGCTCGGAGTCGCCACTAATCTATTTGTGGTAGGTCGATTAGAAACCTAAATAAAACATAGGGAGGTATGTTTTATTTCTACGAACCAGAGATTCTAAGCCCGGGGACTTGATTACGCTAGACCTAGTCTAACGCCCTTTCGGTACCTTTTCTTTTCAAAAATGTTTTGGCAAGCAATTTGGATCCATTTTAACTTAGTCACTAACATGTGAGGTGTTCATGCGGGTACGCAAACCACCAATTTAACACCCAAGAAAGCATTAAATAAATTGCAAGTTTGAAAGAATTACTTACCTCGAAGCAACGTAAGCATCTGCATTGTTAGCTAAAAAATCACATCAACCATCCTAATATGATTTCTAATTAACAAGCAGTTCACTCAATATTTTTGGATTTTCGCTTATTTAAATGAAAGCTAACCTATATGCAATGACGTGCAAAAATGACATGCAAGTAATGCAATCTAGCATGCAAACTATATGTCATGCGACGACGTGACCTAATTCTGATGACAGGCCAATGATTTATTTTTTTTGTATTTTCTAATGAAATTCGGAATAAAAGTATGCCTAAATTAACATGCAACCTATGATGACTTAACATATCCTAACATGACTTATTTTTGAGATTTTTGTTAAAATTCGAAATAATAAATTACTTAAATTAAGCATGCAATCTATCCTAATCTACCATAAAGCAATTCATTCTTTTTTGGGTTTTCATAAAAATTCGGAATTAAAAAATAACCTAAATAATCTATTAAGATTAGAAAATTACTTAATTTAAACTAGGAAATAGATTATCTCAAGTCCTAATTTAAATTAAATAATTACTCTATCGTCTAGATATATTTAGGATTCCTAAACATGCAAAACTCAAATTCAAATCCTAACTGATATTTTTTTGAATTTTCTTTTTTATTTGAAAAGGAAAAAACAATTTAAACAGAGATATCATCCACATTTAAAACAGCCACGCAATCCACAAGATTCGTTTCAAACTCGGATTAGGCACAAAAATCGAACTATCAGTCATATCTATAGGGTTATAGATATTGACGGAAAGTCGATCATTCAAATTTGGAAAGCTGATAAAAATCATTATCGTACCCAAGTGATTATGGATAGGATAATGATTTTCCGTATCACCACGTATCATACCTTAGGGATAAGGTCTGATAGTTGTCCAGATACGTTGCTGAATTAGGAAAGTTTCCTAATTTTGAATATTTTAAAAATATTGTGGATATCAGATAATTATCCTAACATATCTAATATTCCACACGATATTCACGCAATATTCAAACACACAAATTAGTAAATTAAATATTCTGAAAAATATCAGATAATGTTCAATTACCTAATTTGCAGATAATTCCCAAATTCGAACTTGCGGATCGGGATGAACGGGAACGGCGGACCGGCGATGGCGCGACCTCGAGGACGGCGGCGGCGCTGGTGGTGCTTGTGCCGACGTGGCTCCGGGGCAGCAGCGGTGGCGGAGCAACGGCGGCAGCGGCGGTGCGGCAGCAGGGCGTCCGGTGTGCGGCAAAGACGTCTGGGCAGCAGCGGTGGCGCGCGACAGGGGGAAGCGGCAGCAGCGGCGTCGGCGTGCGACGGCTCCGGCGGCGGCAGCGCACAGCGACAGAGGGCAGCAGCGGCGGGAAGCAGCAGCGGCAGGCGGTGTGGAGCGGCAGCAGCGGCAGCACACGGCGTGGGATGGCTCCGGCAGCGGGGACGTGCGGCGTGAGGCAGCGGCAGCGGGCGCGACAGCAGGCGCGGCGGCAGCAGGCGCACGGCAGGGAGTGGCGACAGGCGCGGCTGCAGGCGCGGTGGGGAGTGGCGGCAGCAGGCGGAGCAGCGGCGGCTGTGTTCGTGAAGCAGCAGCGACAGGCGCGGCGTCGCGCGGTGGGGAGCGGCAGCGTCGCGCGGGAGGAGCAGCGACAGGCGCGGTTCTGGCCGTGTGGAGGGTGGCGGCCGGTCTCCTTCTCTCTCTCTCTTTCTCACTCGCTCACGTGTGTCTCTCGTGCCCTCAAAAATTGTGTTCTGAAAATTGTCCTCTCCTCTAAAATTCTGACCTAATAATGTATATATAGTATTAATCTAGGTCAATTAGATGGGCTTTCTAGTCCTAATGGGCTTAGGCTTGGGCTTTAATTTAAATGGGCTGAATTAATTAATGACAATGGGCTGAATTAATTAATGATAATGGGCTGAATTAAGTTCAAATTAAAACAACCAAGCCCGTTTGACCTGTAATTCCCGGCCCTTGCATTCCAAGCGAGCTGAGTCCCATTCGATGAAATTTAAGCTCGTTCATTCACCGCCGGTCCGATGCAAAATGCAATTAATAAATTTAAACTATATGTTATGCAATTTAAAATATTTTTTGTTTAGGGGTTAAAAATTTAATCCCTAATTTTCTATGCAAATTATACTAAATGGTCGCTAAAATTTAGGTGTCAACAGGAAGAATTTCCTAAAGAAAGCCAACTAGGTGATAGAAAATTTATAAGGAAGATAGCCAATAAATTCTTCCTCAGTGGTCAAACCCTCTACAAAAGATCATTTGATTCAACCCTACTAAGATGTATGAATGCTACGGAAGCTGAACAGATCATGAAAAAAATTCATGAGAGTGAATATGGATCGTACATGAATGGACATCTTCTAACCCGAAAGATTATGAGGTTGCGATACTATTGGATGACAATAGAAACAGATTGCATCCAACACATGGGATGTTGTCATTAATGTCAGGTTTATGGAGACAAAATCAATGTACCGCCAAATGAGCTACATCAAATGTCCGAGCCATGGCCATTTTCAATGTAGGGCATCATATGATTGGTCCAATCAATCCCAAGGCCTCAAATGGGCACCGGTTCATCCTGGTTGCTATTGACTATTTCACTAAATGGATTGAAGCAAACTCATACACGAATATTACTGCCAAGAATGTTGCGAGATTCATTAGGTGGGACATCATTGCTAGGTATGAAGTTTCGCAAGTAATAATTACAGACAATGATTCAAATCTAAACAACAAGATTGTAAATGATTTACTTGAACACTCCACGTCCGACATTTGGACTCATCTCCATATTGTTCACAAATGAATGAAGAAGTTGAAGCGGCAAATAAGAATATCGAGAAGATACTGGCCAAGATAGCCACAACCTATTGTGATTGGCATGAAAAGTTATCGTATGCTTTGATGGCATACCGAACTTCAATTCGAACATCAACTGGAACAACCCCTTTTTCCTTGGTTTATGGAATGAAAGCAGTGTTATATGTTGAAGCATAAATTCCTTCATCAAGGATATTATCCTAATTGAAGTTTTCAGAAGCTGAGTGGATTCAACAAAGATATGAATAACTCAACATGATCGATAAAAAGAGATTAAGAGCTATATGCCATGGACAAGCCTATCAAAGACAAGTGGCTAAATCCTTTAACCGAAAAGTGAGATCGAGGAATTTCAAAACAGAGGATTTAGTAGTGAAGAAAGTCATCTTCAATAATTCATATCCTCATGGCAAATTCACTCCAAATTATGAGGGTCCACACATTATCAAGAAAGTTCTTCCTGAAGGAGCATTGATTCTTGTAGATATGGCAGGAACAGAACTAGTTTATCCTGTAAATGCATATGCTATCAAGATTTTCTATCCATAAAATGAAGATAAATATTCAAAAAGAGATTTGGGTTACTTTAGAACATGTGCAATATCATGCATACCATGCATTTCATGAACATGTTTATCTGTTTTGCAGAAGAAAGCAAAAGGAATCTGAACCAGTTAATGATTTCAGAATCCTCAATGGAGTTATCAAGTAGTAGAGGGAAGTATTATTTCCAATTCAAATTTTCGTTGATATCCCCTAAATGTGCTTTTCTTTTTATCATTCCTAGAGAGATATAGAAAAGGGAGCGACAAAAAGAAAAATCCCCAGTGGAATCAAAGCAAAAACATGCAAACAATAGGGATCTTGGTAAGTTGATCAGACAGATATCCCTAAATCATGAAGGCATGTGTTAAAGAAGTTGCCTTTTTAAGAGAAAAATCAAACTTTTTCCTCCCCAAGTGGAATAACACTACGACTGAGCAAAACAAAACAGATTGTTTTGAAAAGGAAAATACCTCAGAAATGTTTCAAATCAAAAGTTTTGAAACACGCTTTCTTTGATAATGCACTAAGCATCAAAATTCCCTAAAAGGGATAATTTGACAAAAGGCTTTGAAAAATTTCGAAGAAAAAGTTTGGATCAAATCAAATGATGAAAGATAAGCCATATCCACACACGTCCCCTATACACTCAAAGTCAAAATGGAGAAGTGAGTGACAAAAACTCATCCAAACTCATCCAAAAGAAATAGGGGATGTTTGCAATGATTACATGGATTGAAATGATGAAAGGCAGTCATTTCACTATCCCAAATACATGTTTAACCTTTGCAAACCAAATTGAAGCAGAAAGAGTGGAGAAGTTTTTTTTCAAAATAACCCTGTTAAGAACCACCCCACATTAGGGTAAATCAGGAGGTTTGTGATTGACAGCTATGGAGAATAGGATCAAGAAAGATTCTATTGCATACTCTTGCATTAATCTTTCCATGATAACTTTAGATAAAGTCATATGGAAGCTCAAGACATCCCAAAAGGAAGAAGAGCACTTCATTTCTAATACCCAAACACATTACCTTTGGCAAAACCCAATTGAGCCTGAATATTCATTTCATAACCCTAAATTGATAATCATCTCTTCACACTGGAGCATGAGCATATGATCCACTTTAATAGATAAGAAACAAAAGGGCATGACACAGAATCCTTAAAATTAAAAAGGATCAAAAACAAAAGAATCTGGGGCATAAAAAAGCAGTGTGCCTGGTAAAAGTAAGGCCAAATATCCAAGGAAAATGAGAAAGAAAAAGAGAGTTCAAAAGAAAGCTTGAAATGATAAAAAAGTCTTGACAAAGCAAAGTTGAAGATCATGAGAGATCATAGATCACAACAAGTGAAAATGAGCAAAAGAAAAGATATTGTAATGAATGTTTAGGGGACTCTGATGTTCATAAAAGAAAGACCCCTAGTAAGCAAAAAGAAAAGAGTGGTGATGCCAAGAAGATCACCAATTTCATAAAAACCATGAATTCAAACAAATGAGCATTTTAAGCTTACCCAATACCAACAATACAACCTCTCCCTGAAGACTCTTCAGATTGGGATGTTGAGAGTAGAAACATGACTTTATGACAAGAAGTCATCACTCAAAGAAGTGTATGCAATAATATTTTGTCTTGTCCTCGAGGTTCTTAACTTGTAGACCCAAAATCAATCGTGATGAAATCCTTTTTCTTGGCCTCGGAATGCCTATCCTTTGAATAGCCATTAATCAAGCCAACATTATAACCTTTTGAAAGACCTTATCGGATCAATTGGATTATATACATTGTGAACATCTCCGAACACCTAAAAATTGGTTAAGAGAGATAAAATTGAGGGATATCAGACAAGTCCCCTTTCAATCAAATAAAGAAAAGACCAAGTTCATAGATTAAAACAAATCCTTTCTAATGAAAGTCTTCCAAACATTTGAAACATTTCTTGGAAGATTGCAAGCATTTTGTTCAAATAATTTCATGATGTCGCGACCTAAAAAATTTCCCTTTCTCAAGCTAATGGATTATTAGGACTAAACCTAACTCAAGCTCTCCCAAGCCTTACCAATTCGCAACTTTGGGTTTAAGTTTTTAACATGCAAATGTTTTCATGCTCGGAGTCGCCACTAATCTATTTGTGGTAGGTCGATTAGAAACCTAAATAAAACATAGGGAGATATGTTTTATTTCTACGAACCAGAGATTCTAAGTCCGGGGACTTGATTACGCTAGATCTGGTCTAACGCCCTTTCGGTACCTTTTTCTTTTCAAAAATATTTTGGCAAGCAATCTGGACCCATTTTAACTTAGTCACTAACATGTGAGGTGTTCATGCGGGTGCGCAAACCACCAATTTAACACCCAAGAAAGCATTGAATAAATTGCAAGTTTGGAAGAATTACTTACCTCGAAGCAACGTAAGCATCTGCATTGTTAGCTAGAAAATCACATCAACAACCTAATATGATTTCTAATTAACAAGGGATTCACTCAATTTTTGGATTTTCACTTATTTAAATGAAACCTAGTCTATATGTAATGACGTGCAGAAATGACGTGCAAGTAATGCAATCCTAACATGCAAACTATATGTCATGCGACGTCGTGACCTAATTCTAATGACAGGCAAATGATTTATTTTTGGTATTTTCTAATGAATTTCGGAATAAAAATATGCCTAAATTAACATGCAACCTATGATGACTTAACATATCCTAACATGACTTATTTTTGGGATTTTTGTTAAAATTCGAAATAATAAATTACTTAAATTAAGAATGCAATATATCCTAATCTACCATAAAACAATTCATTCTTTTTTTGGATTTTCATGAAAATTCAGAATTAAAAAATAACCTAAATAATCTATTAAGATTAGAAAATTATTTAATTTAAACTAGGGAATAGATTATCTCAAGTCCTAATTTAAATTAAATAATTACTCTATCGTCTAGACATATTTAGGATTCTTAAACATGCAAAAAACTCAAATTCAAATCCTAACTGATATTTTTTGAATTTTCTTTTTTATTTGAAAAGGAAAGATAATTTAAACAGAGATAGCATCCACATTTAAAACAACCACGCGATCCACAAGATTCGTTTCAAATTCAGATTAGGCACAAGAATCGAACTATCGGTCATATCTATAGGGTTATAGATATTAGTGGAAAGTCGATCATTCAAATTTGGAAAGCAGATAAAAATCATTATCATACCCAAGTGATTATGGATAGGATAATGATTTTCCGTATCGCCACGTATCATACCTTAGGGCTAAGGTCGGATAGTTGTCCCGATACGTTGCTGAATTAGGAAAGATTCCTAATTCTGAATATTTTCAAATATTGCGAACAAGGCAAACATTATCCTAAGATATCTAGCAATCCACGCAATATTCACAGAATATTCAAACATCCAAAAATTAAGAAACGAAATATTCTAAAAAATATTGGATAATGTTCAATTACCTAATTTGCAGATAATTCCCAAATTCGAACTTGCGGATCGGGATGAGCGACGAACGGTGGATCGGCGGCGCGGTGTCGGGAACGGCGGCAACAGCAGCGGCGCACGGCGAGGAACAGCGGCAGCACGCGGTTGCGCGCGGCAGGGACAAGCAGCAGCTCCGGCGGGAGGAGCAGCAGCAGGCTCGGCGACGGCAGGCGCGGCAGGGACGGCGGCTGGGAACGGCGACGGAACAGCAAGGCAGCGCCGGCGTGCGACGGCTCCGGCGAGAACGGCAGCAGCAGCGTCGGGCTCGGCGGGGACAGCGGCGGCAGGGACGGCGGCTGGGAATGGCGACGGAACAGCAAGGCAGCGCCGGCGTGCGACGGCTCCGGCGAGGACGGCAGCAGCAGCGTCGGGCTCGGCAGCAGCAAGCAGCAGCGGCGTCGGCGTCGGCCTGAGGAGCAGCGGCATGAGGCGCAACGGCAGCAGAGAGCAGCGGCAGCAGCCGCGGTAGGGAGCGGCGGCAGCAGGGAGCAGCGGCAGCAGCCGCGGTGGCGTGAGGCGCGGCGCCGGCGGGAGAGGCGGCAGCACGCGGGCGCGGCGGCGGTGGGAGCCGGTCTCCTTCTCTCCCTCACTTACTCTTTCTCTCGCTCACGTGTGTCTCTCGTGCCCTCAAAAATTCTGTTCTGAAAATTGTGTCTCCCCCTCTAAAATTCTGACCTAATAATGTATATATAGTGTTAATCTAGGTCAATTAGATGGGCTTTCTAGTCCTAATGGGCTTAGGCTTGGGCTTTAATTCAAATGGGCTGAATTAATGGGCTGAATTAATTAATGATAATGGGCTGAATTAAGTTCAAATTAAAACAACCGAGCCCATTTAACTTGTAATTCCCGGCCCTTGCACTTCAAGCGAGCTGAGTCACATTCGATGAAATTTAAGCTCGTTCGTCACCGCCAGTCCGATGCAAAATGCAATGAATCTAAAATGAATTTAAACTATATGTTATGCAATTTAAATATTTTTTGTTTAGGGGTTAAAAATTTAATCCCTAATTTTCTATGCAAATTACACTAAATGGTTGCTAAAATTTAGGTGTCAACAGCTGCCCCTCTTTGAAGGTGAGCTCATAGAGGTTGCATTCAAAGACTAAATGATACCTAAATTTCAACCATGCAAATGCAATGAATGTTATTTTTGTCGGGATTATGAGTCCCATTTTACAATGCATTAAGAAATGATGCATGCTGACATGAGTAGAGAACATACCTGGAATTACTTACCTGACAGGAGTGAGATAATGCAATTCGAGGCACAACTTTAACTTGTATGTTGTTTTGGCAAATGTATGGGCTCAGTCCCCATCGGTATTGCCTGATATATGTTGATGAACTTCGGTGATCTGCAGTTAAGTCAAAACACACGAAGAAAGCTCGACGTACCCAATCATCATTTGGATTCGTGAGAATAGTTCCGATCTTTACGAACTACCTATACATCTCCATAGATGTTTGCAAAGATTTGATCGCTTCACTTATACCTGCTCATAAGTGAATTGCGGGGGAAACTTTTGAAATCAAGAGGATATTCCGACCTTTACATATACCTGCTCATATGTAAAGATTTGGCCGCTTCACTTATACCTGCTCATAAGTGAATTGCGGGGGAACACCTGGGGTTGAGAGAATATTCCGACCTTTACATATACCTGCTCATATGCAAAGATTTGGCCGCTTCACCTATACCTGCTCATAGGCGAGTAGCGGGGGAACATCTAAGATAAAGAGAGTATTCCGACCTTTACATATACCTGCTCATATGCAAAGATTTGGCCGCTTCACCTATACCTGCTCATAGGTGAGTAGCGGGGGAACATCTGAGATAATAAAAGTATTCCGATCTTTACATATATCTGCTCATATGCAAAGATTTGGCCGCTTCACCTATACCTGCTCATAGGTGAGTAGCGGGGGAACATCTGAGATAATAAAAGTATTCCGATCTTTACATATATCTGCTCATATGCAAAGATTTGGCCGCTTCACCTATACCTGCTCATAGGTGAGTAGCGGGGGAATACCTGATACTTGGGAAGAATATTCCGACCTTTACATATACCTGCTCATATGTAAAGATTTGGCCGCCATGCCTATACCTGCTCATAGTCATGTAACGGGGGAATCTTCTCGAGATTGTATGAAAATCTGTGATTTGATGAACAAAGGGGCTAGCCCAAGTGTTCAAGAGTTCCTTGACAAAGTACCTGGATATCATCAGAAGTACCTGAAAAGGTTTGATCAATAGACACCTGAACACAATCAAAGGCATCTAGAGATTGCAAAAAATGATCAAATATGGGACCTGACAATTGCTTGAACAGGTTAGGGATACCTAGATAGTCATAGACATCCTAGGGATAGAGATATACTTACCTGGTGACATCTCCAACTCTGAAGGTGTGTCTCCTGTTAGACACGATTTTAAGTAACATGTAATACGCATTCGCACACTGTCAAGAATACATATACACATGAACTATGATTTCAATTGATTTTCATGCACGATGGTTTTGTCAAATCAGCATTACAAACTTCGCTGGGGGAAAATCATGACAAGACAATCCGAATTCACAAGCGGCTATCTTGAAAATGTCGAATGAGGGACTTCCGGTCCAAAAGGGCTTTCACTCACTCTCGTCGAGAAGTGGCTAATTTATGAAAATCACTCTATCTCACCATCATCATGTCGACAAGGGTCCGAGTATTCTCGCAAGCAGTACGACTTTACCAATCTGAGAGGTCTTTGTTAGGACCGTAACATGGGCTTGGTTAATGGCTTAGCAAAAGAGACTCTTCGAGTCGAGGCTATTGAAAGAAGATACTCTGCAATTGTCTCCGGGTTTACAAGTCAAGAACCCTGCAAAATGAGATAGAAATGGACTTGCTCGCACTTCTTCGAGCTAAGCTTATAAACATCATAAACTCTACGTTAGTTCAAGTGCCCTAATCTGAAGAGACTTTGCAAGGGACGTAACGCAGGCTAGGCTCATGGGTTGAGAAATGAATGGATCATAAGGCTCAAAATGTGTATAATTGGGGTGAATAAGTTGGTGATCATCTCGGCATTGTCACCGGTCTTCTTCTTCACCAGGGATTGTCTTCTCGGTAAATGCTCCATTGGCTTCAAGAATTCATCACTTGATTCCTTAAGACTCTGGATATTTTTGTGACTTTGACACATCTCAACATTTTCTAATCTAAAGTCGTCACTTTTTCTCCATTTTTCTTTCCTTCTTTCTTTCACGGGCATTGGCCTTGCTTTTACCAGGCACACTGCTTTTTCATGCCCTCTAGTTTTTTTTTTTTTTTGACACACACTGTCTACAATGCATACATTGGCCAGTCACACTTTAGCTTGTTTTGACCGAATGACTAACATTTGGACTCTCAAGGTCTTCGTCTTTTATCGGCGCTCCAGATATGCTGCCTGAACAATGATGACTTTTGCTTTGCCCCAGTGTGGGGGATGATCACCAACTGGGTTTAAGAAATGAATTTGCAGGCTCAATTGGGCTTAGCAAAGGATAAAGTGTGTATAGGATAGAGAAAGAAATGCTCTTCGTCATTCTAAGGCACTTGAACTTCACGTGAATTCATCTAAAAAAGCAACACTCGAAGATTGATGCAAGTGAGAGCATGAAAATTTCTACTCATTTTTCACCTTATGACGCTGACTTACCTCCAGTTTGCCCCGATGTGGGGTGGTTCTTGACAGGGGTAATTTGAATGAATTTCTCCAAGTGTTTAGGCTCAAAGTGGCGAAACAATGGATAACCTGTAGTGTTTGGGATAGAGAAATGAACTGCCTCTCATCATTTCAGTTGCCGTACCTTTTGTGAGATAACCCTTTACCTTGCAGACATAGAATTTTTCCACTCAACTCACTGGGGATTAGTGCATAGGACTGTGTATAGGATATGGCTTGCCTTTCATCATCCCGATGTACCTCATTCAACACATTCAATTCATTCCACATGAATTATCATATTGTCTAAATAGATTCTCCTTTTGAAATCGATAATGTAGACTGACAAATAACCATGCAGAAATTAAAGTCAATGCAAACATCTTAACTTGAAATTGACTGAAACCATTTATTCATAAATGCAATGTTTGCAATTCAGAATATAAAACCGAACATTTGAAAACTTTTGCTGCAAAATGTTAAATTCCATCAGGGATAATATATCTTCACAGCATCAGAATTAACAGGAGTGGAAAACTCACGACCATCCATTTCTGCGAGAATCAGGGCACCTCCGGGAAGCACCTTTTTAACCACATACGGACCAATGTAGTTTGGGGCAAATTTTCCTCCAGGAACAGAAAAGACTGGCAGTACCTTCCTTAGGACTAGATCATTTACCTCGAAGTGTCTTGGACGCACCTTTTGATTGAAGGATCTAGCTATCCTCTGCTGATAGGTTTGACCGTGGCAAATGGCTCTCAATCGCTTCTCATCAATTAGGTTTAACTGCTCATGCCTTTGTCGCATCCATTCTGCCTCGGACAACTCCACTTGAGACAAGACTCGCAAGGAAGGGATCTCTACTTCGACGGGTAGGACTGCTTCCATGCCATACACTAAGGAAAAAGGGGTTGCTCCGACAGAGGTTCGGATCGAAGTTCGATACGCCATTAGTGCAAATGGCAATCTTTCATGCCAGTCACGATAGTTTTCAGCCGTTTTGGCCAAGATCTTCTTGATGTTCTTGTTAGCGGCTTCAACCGCTCCATTCATCTGTGGACGATAGGGAGATGAATTCAGGTGCCGGATTTTGAACTCGTTGAACAACTGATCAATGAACTTGTTGTTCAAATTTGTCCCATTGTCAGTGATGATAGCCTCAGGGACACCATAACGAGCAACTATGTCTCGCCTGATGAATTTTACAACATTCTTTGCGGTGACGTTTGCATAAGATGACGCCTCAATCCACTTAGAGAAATAATCAATCGCGACCAGGATAAATCGGTGTCCATTTGACGCCTTGGGATTAATCGGGCCAATCACATCGATGCCCCACATTGAAAAGGGCCATGGCTCAGACTGCTGATGTAATTCCGTCGGGGGAACATTTATCTTATCCCCATGAACTTGACAACGATGACATCTTCGAACATGTTGGATGCAGTCACTCTCAAGACTGAGCCAATAATAACCCAACCTCATGATCTTCTTAGCTAACATATGGCCATTCATGTGTGGACCACATATCCCCTCGTGTACTTCTTGCATGATTCTGGTAGCTTCAGCCGCATCCACACACCTCAATAGGATCGAGTCATATGATCTTTTATACAGCTTCTCACCGCTAACAAAGAATTTTGAAGCCATTTTCATTATGTACTTCCTGTCAGCCGGGGTACTTCCCTCAGGAAATTCTTGCCTCTGGATGTAACTCATGATATCATAATACCATGGCTTTTCATCAGGTTCTCCGGTCACAACCATACAGTAAGCCGGTTTTGCCAGGACTTCAATCTTCAAGGGTTCTACCTCCAACCCATCAATCACTTGCAACATGGATGATAACGTAGCTAGCGCATCAGCAAACTGATTATGAGACCTCGATAAGTACTCAAAAGAGATATCTTCGAATTCCTCTATGATTTCTTCGAGGTATTCATGGTACGGCACTAGTTTGGTGTCTCTCGTCTTCCACTCTCCCACAGTTTGGAGAATAATCAAAGCAGAATCACCAAACACTTTCAACTTGGTTATTCGCATTTCCACTGCGGCTTGGAGTCCGAGGATGCAAGCTTCGTACTCGGCTATGTTGTTGGTACAGGGGAACACTAACTTTGCTGCTACTGGATAATGTTGCCCATCTGGGGATATTAAGACTGCCCCAGTGCCGGAACCAGCCAGGTTTACAGCTCCATCGAAAAACATGGTCCATGTATCTTCCTTTATTACCAAAATGCGATCTTCTGGAGAATATCTATCATCATCAGGGACTCCAGGATTTTCAGCTAACACATCAGCAATTACTCGACCTTTAACTGACTTCTGTGGCTTCATCTGGATATCAAACTCTGAAATTAAAATCTGCCACTTGGCTAACTTCCCTACCAAAGCTGGCTGATCAAGTAAATACTTAATGGGATCATTCGCAGTCACAAGCAAAGTCTGGTGATGCAGTGTATATTGTCGCAGCCTATGGAGCACCCATACTAGCGCAGCGCAAGTCTTCTCGGCTTCAGAATAATTCAACTCCGAGACAGTGAACTTCTTGCTTAGGTAATAAATGGCTCGCTCTTTCCCATCTTCAGGACTTTTCTGGGCTAGCATCGCACCTAAAGACTCACTATGAATCGTGAGGTAAAGGATCAAAGGCTGGCCCGGCATTGGTGGGACTAGCACTGGTGGTTTCATCAGGTATTGCTTCAGTTCGTTAAACGCTTCCCGACAATCATCGTCCCATTTCACTTGAGCATTCTTCCTTAGAAGTTTGAAGAATGGCTTAGCAGTTGCTGAGAGCTGAGAAATAAAACGGGCTATGTAATTCAATCTACCCAGGAGGCTCCGCACTTCTTTTACGGTCGACGGGGGTTGTAACTCACATATAGCCTTTACTTTGGAGGGGTCAATTTCAATGCCTTTACTGCTTACTATGAACCCAAGTAATTTACCCGAGGTTGCTCCGAATACGCACTTTGCTGGATTGAGACGGAGTTTAAACTCACGGAGCCTTTCGAATAATTTCTTCAAAGTATCGACGTGACTCTTCCCAGGTCGAGACTTGGCGATCATGTCATCGACATAAACCTCAATCTCCTTATGCATCATATCATGGAAGAGCGTCACCATTGCCCGTTGATATGTTGCCCCGGCATTTTTAAGGCCGAAGGGCATAACCTTATAGTGGAATGTCCCCCAAGGAGTGATGAACGCCGTTTTCTCCTTATCATCGTCCTTCATTTTTATCTGATTATAACCCGAGAAACCATCCATGAAGGAAAACAGCTCGAACCCTGCAGTACTGTCCACCAAAACGTCTATATGTGGCAATGGGAAATCGTCTTTAGGACTAGCCTTGTTTAAATCGCGATAGTCGATGCAAACCCGAACTCGACCATCTTTCTTCATGACTGGCACGATATTAGCCACCCAACTGGGGTATCGGGTGACTTCAATAAACCCTACTTTCAAAAGCTTCATGACCTCCTCCTCTATCTTCTTCGAAAGCTCAGGTTTGGTTCTTCGCAGCTTCTGTTTCTTGGGCGGCATGTCCGGATTAGTAGGTAGACTATGCTCCACGATAGAAGGGTCTAAACCCGGCATATCGTCATACGACCAGGCAAAGATATCCTGGTAATCCTTCAGCAGTTGGACCAGGCGTTTAGCTTCACCTTCGGGAAGGGTTGCCCCTATCTTCACCTCTTTGGGTTCTCCAGAATCACTCAAGTTGATGATGATAGTTTGGTCTACCGTTAGGACTTTAGGTCTTTCATGATGCTCTAGATCACGCTGGAGGTCTGAGGAATCTTCGAGTTCATTGGTGTCATCGAGATCAGGTTCGGTGGCACATAATTCATCAGATTGGACCGTTCCCATACCCTTACATGTCACAAAATTGCCCCTGAAACATAAAGTAGGAGGTTCAGTAGGACAAACAGGGCTAAACAGTGTATTTTTATTTCTTTTGATTTTTTTTGTTTTGAAATTCTTTTCAAAAGGTTTTAACACGAGGAAGCATGAAGAAGCCCAGGCCTCAGAATTCTCCTTGGACTATATTTTTCTTTTATCGGTTGGATATCATCACCGGGCTGGTTTGATGTACCTCAACATGCCCTCAAAACGAAAATAACTTGTAATTTCATTGATTATCACCAAATGAATTACATTTATTGGAATGGAAATTGCAACAATCAAATCTTAGAAATGAAAAGTACTAAAAAGCAGCTCCCGAGACGGGGCAAGTCCTAAAAAGCAGTAAAAATTCCCGCGTAGGGGAATGTGCGAAAAAAAGTAAATGTGTTACTCTTGCGGGCCAGTGCCCATTCCCTTCAACGGTCCTTCCTCGATGGCTCCAATTAAGAAATTATCGAACAGGGCAGTGATTCCCTCCATTGCATCATCAGGATCTTCTGTCACTAGAGGCGTTGAATCATCCATACCTCCCCATCCATCCGGGACAATGTCACGGGGGTCAACATAGAAGCTCGGGGGTGCTGAGTATTTCACATAATAATCGAACTTGCCGCTCGGTTGCCCCAAAGTGTCGATCACCTCCTTTTCTTCATGCATCATTCTTGCAGGACCCGGGAATGTGGTGCGGATGTGTGGAAGCAACCTACCACGCGCACGTTCTTTGCCATTCGGCTCTTCTTCGGATCGGGATCTGTCCTGTCCATTTCCTCGACCTCGACCTCGACCACGTCCACGTCCACGTCCACGTGCCCCATTATTTGACTCACTTGACCCCAGGTATCCCAACCCAGTAATGCGGGGCCTCTGAGAAACTTCCAACGGTTGGCGGATACCTTGACCGTTTCTACCAAGGCCTTCACCCGGAGTAAAGCCATGAGAGACCATTACCTTTCCAACCATAACTGCAGCATTTGACACCTCAGGAATAGGCAGTGATGATCCTCTAGACGCATGTATGGTTGATACGAGCTCGAGCGACTGATAGCTCGATTCTATTTTGCAATCCGGCTCAACATAGGGGATAGCCGTTGCGTGGTAAATTGGGTGCTCTTCTTCACCGTGGACCGTGACTAACTTTCTCTCCACAATGAACTTCACCATCTGATGTAGACTGGATGGCACAGCTCCGGCTGTATGAATCCATGGACGACCCAACAGAAAATTGAATGCAGTGGGAATGTCCATAACTTGAAATAGGACATTGAATATCGTTGGTCCTATCTGTATGTCAAGGTGGATTTCTCCCATTACTTCTTTCTTCGTTCCGTCAAAAGCTCGTACGGAGGTTTTTGCAGAATTTATCCTAGAAGGATCTATCTTGAGCCGGTGTAAAGTTGCCAGAGGACAGATGTTCAAGGCTGATCCATTATCAATGAGTACCCGGGCTACATGTGAGGCCTTGTATTTGACGGAAATATAGAGTGCTTTGGTATGCCCCCTCCCTTCTAGAGGGAATTCTTCATCTGAAAAGGCTATGAGGTCCTTGAGGAGTATAGAACCCACAAATTCCTCTAATTTGTCATGATCGATCGTTTCTGGCACGTGGACTTCACTTAACACCTTCATTAAGGCCTTCTGATGCTTGACAGACGTCTGGAGCAGCTCAAGCAGAGAGATTTGCGCGGGCAGCTTGCGCAATTGTTCAACTATGTTGTATTCGCTAGCCTTAATCACAGCTAGAAATTCCTTGGCTTCTTCATCAGTAACAGGTTTTGTAGGTTGAGCATTAGCTTGGCCATAGGAACGCCCGGATCTGGTAACCAAGTCGACATCGAGACTGTAGGACCAAGGGACTGCCTTATTGCCACTGTACTCATAAGGCTGAGGTATCTCGATCACTATCCCTTCACTAGCTGTAGGCGTGCTTACTACGATCTCTTCGTTATCAGACGCGTCTTCAAGCGGAGGCATGTCTTCAAGCAGAGGGTCGCCCTCGTCGCTCCTGGTGTTCAATGAAGCAAACTCCTCCTCCCAATTAATAACCACTTCAGAGATAGTGGAAATGATGCCAGTGTGGTCAGCATAAACAATCATCCCAGCTTCTACCATTCTTGAGACTCTTTCTCTCATGAGAGCCAGGGGCAGGTCCTCATTACTCGGATAACAACCGGCTTTCACTAACTCACCGTAGACGTCAGTAGTATACACCTTAACATTCTTGATTCGACCAGCGTCGAAGCTAAATATGGCATTCACATTGCCTGCGTGATCAGGGAGTGGGTTGCTCTGAACATTCGGCTTAGTAGGTTGAAATGAGAAAGCCTTCGTGTCTAGGAGGTTCTGGATTCGGTGCCTGAGGGCATAGCAATCATCGGTTGAGTGTCCCAGCTCACCCATGTGATAATCACATTTCTTTGACGGGTCGAAGTTATAGAACCGCTCAGGATTGGGCCGCTTTGGCTCAGTAGTAAGCAAACCTTTCTTCTGGAGCACTGTCAACACTTGAGACAACGATCCGGGGAGGGGAGTGAATTGCCTCTTGTTGTTCCTCCTCTGAAAAGGTTGACGACCCGGGTTTTGTTGCTGAGCTTCTACTACTTGGATTGCTGGGGCGGAGTTAGCATTCCGCCGGCTCGGTTGGTTATAAGCCACATTCACTTCAGCTGCCGGTTCTTTCTCTTTCCTCGCACCAAATCTTCTGGTCGAGGAGGACGGCTCGACAAACCATCCATCTTTCAGCCCTATTTCAATTTGTTCGCCCATGGGGATGAGTTGGTTGAAGTTGTCAGTCGGAATGGCAACCATCCGATTACGGTATTCGAACGGGAGAGTTTTCATGAACATCCTCTTTAACTCACTGTCTATGGGTTCTGGGACAACCTGAGCAGCTAAATTCCTCCATCTGATAGCATAGTCTTTGAAGGACTCAGTCTTTTTCATCTGAGCGCGTTCGAGATCATCACGGGTAGGAATGATGTCCGTTATGAATCTGTACTGCTTCAAAAATGCTTCACTGGCTTCTTTCCAAGTTTTGAGGCCATTTATCTTCTTCATGAGATACCAGCTCAAAGCAGGACCCGTCAAACTTGCTTGAAAGGCATGGATCATCAGGAGTTCGTTATCAACGTACGAAGTCATTTGTACGTGATAGAGCTGTAGGTGGGCTTTTGGACATGTGGTGCCATTGTACTTGTCGAAATCCGGCATTTTGAACTTCTTTGGGATTTTGATCTGTGAGTACAGGGACAGATCGATCGAAGGTGAATCCTGCGAACCTTCCAGCTGCTTCACTCTTTCTTCAAGTTTATTGACCCGTTCATCGGGTTTGTCCTTGTTGACGATAATTTGGACGTGGTCATCTTCTAAATCAGGAATATCGTCATCTCCGTCAACATCGACATTTTTTCTGATTTTCTGCTTTGGGACAGACGCTTCGAGGGGTGTCGAAACAGGAACCGACCGGAGAGCTTTGATCTCAGTGGACATTTGTTGCATCGCGATGACAAGTTGCTTGATCTGGTCTTCCACACCAATAACACGCTCTTGCAAGTCGGTTTGATCAGCCATTCTGGCTCTCGACCGTGTACGAATGGGCGACCGTGATCGGTCCGTAGCTACCTGATGTAAAAGAAATGAACCAAATAAGTATATGGTCAAGACAAGGTTGGTCCATGACACGCTTCTAGTCTTTTTTTTGTTTATTCATAAAAATATTCGTATATGGACGAGACTTTATGAAAAGTGATCTAGGAAAAGAAATATAAATGACGCCCTAGACACAACCTAGGAAATAGAAGCACCAAAATCCCTAATCATAAAATTATGAAAAACAAAAAGTGAGACTCCCTAGAAACTACGGACTGAAAACAAATTTTCTAAAGCCCCCCTTTTTGTAAAAGAAAGATGACAGCAGATTTCGTAGGAAAATAATTACCTATGACACATCTAGGAAAATAAAGACAGATTGAAAATAAATTCTCCGAGAGAGCTTTCTTTCTTCTTTTTTTTTTATTTTCAAAGGACTCAATGATTATTACTTTCGAATTGAAAACCGATCTAGACCCATCATGGACCGACCAAAGAAAAAGACGAAACATAAATAAATTGCGAGATAAAGGTTCAGAAATCTTACTTCACCCGGTAGAATGATGGCAATCACATAGACATGCGCATGAAATGTGAGGTTCGATTTCTATCTAGACTCTGGCTTGCAAAATGGAGACATGAGGATTACCGAGCTAAACCAGTCATGGTGGTGGTTAGGCTGGGATTCCCCTGACTCCGGCTTAGTCAAAGAGCCGACCCGGGTTTGCAAAGGGTGCAACCGTGGTAGGTATTCAATGACACCATGAAAGAACTTTCGGGACCAAGAAAGGCGACCCGTACCACGCGGGTGTGGTCGGGGTGTCCGTTTTCTCAGTACCATCCTAAACCTGTGCCGCCCAGGTCCGGCAGCGGGAAGTGTGTGCGGTGTAGTGTAAATGCAAGGCATGCACAACAGGTTATATCATACAGCGCTTCGTGCATAAAATAAACCATTCATTCAAACACCTCCCTGCAAAACAAGGGTTAACAATCACGCCTCCCCTTATACCTCCCATTCTGCAAAAACATTTAACACCTAAAATGTTAGGGACGTACCTGGGATCCTCGCTGCCAAGCAAAAAATATTTTTTAGAAGAAAAACTGGCCTAAGTCCACTAAGAGTTTTAATTCAAATCCCCAGTGGAGTCGCCAAGCTGTCGCGACCTAAAAAATTTCCCTTTCTCAGGCTAATGGATTATTAGGACTAAACCTAACTCAAGCTCTCCCAAGCCTTACCAATTCGCAACTTTGGGTTTAAGTTTTTAACATGCAAATGTTTTCATGCTCGGAGTCGCCACTAATCTATTTGTGGTAGGTCGATTAGAAACCTAAATAAAACATAGGGAGATATGTTTTATTTCTACGAACCAGAGATTCTAAGTCCGGGGACTTGATTACGCTAGATCTGGTCTAACGCCCTTTCGGTACCTTTTTCTTTTCAAAAATATTTTGGCAAGCAATCTGGACCCATTTTAACTTAGTCACTAACATGTGAGGTGTTCATGCGGGTGCGCAAACCACCAATTTAACACCCAAGAAAGCATTGAATAAATTGCAAGTTTGGAAGAATTACTTACCTCGAAGCAACGTAAGCATCTGCATTGTTAGCTAGAAAATCACATCAACAACCTAATATGATTTCTAATTAACAAGGGATTCACTCAATTTTTGGATTTTCACTTATTTAAATGAAACCTAGTCTATATGTAATGACGTGAAGAAATGACGTGCAAGTAATGCAATCCTAACATGCAAACTATATGTCATGCGACGTCGTGACCTAATTCTAATGACAGGCAAATGATTTATTTTTGGTATTTTCTAATGAATTTCGGAATAAAAATATGCCTAAATTAACATGCAACCTATGATGACTTAACATATCCTAACATGACTTATTTTTGGGATTTTTGTTAAAATTCGAAATAATAAATTACTTAAATTAAGAATGCAATCTATCCTAATCTACCATAAAACAATTCATTCTTTTTTTGGATTTTCATGAAAATTCAGAATTAAAAAATAACCTAAATAATCTATTAAGATTAGAAAATTATTTAATTTAAACTAGGGAATAGATTATCTCAAGTCCTAATTTAAATTAAATAATTACTCTATCGTCTAGACATATTTAGGATTCTTAAACATGCAAAAAACTCAAATTCAAATCCTAACTGATATTTTTTGAATTTTCTTTTTTATTTGAAAAGGAAAGATAATTTAAACAGAGATAGCATCCACATTTAAAACAACCACGCGATCCACAAGATTCGTTTCAAATTCAGATTAGGCACAAGAATCGAACTATCGGTCATATCTATAGGGTTATAGATATTAGTGGAAAGTCGATCATTCAAATTTGGAAAGCAGATAAAAATCATTATCATACCCAAGTGATTATGGATAGGATAATGATTTTCCGTATCGCCACGTATCATACCTTAGGGCTAAGGTCGGATAGTTGTCCCGATACGTTGCTGAATTAGGAAAGATTCCTAATTCTGAATATTTTCAAATATTGCGAACAAGGCAAACATTATCCTAAGATATCTAGCAATCCACGCAATATTCACAGAATATTCAAACATCCAAAAATTAAGAAACAAAATATTCTAAAAAATATTGGATAATGTTCAATTACCTAATTTGCAGATAATTCCCAAATTCGAACTTGCGGATCGGGATGAGCGACGAACGGTGGATCGGCGGCGCGGTGTCGGGAACGGCGGCAACAGCAGCGGCGCACGGCGAGGAACAGCGGCAGCACGCGGTTGTGCGCGGCAGGGACAAGCAGCAGCTCCGGCGGGAGGAGCAGCAGCAGGCTCGGCGACGGCAGGCGCGGCAGGGACGGCGGCTGGGAACGGCGACGGAACAGCAAGGCAGCACCGGCATGCGACGGCTCCGGCGAGAACGGCAGCAACAGCGTCGGGCTCGGCGGGGACAGCGGCGGCAGGGACGGCGGCTGGGAATGGCGACGGAACAGCAAGGCAGCACCGGCGTGCGACGGCCCGACGAGGACGGCAGCAGCAGCGTCGGGCTCGGCAGCAGCAAGCAGCAGCGGCGTCGGCGTCGGCCTGAGGAGCAGCGGCATGAGGCGCAACGGCAGCAGAGAGCAGCGGCAGCAGCCGCGGTAGGGAGCGGCGGCAGCAGGGAGCAGCGGCAGCAGCCGCGGTGGCGTGAGGCGCGGCGCCGGCGGGAGAGGCGGCAGCACGCGGGCGCGGCGGCGGTGGGAGCCGGTCTCCTTCTCTCCCTCACTTACACTTTCTCTCGCTCACGTGTGTCTCTCGTGCCCTCAAAAATTCTGTTCTGAAAATTGTGTCTCCTCCTCTAAAATTCTGACCTAATAATGTATATATAGTGTTAATCTAGGTCAATTAGATGGGCTTTCTAGTCCTAATGGGCTTAGGCTTGGGCTTTAATTCAAATGGGCTGAATTAATTAATGATAATGGGCTGAATTAAGTTCAAATTAAAACAACCGAGCCCATTTAACTTGTAATTCCCGGCCCTTGCACTTCAAGCGAGCTGAGTCACATTCGATGAAATTTAAGCTCGTTCGTCACCGCCAGTCCGATGCAAAATGCAATGAATCTAAAATGAATTTAAACTATATGTTATGCAATTTAAATATTTTTTGTTTAGGGGTTAAAAATTTAATCCCTAATTTTCTATGCAAATTACACTAAATGGTTGCTAAAATTTAGGTGTCAACACATGAAAAGGAAATTTGATTGTTTGAAATGCATTAATGCAAAAAATGCATATTTCAAAACTACTTTTCAAAAGTTTTTGGTCAACTCAAAATCATATTTTCAAACAGTTTGTGGTAAGCTAAGAAAAAATCACATTTCAAACAGTTTTGATTAATTTCAAAACTACTTTTCAAAATAGTTTTTGGTCAACTAAAAAACCATACAAAAGGTTAGTGAAACCTCAAAATTACATAACTCACGGTCAAGGCATTCATTATTTGAAGTCTTCCCAAAGTCCTACAGGCGAGGAGCCCCTAAGCAAATTCAAGTCCTACAGGCGAGAAACCCCTAGGCAAATTCAAAGTCCTACTAGTGAGGAACCACTAGGTAAATTCAAAGTCCTACGGGTGAGGAGCTCCTAGGCAAATTCAAGTTCTATAGGCGAGGAGCCCCTAGGCAAATTCAAAGTCCTACTAATGAGGAACCACTAGGCAAATTCAAAGTCCTACAGGCGAGGAGCCTCTAGGTAAATTCAAGTCCTGCAGGCGAGGAGCACCTAGGCAAATTCAAAGTCCTACATGCGAGAAGCGCCTAGGCAAATTCAAGTCCTACAAGCAATGAGCCCCTAGGCAAATTCAAAGTCCTACAAGCGAGGAGTTCCTAGGCAAATTCAAAGTCCTACAAGCGAGGAGCCCTTCGGTAAATTCAAGTCCTACAGGCGAGAAGCCCCTAGGAAAATTCAAAGTTCTATAGGGGAAGAGCCCCTAGCCAAATTCAAGTCCTACAGGCGATGAGCCCTAGGCAAATTCAAAGTCCTACGGACGAGAAGCCCCTAGGCAAATTTAAGTCCTACAGGCAAGGAGCCCCTAGGCAAATTCAGGTCCTACAGGCAAGGAGCACCTAGGCAAATTTCCAAAGTCCTACTGGTGAGGAACCACTAAGCAATTTCAAAATCTTACAGGCAATAAGCCCCTAAGCAAATTTAAAGTCCTACATGCGATAGCTCCTAGGCAAATTCAAGTCCTACTGGCGAGGAACCGCTAGGCAAATTCAAGTCCTACAGGCGAGAAGCCCCTAGGCAAATTCAAGTCCTACTGGTGAGAAGCCCCTAGACAAATTCAAGTCCTATAGGTGAGGAGCCCCTAGGCAAATTCAAAGTTCTACAAGCAAGGAGTCTCTAGGCAAATTCAAGTCCTACAGGCGAGGAGCCCCTAAACAAATTCAAGTCCTATAGGCGAGGAGCCCCTAAGAAAATTCAAGTCCTACAAGTGAGGATCCCCTAGGAAAATTCAAACTCCTACTAGTGAGGAGTCTCTAGGTAAATTCAAATCCTTCTGGTGAGGAACCACTAGGCAAATTTCCAGATCCTCAAGCGAGGAGCCTCAGATGTTCAAGGTTCGTGGGTTCACCCTTAAACCACGAAATTAGAATAACCATCATAATCATCACCACCATCAATTCATGCCCTTGGATAAGCAATAAAGTGACGATCACAAACAAGTAAGTTTCTCTCCCTCAATCATTAAGAACTTTTCAAAATACGTCTTGAAAAGAAAATCTTTGGATTATATCACAAATTAAAAAAAAACAAGATCCCTAATTAGTTGTTGTGAAATTTCCATCTTATTTTGTTTATTGAGTTGACTGAAAATTCAAGTGTCACCTTGTCTTTGTGATCAACCTCTAACGAGCTTAATCTCAAAGAGGGGCACTTGTTGACACATGATTTTTAGCTCATTTTTTTCATATTTTTAAAAATCTCAAAATTAGGACTAGGAATCTTGGACAAGACTAGAAACCTATTTCTAAACCAAAAATAATTTTTTTAGCACTTTCCTGCATTTTTCCTTAATTTCTTTTAGTCAAAATAAATGAGAAAATCAAGAAAAATAGCACATGGAATTAGAAAATTCCATAAAAATAGTCATTAGTCTTATTTTAAATCCAATTTCATCAATACAATATCAATTTTGAAAACTCTCAATCGGGTATATGTTTTTCGCAAAATTGGGCAAAATTAAACTCGAATTGAACCAAAAATACAATTAAATTTTTTCTAGTCATTTTTAAGTCATAGCGTCTTCACAACAAATGAATCTGGGACCTTGAATTACATAATGGTCTGTCCAATTGCACAATTTGTCAAAGAAATCAGAAAACCACAAAATTTAATTGAAAATTAAGAATTTTGAGCCCAAATTGGGAATCGTGCCCGATATGAAATTGTCGAACCATGAGACCATCATTTCTAGTGTTAATTAGATGTGGGTAATTCAATTTTGGCATCAATTTTACCTAATCAGGTCATTAGGACATCAAATTGAACAAAACATTATTAACCCGAATACAAAAATGTGAAAATCTTAGACACGATTATAATAAAAATTGTGGAAAATCACATATTTGGATTTGGAATATGATGAGGAATTCAATTTTGAGGTTTAATTTTGAAAATTGAGTCAAAATTGAGCTTAATTTGAGAATTTAGACCAACCCGGGTCTGCCGGTTCTAACAAGTCAACCCGACCTGACCCGAGTTGTTTATCTTCCTTACCCGACTCACCCAAGGCTCAAAAAACCCAGAAAATATCTCCCGCGCTCGAGACTTTACCAACCTCCCCCGATCAAATTAGCACATTTTAATCAACGGGGCAAGCTAGAGAATCTCCGGCTGGCACCAGGTAGCCGATCTAACCGATCGGAAATCGGTTCCAACAAACTTTGGGCAAGAAAAATCGATGAACAAAAAGGAAAAAAACTTAACATTGCAAAGGAGAAGTGTTCGACGAAATTACTAAGAGAAAGAAGAGAGAGAAACAGGTGAAATCAAAGAGAAGGATCTAGATAGAGAGGGTCGAGAGTCCCCTCATGCATGTTCAGTGCCGCCATGGACGGTGGAGCACTGGCGAATCGTGGATTGGCCGTGACTCTCCCCTGTTTGTTTTAGTCAGACAAAACTGATCGCAAAGCCCTGAAAATGAGCTCCGTCCGACGTGCCGAAAGCTAATCCGGTGAATCAGAAGCTACTAGGGTGAAGTTCAAGTGTCAAGGAACAACTCTAGAGGCGCGGTTCAGTTCAGAAATTCCCCTTGATCATCGAACGAAGAAGGCAAAGTTGGCTCATAGTCATTTTTTTCAAAATTTTCCAGAATTCGGTTTCAATCCCAATATGAATGTTTGTGTGATTTCGTCGATGAATCTTGGTATTTTGATATTCATAACTAGTTTCTAATCATTTTTGGTTTTGTTTGATTGCATTTTGGGCATTAAAAAATGCATAAACCGAGTTGGCCATTTCTGGAAAATCTCGCCGGAGCATATCCCGTGCCCTTAGGCCATTCAAGTCAGTTTTTCTTGATCCTTGTTTGGTGTTTAGTTAGTGATTAGAATCGAATTAGATGGCTAAGACGTTATATGTTGTGATTCTAAGGTTCGGTTAGTCGGTTTAGGTTTGTAGCAAATTAGCATTTTTCGACGAGATTTTCGCCGGTCAGTGATCGTCCAATGGCCAATTAGTTGGTTTAGTTTGATAGAGCATGATATAAACCTGATCCAGAACCAAAAAATCGATCGAAAAAGGCGCCGGAAGGTCGCCGATGGTGGGCTCAAAGTCACGGCCTTGAAAACATCAAATACAAAATTGTGCACACTACCCGTTCGGGGAAATGCCTCAATAAAAAATGCTCAAAACGATGCCGTTTTGGTACTGGACTTGCCGAAGAAGGTGACCGACAATCGGCGCCAGCGAAGCCCGGTTTAGTCAATGCCGAAACGGGTTGAACCGGGCCGATTCGGTTCATTTTCCGAGCAGGAATTTTAAAAAGATAAATAAATAAATAAAAATCCTAAAAAATATATAAAAAATTCGAAAAATATAAAAAACATAAAAAAAATATAAAAATTTTAGAAATTCGAAAAATTTCAGAAAAAAATCACAGAAAAATATAAAAAAATTAGAAAATTCATAAAAATTCAAAAATTTTCAGAAAATTCATAAAATTTCAGAAAATTTAGAAAATCAAATAAAAAATGTGAAAAATTTAGAAAAATCAATAAAAATTTGAAAATTTGAAAAATTCATAAAGATTTTCAGAAAATCATAAAAATCAATTCTCGATTAATGAAATTTCCCAAAAAAATCAAAAATTTTAAAATTCACATAATGGTCCAAAAACACCGTGGCCAACCATAAAAAGTGAGATTTGAATTTTTGGAAGTGCTCAAGTGGCATTTTTAAAAAAATCTCAAATTCAAGGGTTATAACCCCTAAAAAACCCGAAAACCCTAAAAAATTTGAATCATAAGCTTCTAAAGTTTCATAAGGGTTTGGATGTTTTGATTGATTTTAATTTTTAGAGATCATTTAGAATTGATTGATCTGATTGACATTGATTATACATTTAATACTTGATTGGTTCTTCCTGCGATTAGAATGATTAGAAGTGGTGAGTAAGCCTCGGAAATTTACATGACACGTTAGACATTGTATCGTTCTTAGGTACCGAAAGGGTATTAGAGATCTCAATTTGGGATCGTTAGCATAACTAAGTCCCTGTACTCAGAATCTCTGATTCGTAGAATCGTGATATTTCTCCCATATCTCGATTAGGTTTCTAGTCAACCTACCAATAATGATTAGTGGCGACTCCAAAATTGCAAACTTAGACTAAATAGGAAATTATCATCTGCTGTCACGTGAGATATGGTCTGGGAGAGATCCTTATACGAAAATACCTCCTTAGCGTGCAAATCTCGAAAGCCCCCAAAAAACGCGGCGCGACAATCGTATCGTTCTTAGGTACCGAAAGGACGTTAGGGATCTCGATTCGGGATTAGTAACATAACCAAGTCCCCGTACTCAGAATCTCTGGTTCATAGAATCATGGTATTTCTCCCGTACCTCAATTAGGTTTCTAGTCTACCTATCAATAATGATTAGTGGCGACTCCAAAATAAAAAACTTAGACTAAATAGGAAATTACCATCCGCAGTCACGTGAGGTATGATCTGGGAAAGACCCTTACACAGAAATACCTCCTTAGCGTGCAAATCCCGAAAGTCCCAAAAAAGGCACAACGCGACAATTTTGCCTAATCAGGTGATTAAGGTATTGAATTGAACAAAACCCTATTAACCCGAGTACAAAAATTTAAAAATTTTGGACATGATTATGACAAAAATTGGGGAAAATCATACATTTGAGTTCAAAATGTGATGAGGAATTCAATTTTGGAGTTTAATTTTGAAAATTGAGTCAAAATCGAGCTCAATTTGAATTTTTAGCCAAAACCGGGACTGTCAGGTCGACCAAGTCAACCCAACCCAATCCGGCAACCTATCTTCTTCGCCCGACTCACCCAAAATGCATAATAAACCCAAAAAAATTACAGTTCAAACCTGCAACTTTGTGAACCTTCCCTGGTCTATTTAGCACGTGAAAATCGAGTTGGCCAACTGGAGAATATCCAGCTGGCACCAGGGAATCATCCCAAATGATTCGAGGTTGGTAAATAACAAACTTTGGGAGGGAAATCGAGCTACAAAAAGGAAAAAAACTGAACATTGAGGAGAACATGCTCAGTGAAATGCTAGAGAGAGAAGAGAGAAAGAAAGGAGCAAAACCTTGGCCATGCTTAGGAACCTATTTCTAAACAACAACAAAATAGTTTTCCTAGATTTTTCTATAATTTTTCTTCAATTTCTTTTGGTATAAATGGGAAGAAAATCAAGAAAAATACCAAATGAAGTCCAAAAATTTCCCAAAAATAGTCATTAGTTTTATTGTAATTCCAGTTTTAGTCCTACAACTTCAATTTCACAAAATTTCAATTTTGTATATGTTTTCCCCAAATTTGGATAATTTCATACCCTAATTGAACCAAAAATCCAATTAAGTCATTTTTAGGCATTTTTCGGTTATAGTATCTTCACAACAATTGATTCTAGGACCTTGAATTGGTCAATCCAATTTCACAATTTGACAAACGAATTGAAAAGCCCCTAAATTAATTGAAAATTAGGGATTTTATTACCCAAATTGGGAATTTCATTCAATTTAAATTTTTCAATCAAAGCGCATACCCCTAAGGTTAATTGATCATGAGAAATCCAATTTTGGCCTTGGAACAGCCTAATTGGGTTATTTGGACACTTAATTGAATAAAAACCCAATTGAACCGAATTCAAATTTGGGGATTTAGGCTTAATTGAAATAAAATTCAAATTGATCCCACATTTTAGGGTAAAATGTGTCAAGGAATTGAAATTTGGGGTCAAAATCTTGTGAATGGGTCAAATGGGAGTTTAATTTGTAATTTTAATTAACCTGGGTCAGTTAGGTCAATCGATCCAACCTGACTCAACCCGGGTCGTCATCTTCCTTACCTGACTCAACCTGGACAGGGAAGAGGAAAGAAAACCCGATATGACCTGCCCCTTGACCAACTTAATTCCCCCCAATCAAGCACGTGTTGAGGAAGGATTGACAGCTGGAGACCTCCAACTGTTGCTGGGGAGCCGTTATAACGGCTTCCCGAGGCAGTTAGAAGTCTGAACCACCCCGAGGAGGAAATCAAAACAAACGAGAAAACCTAGTTCAAGGGAGACAATCTGTTTGACAAAATTCCCAAGAGAGAGAGAGAGAGAGTAGAGGTCCCTCAGACTGAGTGACAGGCACCGTCCCAACAGGAAAGGCGCCAATGAATTAGCCTCTTAGGTGGACCTCCTCTCCTGAGTAACCTGAAAACCACTCTCGATCATCCAGTCGAGAACCTTCCTAGCGAAGTGGAGACCATAGGCTTGTAGAGGAAGTGCTAGAGAGCTAATCTATCACCCCAAGCCAATTCAGAATTTCGGCTTTAAGCTCTGACGAAGAAAGCAAAACTTCTTCCAGATCACACACCACTTGTTTGTTGAAATTCCAGAATGAGTGCCCGAGTTACTTTGAGTTTGATTCTGTGATTCTTTTCTCAATTTTGTGATCATTAATCCCTTAAACATGTTTATGATCGATTACTTTCTTGTTTGATGCATTTTGGATCATAATTATGCATAAACCATGAGTCGGCCCTCTTAAACCATCTCGCCGGAGCGTCCGAGCCTCGCTGGAGTGCCTTCCCACGGCCAATGGCCATCCAAGTTAGTCAATTCTAGTCCCTTTGTTGTTTTGATTGTTAGATTGATTAGGCAGATTAGGATTAGTTGAAAATCTTAAAATATCCTAGTTAGAATGGTTTCGGATTAGGTTTTTAGGCCTAGAATTCGTCGGCTGGCGATGGTCCAACGGCGGTCCGGTGGGGTTAAATTGATAGTGGGTGATGTAATATCTCGAATTTCGACTCATTTTCGGGATCAATAATATCGATATTATTCCTCATTTAATTTTAGTAAGTCTCGCCCGAAATTGAGCTCTCTTGGGATACTAACTGGAAGGGAATGGCTAATTAGGAAACGATATGTAGACTAGGGACCCGATCGCGATTCGGGGCACCGATTCCGAGAAACGACGAGGAAATATTTTGGGCCAATATGGGTCGATCCTAGGAAGGTAACAAATTTAGTTTGGCCAATGACGTACGATCGGATTGCGGGTGATTCCGTATGATCGAGAGTACGCATGGCGAACAAATCCTGAACTTAAACCGAACAATCGCGACCTCCGGAACTAGTGATAATTCCTCACGTTCTCCCGATAATCAAGGTCGTCATGACTCGAATAACCTTAAGTCGATACACGTAACCCTTAAATAGCCGCTTATTAGTGAGAGACCCTAAAATTTTACATTAAGCAATTTTGATCACAGAATTGGATCCGGACTTGGACGTCGAATTTCAGGGTCGTGAGCGACTATTTTGTGAGGACGACGTTATTTTAGTGTGGCCACATGTATTTGGGGTTAGTACGGTCAAAAAATGGAACTTCGGCTAGAAATCGGAAAATGACCATTTTGCCCCTAGGCTATTTTGCGGTATTTCGAATTTTGAAAAATTATTGGGGATTAATTTAAGGATTAAATTAAGCATTGTATCAGCTCAATAATTCAACAAGTGAATGATCAAAGTGCCCCTCAATTATTGGATAAGAATGAATGAGGGCCAAGTGTTCAAGGGCATTTTAGGAATTCGGAAAAGATGGTCAAAGTTAATAAATGCACTTGTCTCTCTCTCTTGATCATTTCTTTCCCCACAAGCCAAGTCTTCTCTCTCTTCCTCTCCCTCTCCACCGCCGACCATCTCTCTCCCCCTCTCCTCTCCTTTCTCGGCGGCGTGATCATCACGCCGATGGAGCGCCACCGTCGTGCCACTGGTCAGCCAAGCGTCGCCACTCACCCATCCCCGTCACCACCACCGTCGTCTCTCTCTCCCGTTCAGCCAAGGAAAGCCAGAACCGTCCAAGCGTGGACGCCGGCGTGAGGAAGCCGCCGAACCGTCGCTCGCCCAAACCAGCCGCCGTCCATGCCACCCCACCAATCACCCTCCCTCTCTCTCTATTTCCCTTCTCAACCGTGTGTGAGGACCACACACCGCTGCTCGCCGGGCCGCCACCTGCCGAGACCGCTGCCGCCGCGAAAGCACCGGGAAGCCGCCGCTGATTTCGCCACTCGCCGGCAATCGGTCGCTCATTCCCCGTCGTTTAGCTGAGCTTGGAGCTTAGATTTTAGGGTGAGTATTATCCTCTAATCCTTAATTAGGACTAATTTTGCCTCTCTAGATAGGATTAGTTGGTTTTATGGGTAAATTAGATTGGTATTAGGCTTGATTATGGGCTGATGATTAGTGGATGATTTTGGGGTATATTTGGAAGTTAAATGAGCCAATTAGGAGGTGGATTAATGCCCTAATATGGACTAATTTGTGGTTGCCCTCATAGAATCGAATTTGACCTAGTTTGGCTAAGTTGAGATTTAAGTGGGCCTTTGCCAGGATTGATCGATTAGTGGTTGGTTGGTGCCTTGTTGTACTCATTTATATGATACCATGCCACGTGATTGTGTGACCGATTAATGCGGTGTGCGATTGGCCATTAATTTGACGTGAAGTATAATACCTAAGAGTGTAAATTTCGTGTTATGCCGAAATGTATTAAATTGCATAATTGGGCATGCCATGGCTGAATTACATTGTTGAATTGACTGGCATGTTGAAATGCACTTCAGTTCGGCCATTTGATGATTATGTGCTTTCGAGAAATTTGACACTCATTGTGCATGGCATTGTCGCCTGAGTGTGAGAATTGCATGGCTAAGGATTCGTGTGCCAAGAATGGACATGAGGTGAAACATTTGTAGGCCTTCGGGTCGGAATATTTGTGGGCCTTCAGGTCGGAATATTTATTGGCCTTCGGGTCGGAATAATCATTGACCTTTGGGTCGAAATATTTGTTGGCCTTCGGGTCGGAATAATTGTTGGCCTTCGGGTTGGAATATTTGTGGGCCTTCAGGTCGGTTTATAATTGTTGGCCTACGGGTCGTGGCCTACGAGTTGGTTTATAAATTGCAAAATGAATCGTGTGCCAGAGTGCATCATTTGAGCCAAATCATGAGCATAGTAAATGTGTGCCAAAGTAAGTGGCTAATGTGCGTGATGGTGACTCATCTGTGAGATGGGCACTATAGAGCATGAGCATGCATATGGCGTACGTATGACCAGTGTGTTGCGTATGTGCCATGAGTATTATTGTAAAATGCCTAACCTGCATAATCATTTATATGCTCGATCTAGGCCCAAGGGCCTAGGTCATTTGGTTGGCAAATATTGTTGTTGTGTGTAATTGTTTAACCATCAGGAGGTGCATGTTAGCCTAGTTTAGGTTTAGAGGTTTTTACTCACTGAGATTCGTCTCATTGTTGTATAAACCCAAACTTGTCAGACCCCCGGACTTGAGGATGCCGGATGCTTCAGTGCGTTTTGGGATTCCGCGCCAGCTAGAGCGAACGTCGATCGTGCACCCTTTATGGAATGGGAATGCGTATGTTAGATATCGTACTGTATTACTGGTTGATGTGGGAGAGGCGTACCTCCAACACCACGAATACGTAGCCTGGTGTTTTAGGGACCAATTCGGAGAGCATGGACCTCTTCATACCTTTGATATCCCGGTTAACGGGCAGGGGTGAAGTAGACCCGCAGTGTCCTGATGGAGAAGTAGTTAGCCCCAAAGCCTCATCTGATGGGAGTTCGAGTGCTGGAGTTGAACCTGTTGTCTGGGAAGCAAATGATCTGGAGCCGATGGAAGCAGAGAAAGAATCAGAACCCATGAAGCAAGATATGGAGTTGGAAGACATAGACGAGCTAATGGATGCGGATGAGGAGGACGCGGAGGCTGAGTCCGAGTTGGACTCATTAGATTCCGAGGAGGAGCTGCCTGATAGCTCTTCATCCTCTGAGTTTTCTGGTTCTGACCCGGAATGGGTCCCCTAGGTTAGTCTCAATTTTAGATAGATCAGGCTGTACCTTTTTTACTAGAGCCCATATGAGTCTAGTGTCCCTAACCTTGGCTACTGACCCTTTTTGACCTAGTGGCTGTTGACCGTTTTGTTGTTGTTGTTGTACTTGTTGTAAATGGATATTGTACATATTTTACTAGTAATGAAATAAATATGTTTCACTCATGTTAATTTCCATTGTGGTGCTACCCATGGTTATAGTGTTTATTGTACGGGTGTATATATATTTATATACGTTGCTTCCGCTTGTGTATTGATCTCTGAGTATTGGGCGTTGGGTCGGCGATGCGTCCTAGGACATCGCACCAAATTCGACCTGTGCGTGGGATGCTCGCGCTTCGTGGGGTACGGGGCGTGACAGGTGATGAATAGATGGCCTAGCACTAATGGTGGTGGCCGAAGCACCGCCGAAGGGTAGTTGGAGATTAGGTTAAAGTCACTATGTTGAAAATGAAATAACAAACCTAATGCATACCAATTGTTTGATAAAATGCCCCAATGAAGATTGCCAAAAACGGTGCTGTTTTGGCACCGTCCTCGCTGGAGTGGTGATTGATGTCAGTCAGGCCAGTCCAACTATCAACACAGTTGGACTGGACGGAATCGATCCAGTTCGGTCCCAGGAATAAAAAAAATTAATAAAAAATTAGAATAATTACAAAAAAAATTCATAAAAATCATAAAAATTTCTAGAAAATTCAAAAAATTTCCAAAAAATCCACAAAATTCAGAAAATTTCCAAAAAATTCAAATGGCCCAAATTGTTTCTTTAATAGTTGAGAATATTCTTTATGGGCTAAGGATAGATGACATGGCACAATGGATAGTCATGATGCATTTTTTATGGATGGCTATGATGATTTGCTTAATCCTTAAGGAAATTTGCTTAACCACTAAGGAAATGTTCTTATTGGCTAAAATTTGGATTATAGAGGCATTTTTGTAAATTCACTTGGGGTATCGTTGTAATTTTAAGCACAAGGGAGAGGTGATTTATATGATTGCAATTTTGGAAAATGATTGACTCGATTGGCGGATTCAATTCCTGTCAAACAAGGTTGAACCGGTCCAACCGATTTGACCCGAATTCAACCGGGTTGAACCAACTTGGTTCTTGACTCAATTTTGTTCTAATTTCATCCCTATTATGATTAATTGACCCAATTGAATTGAATTTGATTGACTTGGATTGAATCAATTTGAAATACAAGTACAAATTGACAAAATTTAACTTGTTCGGTCCAATTGCCCTTAAATTTGAATTAAATTGCATCACCAGACTAGACTAATGAATTTAATTGAAGTCTAATTGACCAAATTGAACTTCAATTCAACAAATTGGATGTTAGTCTAAAATGGGCGAAGTTGAATAGAACTAATTGGACCAACCTAGCTTGGTTTTGCAAGTCATGGGCTAGCTCAATTGATCAAATTAACTCAAATTCATGTGAATTTTCCAAAATTGCATATAAGAAATTAGGCTCATCTGTGGTTTAATTGCACAAATCATAAAGAATCCATCAAAACCATTGATTATGGCTCAAATTGGGGGGGTTTTACCTTTGGCTTGGAATTGCAAAATTGGCTCTCAAATTGGATGTGAAATGACTTCTAGATCAAATGTCATGAAGAAAGCTATTTTAAAAAATGACCAGAAATGAAGTAATTTCATTTTTGACCGATTTGAACCAAAATCCACAAATTGGGAAAAAGTTGGTTCTAAACCGATTTTTGTAAAATTGTTGATGCCAAAGTAAAATTGGAGTAAAAATAAGATGTTTTTTAGGATTTTTTATTTTTTAATTTTTTTGGTCAATATTTTGATAATTAAATACTAAAATGTCAATTAATAGGTCAAACTTTGAATTTTTTGAAAATTGACAATGCAAAGGTGAAATTGTCATTATTTTTGGATTTTTCATGCAAAATTCTTTGGATTGACTTTTAGTCAAAATTTGACCAAAAAGTCAACTCAAAAGTCAACTCTATGACTTTTCAAGACTAATGTGTAAAAAGCTTGCAAATGAAAGGCAATGCTAGTAAAAGTGTTAAATGACTCTTTTTATTGGAGAAACAGGTTTTTTTGCGATTATAAACCCTAATCTCATGTTTTTACCTTTCAAAATGAGTCGGCTAAAAATCAGTTGTCAACACTCATGACATCCTTCACCTTTAAATTTCCAAATAACATTTGAGCTGACATTACTATAAACAAAAACAACACAACTGACATTGTCTTCAATTTGAAATTTTCTTTCTTCAACTTTGTCACATCTTGTTTCACACGTCTCAGTTGTGCCTTGAGAGCTTTGATTTCAGCGTCCATCGAATTGTCATCATCCTCGTCAAGGGTTGACACTAGTTCTTCTTCGCCATTGCTCTGGTGAAAATTTTTGGACACACTCCTTGCTAATTAATTGATTTCCGCATCAACCCAAATGAAAAAATCACAACTTTCCCCTCTGTTGTTAGGGTTGTATCTTGGGCAACCGTGATATCTTCTTCTCCATTTGTCCTTTGTCCTAGCTATTCATAGAGAAGATTTTAGGCCACAATGGTAAAATACATACGTATCATTGTCAATTGGAGGGACAGATGTCACCAATTGTGACGAATTTGATGATCTCTTCGTCAATTCACTGATCTCCTCTTGCAATGACACCTCACTATCAGTTATAGGGCACTTCCAATTGTCAAGATAGTGAGCCAACATAAATGGACAAATGAACAGAAGACAGATGAACATAAACGTCAATGAAATCTTGTTGTCAACATGCAGGAGTATTTAGTTCCCAAGTACGGAACAAAGAAATACAACTCTTTATTTCTACAGGAAGCCGAAACATTGTTCTATTAGAAAAACTAAAATGAGCAACATGCATAATTACCTCGCCAGCGAATCACACAGTGGTGTATTTGTTGTCAATCCCAGATGTCCCTTAAAACACCTAGCTGCAAGAGAGTGAAACATGGATGATGACCAGAAAGCTTTACATACTGGAGTCTAAGATGCGCGACCACCGGTCACACAAGCATGAGTAGAAACTATATCCAAATTTGATTGACAGAGAAACTAGGGAATCACAGAACCTACTTAGGTTTGCGAAAAATTAGAGACATGTAAAGATTATTAGCATTTTTAAAAGCCAAAAGAACCCACACTGTGACTGGACTTCCATCACTCAAGAGCGGAGAGGATCTATAATTTTGCCTACACGGAATGCTGCCTCTTAACATTGTTCTCCTCAAGAAACTCGATCACAATTTTTTGAATTATTATCCCATATGATGTTCTGCCTTTTATGATGCTTGCAATGCACAACAGAGATTTCTGTAGATCATTAGCTGAAAAGGAATGCACACAAAAATGACACAAGTAATACAGTCCTACCAACAAAGATGCATTATCAAGAGAGCTAAAGGAAAATAGAAGAGGCTGGCAATTTAGACTGAACCTGCACAACAGCTTTCTCTCCATCGAAGGTTAATGGCCACCTAAACTATCGTTGAATGGTCTGAATAAGCATTGTAAACCATTTAGAATGAAAGACGACTTTTTTCTTAATTTATCAACAATTCATCTAACAGTAACAGATATAGAAGTGTTTAAAATCGGCAAACATAGCTTCAGAACTTGAAATTTTGAGGTTCTTGTAAATACTTCAGAACATTGGGCAAGTTTCTAGTGAATCTAGGAGAAGGTATCGGTCGAGCATCGTGCGACTGTCAGCTTGAGCAAAATCCTTTGATTTGAGTTGAGATCAAGATTGAATCGATTTGGGCAGATAGGAGTTAGGGTTCTTCTTTGGTCAGTTCGCATTGGAGAAGTTTGCTTGACTTGGGCAGATAAGAGAACGTGACAATGCCGTTTGAAGGTTTCTGGGTTTTTTTTTTTCAAACTGAAGTAAAATGGCGCAGTTTTATTTCCCAGTGTCCACGTCAGCGCGAGTTCGGCCATGTAGGATGGCCGGCACTGATTGGGTATCCACGTAGGCATTTTTCGAGCTATGTTAGCCAGATAGACTAAATTGATACAAATACAAAAGATTTAAAACTAAATTGGCATCATTACAAGATTTAGGACTAAATTGTTATCAATGTAAAAAGTTTAGGACTTTTCTAACAATGTTATTCCTTTATTTCGATGGTTCTGTAAGGAGCTGATTCTTGTGTTCCTTCTTCTCTATATGGGCTAAAGAACGGAATGCTTTATGATATTAAAAGTAGTGGTTTAACTTTACTCACCGTGACAAAAGAGGGCTTTTCATTTGCTCTGACCAACTTTTATGGAAGCACAACCTCCTGTTTCAAACCTGTCTTACACTCTCTTATCAATGTTTCTTAAGCATATTATGATTTTCGCCAATGTTGTTGTTCTCGTTCATTCCAATGATTTTAGACATGAGAAGTAATAAATTAATGTTGCAATTTTTTAGCGTCGGCAGCCCTTTTCCCCCCTTAAAACACGACTGGGTATCCCTTCGTCCCAGAAAATGACGGAATAGCTACATGAACTCCCCGTCCTTTTTATGATATTTGTCTCTGAGCATGGCCGGTATAGAGATTTGTCTTTCGGTTGCCTGGTCCAGAGAGTCTAATGAGAGATTGTTGTTTGAGGTTGTCTTTTTCTTGCGCCGTATCAAAGATGTCGTGGAGGACCCCCGAAGGCAGCTTCTTGATATATCAAGAACGACAGCAACTGCACTTCCATTGCGTGGTTTTCTCAAGTATACCTGGAAATCAGCACCGATCGGAGTTATGAATAAGAATGAATTCTGGATACTGTAATTTTTAAGGTATTCTTTCGATTTCTGCTCCTTCGGCAAGTCCTTTTATTTGCGGCAATTGCAGATTGCCGTTCAAAAGGGATTTTATTGGAACATTCCTTGACAGTTTGTCTCGAGGGGATCGAGTTGTTATGTAGCCATGCATGCGTAGATAACTTTATAGACGAGCGAAGAGCTATGCTCATTTTTATGCTGAATTACATTCCTATGTAGTTATCATGTGATTGTTAGAGGATGTTGCTGTAAATTACACTCGTCTTTGAGTGCGAGTTTGACTAGCCCATTATGAGGATACCGGTTTCGGTTATTCGACATGACTTATGAAAGCTTAATTTGAGCGTAGATGCTTCAAAGAGAATGGCAAAATGCTGGCTGAAAGAATCAAAAGCTGGAAGCAACATCTTGAATGTGTATCTTTGCAAATCTTGTCTCTACTGATACTTAAGCCGTTTGCAAGCACTACAAAAAAACTAGATTTTTGCCACGAAAATTTGCGACGAAAAAATTTTCGTTGCAAATTTGCGACAAATTTTCCAACGAAAAGAAAAATTCGTTGGAAATTTCCAACGAAAAATTTTCGTCGCAAAATTCGTTGGAAATTTCCAACGAAAAAATTTTCGTCGCAAAATTTGTTGGAAATTTCCAACGAATTTTTCAACGAATTTCAATTTTCCGGGAAATTAATTCAATGTGTACAATTTTCGTTGGAAATTTCGTTGGAAATTTACAACGAAAAAATTTCTTTGGAAATTTCCAACGAAATTTCCAACGAATTACAAAAAAACCCACATTTTTCATATTCGTTGGAAAATTCGTTGGAAATTTCCAACGAATTTTCCAACGAATTTCAATTTTCCGGGAAATTAATTCAATGTGTACAATTTTCCAACGAATTACAAAAAAAAACCCGATAATATTAGGCATTTTTTATATTCGTTGGAAAATTCGTTGGAAATTTCCAACGAATTTCAATTTTCCGGAAAATTAATTCAGTGTGTACAATTTTCGTTGGAAAATTCGTTGGAAATTCCCAATTCCGGACAATTATTTTAGTGTGTACAATTTTCGTTGCAAAATTCGTGAGAAATTTCCCACGAATTTTGCAACGAAAACCCTACTTCTTCCTTATTTCGCGCTCATTATTCCCACAATTCTCAAATTCAATTTTTTTTCTCTCTCTCTCTCTGTCTCCTTCGCCTTCCCCCTTCTCCCTCCGTTTCCCCCTCCACCTCCCCCTCCGCCTCCTCCCCCGCCGGCCCCCCTCCTCCTCCGGCTCCGGCTCCGGCTCCGGCTCCGGCGCCACGGACACCAAGCCTCCGATGCCCCCGACGCCACCAAGCCTCGTCGCCGGCGAGGCTAGGAGACGACGACGAACTTGACGAGCAGCGACCTCGAAGCAGCCTGCTCCCATCCCGCCCCTGCTGCTGCTGCTGCTGCTTCTTCTTCATCTGCGCAACAGCCTCGCCGGCCATGAGGGCAAGCCGAGCTCGCCCAGATCTGGGCGAGCTCGAGCTCGCCGGCCATGGCGAGGGCCGAGCTCGCCATGGCCGGCGAGCTTGGAGCTCGCCCAGATCTGGGCGAGCTCGGCCCTCGCCGGCGACGAGCTCGCCTAGATCTGGGCGAGCTCGGCCCTCGCCGGCGACGAGGCTTGCCCTCGCCGGCCATGGCGAGGGCCGAGCTTGCCATGGCCGGCGAGCTCGGCCCTCGCCGGCGACGAGGCTGGCCCTCGCCGGCGGCGAGGGCTATTTTTCGACCAAAAAAAAAATTCGACCAAAAAAAAATATTTTCGATGGAAAAAAAATTTCCACGATTTTTCGACAAAAAAAAATTGTAGTTTCCAACGAAAAAAAATTCGTCGGAAAAAAAGTTCGTTTCCAACGAATTTAGCCACGAGTTTTCCAATGAATTTTCCAACGAAAAAAAATTCGTCGCAAATTTCCAACGAAAATTCAAATTTTTCGTTGGAAAATTTTCCGACGACGAATTACCAACGAATTTTTTTTCGTTGGAAAATTCGTTGGAAATTCTTTTTCCAACGAATTTTCCATAATTTTTCGTTGGAAATTTTGTCGGAAAAAAATAGTTTTTTTGTAGTGAAGAATTCCGCGAATAAGTACACAGTACATTTATTCATGTTTAGTTTCTTTCTTTTTTTTTTTGGTCAGATCCATGTTTCTAAAAATATTTAGTTACGATGACATTACTGAGGCTCCGTTCGTTTCGCGAAAAATGTGACGTTTCCGGAAAATATTTTTCAAGAAGCTATTTTTCAAGAAAAAAACAATATTTTCCGATATTCGGTTGAAACCTGAAAATGAACTTGAAAATATTTCTCGCCATTCGATGTAGAAAATATTTCTCATGCACTACTTTTAATAATTTTTATATTTTACTTTTTCTTTTATTTTTTAAAAATTGAATTTTTTAATTTTTTTAATATTTCTTTTTTTCCTCTCTTTTTTCCCTTTCTTTCTTCCTCTGCCGGTCGCCGGCCGTCACCTCACCCCCAAGGCTTGGCCTCAAGCGAGACTGAGCATTGCAAGATCTGGCGAGGTGAGGCGAGGCAAAGCTTGGCCTCGCTCGAGCTCGCTGGCCTTGGGCTAGTGAGGTGACCTCGGGCGAGGCCTAGTCTAGCCTCGCCTCACCAGATTTGGCGCGGCCAAGCTCGGCCTCACTTGCCTTCGACTCGCAAGCTCACCAGATTTGGGGAATTACTTCTCCATGGGATGAGAGGACGTGCAAGGCAGCAGCGGAGGAGGAGCAAACGAAGTGCAAGGCAGCAGCGGAGGAGGAGCGGCTCTAGAGATGAAAACCCTAGGTTGCGTGAGAACGATGGGGAAAAGGAGCAACTCTATAGAGAGGAGGGGAGGACGTGTAAGAAAGAGGGGAGATTGGAAAATGTTTTCCTTCCCTTTAGGAAAGGAAATCATTTTCCCCAATTTTAGAAGGATATTTTTCATTGATTGGAAAATATTTTCTTTGACCACTTATTTTTCGCTCCCAAACACCGGAAATTATGGAAAATGTTTTCCGAAAAAATATTTTTTGCAAACGAACGGAGCCTGAATCAGCTAAATTTGAGTTTTGAGCTAAAAAATAAATTGACAACTTATTTGGACACCACTAATTTGATTTTGAGCTATGGATAGAGCTGTTGAGAGAATCACCCAAGAGGGAACTCACTGTTCTTTCGTTCTCAAGTAGTGGATTTATGGTGATTTGAGCGGTATCATTGAATTCGGTATGGACATTAGACGTGGAATGTGAGATTCATGGGCTTTATTGGGCCGATCAATGCTTCGATTATGTGAATTTCATAAGCAATTCGCTACCCGTAATGATAATGTCATGTCGCCGTCACTATCGCCCGCCGGCATTAAATGAGTGATTTTCATCATCAAGTGCATCATGTGAAAAAATCAGGCTGTCACCAACTCGAGTAGCACGGTTGGGGTTGCTAAGGAGCAACTTCTTTTCCGTTCTTCAAAGGGGATGTTCCCGCAACATGTTGTGAGGTCGTTCCTCGAGAAGCAGAGAGCTAATCATTGAATATCTTAATCATTTTGAAAACGTTTCAAACTTTTGAGTGTCGCAAGACTTTTCTGGAAGAACTAAGAAGTAATACATGGGATTAAGGGTAATCGGTTTTCGGATAGGTCGGTTCCTGAGTGGGTCAATGGAACCGGTGGTTTGAGTTTACCTTTCGATGCTTCATTGCCTTTCCTTTCTTACTTAGTTCACTTCGCTTCATTGCTCTCCTATGCTTCCTATGTAGCTTGGTTTGTTTTGGCTTCAAGTTTTGATGCTACGATGCGATTAGTTCGATTACCAATTGCTGGTCTTGCGTTGTGGAACATGCTCGCCTACGAATGTCTGCCACGGTCAGGATTTGTTGTTAACTTGTTTTCATATTGCTTTGGTCTTTATCAAGATGAGATGGAAAGCCGCAATAGCTCAAGGGGTTGAGGAGGAGTGAGCGAAAGCTAATACCTGGGAAGAAGAGGCAAGCAGAGGGTAAGAGTCGTGAAGATAAAGAATGCGATTAGGGTTTGTGAAAGAGCAAGACGAGCAGAGGGCAAGAATTGAGTAGAGGGTAAGATGAAGAATGCGGTTAGGGCTTTTTACTTTTGGTTTGATTTGTCCCGGGCGGTTCCCGATCTAGGTAGTCCTTTTGCTCACCCTTACATGAGATTAGAATGGGTTGAGGAGTGTCCCATCGAGAGATCATAGAAACTGTCTTTCAAAGGTCACTGTTATTTGCTTAATACCCTACTGTCTAACCAAAATGAACTTTGCTCATTTTAAGTACAATGAAGTCAATTCTGTGATCCACCAATTCGATTCATGTCACGCTGCGCCTTTTTGGGCACGCTAAGGAGGTACTTCCATTTGTCACAAATGGGGAAACTGTCCCCAAAAGAGCTATTAGGATCCAATACGGATATTTCGCTCAAACGTCCCACGGACATCCCATCACTAAACAAATGGGAAGCTCTCCCAAACCATACCTCACGTGACAATAGGTTGTGATTTTTTTTATCATTCTATTCAATCTAGATTTTTTATTTAGAGTCGCCACTAGTCATTATTAGTAGGTTGACTAGAAACTTAATCGAGGTACAAGAGAAATACCATAATTCTGTGAACTAGAGATTCTGAGTATGGGGATTTGATTACACTAATGATCTTGAGTCGAGATCTCTAATGCCCTTCCGGTACTTAAAACGGTATGATGTGTCTAACGTATCACACGAGTTTCCGAGGTCTATCCACTAATTCTAACCATTCTAATCGCGAAAACTCAATTAATTTATATAAGCGGCACAATCAATTGCAATCAAACAAAATAATCCTAATTTGGGTCTCTAAAATGAAAACCAATTCAAAACACCCAAACTCTAGTAAAGCCCTAAAGGCTTATTCATTCGATGATGTATATTGTTTTATGGTTTAGGGTTTTTTAGGGGTAAAAACCCCTATAAACTAAGGATTTTCTAAAAATTGCTTTTACGCACCTCTAAAAATTCTAATTTCAGTTGCAAAGGTTGGCCATAATATTTTTGGATCATTCTGTGAATTTTTGAAATTTTTGATTTTTTTAAAAATGTATTTTCCCGAGAGCTATTTTTTTATTTTTAGTTTTTCTGGAATTTCCAAAATTTTGAGGTTTTTTTATGGATTTTTTAGAATTTTCATATTTTTATCAATTTTCTGAAATTTTTATGATTTTTTTCGATTTTTTAGAAATTTTCTGAATTTTCTATTTTTTATGAATTTTTCAAATTTTTTTAATTTTTTTAGGATTTTTTGGAATTTTTTTCTGAATTTTTATGAATTTCTAACAATTTTTATATAATTTTTAGGTTTTTCCAATTTTTTAATTTTTTATTCAAATCGGTCCGATCGAGACGAACCGGCTAGCACCAACGCCGGCCAACGCCTCGGCAAGCACAATGCCGAAACGGCACCGCTCTTCTTCTTTTTCACTGCGGCATTTTGCCAAGCAGTTGGTGGGTATGATTATGGGTTTATCATTTTCAAGGCCGCGACTTTGAATCAAGCTCCGACGAGCTTCCGGCAACCTTTTAGACTGATTTTTTATTCTACATTGAGCCTATATCATCCTCTACCAACATCAGCATATAGACTCACCGTCAAACCTTCGCTGGTCGGTGAAATTGATCCGAAAAGTCCTAACCTAAAACTGATCAACACTAACTTTTTTAGCTTTCAGATCAGCACACAGTACGCCCTAACCATTTCTAACATTTAAAACATCCATCAGAACATCAAGAAAGATTGGAAATCACTAACTTGCCAAAAAATGCTCCGGTGAAGTCTTAGAAGCTCCGGCGTGGGTTTCATATTGGACAACTCGGTCAAATGCAATTTCAATCATTCAAAATGCAACAAACAATGAAAAATATGCTTAGAAACGCATCATATACATCAACAAACTCAAAATTGCAAGAAAAATCACACGAATTGTCACGCCCTGAACCCTACGGCACGCAAACATCCCAACCAAGGTCTTATTTGTGCGACGTCCCAGGAAGCATCGCCGACCCAAAACCCAAATAGAGATCAAGGCACATGCGGAAGCAATATAAACACCCATACCATTAAACACGTGACCAAGGATAGCAGTACATAACAATCAACATGAATATACACTTGCATTAACAATAGGGAAACATATACAATATCCATTTATACCAAAATACACACCACAAATCAAAAGCGGGTCAACAGCCACTAACTGCAAAAAGGGATAGGTGGCCCGGGCGGTTAGACTACTAACTAAGGAAGGACTCAGGTCAAAAGGTGTCAGTCCAACCTATCTAAGGCTAAGACAAACCCTACGGTACCCAATCCGGGTTGGATCCCGAGGACTCAGAAGAGTTGTCAGACGACTCATCCTCGTAGTCCATGGAATCCAGCTCGGACTTGGCCTCTGCCAGCTCCTTCTCTGCATCAACCTCCTCAGGCTCGCCCTCCTGCTCGGGGTCCTGGTCCATCGGCTCGGGCTTGTCGTCCGACTCCATAAGCTCCGGGTTAGAATCCCAGTCCACTGGCTCCTCGTCCATCGGGTCTAGCTCGTCAACCTCCCTGATAACAGGCCGGTGGCCAGAACTAGAACTAGTCTCGGACGTGTACTCGGGGCTCGCCAAGTCTCCATCGGTGCACTGGGGATCTATGTCATTTAGCCCATTGAACGGGACATCAAAAGTCCTGAGAGGCCCGTAGGTCCCGGAATAGTCCCTAAAACACCAACCAATGTACTCGTGGGCCTGAAAGTGTTGCTCGCCCACATCGATCCAAATGGTGGTGAAATGCCTAATATACATATCCCTGTTCCTTACGGGGTACTCGATCACATCCTGATCTATCTAGAATGGGATCCCAAAATGAATGGGCACTTCGAACATCCTCAAGACCGGGGGTCTGAAAATGTGGGTTTTTAATGACCGTGAAAATGAATCTTAGCAAGTAAAACCCCCTAAATCTAAACTAGGCTAATATGCACCTCCTAACAAGCAAACAATCATACAACACTAATTCAACAGTCACTTGACCTAGGCCCTCGGGCCCAGATCGAACATATCACGACCCTGCAGGTTAGGCACATAATAATCACAATACTAGCACATACGCGAACATACTAGCCATACATACGTCATGCACATGCTCATGCTCCTTGATGTCTGCATTACATACGGTTCACCGATTCGCACATGCTCGCACACTTGCCAATGCACTCTTGCACACACATGCCATCAATATGCCATGCTCATGATTGGCTCAATAATGCACACTTGCACACTACCAACTTCTCATTTGAAGTTCAACCCGTGTAAAACGCATCAGGTCTATATCAATATCCAACACTTCCTGGCCCGCGTAAAACGCATCAGGCCCAGTGTCTCTAGCCCGCGTAAAATGCATCAGGCGCAACACCGATCTCCATATACGAACCGAACCCGCGTAAAATGCATCAGGTTGACCGTCTTCCGGCAATCCGGACATCGTCCCACGTAAAACACATCAAGACGGGTTCAATACCCCGCGTAACATGCTTTAGTACTTTATGTGATCACACGTACACACACCAAATTTTATCTGAACCCCACGTAAAATGCATCAGGGTAATTAGGTGATCGCATGCTCATGTCAAGCACGCATACTCGCATAGTTCTCGTATCAAGCCAATGCTCAGCATGCGAAATGCATGGCCATGCGGTCTGGCACTCGGGCAACAATACGATTCACAATGAGCACCCAATTCCAACAATGGCACATAAACACATCATGCCAAGACATACTCAAACAAATGCCACGACGTGCTCCAATAATCATTTAGCATGCTCAAGTTGTTACATTAACATGCTCAATCATATCAATGCCTTGAGGAACCGGTGTCCATTTGAGGCCTTGGGGTTAATTGGACCAATCATATCAATGCTCCACATTGAAAATGGCCATGGCTCGGACATTTGATGTAGCTCATTTGGTGGTGCATTGATTTTACTCCATAAACCTGACATTGATGGCAACATCTCACATGCTGGATGCAATCTGATTCCATTGTCATCCAATAATATCCCAATCTCATAATCTTTCAAGCTAGAAGATGTTCATTCATGTGCGGTCCGCATTCACCTTCATGAATTTCTTTCATGATATGTTCAGCTTCTATAGCATCCACACATCTTAACAGGGTTGAATCAAATGATTTCTTATAGAGGGTTTGACTACTGAGGAAGAATTTGTTGGCTATCTTCCTTATAAATTTCCTCTCACCTGGTTGGCTTTCTTCAGGAAATTTTCCTTATTGAAGATATCTTTTGATGTCATGATACCATGGTTCGTTGTCGAACTCTACTTGGACCATCATGCAATGAGCTGGTTGTTCAAGAATATTGATTTTCAATGGTTTTACATCCATACCATCTTCATATTGTAGTAAGGATGACAAAGTTGCAAGAGCATCTGAAAAATGATTCTGAGCTCTTAAAAAATAATCGAATGTTACTTCTTCGAAACTTTATATTATCTCCTCTAAGTATCTGTAATAAGAAATCAGCTTGGCATCTCGAGTTTGCCATTCACCAGGTGTCTATAATATGATGAGCATAAAATCTCCATATACTTGCAACCTTTTTACCTTCATTGAAAGGGCTAGTTGTAAGCCGAGAATGCACATTTCGTATTCAGCGACGTTATTGGTGCATGGAAATACTAATTTTGCAGATACCGGATAGTGTTGGCCTTTTGGGGAGTGTTGACTCCTAATTTTTAGCTCATTTTTGTCATATTTTCAAAAATTTCAAAATTAGGTCTAGGTATCTTGGCCAAGCCTAGAACCCTATTTCTAAACCAAAAAAATAATTTTTTATCATTTTTCTGCATTTTTTTCTTAATTTCTTTTAGTCAAAATAAGCAAGAAAATCAAGAAAAATAGTAAATGGAATCAGAAAATTCCATAAAAATAGTCATTAATCTTCTTTTAAATCCAATTTCATAAATACACTATCAATTTTAGAAAATCTCAATCATGTATATGTTTTTTCCCAAAATTGGGCAAAATTAAACCCGAATTGAACCAAAAATGAAATTAAATTTTTTCTAGACATTTTTAGGTCATAGTGCCTTCACAACAATTGATTCTAGGACCTTTAATTGCATATTGGTCAGTCCAATTGCACAATTTGACATAAAAAAACAAAAATCCCCAAAATTTGATTGAAAATTAAGAATTTTGAACCCGAATTGGGAATCGTGCCCAAAATGAAATTTTCAAAATGTGAGACTATCATTTCTAGGGTTAATCGGGGGTGGGTAATTCAATTTTGACGTCAATTTTGCCTAATCAGGTCATTAAGACACCAAATTGAACAAAACTCCATTAACCCGAGTATAAAAATAAGAAAATCTTGGGCTCAATTACAATAAAAATTGGGGAAAATTATATATTTGGCTTTGGAATATGATGGGAAATTCAATTTTGAGGTTGAATTTTGAAAATTTGGCAGAAATCGAATTTAATTTGAGAATTTATGCAAAACAGGAACTGCCGGGTCGGGCGGGTCGACCCCAACCGATTGGGAGTCGGTTTCAATGAATTTTGAGCGGGAAATCAAAGAGCAAAAATGAGGAAAAACTGAAGAATATTGAACGAGGGGTGTTCGAGAAAATTCCGAAGAAAGAGAGAGAGAAAAAGAGCGAGAAAGAGAGAGAGTGTGTGTTAGAGACGTGTAGAGGATTTAAAGACCGAGTGATCGGTGTTTTCTCCGACGAGAAAGTGCAAGCGAATCGGCTCTGATTGTGATCCTCCTCGTCTAGCAAGCCGATGACGAAACCATTCGCAAAGGCCTGAAATCAAGCCTCTACCGGAACATCCAGAGCACCTCCAACAGATCCACGATCACCAAATCGAAGCTGAGGTGTTGAGGAACACTTCTATAGTCGCAGATCGGCCCGGAGAAGGAGTTTGATCCACTTTTGAGACAAGTAAACTTCGGTTCTCACCACTGTTTACCAGAATTTCCAGGCTTGAACGAGAGTATAATCTTGCAAATCCGTGGAGTTTTGTTGCGATTTTAAGCTTATTGATGCATAAAACTTGCTTCTGATCACTTGTTCCATATCTTGATTGCATTTTGGCCATAAAAACTACGTGAAACCCTCTTGGCCACCATTACCGAGCTTCGCCGAAACTCACGAGGTCCTCGCCGGAGCGTCACCATGGCCAATGGCCGTTCAAGTACGCCTTCCCTGACCTTGTTTGATGTTTTGATGGTTGTTTGAACCGATTTAGATGGCTAGGGCGAGTAGTATAGCCATTTAAGTTCTGGAAAATGAAAGTTAGTCAGTAGAAATTAGGATTTTCAGATTGGATTTTTGCCGGTCGGTGAATGTCCGGTGGTGACCAGAATAGGCTAGATGGAAAATAGAACTTATGGACATCATTTTGGTGTAATCAGAATGGCCAAAAGGTCGCCGGAGGCTCGTCGACGACGAGCTCAAACCGGCGGCCTTGAAAACGTTGAACCCGGAACAATGCCCACCACCTATTCGAGGAAATGCCCGAATGAAGGAGGCTGAAACGATGCAGTTTTGGCACCGTGCCCGCTGGAGAATGTGATCGATGACAACGCCGGCGACGGCCGGTTCGGTCTCGGCCGAACCGGTCTGAACCGGTCCGATCTGGTTCATTCCCCGGTGGGAAAATTAAAATAAAAAATAAAAAAAAACAAATATAAAAAATAAAAAGAGAAAATAATAAAAAATCACAAAAATCATAAAAAATAGATTTTTTTTCTTAGAAAAATTAGAAAAATCAGAAAATTCTTAAAATTCATAAAAAAATATAAATACAAAAAATTCAGAAAAATACAAAAATTTTCAGAAAATTCAGAAAATACAAAAAAAATTCGAAAATTTTTGGAAAATCAATAAAAATTTGAAAAATTTGAAAATTCATAAAAATTCCAGAAAATCATAAAAAAAAATCATTTCTCAATTTAAAGAAATTTTTTCGAGAAAAAAATAAAAAAATCAAAAATTTTAAAAATCCACAGAATGATTCAAAATCATTGTGGCCAGTCATAAAAAGTGAAATTTAGATTTTCCGAAATAATCAAGTGATATTTTTTTGGAAAATTCCAAATTTAGGGACAAAACCCCTAAAAAACCCTAAACCCTAAAAATGAAATCAACAAGCTGTTAGAGCTTCGTTAGGGTTTGGGTGTTCTGCGTGATTTTCGTTTTTAGTGACCAAATTAGGGTCGCTATGATTGATTTGCCATTAGATGTGTATTTAATTTTTGGATTCTTAATTGTCTGTCCATCATTAGATTAGTGAATTGACCTTAAGGATCCGTGTGATACGTTAGACATGCCATATTGTTCTTAGGTACCGAAAGGGCATTAATGATCTTAATCTGGGATAGTTAACTTAACCAAGTCCCTTATCTAGAATCTCTGGTTCGTAGGATTGCGGCACTTCTCTCGTACCTCAATTAGGTTTCTAGTCAACCTACCGTAAATGACTAGTGGCGACTCCAAGTTCAAATTTAGATCAAACAAACCCCGCTGTCACGTGAGGTATGGTCTGGGAGAGGCCCGTATAGAAAAATACCTCTATTCTAGCACACGAGAGCGTGGCGCGATAGGCTTGTCAACTCCGCTGGGGAATCTTAAATTTCTAAGTAGACTTAGGCCTAGATAGAAAGATATGTATGTGTTTGTGCTCGCAAGAATCCCAGATACGTTCCACTAATGGCGTGTTAAATGGTGATGTAGATAGGAGGTATAAGGGGTGTAGTCTATGCTTACCTTTGTTTTGCAGGATGGTGTTGGGATTGAATGTGATTTTATCCAAATTTTAGAAGTTCTGTTTGGTTATAAATTGTTGTACTTGCCTTTAAATTGCTTTAGCACTTCACTTTTCGCACACACTGTTGACACCTAAATTTCGGCGCATCATTTAGTGTTAATTGCATAGAAAATTAGGGATTAAATTTTAACCCCTAAACAAAAATATTAAAATCGCGTAACATAGGTTAGTTGCATTTGCATTGGACCGGCGGTGGTTGGACTCGAGTGAACGGCTCTGAACTTAATGAAATTGGACTAAGCCCACGGTAATGAAAATTTGACCCAGCCCATCAATTATTGGGAGTATTTGTCGAGTTTGGAGACAGATTTGTCCTGGGGAGCAATTAAAGAAAGGAAATTGCAGTCATGCAAGATTTGTCCGAAGATATGCTAAGCAAGATTGTGGCCGAGTATATTTTATCTCAATGTTCAAAAGGAAAGTGTGGTCAATAATTCTGGGCATATCAAAAGCATATATTAAATAAAAACAGTTGCCAAATTGAAAGAGGAAGAATTCGGTCAACAAAAGAAAAGAATATTTGATTGGAAGAAAAAGGAAGGAAAATATTTGCTGGTCCCGCAAGGAGTCAATGAAGAAATATACACTCTCTGGACATTTACATGCATATATATAGACACGTACAGGAGAGAGGGGGGGTTTTTCTCTCTTCTGATCTATAGCAGGGCTGGTCTTTTGGGGGGCTTCATAGTTCACGATACACACGTAAGAGAGAATAGAGAAAAGAGAGAGCGTGAGAGATAGAAGGGAGGCAGCCACCAAAGAAGAAAAAGACAAAAGAGGGGGGATGATGATAATTCCAAAAAAAAAACACAATTCTTGAGAGGATACGGAGGACCCGTGAAAGTTTGGTCGCAATAGAAAAGGGGAAAGAAAGTCTTCTCTTTTGGGTCTTGGGGGAGGTTTTCTTCGTGACTGCACTCCCTCGTCGTGGCTGTTCCCCGCTGCCGCACCTTCACGCTGAGCCACAGCTCCGACGAGTCTAGACCAGCCCAGTTTTGGTTCTTGACGACATCAACGAATCTGCACGTGAAGAGCCCAAAAGGAATACACAACACGAATCCAGAGAGGGCGTCCAAAGTCAAAGAGTTGGTCTTACAAGAAAGCAGTGGAGGAGCAATTTATCGTTTTTTTTAGGCGGTCTCAGTCAACACAAGTTCAAGACCACCTGGTGTCCTTCTTCTCGGCAATTACCCATAGACAAATTGAAGAAATCAAGCACCATCAAGAGAGCCACCAACGTGTTCTTCAAGTGCATCCCGACGTGCTTGTTCGACACACCCCCACCACAACGCCAACATCCTCCGAAGTTGCTGCCATACCCGACGTTCATCGCCCTCTCGTGGTGAGCTGTTGCTGTTCCGCGATTTTCGAAGACCGTTCGTCGCTGCTATCGTCTACCCGCGCAAGCTCGTTTAATACCGCAGCTGCTGTCCCGCGGGGAATCGCTGCCCACCGCTGCGCCAACCACCGCCGCGGCACGTCTGCCGCTGCCGCTCCCGACGCCGTACCGCCGTTCCCGACGTCGCGCCGCCGCTCCCGACGCACCGCCGATCCGCCATCCCGATCCGTTGCAAATTCAAATTTGAAAAGAAATCCGCAAATTAGGTAAATATCTTATCCTGATTTGGTTTGAATATTTTATTGCTTAATTTGTGTTTATCGATATCTAACTTTGCATATTTGAACAATAAGCATTACCTCAATTAGGATTTGTTTCCTTTTTTTTGAAATCTTGGATATCTGTTGCTTACCAAATTTGGATAGAATTTAGAATATTCAAAATCCTTTGAATATATCTAAGATATTTAATATATCATAAATTTTTCAAGATGTGATCGATTAGGAAAATTTCATAATCCGCAACCGCACACGTGGAAATAAATCTATCTATCAGGCTTTAGATAGAATTATTTCCATAGCGGGTATTTCGAATTTTAGGGTCGATCTGTCAGGCTTCAGATCGTAACTTAATTCGAAAGATTTCGCGGTTATATTTTTACTTGATTTTAATTTCGAATTTTGATTAAAAAAATATTAAAAAAACAAAAAAAAGTTTGCTTTAGAATAGGTCGATTTCTTTAGTTTAGAATTGCATGTTTAGATAATTGGTATTTTTAATTCCGAATTTCATTAAAAAAAATACAAAAAAAATAATGTGCCCGTCATTAGAAATAGGTCACGTTGTCGCATGACATATAGTTTGCATGTTAGATTGCATTAATCGAATGTCAATTTTTGCACGTCATTGCATATAAGTTAGCTTTCATTTAAACAAGTAAAAATCAAAAAAGAAATTTCTGCACCTTTGAACTCTAAGTTAGGATTTATCAAAATTGTCAAATTGAGTATTTTTCTCGAAATTGGTACCGAAAGGGCGTTAGGGAATCTAGCGTAACCAAGTCCCGAATTTATGATTTCTGGTTCGTAGAAATAAAATAGTACTCCCGCTATTTTATTTAGGTTTCTAATCAACCTACCCTAAATGATTAGTGGCGACTCCCGTTGAAAATATTTGCATGCTCACAATTGGACCTAAGTTGCGATTTGGTAGAGTTTGGGAGAACTCGAGCTAGGTTAGTTAATTTAATTGATCTAGTAATCCATTAGCCTAAGATCGAAACCCGATTTTTTTTAGGTCGCGATAGCTTGGCGACTCCGCTGGGGACAAACTTGAATTTTTTTGAAAATTTAAGGAGGACTTAGGCCAAAAAAATTTTTCATGGAAAAATCACTTGATTTGACAAAATTTGACTGAATTCTCATTCTTAGGTGTTAAATGGTTTTGCAGGATGGGAGTTATAAGGGGAGTAGTGATTGGCTAACCCTTTGTTTTGCAGACTTGGTGGAGTGGAATTGTGATTTAATTTTTGCACTATTGAAGTGGTGTTTGCATATAATTGTTGTGCATGATTTACAGTATTTACACTACACCACACACAACCTGTGACCGGACCTGGGTCACACCCATAGTTCTAAGATGGTATTTAGATGGTTCTTTAACCTTGGCGGTAAGACCTCGCTAAAGGTTATCCCATCTGGGTCCCGAAAATTTTTCAAAAAATGGCTCAAGGGTCGTCCTCATGCACGTGAGGCTACTACGCATAGAGGTTCCCCTTGTCGACCGAATCAAGCCAAAGTGGTTGGACCCGACTAGTCATGACTATTGTATGCGAGGCCGCGGCTAGTCATGATGAGTGTGCGCGAGGCTGCGACATGTCGTTCCGTTCATCACTTCATTTTGCAAAAGCCTTTAGGGTAGATAGATTAAGGTTTAAACTCACGATTCATGTGCATGTCTCTGTGATTGACATTCTCTCCCCAAGGATGGTAATTTCTCGAGTTTTATCTTTAGTTTTCTTCATCTTATTTTGAGTCGGTCCATGATTTAGGTTGAGTCATTTGGCACGTGGCCTCTAAAAGAGGAAGACCGTCTGATTTCTTGTTTGGTTTAGGGAGTTTTTCTTTCTTTTTAGGATGGAATGTTAGCTTACATTTGTACTTCATGCTATTAACGTTTTCTGGTAATAAATGTCGTTTCTGAACGATTTTTATAAGAATTCTTTTCAGACACCTTCCATCTTGGGCAATTCAATGAAAGCATTAAACTATAATTTGTAAATTTTGGAATTAATCCAAGTTTTTATTGAATGAAGCAATTTAGAATTTCGAGATTTACTGGACGAATCGGTCTTTCGCAAGGAATTTCATCGTTAAGGTCTAAGGGATGTCATGGACCGACTCGTTATTCTTACCAGTTGTATTCATTCGATCGTTGCTTTTTGTAGGTAATTTGCCACGGATCCCCCTCATCCTCATAATACTCGATCCGTGACCAAAAGAAGGATGGCCAATCAAGCTGAGATTGCGGCCATGATCGACGAAAGGCTGAAGGAACACATGAACATAATCAATGAGCAGATCACGGCTGCCATGTCCAAAATGATGAGTGATCTCATGGCCAAGCAGCAGCAGATCAATGCTGCCTCTCAATCGGAGATTCCACTTCCAACCCGTCAAGGCCTTCGCCTCGACAAATCTCCTGCAGTGAACACTAATCCAACCCTTCAACTGGATGATGTCATTCTGACTGATACTAGTGCGTCTCCAGCGACCCATGTTCTTCATCCACCCCCGAATGATGAGAACGCCAAGTTGTTGGCTAAGCTCGACCAGAGGTTACGTGAAGTGGAAGGAACTCAATGTGTTCCACCTGTTGATCTGTCTATTTTTACCCGGGTCCAAGTGCCCGATAAATTCAAAATGCCAGCCTTCGAGAAGTATGACGGCACCTCAAACCCGATTCAGCACATCGATATGTACCAGGGGCTCATGAATAGATATGTTTCTAATGGACCTCTAATGATCCAAACCTTCCAAGCAAGCTTGAAGGATGCCGCTATGAGATGGTATACCAACCACCAGATCAACCGAAAAGACTCGTGGGAAGAGGTGGCAAACCTTTTCGTCAAGCACTTCAAGTTCAATCTCGATGTCACCATTACAAGGGAAGACCTGGAGAGAGCCGAGCAGAAAAAGGGCGAGACTCTAAAGGAGTATGCCACTCGCTGGAGGAACATGGCGGGACAGATCATGCCCGAACCCTCAGAACGTGACTTAATGAAGTTGTTCGTGTCCACCCTACCGCAGCCGGTTCGTTCACGAATGTTAGTGACAGCCGCCCAATCTTTTGGCCAACTGATAGCCATGGGTGAGGAGATTGAGACCGGACTCAAGAAGGGATGGTACAGTGAGTCAGGTTCATCGAGCAAGAGATTTACTAGTAAGAAGGACAAAGAGCATGTCCCCGAAGTCAACATGACTTATGTACGGAAGATGCCAGCTCAGGCCCCGAAGCTGCAATTTAGCACTCAGCAGACAACCTCTTATGGACGGCAAGGCCAGCAAGACTCACGCCAGCAGCGTAAAACTCGCCAGTTTACTCCACTTCCCGGGACGTTATCTCAGGTATTGGCTGTGCTAAGGAAAAAGAACCTGCTGAATTCGGAGCCACAAAGATCTAATGCCGCTGGTTATGCAAAATATGATCCGTCGAAGAAATGCGACTACCATAGAGGTGAAGTTGGGCATTCGACAGATGATTGCCAGGTACTCAAACATCGAGTGCAGGATCTACTCGAGACTGGAGCGTTTGCGCTACAGCCAACCGGTAAGCCCAATGTGCAGAACAATCCACTCCCTGATCATCCGAGCAGTGCAAATGTTGTCCTTGGTCCGGAAGTCAAGCAGGTTCAAGGCTTCAGGGTCCCTCTCGAAGATATGTTCGATGCTTTAGTCCGAGCTGGTTACGTTTCGACTTGTGAGGTGGTGTCACTCGGTGAGATAGAAAAGAAAGTGGATGAGTTGATGAGAAAGGGAATGATTGGGATAACGGATGAATTCGGGGTTGTGGCCACTATATCTCAAGTCATCATTGACTGGAATGAAGAACTCGCAAGAATGACCGATGAACAAGTTAAGTTGGATCCTGACATGCCCCCTCTCGAGGACGCCTCTGACAATGACCACGGGATCATTATACCCGATGCTTCGGAAATATTGGTCCTGGCATCACCTCAGCTCTATGCTTATGAAAGTAACAAGATGGTTCTATGGTCGTACGACGTTGATCTAAAGCACAAGGTTCAGGACCTCTTAGATACTGGGGCATCAACATTTCGTGCTTCATATCTCTGCCAAGAATGATACATGAAGAGAAGGAGGTAATCGACACCCTGGGGCAACCGAGCGGCAAGTTCGACTACTACATGAAATATTCGGCTCCCTCGAGCTTCTATATTGACCCGCGTGATATCGTCCCCGATGGATGGGGAGGTATGGATGATCTAACACCTCTAGTGACAGAAGATCCTGATGATGCGATGGAGGGAATCACTGCTCTGTTCAATAACATGTTCATTGGAGCTATCGAGGAAGGACCGTTGGCTGAAATGGGCATTGGCCCGCGAGAGTAATAGCTTTACTTTTTTCGCACACTCCCCTATATGGGAATTTCTATTGCTTTCTAGGACTTGCCCCGTCTCGGGAGCTGCTTTTTAGGATTTTTCATTCCTATGACTTTATTGTCCCAGTTTCCATTCCAATAAATATAGTTCATTCGGTGATAATCAATGAAATTACAAATTATTTTCATTTTTTGAGGGCATGTTGAGGTACATCAAACCAGTCCGGTGATGATATCCAACCGATAAAAGAAAAATATAGTCCAAGGAGAATTCTGAGGCCTGGGCTTCTTCATGCTTCCTCGTGTTAAAACTTCTTTGAAAAGAATTTCAAAAAAAAAGTCAAAAAAAAATCAAAAGAAATAAAAATACACTGTTTAGCCCTGTTTGTCCTTCTGAACCCTCTACTTTATGTTTCAGGGGCAACTTCATATTCTCTTGTATACGGTATGGAAGCAATTCTACCTGTTGAGGTTGAAATTCCTTCATTACGTATTCTTTCACAAGTACAATTGTCAGAGGCAGATTGGATCCAATAGAGATTGGACCAGTTGAACATGATTGACGAGAGAAGGCTTAGAGCTCTATGTCATGGCCAGTGCTACCAACAACGAGTTGCTAAATCTTTCAACAAGAAAGTCAAGCCTCGACATTTTCAGGTAGGTGACCTTATTCTGCTAAAGTTATTGCCGATAGTTCCTCTTGCAGAAGGAAAATTCGCCCCAAATTATGGCAGCCCGTACATCGTGAAGAAAGTCCTTCCAGGAGGTGCTTTGATTTTGGCCGAGATGGATGGTCGTGTTTTTTCCAGTCCAGTTAATTCTGATTCTGTGAAGAAGTATTACACTTGACTTGTACTCATTCTAACTTTGTTTCTATCAAGTGTTAAGTTGAATTTTATGAATCAATTGATGTTACTAAGCTTTGTTTGAGGAAGGCTTTTAATTTGGCAATCTATTTCTGTCCTAAATGAAGCGATCATATTGCGTAAGAGACTTCAAGACGACGAAAGGCAAGACATTTTCATACACGTCTTGAATAATAATCCCTAGTGCGAGTTGAGTGAAAATTCCGTGCTGACAAGGTAAAGGATTATCTCACGAAAAGTATGACGATCAAAATAATGAGAGGCATTCATTTCCTCTATCTAAACACTACAGGTTATCATTTGCTTAACCCCTTTGAACGGAGTTTCATTTCTTACCCCTGTCAGGAACAATCCCATACCGGGGCAATTTCTTAGAAAGTTCAAAATGGTTAGAATTTTCTTGCTTTCACTTGCATCAATCTTCAAGTATATTTATTGCATGCAAGTTCTGTTTTAGCTCGAGTGCCTTAGATATGACGAAGAGCATTTCTTTCTATATCCCTACACAGTATACCCTTTGCATACCCAATTTGAGCGGTGAATTCATTTCAACCCAATTGGTGATCATTCTTGTGATAAACAAATGAAATCATCTCAAGACAAGTTCAAGGTGACTTGGGGCAAATAGGAGCTCAAAAGAAAATTCATCAGAAAGGATGCAAAAGAACTCCATCAAATCGAAGTTCTCTCTCGGAAAAATCTCTCGAAAAAAAAAGAAAATCTCTCTCTCAAAAAAAAAAAGAAAAAAAAAAGAGAAAATCTCTCTCTCAAAAAAAAAAAAGGGGAGAAAAAGAGAGAAAGAAAAGTTTCAGCAAGAACTGAGTCGATATGCAAGATCATTCTTCAAAGAAAAGACCATTTAAAGGTTCATTTGTGGAGCAATTGCTAGAAGGGATGATCACCAATCTCCATGTTCATAATACCCCTTTTGATGAAAATAGGCCATTCCTTTCGAGCCTACCCGAACCTACGTTACAACCATTACCGAAGTCTCTTCAGAATAGGGCACTTGAGTTAACATAGAGTTTCAAATGCTTATAAATGTTGCTCGAAGAAGTGCGAGCAAGATTTTTCTATCTCATTTTTGCAGCATTCCTGACTTGTAAACCCGGAACAGCTGGTGATATCAATTCTTTCAATAGCCTCGACTCGAAGAGTCCCTTTTGCTAAGCCATTGACCAAGCTCACATTTTAGTCCTTATAAAGACCTCTCAGATTGGCCAAGTCATACTGATTTTGAGAATATCCGAACCCTTGTCAAGCACGATGAAGAGAGTTCGAGTGATTCTTATACCCGCATCAAAGGTCGGGTCAAAAGCCTTTCATTGAGAGTGAGTGAAAGTCCTTTCTGATTAAAGGTCTCTCATTTAATATGATCAAAATGTCAAAAGGACGAAATGGTTGTTCTTATTAATAAATTCCCTAGTAAAGCTTGGTAATGCAAGGAGATTCATGAATCATGTTTTCTCTGCCTCTGCGCGTGTGTTATTTTAACCTTTTCTCAGGTAAAAACAGGAGCGATGCCATTGACTCTGTCATAAGAAAAATTCAGGTACGTCTGCTAATTATTCTTCATTGTTTTTCTCTTCGGAATATGAGAAATTATCTCTCTCATATGTTCACCAAGTGAAACAGGTGACATTTGGTGTTGCTAAGTGGAGTACGAAGCACACCCCATCTCATGTTCGCCCAGTAGGACAGGCGACATAATTCCTCTCTTGGTGTTGCTAAGTGGAGTACGAAGCACACCCCATTTCGTGTTCGCCCAGTAGGACAGGCGACATAATTTTTTTCGGTGTTGCTAAGTGGAGTACGAAGCACACCCCATTTTATGTTCGCCCAGTAGGATAGGTGACATAATTTTTCTCTTGGTGTTGCTAAGTGGAGTACGAAGCACACCCCATTTTATGTTCGCCCAGTAGGACAGGCGACATAATTTCTCTTTCGGTGTTGCTAAGTGGAGTACGAAGCACACCCCATTTTATCTTCGCCCAGTAGGTCAGGCGACATAATTTCTCTTTCGGTGTTGCTAAGTGGAGTACGCGGCGCACCCCATTTTATGTTCGCCCAGTAGGATAGGCGACATAATTTCTCTTTTGGTGTTGCTAAGTGGAGTACGCGGCGCACCCCATTTTATGTTCGCCCAGTAGGATAGGCGACATAATTTCTCTTTTGGTGTTGCTAAGTGGAGTACGCGGCACACCGTATTCTTATGTTCGCCCAGTAGGACAGGCGACATAATTTCACATTTGGTGTTGCTAAGTGGAGTACGAAGCACACCCCATTTCATGTTCGCCCAGTAGGACATGCGATATAATTTCTCTCTTGGTGTTGCTAAGTGGAGTACGAAGCACACCATTTCATGCTTACCCGAATGAAGGAGGTGACATAATCCTTTTCGTGATTGTCCAGTGGTATGGACAACACATCCCATTTTTTTTTTCATATCACGCACTATTTCGCATTTGTAGGAAACTACATGTGACAGATAGGCAATCATGTACCTCGAGAACCTTACTTCCAGTGGACTAGAAGTTTGGAGATCGGGGGAACTCAAAGCATTATAAAGCTTCCCCCCGCTTGGACGCTTTTTGTGCGATCCGTATGTAAAGCTCTTTCACCGCTCCGCATGAAGTGAGAAGCCTTAGCATACGTTCCTTATTGTTTGCATATCATGCATCATTTAAAAAAAAAATCATTCATCATTTTTTCATAGTTTAAATTTAGGTCTCAGTCTTTGAGCGAAACCTCTGCGAGCTTCCACTCAAAGAGGGGCAGCTGTTGACACCTATATTTCGGCGCATCATTTAGTGTTAATTGCATAGAAAATTAGGGATTAAATTTTAACCCCTAAACAAAAATATTAAAATCGCGTAACATAGGTTAGTTGCATTTGCATTGGACCGGCGGTGGTTGGACTCGAGTGAACGGCTCTGAACTTAATGAAATTGGACTAAGCCCACGGTAATGAAAATTTGACCCAGCCCATCAATTATTGGGAGTATTTGTCGAGTTTGGAGACAGATTTGTCCTGGGGAGCAATTAAAGAAAGGAAATTGCAGTCATGCAAGATTTGTCCGAAGATATGCTAAGCAAGATTGTGGCCGAGTATATTTTATCTCAATGTTCAAAAGGAAAGTGTGGTCAATAATTCTGGGCATATCAAAAGCATATATTAAATAAAAACAGTTGCCAAATTGAAAGAGGAAGAATTCGGTCAACAAAAGAAAAGAATATTTGATTGGAAGAAAAAGGAAGGAAAATATTTGCTGGTCCCGCAAGGAGTCAATGAAGAAATATACACTCTCTGGACATTTACATGCATATATATAGACACGTACAGGAGAGAGGGGGGGTTTTTCTCTCTTCTGATCTATAGCAGGGCTGGTCTTTTGGGGGGCTTCATAGTTCACGATACACACGTAAGAGAGAATAGAGAAAAGAGAGAGCGTGAGAGATAGAAGGGAGGCAGCCACCAAAGAAGAAAAAGACAAAAGAGGGGGGATGATGATAATTCCAAAAAAAAAACACAATTCTTGAGAGGATACGGAGGACCCGTGAAAGTTTGGTCGCAATAGAAAAGGGGAAAGAAAGTCTTCTCTTTTGGGTCTTGGGGGAGGTTTTCTTCGTGACTGCACTCCCTCGTCGTGGCTGTTCCCCGCTGCCGCACCTTCACGCTGAGCCACAGCTCCGACGAGTCTAGACCAGCCCAGTTTTGGTTCTTGACGACATCAACGAATCTGCACGTGAAGAGCCCAGAAGGAATACACAACACGAATCCAGAGAGGGCGTCCAAAGTCAAAGAGTTGGTCTTACAAGAAAGCAGTGGAGGAGCAATTTATCGTTTTTTTTAGGCGGTCTCAGTCAACACAAGTTCAAGACCACCTGGTGTCCTTCTTCTCGGCAATTACCCATAGACAAATTGAAGAAATCAAGCACCATCAAGAGAGCCACCAACGTGTTCTTCAAGTGCATCCCGACGTGCTTGTTCGACACACCCCCACCACAACGCCAACATCCTCCGAAGTTGCTGCCATACCCGACGTTCATCGCCCTCTCGTGGTGAGCTGTTGCTGTTCCGCGATTTTCGAAGACCGTTCGTCGCTGCTATCGTCTACCCGCGCAAGCTCGTTTAATACCGCAGCTGCTGTCCCGCGGGGAATCGCTGCCCACCGCTGCGCCAACCACCGCCGCGGCACGTCTGCCGCTGCCGCTCCCGACGCCGTACCGCCGTTCCCGACGTCGCGCCGCCGCTCCCGACGCACCGCCGATCCGCCATCCCGATCCGTTGCAAATTCAAATTTGAAAAGAAATCCGCAAATTAGGTAAATATCTTATCCTGATTTGGTTTGAATATTTTATTGCTTAATTTGTGTTTATCGATATCTAACTTTGCATATTTGAACAATAAGCATTACCTCAATTAGGATTTGTTTCCTTTTTTTTGAAATCTTGGATATCTGTTGCTTACCAAATTTGGATAGAATTTAGAATATTCAAAATCCTTTGAATATATCTAAGATATTTAATATATCATAAATTTTTCAAGATGTGATCGATTAGGAAAATTTCATAATCCGCAACCGCACACGTGGAAATAAATCTATCTATCAGGCTTTAGATAGAATTATTTCCATAGCGGGTATTTCGAATTTTAGGGTCGATCTGTCAGGCTTCAGATCGTAACTTAATTCGAAAGATTTCGCGGTTATATTTTTACTTGATTTTAATTTCGAATTTTGATTAAAAAAATATTAAAAAAACAAAAAAAAGTTTGCTTTAGAATAGGTCGATTTCTTTAGTTTAGAATTGCATGTTTAGATAATTGGTATTTTTAATTCCGAATTTCATTAAAAAAAAATACAAAAAAAATAATGTGCCCGTCATTAGAAATAGGTCACGTTGTCGCATGACATATAGTTTGCATGTTAGATTGCATTAATCGAATGTCAATTTTTGCACGTCATTGCATATAAGTTAGCTTTCATTTAAACAAGTAAAAATCAAAAAAGAAATTTCTGCACCTTTGAACTCTAAGTTAGGATTTATCAAAATTGTCAAATTGAGTATTTTTCTCGAAATTGGTACCGAAAGGGCGTTAGGGAATCTAGCGTAACCAAGTCCCGAATTTATGATTTCTGGTTCGTAGAAATAAAATAGTACTCCCGCTATTTTATTTAGGTTTCTAATCAACCTACCCTAAATGATTAGTGGCGACTCCCGTTGAAAATATTTGCATGCTCACAATTGGACCTAAGTTGCGATTTGGTAGAGTTTGGGAGAACTCGAGCTAGGTTAGTTAATTTAATTGATCTAGTAATCCATTAGCCTAAGATCGAAACCCGATTTTTTTTTAGGTCGCGATACACACCACCCGTGGCCCAACCCTGGCTACATTTAGGATCACCCTAGGAGGTATGTGTTTAGGCGAAACTATGAGCCGATTGCTCATGGGATCGTTTAAATACAATACCGACTACCGAGATGGAATAATATTTCGTTACTTTAGGCCAATAGCCTATTGGAGTGGAATTCCTTGTCCATTAAGGTGGTGACTTTGAGCTTTTAGTATATCCCTACTCTTTTAGGTGTCAAAACCTCACTCGTTGCATATACTTGTCTTTGTGGTTGGTATACCTAAAACCAAGCAAAAATGTGTCGGTAAGTAAGTGTCGTTCCACTTCTCTCATCTTTTCAATTATGCAAAGTTAGTTGACACCATTTTGTTAAAAAATACCCAAATGACAATCAATGATTGATCAAAATGCCTTTTTATAATAGAGTGAATGAATAGGGTAACATGCTCCATTTGATCACATTTTTCATTTTAGATGGAATGTATAGGTTCATGATAATTTTCAATGTAATTCAAGTAGATTGAATGCTCAAGATGTGACAAGTACAATCCCATTTGCCGAAAGTCTATTTTCGATATATTCAAAATTTAAACCATAGAATAGGACTTTATGGTCAAAATGGAGCATGTCAAAAGACATTTGCATTAAACATTAGTTTCATTCACATTTTCAAGTATATGCTCTTTTAAGGCATAAATGGATTAGAAGTGGCATTTGTATTACGTCATAAGTATGCAAATGTACTTTACCTCCATTTTGTCCATAAAAGGATATATAATTAAAATGGGGGCATTTAAAATTGATCAATGGTGATTAATAATGAACTTTTTACATGATTAGGTTCGATGGGAAAACTAGACATCCAAGTGGTTCCTATTCCATGAAAAGAGCTCATGGCTTGGTGGAAGGACATGACGAAAGATAACCAAGTTTATATTCGAGATAGATTGGGATACCTTTGAGACTTGATCCATGTGGAACATCAAGTCAGTTTGGTCCAAGTATTGGCACATTTTTGGGAAGTTTCCACCGCCACCTTCCAATTTGGAGAGTATGAGTTGACACCAACTTTGGAAGAGTACCAAGCCGCCATTGGAATTGATTCCAAGCCTAGGTCATAGAGCCACCCGTTGGACTTAATCCCATAAGCATTCTTGCAAAATTCCTCAATTTCAAAGCTTCAAAAATCGAAAAGTTAATCAAGTCAAACACGGGTAGATTTCCATTATCCTTTCTAATAGCCAATTTTTCCAAACTTCCTAAGGAAACGGGAAATACTTCAGCTCGGGTTTTCATTCTAGCCTTCTTTGGCTTCGTTCTATTCCCCGTATCTAGAACGAGATTCGACCCTTTAGTTGCAATAATCACGAGGCAAGAATGTCTCAAATAGGATTTTTCTAATATGCTTCTTGCCCAAACCATCATCTCCTTAAACCATACCAAAATCGTGGGAAGGGAATCTTTCAAGCTTCTGCGGGTCTCCTATCTCTATGGTTCATCTCACACATTCAACCTTGATATCGTTTCATGAACAGTCGCGAAATTTGTTCAGCAATAAATCCAATTGAGCGATACATTCATATCCAAAGCAAATTACCCAAACAATCTTTCTTAGATTGGGCCAATTTCATTAGGGCTTTAGCTCATAGTCAAATCCAATGGCGGATCAATTGGCCAAAGATTAACAAAGAAAGGATTACAAGCCAAGAAGGGAATGCGATACCATTACTTGGGTTAAATGGGGGAGCCGCCTATTGTCCTTTGCGAGTTGTCAGACAATTGGGGATGCTTCAACAAGTCCCACCGGTATGAAACCCCGAGGAGTTCGCTTTTGACATCCCAAATGGGATTATACTCGAAAAAGAAAAGAAAGACCTTCAAGCCAAGGTCCACAAAATCATTCTTTCTTTGGATAATTCACCTTCATAAGTAGTGGAATGGCCAAAGAATTTGAAAGGAGACATGAAGATTTATATGGCATCCAAGGAATACATCAAGTAGATGGAAAGTCAACGACCAATTGATGTGGAGCCATATGTTCCATTGAGCATTATAATGGATCCCGAGGAGGAGTATGTCCTAAAATGCATCGTCCCACATGTGTCTAGAGTTGAGCCTTACATTCCTGAAGAAGTCGTGATCAATGTTGAAGAATGGGAATCCCGAACCAAGGAATGGAAGGATTACCACAGGGCGGAACTACCTTAGCTAGCAAGAAGCCTAGACTTGGATGATTTAGAATTTCCATTTCGAGTTTAAAATCACTTTGTAAAGCAATCTTGGATTTTATATGAAATACTCATTTTTCAAAATCCGTTTGGATAAATTCAAAATCATGATTAAAAAGAAGGAACACCATGATTACAATTCTTTGAATGGTATGATTCCTTGAGAAAAAAACATCAGTGAGAATTTTTATGCAAGGCTAAGGCTTGTGTAAAAGTTCTTATCCTTGTTAATCACAAGAAACCATACAATTAAAAGAATGTAAGTTTTCATATTCATTTCACCAATTCTAATATCCTAAGGGTTTTCATGAAGACAGGTTTTCTAGCAACGGAAGGTAAAAGACCCCGAACCCGTTTACAAATTAAAATGGCCGAGGAAGAAACTCGCACTCGACTAGTTGAAGTGGAGAATCAGATGACGCAAATGGCTACCATGATGGCAGAAATGAAGGCCTTTATTCTCGTGTTTCAAGGGTCTTATCCTATTATTCCAAATGTAAGAACCTCAAATACTACCGAAACACTAGTTGAAGACCCAGTCAGAAATAAAGAACCAGTTCAAGAAAATCCTCCAAAGACTATGCCTGAGGTAGTGAATTTGGAAGAGAATGATCAAACCAAGAAAGCATCTAAAATAAAGGACGAAGAAGAGGCCAAGAGATTGGCCAAAATTAAAGAATGCCTAGTAAGTCAGGGCTATGAGCTCCAATGGTTCGACAAGTTCTCGCCATACGTGAAGGTGGTTGTTCCAGAAAACTACAAAGAACCAGAGTTTGTGAGCAACTATGATGGAACTGGCTGTCCTAAAAGCCATTTGAAATATTATCTCCGTAAGATGGTAAGATATTCAGACAATATGCCACTTCGTATCAGTACATTTCAAGATAGCTGAAGGGAGCAACCCTGGCACGGTATACCGCTCTTGACATAGAAGATTTTACCGAATTGGACCATTTGGCAGGAGAATTCCTTTGCCAATACAAATTCAATATCGAAATACTTCCAACCCGGGAGGACTTAGCCAGAACCGAGAAACGAAAAAGTGAAGGATTCAGAACTTATACTCAAAGGTGGAAGCTGTAGCCTCACAAGTTAAACCGGCTATAAGTGAGGTTGAGCTTATTGAACTCTTCTTGAAGTCGTTGCCAATTGAGTATTACGACAAGCTACATATATCAGGTTGCCAAACATTTGCCATGTTGGTGAAGATAGGCGAAAGAATCGAATGGTCATTGAAGGAAAAGAAATCTCAAGAAGCGATAGTACGGAGATCGTATCCTGAAAGAAAGGATAAAGAACCTGTACATGACGTGGCTATGGTATCTAGCCCTAATGTTAATCAGGCCTCATTCCCGAAATAGTCTAATGTTCCTCAGAAAAATCCAAAACAGTTTGAGCCGAAGAAAAGACCAGTAAGGCAATTCACTCCGTTGCCACGACCACTATCGAAATTATTACCAATGATGTTGGAAATACGGTTAGTGGCTAAAGAAGTGCCAAGAGATAATCCTGTAAAGTTCTCCTGGTATGATGAGTCAAAGACTTGCACATATCACATGGGAGAAAGAGGACACGATGTAAACAATTGTATAGTCTTAAAATACAAAGTTCAGCAACTCATTGACAAGAAGATATTAAGTTTTCAAGAGCCAAAGCCAAATGTACATCAGAACCCTCTTCCTGAGCACAATGTGGTAAATATGGTCCTTACAGAAGGAGAAATAACAAGGCTTGATGAAGAAGATGAATATGAGGCCAAATTACGGTCTGCTCGATAAGGGGATGCTCGCTTTCATCATAAAGCCTTCTTAAAAGGGGAAATTATAGACAACCTAGGAGAAGGTTCAGGCAAATACAACTTCCAAGCAAAGTATACTCCACTACCATAGGCTTTTAAAAATGAAGTGATTATGCCCGATAGTTGTGGCGGTATGGACGATGAGCTCAGCAAACAAGGTAAGACTCCATCCGGTGATAAGGAGGATTAATTTGAAGAGCAAAAAGAAAGGATTCGGCAGGGTGAAAGGCGATTTACCCAAACATCACTCGAGCAAGGTGATACTGTAGACCTCCTTGGTCAAGACAGTGGAAAGTATAACTTCTATATTAAGTACACACCTCCACCCTGGGCTTTTAAAAACGAAAGTATTGTGCCTGATGGATGGGGAGGCATGGATGAAATCCCAATCAACAAATTAAATCTTGAGGAGAAAGAAGATCAAGACGAGAAAATGAAGAAAAAAGCTCGCCAAGGAGATAGACGATTTGTTCGTAAAGCACGAAAACAAGGTGAAAATATGGATTATCTGGGACAAGACGGTGACCGGTATAACTACCGTGTCAAATACACGCCGCCTTCATAGACATCCAAAGAGGAAAATATCGTGCCTGACGGTTAGGGTGGAATAGATATTATGGAAGCTGACAAAAGCATGGTGTCCATTATTATACCACTATTGATTAATCTTGATGAAGTGGATAGGCTTGACAAAGAAAAGAATCATGTTGAACTAATTACCATTGAGCTCCCAATTGGTCATCTAAAGATAGAAGATAAAGAGGTTCAGCTTGTGATCATCACTTTGCCTCCAAGGAAATTTGATACCAAATGTGTACCATGGGACTACACGCTTAAAGAAGTTGATGCAATAACCAGATTGGGAAGATATTATATCCCAAAAAAAGGTGAGCACGAAAAGAAGAGAGTAACTGAAGAAGATATCAAGCAGTTATTGTCAGTCATAAGGACAAGCGAACTTGAGGTAATTGAGCAATTAAGAAAGATGCTGGCAAAGATTTCCTTATTGGATCTCTTCAAGACTTCAGAAAGCCACAAAATGGTGCTTATGAAACTTCTTAATGAGGTGCATGTCCTAGAGACGATTAATGAGGTCCAACTAGAAGACTTTGTTGGTGCCATCCTTTTAAAAGGTTAAATTGCTTTCTCTGATGAAGATTTCCCAATTAATGGGCGTTCCCACAATAAAGCCCTGTATATTACCGTCAAATGTCGGGGCAAGGAGGTGTCATAGGTGCTGATCGATAATGGTTCCATACTTAATTTGTGTTCACTAAGCGCATTACACACTTGGGAATTAGTGAAGAACTTATCAAACCTTCAAAGGTGACTGTACGTTCGTTTGATGGGATGAAGAGGGATGTTATTGGTGACATTGAACTGGAAGTAAATATAGGCCTTGTGCCTTTTCTAATCAATTTTCAAGTGGTAGACATTCCAAGGACTTTCAACTTACTGCTGGGGGGGCCTTGGATTCATATGGCTGGCGTCATTCCTTTTAATCTCTATCAAAAGGTTAGATTCATTATTAATGGTAAAATGATTACCGTGCATGGGGAGACGGACTTTACCACTTACCAGAAAAGTGTCATACCTTATGTCGAGCTTGAGACAAAAGAAGAGCCTAGTTATCATCCCTTCGAGATGATTTCCATGATACAAATTCCCGTTGGTAGTGTCATGAAGTCTCCAGAATTTCAACATCGTCTATTATGTCTGGAAAAGTATTATGCCAATATGGATTCAACCTTGATGGTGGACTTGGGACAAAAGTATAAGGAATTAAAGAACCCATTATCCCCTTTGGCACAAAGAAAAAGTATAGGATGGGGTATAAAGTCACTAGTAATCACCACGGAGGCCGAGGCCAAGGTCAAAAGAATCATGAAAGCCATGGAAGCAGAGGTAATCGAACCATTAATCCATCAACATGGAAGGGTAAGGCTAGAGAATTACCATATCATCAGATTCATATCAGAAAAAACTTCCTTGGGCCTCCCAAACTGCTTTCAGAAGAAAATTTACATGTAGAAGCAAAGCCTGACACTTTGGGTTTATTTGAAAAGGACATTATCAATGTCGTTATAACTGAGGATGAAGACACCTACGCACTGAAGTAGGAAGACTCTTTTGAACCCTTTTCTTATTGTTGCCTTTACAATTTGTCTGTTTCATATTGATGTTGTTTGCAATTTCAATTCAGTTGCAATTTCCATTTCTTTCGATATAGATGTAATTGCATTTTTCAAATTCAATAAAACTGTTCAATATTTTGTTAAGGATATATAGAAACAAAACAAAACCAATGATGAATATTGCTCTCACACGTGAGGCTTGAGGCTTTGGGTTTCCGTATGACTCCTCATTGCGAAAATGGTTTGAAGAGCAAGGATGTCCAAGGATATGAGGATTAGCTCTCTTCTCTTGATCTCTTCAAAACAAATTTCAAAATAATTTTTTCAAAATGACTTTTCATTAAACCTCATGCATCAATTTTATATGCAATTACTAATCATGTTTGTTACATGTCATGCATGAGCATTCATACATTCATAATAGGTTTGTGTGCAACCCAAACTCTCCAAAGAGATCACTTATGATATTGAAGGGGATAATAAAGATGAGGAATGGATCATAAGAGAATAGATCCATCATGAAGAATCAAAGCCACTCACGTTGGAAAAAATGATTACTGTTAATCTGAGTGATAAAGAGAATCCTAAAGAGGTTAAGATTGGAGAAAGTCTTCCCTCAGCAAAAGCAAAAAGAATAACAGATTTGCTCAAGGAATATCAAGATATATTCTCATGGTCCTATGCTGACATGCTAGGCCTTGATCCAAGTATAGTCGAACACGCTTTGCCAATTGATCCAAGTATTCCACCGAAGAAGCAAAAATTGAGGCGAACAAAGTCAGAATTGGCAAAGAAAATAAAAGAAGAAGTGATGAAATTACTTAAAGTCGGTTTCATCGAAGTAGTGTCATATCCAGAATGGATTGCCAACATAGTACCCATAATGAAGAAAGATGGTCGGGTGCGAGTATGTGTCGATTATCGCGACCTAAATAAAGCAAGACCAAAGGATGATTTTCCGCTTCCACATATTATTGTATTAGTGAATAGCACTGCTGGATTCGAAACATTTTCATTCATGGATGGCTTCTCATAATATAATCAAATACTCATAAGGCGAAAACGTCCTTCATAACACCATAAGATACATTTTGTTATAAGGTGATGCCTTTCGATCTGAAAAATGCTAGTGCCACATATCAAAGGGCAATGGTAACTCTGTTCCATAATATGATGCACAAAAAAATCGAAGTATATGTGGATGACATGATTGCGAAATCCAAACAAGGAGAAGACCATGTTGAAGTGCTTCACAAATTATTTGAAAGACTCAGAAAGTACAAGTTGCGGCTGAACCCAACAAATGTGTATTTGGGGCAAAATCTAGCAAACTGCTAGGATTTGTGGTTAGCAGTAGAGGAATCAAAATCGATTCTTCCAAAATCAAAGTAATATGTGACTTGAAGACTCCTTCTACGGTAAAAAAAGTGAGAAGCTTGTTAGGGCGATTAAATTACATTGCCCGCTTCATCTATTAGCTTTCTGAAACTGCTAAACCATTCTTCAAACTATTGAAGAAAAATGCCAAAGTGAAGTGAGATGCAGAATGTCAACAAGCCTTTGACAAAATCAAAGAATATCTGGTATGCCCACCAATATTGGTACCACCAATTCTTGAAGTTCCGCTGATTTTATATTTGACGATTCACCATGAGTCATTAGGAGTGGTGCTTGTACAAAGAAGACCAAATGACAGTAAAGAACAAGCCGTTTATTACTTGAGCAAGAAATTTACAACATCATAATCGAATTATCCAGCAGTTGAGAGGACATGTATTACATTAATTTGGGTGTTACAGAAATTAAGACAGTATACCCTTTCATCACCAAATTTTACTAGTGACTGAGAATGACTCGATCAAGTATCTTCTTGAGAAATCATCCTTGGTCGGGAAATTAGCCAAATGGCAAGTCTTGTTATCTGAGTTCGACATCAGAAGTTCATCCCAAAAGTCAATCAAAGGACGAGCAATAGCAGACATGTTGGCAAAAAATTCGCAGAATATCACCAATTCTAAAGAACGACTTGATGACTACATATCGACATTGGTTGATGACAAATGGACTATATATTTTGATAGCGTAACCAACTTATCCGGATCAGGAACTGGGGCAGCACTAATCTCCCTAGAAGGCTTACACTATCCAGTTTCTGCAAAACTAGTATTCCCATGCACCAATAACATTGCTGAATATGAGGCGTGTATTCTTGACTTACAATTAGCCCTTTCAATGAGGGTGAAAAGGTTACAGGTATATGGAGATTCCATGCTCATTATATTGCAAACAACTGGAGAATGGTAAACTCGTGATGTAAAGCTAGTTTCTTATCACAAATACTTAGAAGGAATAATGAAGGAATTCAAACAAATAACATTTGATTTTCTTCCAAGAGCTCATAATCATTTTGCAGATGCTCTTACAACCTTATTATCCTTACTCCAAGCCGAAGATGGCATGGATATAAAACCATTGAGAATCACTATTCTCGAACAACCGGCACACCGCATGGTAGTTCAAGTAAGGTTTGACAATGAACCATGGTTTCATGATATCAAGAAGTACTTACAAGCAAGAGAATTTCCTGAAGGAAGCCAATCAAGTAATAGAAAATTCATCAAAAAGATAGCCAACAAGTTCTTTCTCGGCGGACAGGTTCTTTATAAGAAGTTGTTCGATTCGATCCTGTTAAGATGCATTGATAGCAAAGAAGCTGAACAAATCATGAGAGAAATCCATGAAGGCAAATGTGGCCCGCATATGAACTGCCATCTCTTAGCCCCACAAAATCATGAGATTGGGATATTATTGGATGACGATGGAAATAGATTGCATTCAACATGTGAGGTGTTGTCGCCAATGTTAAGTCTATGGAGACAGAATCAATGCACCACCAAATGAGCTGCATCAAATGTCAGAACCATGGTCATTTTCAATGTGGGAAATTGATATGATTGGCCCAATTAATCCCAAGGCCTCAAACGGACATTGCTTTATCTTGGTGGCAATTGACTACTTCACCAAGTGAATTGAAGGGAATTCATATACAAATGTCATTGCCAAGAATGTAGCAAAATTTATCAGGCGGGACATCATTGCCAGGTACGGAGTTCCACAAGCAATCATTACCGATAATGGTTCAAATTTGAATAACAAAATCGTAAATGATTTGCTTGAACACTTCTACATTCGACATTTGAATTCATCTCCATACCGTCCACAAATGAACGAAGCAATGGAAGCGGCAAACAAGAATATCAAGAATGTATTATCTAATACAGCTAAGAATTATCGTCACTGGCATGAAAGATTGTCATATGCTCTGATGGCATACCGAACTTCAATTTGAACATTAACTGGGGCAACTCCATTTTCTTTAGTCTATGGGATGGAAGCAGTATTACCAGTCGAAGTAGAAATTCCTTCGTTAAGGATATTATCCCAATTAAAACTCTCAGAAGCCGAATGGAGCCAACAAAGATATGAACAGCTCAACATAATTGATGAAAGAAGATTAAGGGCTATATGTCATGGACAAGCTTATCAAAAAAGAGTTGCTAAATTTTTCAACAAAAGGTGAAACCAAGACATTTTGAAATGGATGATTTAGTAGTGAAGAAAGTCATTCCTAATAATTTAGATCCACGTGGGAAATTCACTCCGAATTACTAGGGTCCATACATTGTCAAGAAGGTTCTTCCTAGAGGAGCATTGATTATTGTACATATGACAGGAACAGAACTAGCCTATCCTGTAAATATGGATGCTATCAAGATTTTCTACCCATGAAATGAAGACAAATATTCAAGAAAAATTGGCACTATTTACAACATGTGCATATCATACATTCCATAGAGCATGTTTGTTCATTTTGCAAGATATGACAAACGGAGATCCGAGATGACTCAAGACTTCTAAAATCTTTCAATGGAGTTAGAAAACAAAAAGGGAAGTATCATCTTCAAATTCAGTTTTATCAATGTTGCTATCTAACATGCTTTTTCCTTTTATCATCCACAGGGAAACTAGAAGAAAAGATCAACAGAGATAATTTTACATGAATGATCAAGACAAGACAAACAAGAGGGATTTCATCAAACCAATCAGGTAAGTATCCCTATTTTATAAATTTGGGGTCTCAAAAAGGTTAATAAAACTTTTTTCCCCAAGCGGATTAACATGAAAGATTGTTTCAAAGATTACTTCAAAAGTGCTTTAAACAAAAAGTTTTGAAACACACATTCTTTGAGCATGCATCACGCATCAGAATTCCTTAAAAAGGAAGTTTTGACGAAAGGCTTTGAAAAATTTATAGAAAAGTTTGGATTAAATCAAATGGAAAGACCTTCAAATGATAAAAGGTAAGCCATATCCAAATACGTCCCCTATACACTCGAGTGAATGAGAGAAAACCTCATCCGAAGGAAATATGAGATATTCGCAATGATTACATGGATTGAAATGATGAAAGGCAATCATTTCGTCATCCCAAACACATGATTATCTCTTGCAAATCAAATTTGAGCCTAAACAGTGGAGAAATTTTCAAAAACAACCCTGTTAAGAACCACCCCACACGGGGGCAAATTAAGAGTTCACGGTTGACACTTATGGAGAATAGGATCAATAAAGATTTTATTGCATACACTTGCATCAATCTTTCTGTGACAACTTCAAATGAATTCATATGGAAGCTCACAACGTCCCAAGAGGAAGAAGAGCATTTCATTTCCATATCCCAAACACATTTACCTTTGGAAAAACCCAATTGAGCCTGAATATTTATTTCAGAACCCTAAGTTGGTAATCATCTCTTCACACTGGAGTATGAGCATATGATCCACTTTGATAAATAGAAAGCAAAAGGGAAGAATACAGAGTCCTTAGAATGTAAAAAGATCAAGGACAAAGAAGTTTGGGGCATGAAAAAGTAGTGTGCCTAGTAAAAGCAAGGCCAATGCCCAGAAAAATGAGCAAAAGAAAAGAAAGAAAAGCATTTAAAAGAAAGAATGATAGAAGTCAAGTCAAAAGTGAAGTAAAAGTTGTGAAAAATCAAAAGTCACAACAAATCAGTGATTGAAAAATCCCGATGAAAGTTTCAGGGACTCTTATGTTCATGCTAAGAATAGATCCCTAGTGGACAAAGAAAAGGGTGGTGATGCCAAGAAAATCACCAGTTTCACAAAAACTCTGAATTCAAAAACAATTGAGCCTTTTGAGCCTACCCAATACCAACATTACAACCTCTCCCCAAAGACTCTTCAGATTGGGATGTTGAAAGTGAAAATATGATTTTATGACAAGAAGTCATCGTTCAAAGAAGTGTATGCAATTTTATTCTGTCTTATCCTCGAGGTTCTTAACTTGTAGACCCGAAGTCAGACATGATGAAATCCTTTTCTTGGCCTCGGAATATCTATCCTTTGAATAGCCATTGACCAAGTTAATAGTACAACCTTTTGAAAGACCTTATCGGATCAATTAGATTGTATACATTGCGAATATCTCCGAACATCTAAGGATTGATTAGGAGAGATAAAATTGAGGGATATCAGAAAAATCCCCTTTCAATCAAATGAAAGAAAGACCAAATTCATAGATTGAAACAAATCCTTTCTAACGAAGGTCTTCCAAATGACTATTTCAAGCATTTCTTGAAATTTACAAACATTTTGCTCAAATACTTCCTTTAAAAGGAAATTTGATTGTCTGAAATGCATTTAATACAAAGAATGTATATCTCAAAACCACATTTCAAAAAGTTTTTGGTTAACTTAAAACCAAATTTTCAAATAGTTTGTGGTAAACTCAAAACCGCATTTGAAAAAGTTTTTGGTCAACTTAAAATCAAATTTTCAAATAGTTTGTGGTACACTCAAAACCACATTTAAAAAAAAAGTTTTTGGTTAAATTAAAACCAAATTTTTAAATAGTTTGTGATAAGCTAAAAGAAAAACCACATTTCAAACGGTTTTGATTAATTTCAAAACTACTTTTCAAAATAGTTTTTGGTCAACTAAAAACCATATCAAGGTTAGTGAAGCCTTAAAATCGCAAAACACACAGTAGAAGTATTCATTGTTTGAAGATTTTTCAAAGTCCTACTTGGTGATGAGCCACTAGGTAATTTCAAAGTCCTATTTGACGAGGAGTCGCTAGGTAATTTCAAAGTCCTATTTGACGAGGAGTCACTAGGCAATCCCAAGTCCTATTTGGCAAAGAGCCACTAGGCAAATTCAAAGCCCTGCTGGTAAGGAACCACTAGGCAAATTCAAGCCCGCAGGCAAAGAGCCGCAGGCGTTCATGGTTCGTGAGTTCGTCCTTAAACCGCAACATCAGAATAATCATCATAATCATCACTACCATCAATTCATGCCCTTGGATAAGCATCAACCCTTGGATGAGCATCAAAGAACCTCTCACAAACAAGTAAGTTTCTCTCTCTCAAACATTAAGAACCTTTCAAAATGTGTTTCAAAAGAACCTTTGGATTAGATCACGAATCTCAAAAGCAAAGACCCTTATCAGTTGTTGTGAAATTTTCATTTTGTTTAGTGAGTCGACTAAAAATTCGGCTCTCACCTTATCTTTGGGATCAATCTCTAACGAGCTCAATCTCAAAGAGGGGCAGCTGTTGACACCTAATTTTTAGCTCATTTTTGTTATATTTTCAAAAATTTCAAAATTAGGCCTAGGGATCTTGGCCAAGCCTAGAAACCTATTTCTAAACCAAAAAAATAATTTTTTATCATTTTTCTGCATTTTTTTCTTAATTTCTTTTAGTCAAAATAAGTAAGAAAATCAAGAAAAATAGTAAATGGAATCAGAAAATTCCATAAAAATAGTCATTAATCTTCTTTTAAATCCAATTTCATAAATACACTATCAATTTTAGAAAATCTCAATCATGTATATGTTTTTCTCAAAATTAGGCAAAATTAAACCCGAATTGAACCAAAAATGAAATTAAATTTTTTTCAGACATTTGTAAGTCATAGTGCCTTCACAACAATTAATTTTGGGACCTTTAATTGCATATTAGTCGGTCCAATTGCATAATTTGACATAAAAATCAAAAATCCCAAAATTTGATTGAAAATTAAGAATTTTGAATCCAAATTGGGAATCATGCCCAAAATGAAATTGTCGAAATGTAAGACTATCATTTCTAGGCTTAATCAGGGGTGGGTAATTCAATTTTGGTATCAATTTTGCCTAATCAAGTCATTAAGACATCAGATTGAACAAAACTCCATTAACCTGAGTATAAAAATAAGAAAATCTTGGGCTCAATTACAATAAAATTGGGGAAAATTATATATTTGGCTTTGGAATATGATGGGAAATTCAATTTTGAGGTTGAATTTTGAAAATTTGGCAAAAATCGAATTTAATTTGAGAATTTATGCAAAACAGGAACTGCCGGGTCGGGCGGGTCGACCCCAACCGATTGGGAGTCGGTTTCAATGAATTTTGAGCAGGAAATCAAAGAGCAAAAATGAGGAAAAACTGAAGAATATTGAACGAGGGGTGTTCGAGAAAATTCCGAAGAAAGAGAGAGAGAAAAAGAGCGAGAAAGAGAGAGAGAGAGAGAGAGAGAGAGAGAGAGAGTGTGTGTGTGTGTTAGAGACGTGTAGAGGATTCGAAGACCGAGTAATCGGTGTTTTCTCCGACGAGAAACCACCGGCGAATCGGCTCTAATTGTGATCCTCCTCGTCCAGCAAGCCGATGACAAAACCATTCGCGAAGGCCTGAAATCGAGCCTCTACCGGAACATCCAGAGCACCTCCGGCAGATCCAAGATCACCAAATCGAAGCCGAGGTATTGAGGAACACTTCTATAGTCGCAGATCGGCCCAGAGAAGGAGTTTGATCCACTTTTGAGATAGGTAAACTTCGGTTCTCACTACTGTTTACCAAAATTTCCAGGCTTGAACGAGGATATAATCTTGCAAATCCGTGGAGTTTTGTTGCGATTTTGAGCTTATTGATGCATAAAACTTGCTTCTGATCACTTGTTCCATATCTTGATTGCATTTTGGCCATAAAAACTGCGTGAAACCCTCTCGTCCACCATTACCGAGCTTCGCCAGAACTCACGAGGTCCTCGCCGGAGCGTCACCATGGCCAATGGCCATTCAAGTAGGCCTTCCCTGACCTTATTTGATGTTTTGATGGTTGTTTGAATCGATTTAGATGGCTAGGGCGAGTAGTATAGTCATTTCAGTTCTGGAAAATGAAAGTTAGTCAGTAGAAATTAGGATTTTCGGATTAGATTTTCGTCGGCCGATGAATGTCCGGCGGCGACCGGAATAGGCTAGATGGAAAATAGAACATATGGACATCATTTTGGTGTAATCAGAATGGCTAAAAGGTCGCCGGAGGCTCGTCGGCGACGAGCTCAAACCGGCGGCCTTGAAAATGTTAAACTCGGAACAGTGCCCACCACCTATTTGGGGAAATGCCCGAATGAAGGACGCTGAAATGGTGCCGTTTTAGCACCGTGCTCGCCGGAGAATATGACCGGCGACGGCGCCGACGATGGCCGGTTCGGTCTCGGCCGAACTAGTCTGAACCGATCCGGTCCGATTCGGTTCATTCCCCGGTGGGAAAATTCAAATAAAAAATAAAATAATAAAATAATAAAAAATTGCAAAAATTATAAAAAATAGATTTTTTCTTAGAAAAATTAGAAAATTCATAAAAATATATATAAATACAAAAAAAATAAAAAAATAAAAAAATTTTCAGAAAATCCATAAAAATTTCAGAAAATTCAGAAAATACAAAAAAAAATTCGAAAATTTTTGGAAAATCAATAAAAAATTGAAAAATTGGAAATTTCAGAAAAATTTCTAGAAAATCATAAAAAAATCATTTCTCAGTTTGAAGAAATTTTTCCGAAAAAAATTTAAAAAATCAAAAATTTTGAAAATCCAAAGAATGATTCAAAATCATTGTGGCTAGTCATAAAAAGTGAAATTTGGATTTTCCGAAATGGCCAAGTGGTATTTTTTTGGAAAATTTCAAATTTAGGGACAAAACCCCTAAAAAACCCTAAACCCTAAAAATGAAATGAACAAGCTACTAGAGCTTCGTTAGGGTTTGGATGTTCTGCTTGATTTTCATTTTTAGTGGCAAAATTAGGGTCGCTATGATTGATTTGCCATTGGATGTGCATTTAATTTTTGGATGCTTAATTGTCTATCCATGATTAGATTAGTAAATTGACCTTAGGGATTCGTGTGATACGTTAGACATGCCATATTGTTCTTAGGTACCGAAAGGGCGTTAATGGTCTCAATCTGGGATTGCGATAGTTCTCCCGTACCTCAATTGGATTTCTAGTCAACCTACCGTAAATGACTAGTGGCGACTCCAAGTTCAAATTTAAATCAAACAAACCCCGCTGTCACGTGAGGTATGGTATAGGAGAGGCCCGTATAGAAAAATACATCCATTCTAGCATGCAAGAGCGTGGCGCGACAGGGAGATCGGTACTTTCCATGATCCAGAGAAGTTGATTGCACCATCAAAATACATGGTCCATTTGTCGTAGACCAATGTCAATATGTGGTCATCAAGTCGTTCTTCAGAACTGGCAATAGCTTGCGAATTTTCTGCCAATATGTCTGCTATTACTCGTCATTTGATTGACTTTTGGGATGAACTTCTGATGTTGAACTCAGATAACAAGACTTGCCACTTTGCTAATTTCCCGACTAAGGAGGATATCTTAAGAAGGTACTTGATCGAATCATTCTCGGTCACTAGCAAAATTTGGTAATGAAGAGTATATTGTCTTAATCTATGTAATACCCAAATCAATGCAACGCATGTCTTCTCAACTTGTGGGTAATTCACTTCTGATGTTGTGAATTTCTTGCTTAAGTAATAAATGACTTATTCTTTATCATCATTTGATCTTCTTTGTACAAGCATCGCTCCTAACGACTCATAGTGAATCGTCAAATATAAGATCAGTGAGACTCCAGAAATTGATGGTACCAACATTGGTGGGCATACCAGATATTCTTTGATCTTGTCAAAGGCTTGTTGACATTCCGCATCCTACTTTATTTTGGCATTTTTCTTCAATAGTTTGAAGAATGGTTTAGTAGTCTACGAAAGCTAATATATGAAACGGGCAATGTAGTTTAATTGCCCCAACAAGCTTTACACTTCTTTTACCGTAAAAGGAGTCTTTAAGTCGTATATTGCCTTGATCTTGAAAGGATCTATTTCAATTCCCCTGTTACTGACCACAAATCCTATTAGTTTGCCAGATTTTGCCCTAAATACATACTTAGTGGGGTATAGCCGCAACTTATACTTTTTAAGTCTTTCGAACAATTTGCAAAGTATCTCAACATGATCTTCTCTTTGTTTGGATTTTGCAATCATGTCATCCACATATACCTTATTTTCTTTGTGCATCATATCATGGAACAAAGTTAACATTGCCCTTTAATATGTGGCACCGGCATTTTTCAGATCGAAAGGCATCACCTTATAACAAAATGTGCCCCATGGCATTATGAAGGACGTTTTCGCCTTATCCTCTTTCTTCATGAGGATTTGATTATATCCTGAGAAACCATCCATGAATGAAAATGTTTCGAACCCAGCAGTACTATCCACTAATACATTGATATATGGAAGCGGGAAATCATCCTTAAGGCTTGCTTTATTTAGGTCGCGATAATCAACACACACCCGTACCCGATCATTTTTCTTCATTACGGGCACTATGTTGGCAACCCATTCTGGATATGGTACTACCTCGATGAAACCGAATTTGAATAATTTCATCACTTCTTCCTTTATTTTTTTTTTTGCCAATTCTGGCTTTGTTTGCCTCAATTTTTTCTTCTTTGGTGGAATATTTGGATCAATTGGCAAAGCATGCTCAACTATGTTTGGATCAAGGCCCGGCATGTTAGCATAAGACCATGCGAATATATCTTGATATTCTCTGAGTAAATCTATAATTCTTTCTGCCTCTACTGAAAGAAGACTTTCTCCAATCTTAACCTCTTTGGGATTCTCTTTATTATCCAGATTAACAGTAATCGTTTTCTCTAACGTGAGTGGCTTTGATTCTTCATGACGGATCCATTCCTCATCTTCATTATCCACTTCAATATCGCAAGTGATCTCCTCGGAAAGATTTGGGTCACATATGAACCTATCATGGATATGTAAATGCTCATGTCTGACATGTAACAAACATGATTGGTAATTACATACAAAGTAAGTAACGCGCATGGTCCTATAAAAAAAACTTTTTTGGAAATTCATTTTGAAACTTATTTTGAAAGACCATAAAGATAGAGCTAGTCCTCATATCATCAGACTTCCTTACTCTTAAAATTATTTTCGCAATGAGGAGCAATATAGAAATCCAAAGCCTCAAGCCTCATGAATGAGGATAATGTTCATCATAGGTTTGGTTTTATTTCTACATGTCCTTAACAAAACATTTGATCAGTTTTATTGAATTGAAAAACGCAATTACATCTACATCAAAAGGAATGTAAATTGCAACTGAATTGAAATTGCAAATGAAATCACAGGAAATTTGAAATGGCAATCAACAAAATGCAATGGAAAAAACTAGTAGCAAAAGTTCAAGAGAATTTTCCTACTCTAGTGTGTAGGTATTTTCTGCCTCAGTTATGATAACGTTGATGGTATTCTCCTAGAATAACTTGGCAGAATAGATTCTTCCTCTGCATGTAAGTCTTACTTCTTGAAGTAGCTTGGAAGGTCCAGGAAAAATTTGCTTGATGTGAATCTGATGATAGGGAAGCTTTTTAGCTTTGCCCTTCCATATGGATGGATTAATGAGGCGATCAACTTGACCTCTACAACTTCCATGGTTCTTTTGACCTTGGCCTTGGCCTCCATGGTGATCTTTAAAGCTATCTAGAATATAACCTACTCCGTGCTTTGTTCTTGTAGCGAGAGGAGTGATAGGTTCTTTGATTCCTTTAGACTTTGATCCAAGACCATTACTGGGAGTGAATCCATATTGGCATAATATTCTTCTAGACATAATGGATGATGTTAAGAACTCCGAGGATTTTATGATGCAACCGGCAAGAATTTGCACCATTGAGATCATTTCGAAGAATGATAACTTGGTTCTTTTTTCACTTCGGGTTTAACATACGATATTGCACTCTCCTTGTAGGTGATAAAATCTATCTCCCTATGTACGATGATCATCTTGCCATTAATGACAAATCTAACCTTCTGAATCCAAAGTCTTCCGAGTAACAAGTTGAAAGTCCTTGGAATATCCACTACTTAGAAGTCAATCAGGAAAGGCACAGGGCCTATTTATACCTCGAGCTCGATATTGCTAATAACGTCTTTCTTCATTCCATCAAACGAACACATGGTTATCTTAGAAGGTTTAATGGGCTCTTCACTAATCCCCAAGCAATGTAATGTGCTTAGTGGACACAAATTAAGTACAGAACCATTATTGATCAACACCCATGACACCTCCTTGCCCCGGCATCTGATGGCAATATATAGGGCTATATTGTGGGAATGCCCATCAATTGGGTACTTTTCATCAGAGAAGGCAATTTGATCCTTCAAAAGAATGGCGCCGACAAAGTCTTCTAATTGTACCTCATTAATCGTCTCCAGGACGTACACCTCATTAAGAAACTTCATAAGCACCATTTTGCGGCTTTCTAAAGTCTTGAAGAGATCCAACGGAGAAATATGTGCCGACAACTTTCTTAGTTGTTCAATTACCTCAAATTCACTCGTCTTCATGACGGAGAGTAACTATTTAACATCTACTTTGGTTACTCCTTTCTTTTCGTGTTCACTGTCCTTCGGGACATTACATCTTCCTGACCGAGTTATGGTATCAACTTCCTTGGGAGAGTAATCTCAAGGTACACACTTAGTGTCAAATTTTTCTTTTAGAGTGAGAGTGATGATCACAAGCTACGTTTCTTCTTCCTCGATCCTTAGCTAATCAATGGAAAGTTGAATAGTGATTAGTGTGACGGGATCGTCCTCCTCCTTATATTTATCTATCTCATCAAGCTTGATTAGAAATGGTGTAATCATGAATACCATGCTTCTGTTGGCTTCGTCAGCATCCATTCCACCCCAATCATCAGGTGTGATTGTTTCGTTTTTTAATGCCCATGAAGGATGTGTATATTTGACATGGTAATTATATTTACCGCTGTCTTGACCTAGATAGTCAACAACTTCACCTTGTCTTCATGCTTTTTTAACAAATCGCCTATCACCTCGGCGAGTCTTTTTTTTCTTTTTCTTTTCCTGATCTTCATTCTCCTTGAGATTCAATTGGCTGATTGGGACCTCATCCATGCCACCCTATTCGTCTGGTACAATGTCTTCATTTTTGAACGCCCATGACGGTGGTGTATATTTGACACGGTAATTGTATTTACCGCTGTCTTGACCGAGTAAGTTTATAGTTTCGCCTTCCATGGTCGATTTCTAGGTGGAACGCTTTTCACCTTGCGGACTTTTTCTTTCTCCTTTTCATCCGGATCTGTTTCATCTTGAATCATTTCTTTCTTGGGTAGAGCTTTCTCCTCAGGACTGGTTTTATCGTCTATACGACCCCATTCATTAGGCACAATTACTTCATTTTTGAATGCCCATGGCGGTGGGGTATATTTTACTTAGAAATTATATTTTTCGGAGTCTTCTTCAAAGTTGTCTACAATCTCGCCTTTTAGAAGTGTTGACGAAAGCAAGTATCTCCTAATCAAGAAGTTTTAATCTTGACTTCATATTCATCTTCATCATCAGACTTAATCACTGTTTCTTCTTCCTTGATCATGTTTACTATATTGTGCTCAGGAAGAGGATTCTGATGTACATTTGGCTTGGGCTCTTGGAAGTTTAATATATTCTTATCAATGAGCTGTTGAACCTTGTACTTTAGAGTGGGCCAATTATCTACATCATGTCCCCTTTCTCCCATGTGATAGGTAAAAGTTTTTGACTCGTCGTACCAAGAAAATCTCGCCAGATTGTCTCTCGGTACTTCCTTGGCCACCAAATGCCTTTCCAGAAGCATTGGTAATAGCTTTAAAAGGGGTCGGGGCAACGGTGTATATTGCCTCACGGGCCTTTTATTTGGCTCGAATTGCCTTGGATTTTTCCAAGCGGCATTTGATTGTTTCAGAAATGATGCTTGATGGGTACTTGGGCTCGACACCGTAGCCACTTCTTGGATGGGTTCTTTGTCTTTTTTCTTGGGGTAAGGCCTTCGTGCTGTCATTTCTTGAGCCTTCTTTTCTTTCAAACCCCATTCAATTCTCTCACCTACTTTGACCAACATGGTGAATGTCCAACAACCTGATACATGAAGCTTGTCATAATACTCAGTTGGCAATGATTTTAGAAAGAGCTCAATGAGCTCGTCTTCACTTATGGCGGGCTTTACTTGTGAAGCAATAGCTTTCCATCTCTGAGCATAGGCTCTGAACCCTTCATTCTTTCGTTTCTCAGTTCTGACAAGATCCTCTCTTGTTAGGAGTACTTCAATATGAAACTTGTACTGGCTAAGAAATTCTCCTGCCAAATGATCTCATTCAGTGAAGTCTTCTATGTCGAAGGCTGTATACCATGCAAGAGCTGCCCCTCTCAAACTGTCTTAAAATGTACCGATAAGAAGTGGCATGTTGTCTGAATATCTTGCCATCTTACAGAGATAATACTTCAAATGGCTTTTGGGACAATCAGTGTCATCATACTTGCTCACGAACTCCGGTTCTTTATAATTTTTTGGAACAACCACCTTTGCGTATGGCGAGAACTTATCGAACCTTTGAAGCTCATAGCTTTGACTTGCTATGCATTCTTCAATTTTGGCCAACCTCTTGGCCTCTTCTTCATCCTTTATTTTGGATGCCTTTTTAGTTTGATCATCCTCGTCCAAATTTACCATCTCAGGTGTAGTTTTTGGAGGATTTTCTTGAATCGATTCTTTATTTCTGACTGGGTCTTCAACCGGTGTTTCAATAGCGTTTGAAGCTCCCACATTTGGAGTAGTAGAACAAGATCCTCGAGATGCGAGAATAAAGACCTTCATTTCTGCCATCATTACAACCATTTGGGTCATTTGATTCTCGACTTCAGCTAATCGAGCACGGGTTTCTTCTCCCACCATTCTAACTTGTAAGCGAGTCCGAGGTCTTTTACTTTCCGTTGCTAAACAACCTGCTACATAAAAAAAAACCCGATATTAGCATAGCAAAATGATCACGAAACCTTACATCCTTTTAATTGTATGGTTTCATGAGATTGTCAAGGATAAGAAATTCCATATATAAGTCTTAGCCTTGTATAAAATTCTTTATCAATGTCTTTCTCAAGAAATCATACAATTCAAAGAATTGTAATTCATGGTGATTCCTTTATGTTTTGAAATCGTGTTCTGAAATTATCTATGCATGTTTAGAAAATGATCAATCCATCATTGCATATAAAATTTGAAATTGTTTGACATCATGATTTTAAACTCAAATAGGAATCTCAATCATCCAATCCTAGGCTTCTTGCTAGCTAAGATAGCTTCCTCCTTTTGATATTTTTTTCATTCCTTGTCTCAAGACTCCCATTCTTCCACATCAATCACAACTTCTTCCAGGACGTAGGGTTCCACTCCAGGCATACTTAGAACAGTGTATTCCGAAATATACTCATCTACAGGATCTGGTACCACGCTCAATGGAACATATGGCTCGACATCAATTGGACGCTTATTCTTTATCCATTTGATGTATTCTTTAGAGGCCATGCAAATCTTCATATCTTCTTCCAAATTTTTTGGCCACTCCATTATTTGTTCAAGTGGTTATCCAAAGATAAGATGATCTTGTGAATTTTGGTTCGAAGGACATTCTTGTCCTCTTCGGGTATAATCCCACTTGGCATGTCAAAGGCGAACTCTTCGGGATTTCATACCGGTGTTACTTGCTAAAGTATCCCAAATTGTCTAATAACCCTTATAGGGCAATAAGCTGCTCCTCCACTCAAACCAAGCAATGGTACTGCATTTCCCTCCCGGCTTGTGATCTTCACCTTATTAATCTTTGGCCAATTGATCCGTCATTGGATTGGATCAAGAGTTAAAGCTCTAATGAAATTGGCTCAATCTAAGAAAGATTGTTAGGGTAATTTGCTTTGGAGATGAATATATCGTTTGATTGGATTTATCGCGAACAAATTTAGCGAATGTTCATGAAACGACACCATGATCGAATGTGTGAAATGAACCATAATGACAAAAGACTAGTAGAAGCTCGAAAGATACCATTTCCATGATTTTGGTATGTGTTTAGGGAGATGATGGTTTGGGCAAGAAGCATATTAGAGAAGTCTCATTTAAGACATGCTTGTCTTGTGATCACAGCTACTAAAGGCTCTAATCCCTATCTAAACACGGGGAATAGAATAAAGCCGAAGAAAGCTAGAATGAATTCCCGGGCTGAAGTGTTTCTCATTTCCCTAGGAAGTTTTGAAAAGTTGTCTACTATGAAGGATAATGGAAATCTACCCGTATTTGATTTGATTAATTTTTTGATTTTGGAAGTTTTGAGATTGAGGAATTCGGCTAAAATGCTCACAGGATTAAGTTCAATGGGTGGCTCTACGATCCTAGGTTTAGAATTAATTCCAATGGCAGCTTAATATTCTTCTAATGTTGGTACCAATTCATGCTCTCCAAGATAGAATGTGGCGGTGGAAACCTCCTAAAATGCGCCAAAGCTTAGACTAAACTAACTTGATGTTCCACATGCATAAGTTCGAGAAGATATCCAAGCCTTTCTTGGACATAAGTTTGGTTATCCTTGGACATGTCTTTCCACCAAGCAACAAGTTCCTTCCGAGGAATGGGAATTACTTGGATGTCTAGTTTTCCCATTAAGCCTAATCATGCAAAAAGATTTGTCATTAATCACCATGGATTGCGAATCAATTTTAATGCCTCCATTTCAAACATATGTCCTTTTGGGGTAAAACGGAGGTAAAATATGCTTGCATACCTCGAAAGTAATGCAAATGTCATTTTGAGTCCGTTTAAACCTTAAAAGAGCATATAGTTGAGATTATGGACAAATTCATTGTGTGATGTAAATGCCCATTCTGTCGTACTCCATTTCGACCATAAAGCCCTAAATTATGGTTTACAACTTCGAACACATGGAAATGAACAAATAAGCATTTGAATTACATGAGAAATCCGCCACGGACCTATATATTTCATCTAAAAATGAAAGAATGGTCAAATGGAGTATGACGCCCTAATCATGCATTCTAAAATGAAAGGGCATTTAGAACAAGCACTAAATGCCATTTAGGCATTTTTAAGAATGTGCCAACTAACATGCATAATTGTAAAGGAATGGAAGGGAACGATACTTGCTTACCATGATATTTTTATTTGGTTTTAGGTATACCAACCATTTAGACAAGCGAATACAACCAATGAAGTTTTGACGCCTAAAAGGATAGGATATACTAAAGGCTTAAGGTCATCACCTTAATGGACAAGGAATTTCATTCCAATAGGCAATCGGTCTAAAGTTATGGAATATTATTCCACCTTGGTGATCGGTATTGCATTTAAACGATCCCATGAGCAATCAGCCCATGATTTCGCCTAAACACATACCTCCTAAGGATAATCCTAAATATAGCCGAGGTTGGCCCACAGGTGGTGTGTGCCAATGGTGTAGTGCTAAAGCAATTTAAAGACATGCATAACAATTAATGACCAAACAACACTTCTAAAATTCATTCAAAACACATTCAATTCCAATACCATCCTGCAAAACAAGGGTTAGCAAAAACAACACCCCTTATAACACCCGCCTGCAAAATAATTTGACACTATTATTAGTAAGACGTACCTGGGATCCTTGCAAGCACAAAACACAATCATATTGTTCTATCTAGGCCTAAGTCCACTTAGAAAAGATAACTCCCCGGCGGAGTTGCCAAGCCTGTCGCACCGCGCTTTTCTTTTTTTAGGGGATTTCGGGATTTGCACGCTAAGAAGGTATTTTCGTGTAAGGGTCTCTTCCAGACCATATCTCACGTGACAGTGGAAGGTAATTTCCTATTTAGTCTAAGTTTGTAATTTTTGGAGTCGCCGCTAGTCATTATTGATAGGTAGACTAGAAACCTAATCGAGGTACGGGAGAAATACCATGATTCTACGAACTAGAGATTTTGAGTATGGGGACTTGGTTACGTTATTGATCCCAAATTGAGATCCCCAACGCCCTTTCGGTACCTAAGAACGATATGATGTCTAACGTGTCATGCGAATTTTCAAGACTTACCTACTAATCCTATCCATTCTAATCACAAGAAAGACCAAACAAGTATTAAACACATAATTGAAGTCAATCAGATCAATCAATCTTAAGTGATCTCTAAGACAAAAATCAATCAAAACATCCCAAATCCTAATGAAGCTCTAGAAACTTATTCATTTCATGATTTACATTTTTAGGGTTTTTTAGGGGTTATAACCCCTGAATTTGAAATTTTCTAAAAATGCCACTTGGGCACTTCCCAAAATTCAAATTTCACTTTTTGTGGTTGGCCACGATATTTTTGAACCATTCTATGAATTTTCAAAATTTTTGATTTTTTTTCAAAAAATTTTATTAATATCGAGAATTAATTTTATGATTTTCTGAAAATTTTTATGAATTTTTCAATTTTTTATTGATTTTCCAAAATTTTTTACATTTTTTATTTGTATTTTCTGAATTTTTATGAATTTTCTAAAAATTTTGGCATTTTTATGAATTTTCTGAATTTTTATTAATTTTCTAATTTTTTGTGAATTTTCTGTTTTTCTATGAATTTTCTCGATTTTCCAAAAAAAATTATATTTTATTGATTTTTTTTTATTTTTTGATCTTTTGATTTTGATTTTTCTTTTCCATTTTTGAAATTTCACGCCGGGAAACGAACCGGACCGGCCTAGTTTAACCCGGTTTGGCTTGACCGAATCTAGCGTCGCCGTCGCCGGCGCCGTCGCCGATCGTCTTCTCCGGCAGGCATGGTGCCAAAACGTCACCGTTTTTGGGCTTTTTCATTGGGGTATTTCCCCGAACACCTGGTGTGCATGATTTTAAGTTTTACGTTTTTGAGACCGCAACTTTGAACTCGTTGCCGATGAGCTTCCAGTGACCTATATGGCTGATTTTTGGTTCTGTATATTCCTTGTATCACCGACTATCCACCTTGACCTATAATTTTTCCGTCGGACCTCCGCCGGCCGGCGAAATCCAATCACAAAAACACTAATCTTCATTGGTTAAGATTTGTATTTCTAGAACCTAGATAACTATCCTACTCGCCCTAGCCATCTAAATCGATTCTAACAACTAACAAAGCATTAAAAATGGTTGAAGGAAGCTAACTTGACAGGATATGGCCACGGTGATGCTCCGACAACATTGTCCGAGCTCCGGCGAGGTGGTTTAATGGGCGACCGAGGCGATTTATGCACGTTTTTCAAACAAAAATGCAAGTAAACAACATAAAGCATGATCAAAATCAAATTCTAAGCATTGACAATCAAGAAAATTGCAAGATCTAGCACGGTGAAGTTCAAATGTTCAACTTGGAATTCTAGAAAAAATTATGATGCCAATCGATATTTACCAGTATCGTTCGATGATCAAACAACTTCTTCGAGCTGATTTGCTACTATAGAGTCCTTCTACGACACCCAGGCTTTAAGTAGACGGTCTCAAAACTTCCGGAGATGCTCTGGATATGCCGATCGAGGCTCCTTTTCAGGCTATGGTGATCAGTCGATCACCGGTTGTTTCAGATGAGGAAGTTCACTGCCCGAGCCGATTTGCCGGCGCTTTTCCGTCCGAAAAAGCACCGATCACTTGATTAGGGGAACCTCAACCCACCTTCTCTCTAATTTTCTCTTTTCTCGCCGTTTCTCTCTCCTCTCTCTCTCTCTCGCTTTCTGTCGAACAGGTTCCTTTCTTGTTCCTCAGTTTTTTTCGTTTTTTGTTGATTCATTCCCGCCCAAATTCAGTTAGAACCTACTTGCAATCGGTTGGGATTGATTCCCTGGTACCAACTAGATATTTTCCACCTGGCGAAATTGATTAAAATGTGATAAATTTCCCACACTAAGTCGGCAGAGTCTCGGGCGCAGGTTGATTTTTTTTGGGTTTAGTGCGTTTTGGCTGAGTCGGGCGAAGAAGGTGAGTAACCCGGGCCGGGTTGAGTTGACCCTGTTGACCCGGCAAGACCGGGTTGGTCTAAATTCTCAAATTCGACTCGATTTAAACCCAATTTTCCAAATTTAATCCCAAAATTGAACTCCCCATCATATTCTGAACCCAAATATATAATTTTCCCCAAGGATAGTCTTATGATCTTTTCTTTAATGAATTAGTTGGACGGCAAGCTAATTTTTCCATTAGCTTAATTGGACGGTGTTAACTTTATGACTCGATTGAAATAACTTGATAAGTTTTAGGACTTGATTGCATTTTTTGTAAGTTTTAAAACTCAATTGGACTTTCATGACAAGTTTTAGGATTTTCAGTGAGTATATCACTAAAATAAAATTGAGCAGGAATGTCTATTGAGTAGTCCTTCCTAAGTTCAATTTACATGATGAAATAGCTATTCAAGAAGAACTTTTGGATTGTGTCTATTTTGGAACTTCGGCAGACTTTTCTGAAATAGCTTCTGCTGCTGTTCTGTAGCTGCGGCTCTGACAATCTGTCAGACGACATGTTCTCCTCTCTACCGACTCTTCTACTGTGCAAATCCAATCAACAATAGCTACAATAGTGAGGCAACGATCATATTAAAATGAACCGTTACTTAAACATTACTATTTACTTGATTTCTTTAGCATTAATGAGATATCGTCATTTAGCTGATCTTTGTGATCGATTCAGCTGTTTTTATGATCCTTCAAGGACAGTCTTATGATCTTTTCTTTAATGAATTATACCATAAGCATCACTCAATCCTTTGAATATATCTGCACTTAGACAAGGTAGATATTATACTAAGGATAATTTGGATATCATCAAAATTTATTTGGAGATGTTTCTCCAACAAGTTGATGGGCGTTAAGTTTCATATTAGTGATTTTAAGATTTTTATTTTTCTTAAAAAAATTTCTTTTTTTGTTGGAAAT